>CM032662.1:16232398-16247180 GCA_019095985.1 Streblospio benedicti
CAATATTGCACAGCAATAGGTTGTTTTGATACCCTTTTCGGTGTTTTTCTGTTTGAATAAACCAGTGCCCTGCAAATATCACATCCTTCTCAAATTCAATTTGCGCTTGCTGATTTTCTGTTCCATTTGAGCATTACAGCAAGACTCGGGAATGAGAGCACTGATGCTGTAATTAACACAGCTCCTCTGCAAGGTGAGCCTGGCAATTAGGACAACCTACTGTGATTTACAAGTTTCTATTTCTGTTCCTACAAATAAGAAATATCCAAAAAGCTTCTGTTTGTTTGCTTGTGCAGTCAGTCTATAGACCAGACTTTACTATACAGTCCAAAGTGCAGAGTGGACGAATTTTGCATAATTGTAAGGCCGGGAAGTTTGCATAATTGTATGGTCAGCTGCCGACCCTCAACTCAAATTAAGAGGTAGCGCAATAGTGTTGACTATGGGAGACGATTGAAATTGTACGTGTACTTCAATAATATTCTTGCTTGCACATACAGTGAAACCGGTCTTGTATGGGCACCTCTAGAAATCAAATGTGTTGGCATTAGAGAGGTGTCCTTAAAAGAGAGGTTAACACTATATTTTATGCCAAAGAATATATACATATGTATTTACCACGGTGATACATAATGGGAAACGGTAGTCTTAATACCATAAGCGTTTAACCGTCTAAGTAAATGATATTCCGCCTGTATATAATCGTCTGAAGTTTTATATCAAGAACTGTCAAATTTATTATCGTTGATAATGGGCTTATCTAATGGGCCGTGGTCCTCTGAGGGTCCCCTCTTATCCCCCAAATATGGGCGCATCACTCATGAATATATTTACAGACGCTGTCCGCCTCTTCCATTTTGTGTATGTATCAACTATTCCGATAATGATTCAGATTTCGTGTGGCAGGCTATACTTAGAAAACGGGGGAAATGTGCCACAAGTTTTATACACGCGCCGCTGGAGAATCGAAACCTGCAAAAACAGATAAATTTTGGTTTATGAAGGAAATAGAAGCAGAAGTTTTCGTTCCCCCAGGAAATTACTGCTTACTTAACATGGCCTAGAACTCATTAACTGCTGCCAATGGGCTAGTCTCGAGTGGCACGTAATGCGCACGCGCGGGACCACGTCAACTTGTGGTAATGCTCCGCCCGGCGCAGGCTTAAAAGTGTGGGTCATTAGCGAAGACATTAGTAACACCGACGTCCAATATCACTCATTTATGATTTACTTCCATTTGGCGTGGTTAATTTCATATAGGGATGACAAGTGTTAGCCTCTAATTACTCGTGTCCATCATTCGGAGCACGGAAGTTGTCCAATGAGAGGAAAATGGTGACACTTTATAGCCCTTTATGATTGGAACATGAACGTTTGCGTAGTGTAATAAACATAATTTCTATTATATAGCATGTATCTTATATTGCGGCAGGGGTGGAAAGCACACACTTATCATAAATGATAAAATAGTATAGAGTTGGCAATTAAACAAAAAAAGTTATGTGGCAATTTGTTTATTTACTTACATCTCAAGCGTTCACTTGCAGTTTTGGCTAAAGGAAAAGATCCGGCTTGCCATATAATTGCCACGTGATTCCATGTTTGTAATATGCACCGACATCAATAAATGGAGTAGCAATTTACCTGAAGGCCTCGAACACTCCCTCACAGGCCATGAGGGCGTCCACGGTGCACGTGGGCCAGAAGTCGATGTGGGAGATCCCGTGCTTCACCACAGAGGGCCGGTGCTGGAGGATGACCTGCCAAATAAAGTATTTTGTGAAATTCACGTACAGTAAAATTCCGTAGTCTCCAAGTTGAACGATGAAGGCATAAGAAACTGCAGACCAATGTTGAGAATCACAATATGTACCGTTCAAACTGTTTTGTATTTCAGGATGATTAACCACTTACAACCAGGGATAACTGTTTGAATGCTATTTAGATAATGATGTTGTTGGTTTGATTTTCTCTGTGGGTTTTTTGCTCTCTTTACATTTACATAATGTATGGCAATGATAGGCAAGAAATGTGTCTAGCATACGCAAAAACAAAACACATTACACACACCTGCAGGGTGGGCTACTTTTTATACAATACATTATTGAAAATGTCAGTGTTTTGTGACATATCATTATGTGATTAATCTTATCTGCGCTGTACTTACGCCTATTTTGTATAGCGTGTACATGTACGATGTGATGATTAGGAAAGTGTTGTGTCCACTCGACCATTTATTCCGCGTGGGACATGACTGATGGTCACTTCTGATTACTGGGAGACAAGACAGACGTCTCTTGGGAATTAACCTATATTTACATATACCCATACATCTGTGTCACACGCATATTTATGCGATCTGTAGTTTTGTCACAGCAACAATTTGTCAACTAAGGAACACTTGCATATGTTCACAGAATTACCACCAATGGAAAGCTTAATTTTAATTTCATCATACAGCACGAAGGTATAATTGTTTATGCAAGATCACCTTCCTTACATACCCATCATGTGGTAAAACCTACTTACACGATGAAACATTAGAATCTATGCATATAAGACATATTGTAATTGATTTATTTTAGTGTTAGCATTGATTGACACAGATGATTCTATCTCCAAGTCTATAGGGCTATATCATATAACCACTGCTGGCTCTCGAACCCTCCTATACCACTGCCACTGTGGCACCAAGCACCAAGATAAGCCCGCCACATTAGACCACCCGGCCATCCTGAGATTCCAGACATCAGAAAGAATCTATCAATTTCCAAAGGCAGACAAACTCTACTCATGTCTATATGGCAAAAATCAGTTCAAATCACAGATATAAAGTGTACATTTGCGTAACATCCTAAAGCCACCTGTGGCATTATGTAAGATGTTGTTTATACCCTGTCTGTGACAGTGTGTGATGTATGCGCCACCGTGAGTGGAGAGGCGGTCTTTTGTGTGTCACGCCTGAGATGGTGCCATTTTCATGGGTCGACTCACTAATTTGTAAAGTGTGATGCAAGTTGGAGCTTTAACACTTGTGGCGGTCGTGAATGAATATAGTTTGTTGTGATTTCAGTATAATTGTCAGATTTGCACCTAACTATGGCGGTTATCCAGAATCCGAATTCGATTTGCAGTGTTTGATTTAATTAATCAATGGTGGAGATACAGACAATGTGGGTGATTTACGGATCCAATTGCATTGTTTAGCAAGGCCTCTATAGTCAAGGACGTGATGAAATCAAAATCAGACGATATCATTCAGCATAGACATTGTCTGGTAAATTCAATAACTTGGTCTGAATTATTCACGTGACCTCATTTTTATTGTCCATTGGTATGACAATATAAGGTAATCAATCCAATGCTCTATTTTGTCTTTCATCTTACAATCTAAGACCGTGGGCCCCAGCATCATGGGAGGTGTGCCGGGTGTATGCGGTATATATGCTACAGTGAATGTGATTTACATTGTGATTATCTAATATCTTAAGGCAAATTTTATAACCTCTGTTTACCATTACCAATTCATAGGCTTGACACAGTCAACCTCCACTTCCATCAACGCCACACTCAAAATATTGTACTACACAAAACATGAAAACAAAATGAAAATATTATATAGCACATGTACCCTTTATGGCAGAATATATCTACATGTATTGTCAAATGCCTGCATTATTTCATCTTCAACAAACATAGTTGTACACATATATATGTAAGTGACACCAAAAAGTCCAAACCCAACCCTACCAGCATGAAAGAAAGCAATATACGGGCGTTGGGCATGAATATTTTAATGTAAGTAGGAATTGTGTGCTCGAGCATCGTTATATTGTCTTATAACATGCAGCCAGGCGTAGGAGGAATGGCAGCTGCTGCCTGGTGTACGCATTGTGCACCGCTTTGGGAAGGCATGGCAACAGAAAATTGCTTTACAATAAAGAACAGTAATGTTCAGAGCTGAGATAGGGAGCTGTATCAATTTTCATTTTCAAATACACGAGGAGAAATCGTGTACATACTTGGCCGTTGATCTCCCTTTCCTGCAGAGTGACGTCACTCGCTGACATGACGTCACGAGCGTTACGCCCGTTTGCAGCGTTTTCAGAGTTGACGATCATCATATCTGGAGAAAAAAGTTACCAATAACTAACGTGGGATTTTTAAAGGGCAAAAGATTGAGTATATGTTCCCATTGCGTTCCAGACGACATGTCCACATTCCACCGTGTTATCAACAGTTGTTTTGTAGCTGTATGAAAACCATAAACAACAACATTTTTTCTAGTTTATAGTCTCATTTGGCATGTTTTGTCAAGCTTTCCCATGAGAGGCACTGTAGAGCGTTATTTCTCAACGATAAGTAATTTTATAAGTTATGATAGAGGATTGTTCTGGTGAAAGATGTTACTTTTACGACTGGAGCCCGTCGATGGATTTAACATTAATCTGTCATGAGAACTTGAGAAGCTTGATAACATTCTACCCTCACAACGAGCACTATGACGCTTTGCTCTCACAGTTGCTGATTCAATTGAAAGAATAAGATGAGTGTGTGTACTTTTCATGTCCAACGCACGGATATCTGTAATGGCTATCAACCAATCAAACGAGGACTTATATCTCTAGTGGGATGGACATAACTGCCATTTCTGTAAGTTGGGATGATCGCGCTTGAAGTTAACCGTGAATTTCTTGCGTTTGCATTACCACGACTGTCTCGGGAGTTTATTCAGGAGCTAAATTGTACCTTTTTTTCCATTTGCAGATGATAGATAGATTACTCCAACAAGGGCCCTAAAATCGGAGAGTACTTATCACGCGTGCATAGTTCTTTCAATTCTATGTTTATGATTAAAAATTCATGTAATGAAATGTCGAAGGTAATCATGACATTAAATCGGCAACTAAATCAGAATCTGTCGTATTCTATGCTGTATTGTACACTGTCAGTGGTATCTACAAATTAAATAGGCAAAGGTAAGACCACAGACGTGTTGTATTAGAGGGGTGGGTTATATGGGTTAAGACACCCCACATCCCAAATTTTTTGCCTTTATTGCCATTTCCCTATTTTTCCCTGTCTTCCAACATCCTATATATTGTAAAGCGTGTTTTTTTCACATCAACTTTCTTGAAATCCCACATCTCTTTTTGACCTTTTTTCCATACCCCTATTTTTCTCGGTCTTTTTCCCCACATCCCACTTCCTTCTAGAAAGAACTACGTTTACAGTGGTGGATCAACTACATGGATAGTGTGTCTAACCAAGAGTAGAGAAATGGTACTTAGAAATACAAGTATGACAAGGATGCCAAATGACTGAGACGTTGTAGAATATGACTCTTGGCCTACACAAGTATCCCTATAATTAACGTACGGCATATTTACTTGAGAGCTTGACCATCGTGGTCAATAAAGCATGTTTCAACCAGTGACCGTGACTTCTTGAGTATCATGTTTGTAAACTGTTTACATCATGTAAAATCTTGTTGTTACTCCTATCACATTTAAACGTTAGCTTTGTCATTGATCATTTTTGTGAGGTGTTTGTTGTTTGTGATTAATGTCAGTTTATATTGCAGCTGTCACCAGAACTCATCCGCCATGCAAAGATGTTGGTGGCAACTAAGGTTTTAGACATAACGGCATTTTAAATAGATCTAGATAATGCAGTAAAAAGCTTTGTTACAGTTAATACATGAAATACAATAAAACCTGAATAGTATATATTACAGGACATTAACTATCTAAAATATTACTTCTTATTTCCCATCCATCATCACCCCAGTTCTGTGCCAATATAATCTATAATCAAACAAATTTGTAAATTTCACTATCAAAAGGTCACTTGTGCGGTAACACGTTTAATAGATTCGAGAACTTCTTTGCAAAGTGTGTATGCACGCATCAATTGATATTCTTATTTTACTGGTTACTGATACAGCTGCAATCATCTGGTTAGGGGCGGGGTTGAGACATAACTGATTGAAACTATAAGTATCCAATAATCACAGCAGGTTCTTGTGTACACAAACCACCTCCTTTGTGTCATATAGAGTTACAGAGCAACGCCTTTCCACGTGTAACCATATCACTAAAAACGTATAACACTGCATAGAAAGGTATGTCTTAACCTATAACAAGCTGAAAACTATCACTTACACTAGAATTTAACTACGATACCCGAGATGCTTATTTGTGTAGCAGATCTAATGAGTGCCACTCTCTGATCCAGCCCGTCTCAATGACTTCTTCGCTCAGTATTTTTGCTGGCGGAAACTCGCGCTCAACACCCCTGATCTATCTCAAACAAATATTTGTGAAATGTTGATAAGTTCGCATTTGTTGACATTTACGTTCCAGACCTGATGAGCTTAATTGTTGTGTTGTCTTTTTTCTGGGACCACGGAGGCGTTTTGGGGTGTTTGGCTATAGTGTGGAACTACGTGTATATGGTGGTGGGAATAGAGATCTTTAGTCGATGTCTAATGCATAATATCGGTGATCGTCGTCTGTATGTTCATATGGAGTTATGAAATGACTGAAATAATCTTCAAACACTTCAAGGTGAGGGCGACTGTCTAGCATGATACAAACTAAACTTACGTTTGAGCATTATATTTCCAAGGTGGTGAGATATTTCATACTTGATAACTATTTACACAAAACGCACAGAGTTGGTATCCACTTCGATTTGAGTATTTATAGTTCTGAGAACAGTGGTTACAATGATATCAAAGAACTGGATCCTATAACACTATTCCTTAACAAGTGCACAGCGTGTTTGCTCATTTATGTAAGTGACGACAAGAAACCAAAAAGTCACAAAACATTTGCAATTAACACATAATTACAACAAATAGCCCTCAATAGACACATCAAAATCCGAGAGACCACTATCCATCCTTACAATTATCCATTTAAATGTTCATTTATTGCAAATTTGAAACACATTCAAGAAATCCATTTGGTGCAAATAAGGATCATGGGCAATAAAGATTATGTTCAAGTTATTCTCATTACAATAAGAAAAATCAGCACTTCAGACTGACGGATCCCGTGATTATCACTGTAGACGGCAACCTTTGCGTATTTCAGAGCTCTCTCAGCCGGTGTGAGTTGAGTAATTATTATCTGTTGACCAGCAGATGCTCTCACGGTATGTAGACTTTTGTTCACGCTGCCATAAGCATTATTTACCACCGAAACAAACACATTTGATGGTTTCCACCCACTTAGAATCAAGGTCATGATGATTGCTGTAGTATCTGTTGCTCCGTGTAAGATATTTTATGATTGCATAATATACATATTTTGAACGCAAACGTGTAGAGTAAGTAGTCAGCTCTAGTCAAATTAAGTTTCTTATTGAATGGATTTGCTCTCATCTGAGTTTATGAGTATTAAAATGATTATTGCGATCGATTCCAATAAAAGATGAACAGTATCTGAAACTGTTACATGAATACTTCTTATAAAATATCTGAAAGGACAACATTGCATGCGTATCTACTGATCCAATGTAGTTATTGTATTTTATCATTGTGATTTCCATTAGCCATGTCTGTATTGTCTGCGAATTATAGACACTTCACCCGTAGGACCCGTGGAATCTCCACCTCTGTGTGATTTGACGATTGTTCATTTGTGCTGCACCCGAGCTACCAGGCGACTAGGCCCAGGGTACTCAGGGTGCCCATTTAGTGTCCCTCGCGTATATAGGGCGATAATAGGAGGTCACCACCAGTGCACAAGGAGCGTTTCAGGGCACACAGCTATAAGGCGGTTAGAATCTGGTGGTTGTTGCCGATATTACTTAGGGATACGTAGCTGAAACATGTGACATAAAGATTCCTCTGCCACTCCGTATATTGCTACTTAGCAATTAATTGAGACAATACAATTCATGGCAGGGTTATCTAGTTCATACCACTGCTTTTCAAATAAGACCAAGCATGTAGTTTTCTTTCTTTACTTTCTTCAATACAATGTGACTATGCAAAAACATCCAGAAAGAATAGTTAAAATATGTTTTAAAAAGTAAAGAAAACAGGTCGCTAAATTGAAGACCCACTGCAAACCAATATTTTTTTTAGAAGAAAACCATTTATGGTCGCTTTTAGCTCAACATGGATTCTTAACTTGAAGCACCCATGTTTAGCAAACCAATTAGTTAGATCAGAATTGTGTGTATTAAAGCCCGCTGACTTTATTATGAATTCACCTTCTTAGTAGCAATGGCGAACAACATTTTGATCATGTTCAAAATTTGTTGTAATCATACAACTGTCGTACCATGCATTTTTTACTACGTTTAGCCGCCACATTCCAAGTTGACGACGTGAATAATATACGTTCAGATGCGTTGCACGGGTTCGCCATGATCGCTCCAGTTAAAAGCGGGTTTTAAATGCGAAAATGGTATTCCTCATCGGCCATAGATGAGAAATATATGGCCGGGTAAATACATGAGCCTGTCCTAGAATAATATGTATATAAATCTAAATAATGTCTCGATCAACAATGCCTATAAGTCCTACATTTTTGGCAGTGAAAAACCCTACCTAAAGTATTCATACAGAAAGCGTCCCATTGAATGAGTAATTAATTTTAAGAATGGGTTCTTTAATAATTAGTACCATATTGCGTTATTCCCATTTGAATGAACTGTGTGATATGTGTACAATGACAGGCCGAAGAAGAGAAAAATACAGGGAGAGCTGCTTACTATACAAAAATCCCACTGTTTTGCATAAGAATACAAAGAGATCCTTGCGCAAGGGAGAGGGAATCTGCATGTGTATGATGCCACTATAAATTGATGCAAGCGTGGCACTCTGAGAAAGGAAATGGACTGGTGATAGGGGACTTAACGCGGAAGTCTACACGGGAAGGCCGAACAAAGAGGGGGATTATTGGGGATGAAGATTGTGACTGTAGAAAGAAGTTTTTTTCTTTAATGCTAGATTTACACTGTCATGAGCGACTGTCATGATATCTTATATGTATTAGTGGGTAGAGTACTGCTGGTGTTTATGAGATAAATGTAGATCAGTTGTGTTTGGTGATTGTAATGTGCAAAAGTACTGGACATGTATACTCTTGCTTGTGATTGCAGTGTGGATTTAGTTTAAGGTAATGAATAAACGACGGTGGGCTGAAATGAGATATGCCTATTGTGCATGGTCCTTGAAGAACAGCTGTCCATATCCCCGACCGTGGTATAACATGTACAGACGTATGCATCTTTCAACACACATGCCCCCAACCCTAACCCCTACCCCACAAAAAAGAAAAAGAAAAAAAAATGCGTGTAAAGAAGTCGGGAATGTGTGCCCGTAAGAAAAATCGGGTAATTATATTCTCTAAAACTTCATTCACGACATACATATGAATCACCAGTCGTTTACTTTGATACAAAGACTGTCCATCAAAATGGAACTTATTTCTATTACTAACAGTGTAGTGGGGATGCATTTGATTCTATGGACGAGACATTCATATTGAATTCAAATACATTGTGATTGGGAACCGTGTTGTGTAAAAATAATTCCAAGATTTGAAGTAATGATCATGATAATAACGTGGTATGTCGTGGATGTTTAGGGTACTAAGTATTCGTACCCAATGCTAGTGCACTACACGTACACCACAGGTGACTGAAAGTCGAAGGTAATTTGTCTCGCTGGGAGCACCGTAATGATAGCATCGGAACATGACATAACACGCAACCTGCCAGCTGGTGCTGATTAATGTATGGAAGAAACACAACTTTTATAACATTTTTCATACTTTCAAATAGTTTCGTTGTTTTCAAGGTTTTATTCATTTATTTTTTCCAGTGTAAAATCTTTGTTTGCATTATGAACTAATTGTTCACAAGTGCACATCTGCACAGTCAATCTGCTCGTCCAAATGTACCGTGCATGTGATAATGCCGTAGGGACATCTGTGTGTCATACATTACAACAATCTTCACAATCCTCTTTATGCAGAATTCTTATAATACCACGTTAATTAACTAGAACACATAATGATAAACATGCAAGGGTTAAACTAGTTCAACCAATCAGTCAACATTAAAACACGTAGAGCTACATGTATGTACATGTACTTTACGTGCACTTTGCCAAAAGCACCTATTAGATAGTCGCAGTGGAAATCCATGTTTTTTATTTCCCTGTCAAACTGTGGGCCCCTTATTACATGCATTATCATAAGCGCCACTTTGAACTTCACTAGATTGTTCTTTTTTCTTCAAAGCATTTTTCATCCTCTTCATGGGCTTGGCATACAGGTCAGACACTCTTCTGGCCACTGGCACTTTACTGTCAGATTTATCTACCACGACTTCCGCATATTGAACTTGTTCGTGTTTGGGGGTCGGTTTGGGCGAGTTGTAGGTGTTATTTGGAAAGTCTACTTCCACATAGTTGAGAGTATCTGAAAATGTTAGTTTTAAACACTTCAATGTAAATTATATCATATAGGGACTGTGGCGTTTCACATTACGACACGCACATAGCAATGATCTAGTGTACTGCACATTAGCGTTACATTCATTTAACAGAAACAAACATTACAAACTAAACGTCTACAAATGAAAGTGTAAAGAATGAACAATTCACCCGAATTCGGCCGTAGTGGTGTATAAGGTGGGCTTGACACAACAGCAATGTTCTCGTAGGCCGAGCCCTGTTGGTCATGCGCAGGAACATCAGGACGGGCGGTCAAGTGTTGGCCCGGCGTCTCGTAGTACAGAGAGCTGCTCCTCTCGGTGGATGCTTTAGTTCTGTGAGACGTAGTAAAAAGAATGCTCTATACATATATCATATGTTTATAAATGGACTGGTTATGCTCTTCCTGTGCCATACGGTTACAGGTTTTTTCAGGATTAATATAAAATACACATTGCTGCATCCATGATCAACATGTACATACAACTATTCAATCTAACGTAAGATATCCTATATGCATTATCTTCCATAAAATTTTTACGCTTTCTTTCTTCTGTAGCAGATCACACCGACCACCACAGCCACCATAGCGAGTACAGCAATAACGCCCACAACACAGCCGATGATTATTGCTTGGGAGTCTGAAAGTGATTTATTTCGTTGACACCAGCTATTACATGGCGTTAGCCAGTGTCTATCACACCCGCTATCACATATTGTTACTTCATTATTTTTTGCCCAAGTTATTTATTCAAATACAAAACAAATTCTGCTGAACAGCATAATCCACTGTGCTACTAATAGATCACACTCACCATTCGGTTCCATAAATGTTATCATTGTTGTAGATTCATTTTGCGGTTCCATAGCAACTGTTGTAGACGAAATAGTAGACGAACTAGTGGAAGAACTAGATGAAGCAGACGCTGATAAAAGACAGATAGGAAATGTGTTAATTTGTCAAAATCAATACCTAATTTCCTCTTCATGTTGTATTCCTAAACTAATATGAAATGTAATCCAGGAATGACGTTTACCTGGACTATTTCTGTTATCAGGTGGTAAGTCGGGCACCAGATCTGCACCTAAAATTAAAAGTGTTTTGAACAAATATAATGTCAATTTGCTGCAGAGTGTCATATAACATATTCCGGAATGGAGCAGTGTATTGTAACAATAAGCTTTACTCATTAACAAAAACGTACCGTATTTTTCGCAGATGCAATAATAGTAAGATGCGTTACAATTGCCATTTCTCCAATGAGGTGAATTTTGCTGTCTAAAGTATATTTTGCCGCACAACTCAGCACGATTATCATTTGGCTCACTGTCGTCCCACTTCATCCATGACATTTCAGTTTTATCAGTCCACTTCCAACAGGACTTGTTTGTGACGGGTTGGCAATCCGACATTATAGCTAATCCAAACCAATAGTTTGAATAGATTGTTGCATTCCTACAAAATTCAGTCGGGTCACACATTTAGTTATGCTATATCGAAACTGAAATAAAATGTCAGTAGAGGAAATGCACGTCATACATCATCTCAGATGTCCACGTGGAAATGATTTTTCAATTTTCAAATGCTCTCTAGCCATTACATTTTTTATGAAAATATTGTGCAGACTATTATGATGACCATGAGCACATGTATGAACAGTTGGGCACTCAGTGTTTTGTTTAATGCATTGATAAATTCTCTTAACATACCACTTACGCAATAAAGTGACCACATTATTGATCATCGAACAACCTACATGCATAACATATTTTATATTGCCCTGTTAGTATTGTGTCAGTGGAAATGATAAACTTTTATTTTCACACTAAATCATTTTTAAAATAGCATCAATTCTCAAGTAAGCAAGACAAGGGTGAAATCCCAATTACATTTTGCTGACCACTGTGTTAAAATCCTCTTCAGTTTCAAGGGATGCCAGCCATGCGCCATCTTCTCTACACCAAACCTCAGATTGTGGGTAAGTCATATTATGCTGTTCCTGTATACGATAACATGACCGCAATCCAGGAAACCAGCCATCGCCAGGACATTCCCATGTGTAGACTGCATTGCACACACAACATAATTGAAATCAAACAACTTTGATACCCATTGTTATTATTTCTCAAAGAAACCTCATAGTTGTTATTATACTAAATGCATACATTTTAATATGGAGTTGAAAACAGGAAGTAATGAAATAGTTAACATTAAATTGTGTGAGAAGAATGTATTTACTAGCTCGCAAATTTTATGACACGTACCTGTAGAAAAGCAAACAATTAATACACGTAGAATTGACATACATCTTCCTACCATTCTTCTAAGTTTTCGGTTTCGAAATATGATATATGTCTCCTGCAGCCCTATGAAGCATATGCTACTACATGTATATTGATTACACAGATAAAGTTGAAACACCGCTAATAAAGAATTAAACACATATTCCTCTGGATTTTTCTGCTTAAATCTAATTCATATTCGCTACCTCCACGTTCATCATATTAACGTAGGATGACTCAGAATACTTTAAAGTGTTTTTCGTGATACATATTTGCCAAAAATATGTCTATTTTCCTAACACCACATACATGTAAATGGTATCCCATATATAATAACGTCCAAGTACTGCCCGTTCACTGGGTGACGAATAGTATGTTGCTTTGTGCCCAATCTTGAGATTTATTATAGCATAGTGTTTTAAGAAAATTGATAGTCATGCACGGTTTACCCGAAGTTACAAGTTATGTATAAGGTAGTGGTTTTTATTTCTTGCTGTTCAACCATTGGCACTAACTACGTTAAAATGGATAGGTAATGATATCGTAAATCAAAACACAGCCCTACATTCAGGTTAAGCCGTGGTTAAACATACAAACAAATACGAGGAAGTAGCTTGAATGCTCTTGGTAACTGTTACCAATAGTCAACATGTAGGTGTAATTGTATACTGCCTGAATGATTTACTATATTCATGGGGTCCCTCATTCATATAGAATGGCGTGTTTCCCTGAATCTATATTACATGTATCACATGGTCTAGCTTAATAATTCTTAATTTAATAATATGACCATTCTGATATATTAAATTCTATTCTCGTCACTTCGTAAATCAGCTAAACATATCTTTGAATATCTATGTTTTAACAATATGCTATGTATATGTTTCACATTTTGACAGACTGTGCTGTCTATTATATTTAACAATCCACCATATTAAATGCGAAATAAACTTATATCCAATACAATTAAACTATCACCAGCAAATGTACATCGATATATCAACTATATTATTTTTACATTTTACTCGTGTTGCAAATGTGGCGGTTTATAGTTGTTATCCAAGTTTTGCTCTCACGACTTTACAATTGTAATTTTATTCATTGGCACCAGCATCATGGGAGGTGTATGGTATGTATACTACCATGATTTACAAACATACAGCATTACTACTATTATATATAGCTAACACTAACTTATTACCATGTGATGGGGCATGTTGTTGGTGTCAACAACCCTCTACTCTGCAGTCTACACCCAGTAGCACGCATCAATCACTACCAATATAACTTGCATCAGACTGGTGATTGGATTGTTAATAATATACTTAAATTGTATTCTCATTAAAACAACCTTATCTGTATGATTTGTATCTGGATAATTGAAAAGACGACGTAATAAAAGCAATGGTTATTAATTATTAACTTGAATTTCTTGATCTTCATATAAATGTGATAAACTTTTTGTACAAATTTTTAAGACATATATTTTGTATATAGCTAGCTCATTAAGTAAATTCTACACTGATAGTACATTACGATGTATCAACACAAATTAATAGTAGCTCATTTAGCACATACAAAATATATGTAAGATTTTTGGGATCATTGTCGTTCAAATTGTTAAAGTCCTGTGTTGGTTTGTATCACAACATGAGAAGAGCAGGATATTTTATTCTTGTCTTTTGTTTCAATGTTAACTTCGGCTGCTCCGTGTACTTTTAGAGGACGCTGAACCCCATTATAGACGTTTTACTCATGGATTTATGAGGGAATGCATTATCTCATCACCAACACTTTTAAGATAAAGGGTTTCTTATGAAAGTTTTGTCTCTGGCTGGTTCGGAGACCTGTGTGCTTGTACATCATACATGCTTTTGTGATTTTTCGTCTGCCTGGCCCTCCAAATGAGTTTTATTCTGCAAGCTAAAATGTCCTTCCTTATTTGCTGCTTTATTCTGCTGATATTTCAAAAGTGCTAAGATTTGGCATGGAATGTATCTCATCCTGCTGACTGACTGTTGAGCTTTGTTTTCAGGTTGC
>CM032662.1:16247280-16329314 GCA_019095985.1 Streblospio benedicti
GTATAGCATTATATATATATTTACTGTTACATGTACTTTAGTAAAAAAGAAGCAAGTCATTTTGATCTTGGATATATACAACCATGACTTTTTTGGAAAATAAAAGTTGTAATGAACTCTGGAAAAACACTATTACAATCACAAACAATGAAAATAATGATTTTATATGAAATAAAAACCTAAATTACTGTCAGGAAATAAAAATCTGAATCATAATTTTAGATAAAGTGATGTAAAACTAATGTACATGTACATAACAATTTAACGTGACATGAAATGATTTATAATATTACAGTGAATGAAACATTTAACTAAAATGTTTTTAAATGAATGACTAGAAAATCTATTACCACAACTGTAGATATTTGTTGACAGATATTTGATGTATACATATACAAATGCAAGTAAAATTGTAGTAGAAATAAAATTATTCTTTCAATATCAATAAAGTTTAATTTAATTATCTTGATATATTATCTCTACTTTTATGAACTATGTATATGATTTGAAATTAAACTCAGCAAACATACTACATGTATCTTACAAAGCTGGAGCATATCATTAAATTAGTTGCAGTCGCTAAGATATTGACCATACATTTGAAATTATATGCAGATATAAGTATGCATAAAAAAATAGGAAAATAGCGCATTTTGTATTTTTTTTCTAATATTTTATTTGGCGTCCACGTATCAATATACAATTAACAATTATTGAGTTGTGACATATAAAACAATATACCATAGTGGCTAATCAACACAATAACATGTATAAGCTGATACAAATACGAAATTTATTGGGCAATCATGCGCCTTTTTTGGAGCGGTATGCATAGAGAGAAAAGTCAAAAAGCCAAAGGTATATATAAGTATATCTAAAATAAACGTAATTGAAGAAAACAAAGTACATACAAGCTACAGGTAATTAAAAGAAGAAAAACTACGCTTATAATAATATATTACAATTACATATGGTACCTTACATATCATAATAGTTTATACGTATACACCATAAGATATATACGTTGTTATTATAAGATACCAAGAGACAGAATGGTTAATTCTATCATTCCGTGCAAAAATCACCGCCAATAACCCACGCTGATTGGTCAATCAGCGTGCTCAATTCGATGGAAAACACGCTCCAGAGCGCGGAGACCACTATGTGCATGGCTAGTCTAAACTCGTCACATTATCAATACAGCCGCTGACGTCGCAGAAGGCGTGTTCCGTGTATAGCGGGGAGCAAGGGTTTAGACTAGCGCCGTAGTAGTGGTCTCAGCGCTCTCAAACAGACGACTATCATCATACAATATGATGCATGAAATTAAAATTATCAGAAGAGTGCTTATGAGAATTTCAAGTAATCAACTAGTGAGACACGCCTACAGTGCAATCAAATGTTCATCCAATGTACATGTACAATGTGCTTTTCAAAACTTTACCTACAGACAATTGTAGAAAACTTAAAAGAAGCTACTAAATTACAGATCACTAGAGCAAGGCTTTGAAATTATTCTATTACGCATAAACAAAGTACTTTAAATCTATAACAATGAAATTGCCTTTTGATATATAAATATGTATTACATAGTATCACAATAAATATGAGCGTCACCGCAATGGCTCAAAAGGTACTACTCCCGGCTCAATGGTGAGCAATACACGTGGTTCATCAGCCATCAGTTTGTTACCGTCTGAATTTAATTACTGTCGTTAACCTCTCGCAGAGCGGCTGCGGCGTGATGCTGCGGACGGCACAAGCGCCCGGCACAGAGGGCACGTGGGGCGCTGCGCCAACCACTGGGCTGCGCACTCTGCGTGAAACTTGTGGTGGCACGGCAGCACACGCAACTGCTTGCCGCTCTCCATGTCCAACAGACACACCGAGCACGTGGCAGCCTCCTCATCCTTGTTCTCGTCGACCCCCTCCTGCTCCTTCTCCTCGCCGGCCTCCTCATCCTCCTTTTTGGCTACGTCCTCGGGGAGGCCCGCGAGCTCATCACGAGACAGGCCACTGGGTGCATTATGAACCAAGGCTTGCGTTGTTTCCAACAAAGAAATCGCGCGGATAGCGTTATAACGTGCTTGGCACGTGTCGGCATGAAGCAAGCGTGGCATCTGCGTTTCCGCTGCCGCCGTCGAGTTGGACTCCTCTGTCCTCGGTGGCGCGACCACGACCGTCTGGCCGCCATCTTGCCCGGTGTCAGCGGCGGCGGCAAGCAGTGGTGAGGGCGGTGGCTGTCCCTCTTGGTGCTGTTGGCCCTGCTCCGGTTCTGGTTCCTGCTGTCGTTGTGATTCTCGCTCACTCTGTATGTCCAGGTCAGCGATTCCAGAACACAGCCTGTTGAGAAGGCCCTCTTGCGACGGTGGGAAGTGAGACATGACTCAGCAGCCTGCAAGTTGATTTAATCCTAATTAATCTATTATGTGTATGGCACCATTAAGTATGTTTCCTGCGAATTTTGAAATAATGTCACTTAACTGTGTACAAAATCTACATACATATGATACCGTGAATGAATGAAAGACAGAGCTCTTCTATGATACAGTACAAATATATTAATAAACTATCGTATAGTATAGGCCCGTATGTATAAAAATTAAATGATATCGGTACGTCATTGCTATTATCTCCTCTGAAGATAGGGTCCTCACGAAGGTTCCAGGTAACCAATCATGGGGTGCACATGGGTTTTGCATGCCCTATAGGGTACAATTTTACTACCCGAATACCCGATTTATTTATTTTGTCTTAAGTCATATAATAAGGCTAAAACGGTTACACTAACCTAGTCACCGTGGAAACAAACACGTGTAACGTCTGTTTAAACATGTCCAGTTTTTTTTTGCCATGTAGCATAAAGTATAGGGTCTCATGGTTCAATTACTAAAGATATTACCTGCTGTTCTTCCCAAAAATAATTCTACACTAAAAATTTAGCTTTAATCGATTTTGAACCTCATAGGTTCTTTTTTAAAATTAAACATATGACAAATTAATACAACAACAATAAGATTACTAATCTATTTAAACAATTGTAATATAATATGTAATGTTATTCCAGTAGAATGAAAATTATTAGTTATGATTACAGTTGTTTTGATAGATAGTAGCCAATTAGTAATCTTATTGTTGTTCTATTTATTTGTAATTGTTGTTGTTCAATTTTGAAAACGAACCTCATAGAATTTTATAATATCTTTGTTGGCATAAAGTTCTTACGTAACTGATAATTTGGCTGGTTAGAACAATGACCAGAGCAATTCTTCCCGTTTCATGTGTCCTGAGACAACTACGTAGCGCACCAAAACCCCGTTAGTTCTTGGATATATTCCATTACCCCCTCTTTCTTCACGAAATCTTAAGACCCAACTTTAATTAGATATTGAAGTTTAACACGAATTACTTACTCCATGCAATGTTTATGAATGATCTACCTCAAAATGACACTAAGTTCCCTGAGTATTTGGTTACTCGACAGGGCAAAGTTGTACCCGCGGGTTCATCAAACCCATCCCGTGATCGACGTGTCCGTGCCAACAATAGACTTCGACAAAGACCAGTAAAAACCTTTCCACAATAGCCCTTTCCAATTTTCTTTCAAATGATAATTGCATTGCTTTCCTTTAACAATCGGCCAAATTAGTAAACACGCATTACTATTGAAAGCATTCTTGACAAAAGACAAATAACGTTGTAATAACGTAATAATATTTGTGCGCTAATCAAAACTTACCTTTGGTAAATCTATACACTATAGATTATAGATAATAATAGTAATCTCTTTAAAATTAAAAAGTACAAATACATATACACTGTACAATGATTTAACAAAATAGTAATGATATTATAATAATAAGTTACCTTAATCCTAATTCCAACTGGGTACAATGAAATCCTTGGTGCCGTGAACGGAAGGTGTATTCCACAACAGTAACGATATCAAGAGTGCGTTGTCTATGGGTTTCTGAGCTTATATATCCTGGGGCAGTGACGTAGTACTGTAAATTAACCCAAATAACCACAAAGGGCGGCAAAAGGTATACACGGTGAGTGAAAAATCTTTGTTAGATTCAATAAACAATATAAACCAGTAACTGGCGCTGTGTGCAATTACGTAAGACATCTAACAATCTGTCGGTTAGTGCTTAATTTCTGCGGTTAAGGGCAGCGGGAACTTGGCGATTATGTACATATTACACTCAATTTTACAATTGCAGATAAAGGTTGTGTTGTCTGTCTGCAGTAAACAATGCCATGTTATAACTCATGAGGCATACAAGCGGTATTTAAAGTTTATGGATAACATTCTATAGTTAATTAGACACCTTATGACACGCATTGTGTGGGGTTTCCTTTCAGTTCCTTGAGTTGTTTACTAATTGACAATCAACAACAAGCACAATGGTTGTTAGAAATTTTAAGATACGCCAGTGTGGCTAACACAAAAAGATGTATACAAGTGTTTAATAAATATTGCCGGCGTTATTATTAAATTGAATGTTAAAAAGTATTTCAAAATTAATGAAAATTAAACAAGAATATTGATATTATCCTTTAGAATATGGAAGTGGCTAGGGAGCCGACGTAGGCTCCCTAGCCAACCCACTGTGGGTAGGCTAGGGAGCCGACATTTGTCGGCTCCCTAGCCTACCCTCAGTGTGTAAGCTAGGGAGCCGACGGAAATATTTATAATAGTAGAGTGTATTAGCTTACCACTTTTACAAGAAATATATGAAAAATTTCAGTAGAGTAAGTAAGAAAGACTGTATTTTATCATTGTGATTTCCATTAGCCATGTCTGTATTGTCTGCTAATTATAGACACTTCACCGTAGGACCCGTGGAATCTCTCCACCTGTGTGATTTGACGATTGTTCATTTGTGCTGCACCCGAGCTACCATGCGCCTAGGCCCAGGGTACTCAGGGTCCCCATTTAGTGTCCCTCGCGTATATAGGGGCGTAATAGGAGGTCACCACCAGTGCACAAGGAGCGTTTCAGGGCACACAGCTATAAGGCGGTTAGAATCTGGTGGTTGTTGCCGATATTACTTAGAATACGTAGCTGAAACATGTGACATAAAGATTCCTCTGCCACTCCGTATATTGCTACTTAGCAATTAATTGAGACAATACAATTCATGGCAGGGTTATCTAGTTCATACCACTGCTTTTCAAATAAGACCAAGCATGTAGTTTTCTTTCTTTACTTTCTTCAATACAATGTGACTATGCAAAAACATCCAGAAAGAATAGTTAAAATATGTTTTAAAAAGTAAAGAAAACAGGATAAATGAGGCAAACGGATTTTTTTTTAGAAGAAAACCATTTATGGTCGCTTTGGCAGGGTGGGGCGGAACTTGAAGACCCATTGCAAACCAAGAGTTGTGTCAGAATTGTGTGTATTATGACTTTATTATGATCACATTCTTAGTAGCTCCAACATTATGATCCTTAATTTCAATCATACTGCAGCCAACTATGTTTAGCATACATTCCAATTATGAATAGATCTAGCATTGAATAGACCCCACTTAAAGCACATGCTTGAAATCCGAAAATGGTATTCCTCATCGGCCATAGATGAGAAATATATGGCCGGGTAAATACATGAGCCTGTCCTAGAATAATATGTATATAAATCTAAATAATGTCTCGATCAACAATGCCTATAAGTCCTACATTTTTGGCAGTGAAAAACCCTACCTAAAGTATTCATACAGAAAGCGTCCCATTGAATGAGTAATTAATTTTAAGAATGGGTTCTTTAATAATTAGTACCATATTGCGTTATTGTCATTTGAATGAACTGTGTGATATGTGTACAATGACAGGTCGAAGAAGAGAAAATACAGGGAGAGCTGCTTACTGTACAAAAAATCCCACTGTTTTGCATAAGAATACAAAGAGATCCTTGCGCAAGGGAGAGGGAATCTGCATGTGTATGATGCCACTATAAATTGATGCAAGCGTGGCACTCTGAGAAAGGAAATGGACTGGTGATAGGGGACTTAACGCGGAAGTCTACACGGGAAGGCCGAACAAAAGAGGGGATTATTGGGGATGAAGATTGTGACTGTAGAAAGAAGTTTTTTTTTGTAATGCTAGATTTACACTGTCATGAGCGACTGTCATGATATCTTATATGTATTAGTGGGTAGAGTACGGCTGGCGTTTATGAGATAAATGTAGATCAGTTGTGTCTGGTGATTATAATGAGCAAAATACTAGACAGTTATACTCTTGCTTTTGATTGGAGTGTAGATTTATTTTAAGGTGGTGAATAAACGACGGTGGGCTGAAATTAGATATGCCTATTGTGCATGGACCTTGAAGAACAGCAGTGCATATCCAAGGCCGTGGTATAACATATACTCACATTTATGCATCCTTCAACACACATGCCCCAACCCTAACCCCTACCCCACAAAAAAAAAAAGAAATTAAAAAATGCGTGTAAAGAAGTCGGGAATGTGTGCCCGTCAAAACAATCCGGTAATCATATTGTCTAAAAACTTCATTCACGACATACATATGAATCATCGGTTTGCTTACTTTGATACAAACACTGTCCATCAACATGAAACTTATTTCTATTAGTAACAGTGTAGTGGGGATGCATTTCATTCTATGGACGAGATATTCATATTGAATTCAAATCCATTGTGCTTCGGCACCGTGCTGTAAGAATGATTCCAAGATTTGTAGTAATAATCATGATAAAAACGTGGAATGTCGTGGATGTTTAGGGTACTAAGTATTCGTACCCAATGCTAGTGCACTACGTACACCACAGATGAGTGAAAGTCGAAGGTAATTTGTCTCGCTGGGAGCACCGTAATGATAGTATCAGAACATGATATAACACGCAACCTGCCAGCTGGTGCTAATTATTGTATGGAAGAAACACAACTTTTGTAAATAAGAATTTTCATACCTTCAAATAATTTTGTGTTTTACGCTTTTTAATTCGTTTTTACAGTGTAAAATATATGTTTGCATTATGGACTAATTGTTCATAAGTGCACATCTGCACAGTCAATTTACTCGTCCAAATGTCGTTACAGTTCATGATAATGCTTCAAGGACATCTATGTGTCATACATTTCAACAACCTTAACAATCCTGTTTATGTAGCATTCTTATAATACCACTTTAATTAGCTACAGTACATGATGACATAAATGCAAATTGGTTAAACTAGATCAACCAATCAGTCCACATTAAAACATGTGGGGCTATGCACATGTACTTTACGTGTACTTTGCCAAAAGCACCGATAGTCTCAGTGGAAATCGATGTTTTTTTTATTTCCCTGTCAAACTGTGGGCCCCTTTATTACATGCATTATCATAAGCGCCACTTTGAACTTCACTAGATTGTTCTTTTTTCTTCAAAGCATTTTTCATCCTCTTCATGGGCTTGGCATACAAGTCAGACACTCTTCTGTCCACTGGCGCTTTACAGTCAGATTTATCTACCGCGACGTCCGCATATTCAACTTCTTCGTGTTTGGGTGTCGGTTTGGGCGAGTTGTGCGTGTAATTTGGAAAGTCTACTTCCACATAATTGAGAGTACCTGAAAATTTTAGTTTTAAACACTTAAATGTAAATTATATCATATAGGGACTGTGGCGTTTCACATTACAGACACGCACATAGCAATGATCTAGTGTACTGCACATTAGCGTTACATTCATTTAACAGAAACAAACATTACAAACTAAACGTCTACAAATGAAAGTGTAAAGAATGAACAATTCACCCGAATTCGGCCGTAGTGGAATAGAGGTGGGCTTGACACAACAGCAATGTTCTCGTAGGCCGAGCCCCTGTTGGTCATAGAATAGGAACATCAGGACGGGGCGGTCAATAAATGGCCCGGCGTCTCGTAGTACAAAGAGCTGCTCCTCCTCGGTGGATGCTTTAGTTCTGTGAGACGTAGTAAAAAGAATTTCTATACATATATCATATGTTTATAAATGGACTGGTTATGCTCTTCCTGTGCCATACGGTTACAGGTTTTTTCAGGATTAATATCAAAAATAACATTGCTGCATCCATGATAACATGTACATACAACTATTCAATCTAACGTAAGATATCCTATATGCATTATCTTCCATAAAATTTTTACGCTTTCTTTCTTCTGTAGCAGATCACACCGACCACCACAGCCAACAATAGCGAGTACAGCAATAACGCCCACAACACAGCCGATGATTATTGCTTGGGAGTCTGAAAGTGATTTATTTCGTTGACACCAGTTATTACATGGCGTTAGCCAGTGTCTATCACACCTGCTATCACATATTGTTACTTCATTATTTTTTGCCCAAGTTATTTATTCAAATACAAAACAAATTCTGCTGAACAGCATAATCCACTGTGCTACTAATAGATCACACTCACCATTCGGTTCCATAAATGTTATCATTGTTGTAGATTCATTTGCGGTTCCATAGCAATGTTGTCGACGAAAATAGTAGACGAACTAGTGGAAGAACTAGATGAAGCAGACGCTGATAAAGACAGATAGGAAATGTGTTAATTTGTCAAAATCAATACCTAATTTTAGTTCTTCATGTTGTATTCCTAAAACTAATATGAAATGTAATCCAGGAATGACGTTTACCTGGACTATTTCTGTTATCAGGTGGTAAGTCGGGCACCAGATCTGCACCTAAAATTAAAAGTGTTTTGAACAAATATAATGTCAATTTGCTGCAGAGTGTCATATAACATATTCCGGAATGGAGCAGTGTATTGTAACAATAAATTTGATTTTACTCATTAACAAAAACGTACCGTATTTTTCGCAGATGCAATAATAGTAAGATGCGTTACAATTGCCATTTTTCTCCAATGAGGTGAATTTTGAATCACTGTCTAAAGTATATTTTGCCGCAAATTTCCAGCACGATTATCATTTTGCTCACTGTCGTCCCACTTCATCCATGACATTTCAGTTTTATCAGTCCACTTCCAACAGGACTTGTTTGTGACGGTTGGCAATCCGACATTATAGCTAATCCAAACCAATAGTTTGAATAGATTGTTGCATTCCTACAAAATTCAGTCGGGTCACACATTTAGTTATGCTATATCGAAACTGAAATAAAATGTCAGTAGAGGAAATGCACGTCATACATCATCTCAGATGTCCACGTGGAAATGATTTTTCAATTTTCAAATGCTCTCTAGCCATTACATTTTTTATGAAAAAAATATTGTGCAGACTATTATGATGACCATGAGCACATGTATGAACAGTTGGGCACTCAGTGTTTTGTTTAATGCATTGATAAATTCTCTTAACATACCAATTCTTACGCAATAAAGTGACCACATTATTGATCATCGAACAACCTACATGCATAATAACATATTTTATATTGCCCTGTTAGTATTGTGTCAGTGGAAATCAGATAAACTTTATTTTCACACTAAATCATTTTTAAAATAGCATCAATTCTCAAGTAAGCAAGACAAGGGTGAAATCCCAATTACATTTTGCTGACCACTGTGTTAAAATCCTCTTCAGTTTCAAGGGATGCCAGCCATGCGCCACTTTCTACACCAAACCTCAGATTGTGGGTAAGACATTGGATATGCTGTTCCTGTATATAGTAACATGACTGCAATCCAGGAAACCAGCCATCGCCAGGACATTCAAATGTGTAGACTGCATTGCATACACAATATAATTGAAAATCAAACAATAGTTTTGATTCCCATTGTTATTATTTCTCAAAGAAACCTCATAGTTGTTATTATACTAAAATGCATACATTTTAATATGGAGTTGAAAACAGGGAAGTAATGAAATAGTTAACATTAAATTGTGTGAGAAGAATGTATTTACTAGCTGCAATTTTATGACACGTACCTGTAGAAAAGCAAACAATTAACACACGTAGAATTGACATACATCTTCCTACCATTTTTCTAAGTTTTCAGTTTCGAAATATGATATATGTCTCCTGCAGCCCTATGAAGCATATGCTACCTACATGTATATTGATTACACAGATAAAGTTGAAACACCGCTAATAAAGAATTAAACACATATTCCTCTGGATTTTTCTGCTTAAATCTAATTTAATTACCAGATTTGCTATATCCACGTTCATCATATTAACGTAGGATGACTCAGAATACTTTAAAGTGTTTTTTGTGATATATTTGCCCAAAATATGTCTATTTTTCCTAACACCACATACATGTAAATGGTATCCCATATATAATAACGTCCAAGTACTGCCCGTTCACTGGGTGACGAATAGTATGTTGCTTTTATGCCCAATCTTGAGATTTATTATAGCATAGTGTTTAAGAAAAATTGATAGTCATGCACGGTTTACCCGAAGTTTCAAGTTATGTATAAGGTAGTGGTTTTATTTCTTGCTGTTCAACCATTGGCACCAACTACGTTAAAATGGATAGGTAATGATATCGTAAATCAAAAACACAGCCCTACATTCAGGTTAAGCCGTGGTTAAACATACAAACAAATACGAGGAAGTAGCTTGAATGCTCTTGGTAACTGTTACCAATAGTCAACATGTAGGTGTAATTGTATACTGCCTGAATGATTTACTATATTCATGGGGTCCCTCATTCATATAGAATGGCGTGTTTCCCTGAATCTATATTACATTATCACATGGTCTAGCTTTTAATAATTCTTAATTTAATAATATGACCATTCTGATATATTTAAATTCTATTCTCGTCACTTCGTAAATCAGCTAAACATATCTTTGAATATCTATGTTTTAACAATATGCTATGTATATGTTTCACATTTTGACAGACTGTGCTGTCTATTATATTTAACAATCCACCATATTAAATGCGAAATAAACTTATATCCAATACAATTAAACTATCACCAGCAAATGTACATCGATATATCAACTATATTATTTTTACATTTTACTCGTGTTGCAAATGTGGCGGTTTATAGTTGTTATCCAAGTTTTGCTCTCACGACTTTACAATTGTAATTTTATTCATTGGCACCAGCATCATGGGAGGGTGTGTGTGATATGTATACTACTGTGATTTACAAACACCACAGCACACGCATTACTACTATTACACATAACTAACGTTACCATGTGACTGGGGCATAAGTTGTTGGTGTCAACAACCCTCTACTCTGCAGTCTACACCCCAGTAGCCGCATCAATCACTACCAATATAACGCATCAGACTGGTGATTGGATTGTTAATAATATACTTAAATTGTATTCTCGGCCAAAACAACCTTATCTGTATGATTGTATCCTGGATAATTGAAAAGGAACGACGTAATAAAAATATGGTTATTAATTATTAACGGATTTCTTGATCCGCTACCGTATAAATGTGATAAAGCTTTTGTACAAATTTTTAAGACATATATTTTGTATATAGCTAGCTCATTACGTAAATTCTACACTGATAGTACGTACGATGTATCAACACAAATTAATAGTAGCTCATTTTAGCACATACAAAATATATGTAAATTTTGGGATCATTGTCGTTCAAATTGTTAAAGTCTGTGTTGGTTGTATCACAACATGAGAAGAGCAGAATATTTTATTCTTGTCTTTTTGTCTTCAATGTAACTTCGGCTGCTCCGTGTACTTTTAGAGGACGCTGAACTTGTTATAGACGTTTTACTCATGGATTTATGAGGGGAATGCATTATCTCATCACCAACACTTTTAAGATAAAGGGGTTTCTTATAGCTTTGTCTCTGGCTGGTTCGAGACCTGTGTGCTTGTACATCATACATGCTTTGTGATTTTTCGTCTGCTGGCCCTCCAATGAGTTTATTCTGCAAGCTAAAATGTCCTTCCTTATTTGCTGCTTTATTCTGCTGATATTTCAAAGTGCTAAGATTTGGCATGGAATGTATCTCATCCTGCTGACTGACTGTTGGAGCTTTGTTTGCAGGTTGCAGTTTATAATCACATTTTACCAACTGCAGACGTTTATTCACAATTGGCCCGTGTAATTTAACTTCCTCTTCGCCAGATTTCCCACTGTCTGTGCCTTTCTCCTGCTTAATATCTTGTTTAATAGCACCGTTTATAGGTTTTGCTTTATAGTCAGTTTTTACCAGCTGGATGTGCTTATTTACTATTGGCAACGGTGGTTTTTGCTCTTTGTCAATGAGATTGATATTACCTTTGGGTTCAGGCGCTTTCAGTTCACTTGTTGGAATCTTGCCCTGGTCTCCTGTCAACGTATTTTGAGTTTCCGAAATATCACTAGGGGAAGAGATGGTCTCAGTTGTCTCTGGTTGATCAATTTCATCCTTTTCAAATAATGCTGATAGACTTTCATATTCTTTGCCATGTATTGCTTGCATTTCCACATCCGCTGTAACAATGTGTACATGATCACTTTTCCTATCTAGATCATCATTGGCCATGATGTAGGGAGATGTTTTATATACCGATGACAAACTTGCGTTGTAGTCTTCTTCAATATTGACATTCTTGGATGCATTCCTGTATGAAATATAAGGCTGTGTTATAACACTACATGCCAATAACTTTATACAGCTTCAAAGTGAGGCAACGAAGAAAAATCAAAACTATAAAATATTATGTGTATCTTCCTTAAACCAAGCGTAAACTTGACATGATGTAAAATGAATTTTAAAAACCGTCTAAGGAGATCCTACGATTGTGTATTCATGTATTTAGCGCTGCGAATATACTGATGCTGCAGCCTGAATTATATTAGAATATCATGATTTTATGACAGCCTAACTTAATATTATAAGTATTTCCCTGATCAAATAATCATTGTTATTACACCTGAAATTCCATGTAGCAAGACAAAATATATCATGTTGATCAACATCACATAACCATTGCAGTGATAATGTAGCCTTACTTGAGCCTCCTGCGCCTGATGATGACCACAACAGCGATGATGCCTACGATGATGAGGACGGCTAGGCACAGCGCCACTCCGGCGATGATCACCTCCATGGGGGCACCTGTTGGAAAACACGGTGTTTATGGGATGTCATTGGACAAAGTCCTTCAATAAAATGAAAAATATCGCTTGTATAATGAAGGAAGTGGTGACAACTATTTCTCGAACAAATGTTTGACTTGTAAATTGCAACATAACTCACCGGCGTTTGCATTGTGGATTGTTGAACCACATGCTTCTGTTGTAGAGCCTTCAACCACTGCATCCATGAACTCTGTGAAAGAAAAAAAATCCTCTCAATGGCATACATCTATGTCTTTGCATATGCGATAAGCCTGCGTAAAACCCACATAGTCCGTTTTGATGTGAAATACAAGATATTTATAACATTCTTAGACAATGCACAGGTCCATCACTGTACTCCAACTGAAATTCGGCTGATTTCAATAACACATACCAACATCAATATTCCAAAAAGCCTCACACAATGTCTGTCAAACTCCAGTCTTATTTATTCATTTAAATTAAATATATATATGTTATCACATGCTACAATATCATCGTTATGGTATGGGTAACTTTATAGGAGAAAGTTTTATAGCCGTCTAGCCCTGCGATTATAAGGTCACCTGATAATAGATCAAGTGTGGAATATTTATGCTCTGTTCTGGACATGTAATTGTTGAACTGATGAATCGTTTCACAGTCAGAATCCAGTTGGATGTTCACCAGTGATAAGCCCAGTCCAAGTATGACATGAGGGTAAACAATATATGAAAACACGCGATTCTGTCCCAAAACAACAGGATATACAATGCAAATAAATGTTACTTAAAAATACTAAGTAAAAATATGTATAAGATAAATATACATATACATCTTTATCAACGTTTTTAATCACTACTTTCGTGCCAAAAATGTTAAAGTACCTTTCAACCCATCACGAGGTTTTCTTCAGTCTGCCGCCAAATACATTTATTGCATTTAATATTATTCTTTACTAGTGAAACAAATTTTCAGTTGTAATTAGAAATGAAAGACTCACCTTAAACGCTTGTACAGGACAACAAAATTATAGAATATTGTCGCGATTATGTTCACACTGAATAAGGTTTTATTTCTGACTTTTACTTGAAATGCTCTATACCTGCAGTGTTCATGTGGTGAATGCTATCATGTTTAATCTCAAATTAACATATAATATGTAAGCAGACAGTTTAAAGGGACTGCGTAGGAATATATAAGTAGGCGAAACAAAGATAGTTGTATTTTGAACAACATGTCAAAGTAGATTAATTTCCATGATATATAAAACTGGCAACTGCTTGTCAATCACCAATATTTATTTGTGATAAAACAAAGTGTCGTAGACAAAATCCAGTGCCCTTGAAATTCATTTTAGCATATCGAGGTAGTCTCTTTAACAATTATATATTTCATCGTTATCATCATCTTTTCAGTCTATTTCCCTGTAGACCTATTATTGTGGTGGTTTTGGAGATATATACATTAAAAATCACCTGGGTGCTGCATGTTTGAAATGACGCTGTATATAAGAATGCAATTAACCAATGGACCAATACCGTGCAAAATATGTAAACTGACACAGATGAGAAGAACGAAAATTATCCGCAAACATAAGGTTAAGACTGGACCAATGCTTCAAATTGATGTAAAACAAGACATGGTACGATTTTGTCGTGGATCTCAAGCGTAACATGTCACGGGTGTCAGTGTCTGTGCGGGTGCATGTCACACTCCAGTAGCAAGATCTGTGTATATTTTTCATCCTACACGCCCAATTTAAGGTGCAACGTGTATATTTGAAATTCCAACCAATATTTATATTAATAAAAGTGTGCTGAAAATGGCTCAGAATGCACATGGGAACATGCAGAATCGTTTCCCCTTGCCTAAAATTCGATCCATGACCCATATCTTAATATGATAATATAGTTACAAGAACACACGACCAATATTTCTATCTATACAAAGATACTCATAAACACCAATGTCTCCAAATGGGTCATAGATTTGGGGAATAACAAGGTGGTAGAAAGGTGTTGCATGTAAAAAATAACATAAAAATAGCAGACGGAAGCGGCAATAGCTGGAGGATACATTCTGTGAACTGGTGTGTTCATTCAGACGTGTACATCTTTTGAAGACAATCTCTTGTTTATGGGACTTTCTTCCATTGTAAAACATAAAACTGGAATATGTGTCTGTTGGGAGGTTTTGTATGTAATGTACATGTATTTGTTAAGCTTCGATGCAGCAAATTCAAGAATCACCGATTTCACTTTTTCACCCAACATTTACATATGCTGTTATCACGTGACGAGATTAAAAGCACTATTCTGAACGAATGACAATGACAAACCATTTAGCTGTCAATGGAAATTGATGGCTGAATATAGACAAATCCAAACATGTCATCTATTGAAGGCAATGGCAATGTATTTTATGTTTGGCAGGAATGAGAATTTTGTACGGTTGCGTTATAGAATCTGTCCGCACGGTCACCTTAGACACAGCTTTACGCTCCAATATCAGCTAATATAAACACAAATCAATTAAAGAAAATACTTACTCTAAAGCAGACTTATACAATTACATTATTATAATTCTAAATCATATAGTTTTACTGAGCCCTAAATAGTGATTGCTTATCTAATGCTAAATTCCCAGTTGGCCAGATAATGTAACTGGTGTCACCCTTCAATTACGTATTTTGTGTTGCCATACCAGTGCCTTCTTCAGCAATATTCAGGATCAATGTTAGGGTGGTGTTTCTTGCCCATGACACAGAAAACCTACACTCTGTGACACCTGAGATATTTTGTTTTGTGAAGTCTTCATTGGCTGCCTGCTAATTGACATTCTTGGGGGTTATCCACTGAAAACCGGGCTTTGTCTCTGCAGGAAATGCACATTAATTGCAATAGATTTAGCATCAAGATGCCCACCCACGTACTTGTACGAATGGACAGTTTTAATAAGGCTCGTGAATTCACGTCTCCGGTGTTTAGGAGGCAAGCAAGCAGTTGCCATGCTTATTACTTTGAATAGGTGGTGCAAATAAATAAAATTGTTGCTAAATAACTACAGGATAATGAATCCTTTTTGGGTACTATGCTTAGTCAGCAGCATTCAAATTACGATTTTTATGATAATATTTCTTTCTTAATTAGCTTATAAATCCATTTTCTGCGTTTTGATCTAAACACATTTCAACTTTATGTGACGTAGCTTAACATGCTGTTTTGACAAATGAAATTAAAACAAATATTTACTTCAACTTAGTATTGCAATGTGTGGTATTTACTGTGAATTAAGTTTATATGTATGAAAATTAATGAAACATTGACAATCTATGCACTCTTCAGTGCAGAATTATCGGTAGCTATTGTCTTTATCATCTATTCGTGTGACCATCATTGTTACAACAGGTAGCTGTGCCATACACAATGCGTAGGCAGTGGTTCAATGCAATAAAAGATTGATTTCCTCCAAAAAGACATGGTTCACTGATGACTGAGGATAAGGGCAAAAAGGGCAAGATTCTATCTACTTTAAGTTGAGAGAGTCGTGCGTCTTGGTGTATAGTGGAGAGGGGTTTAGTTGTCTTGAGTGTCTTCCACTTCTCTTCTGGGTAGTCACTAGCAATAGCAATAGCAATAGCATGGAGGTAGACACTGCGACTGTTTTAATGTACCACCCATTCCACGTTGTTCTTTTGTGTTTGTCATCTTAGACACGTTCTATATCTATGTACTACATTAATTGTTAGCTTAAAACGGATGACCCAATACATAGACCACACACTTGTGCTCACTCTAATATATACAGTGAGACCGACTCCATTTTCTTTAGGTTAGCAATCACAATTTGTGTTTAATTTTCTGTCAGGATTTATGTTAATGAATATCAAACAAGAGACTGTTAGACCGTAAAATATAACAAACGTAAATTGTGACCACTCATAATTTACGTTACCGTAAATTGTCACCACACACTCCAAAATGGTCTGGCTGTCGTAAGTTGTGACTCCCGTATTCATTTTAATGAGTCTCACGTGTGTTATTGTCTGGCGTCGGGGTTGGGACTGACACCTGTGAAACGAGCTTGAAGATTAGATGCGGATTCATGTATCATACACCTAACTACGTTGAGAATGACCGGATAGGAAGGGATCCAAGCTCCCGGCTCTGAAGTGCCCGTTCACTCGTCGGCTCGGTACAAGACCATCACCCGAGGTCCAACTTTGACGAGGCATGGGTCAGGTTAGGATGGTGATAGAGAGACCACTGCGGTACCATTTTAAAGCTCGTCAATAACAACACTGTCGGCCGGCCTATGCTGGCTAGAAAGTGGTATGAGAAACTTTTAAATGCTTGTAATCGGTTATAATTTACGGTGTTTACATTTTACGGCAGCTAAACCATTTTTGGAGCCTGATGGCAATTTACATGTCATGTCAGGTCACAATTTACGGTTGTCATGCTGTGTCTCATCAAATGCACTCTTGCGCTTGTGCCTTATATCATGTATGTTTGGTTTGATTGAATTTCCGCTGTGCCGTACATGGTTAAAATAACTCAGTAATCAGTATATATACACAAAAATGAAAAGGCATAATCACCTAGCGCATCGGCTAATTGATATTGGACTTGGTGGACCTCTTAGATAATGCCAGAGTATACACGCTATTGTTAATTTTCATTGCATGATTAACCCATAAGTGTATATAGATTATAGTGAAGATTTCCTGTATGCATAAGCCAATTGCACACAACCGGAGGTCTTTCAGTTCATACTTATCATGCTTATGGCACATGCAATTGATAGGCGGTTATAAATTACATCAACATCAATATTTCTTGGAATTATCTATTAACGATCAGTACTTAGGGGGATATAGGTGGTCGGGGGCCAGTCCCAGTCCCTGTTAAATATAACCAACCGTAAATTGTGACCAGTCATAATTTATGCTGACGTAAATTTTGACCAGGGCCCCAAGCATAGTCTATCTGCCGTGAAAATTTAAACCACGGGCCCCAGCATCATGGGAGTGTATGTGTGGTATGTATACTACTATGATTTACAAACACGACATCATACACATTACTACTGCTCTACAGATATAATATACATATCACACACCCCTCACATACATGTAATGCTGGGACCCATGGTGTAAACATTGAAAATTGTGATCGGTTACACGATGTAGTAATAAACGTCTGTCATCCAAAGTCCTCACACAAATGTGTTATTAACACAAATAAATGCATGCCTTTGCAATCTTAGATAATATTAATTATGGGATTTCACAACAAATCGCCCCATTTGACTTGTGACTTTATGTACGTTTATGTTGAGCAACATACATAAAAGCACACTCGTGATTCATCAAACAATAAGACAATATAACCAAAAAAAACTCAAAATGTATGTCTAGATGGCTCGTGGGTAGACAATATCAATGCAAATTGCGTAACAGCGAATAATCATTAGGGTCAAACAATCGTTTTCACCCAGTTTATGTCATCCGATCGAACCCTGTTCCTTTCTCTATTTTTATCAGACTCCACGTTTTATGGCCATTGACATCTAATCTGCCTAATGCTTTTGACCCAGTGGCTTGATGCTCTGACGTAAATTCATAAAGTCTGCTCCACAAAAGATCAATCAATGGACTTATGTGAAATTAATGTCATGATTATAGAACACACCCCAATTCAGCTGAAGCAAATTATGAATACATGTGTAATTTCATATGAATCCTATAAAGTAAAAAGTGCACACATTTCCGGCTGCTATATAATAGCAATAATAACAATATAATGGCTTTTAGATGCCTGCCAGAATTGTTGAAAGGCCCCAGTGAGAGAGGCCTGTCTATTGACTGCTACACTGATCTGTCATTTGAGCACACGTGAAAAGCAACACAATCCAGGCACTCAGTAACCTAATGAACATATCCATATTGGTTAAAATATTTAATTTGAGGACATTTGTATAAGTGGTAGATGTGTGACGTCATGAGTAATTATGGGAATACTATCAGAAAACAATCACATCAGTTAGCTAGATATCACCGTGATATCAAACGCTAAGATTAAAATGTTTGCTAAACAAGAATGGGAAGGACATGCATCGTAAAAATACAGAAGCCATCTAGATATGCACCTCAGACAGGGCACGCCCAACAAAAAAAATTAACCTCCAGCGGGATCCACCAGCGTCACTAAGGCACCCAACTGCACATCAAGCGAGAAGGCGGGTGGGGCGTATCTGTTTATCTTCTCAGAACACACAATAATGTCAATAATTAATATGCAAATATTTGTAGAAAATCTACAATCGAATACACCATTATGTAATTGAAATCTGCTGTGGTTAATATATTGTAGAATCTAACCAATACCATAGATGGCTGACAATCTATAGGGCAATCATATGTAGACTTTTGTCTGGGTGCTCAGTGGGGCTCGGCACCCTGAGCGAGGTCCCAGGCATGATGTCAGCAGTTCGTTGTGTGATCGCATAGACTCGTACTAATTGTGCTAATTAGTGGTTAATGGTAAACATATGCTATCCACTGTATAAGCATTTCAAAGTTGAACCAAGATCATTAGATTGATAGCTAAAAGTAAAAGCTATTCGGGATTACTCCTTTCTTTCCCAGGATAATTGCAGGAAGTTTAATTTTAATTATATAGTGGGCAGCACGCTCGTAATAACTTACGGGGGAGTAAAATGTAAAATATACAATGACTTAGAAATGCGTCTTTAAATTCTGTAATATGAACAGAAGATTAATGAATCTCGGAAAATTCACATGCGCATTTAACAAAATCGAACAAGATATTTTTTCCACCTTCAGGACAAAATAAAATCATTTTAAAAATCTTAAAGACAATAAGATCTAATGAAAGCGATTCAAGTACCGACTACTAAAATTAATGATACTAGGAAATATAGCAAAGGTAACCCTTGATTCAGAAAAAAAATATTGCTTACATTGTATGTTTAAACTGCGCTAGATTATTTCAACTGTGACTACACCGGATACGAATTTACTGCAAAATAACTTATACACGTAGCAAAAATATATGCCATAAACTCAACACAAATTCTACCTTGTGGAGAAAACCAAAAAGCAAAAGCAGCAGTAATAACCACCCCACCAGCCAGGCAGCATGGGTTTTGACGGCTGGTACCGCTTCAACACGTCCGAGGCGTACGAGGATGCCACGTGCTACCAGATGACGCCGGGCGCGCTGTGGGGCGGCCTCAAGGAGAAGACGTCCATTCACGGGGTGCCCAACGTCCACTCGGCCAGAGGTCTGTGCTTTTCATAGGCAGGTCCATGTCGTTAACGAATGCCGCCTGCGCAGCTCTACGCACACTGACGAAGTGGAAAACTTGTTAGAAAATTTTGAACGTGTTCATAACTTTTGGACGAATATACCGGTACAGTTTGGTTAAAGGTCGCCACAAATAGTTATGCTGCGTCTGGGGATCGCAATGATAAGTACCACTTCGTTTGGCTCAGCAAAGTGCATTTTTACTACGCTCTACATATATGTCGCCAAAATACGTCTAAGTTGACAGCTTGACACAATACTTATGGGTGTGTTGTTACCCCCCTGTTAGAGTGCCGACTCCGCGTCAATTTTTAGTCGAAAAAATGACAGAGTCTGTAAAAAAGATGAAACATTGGGAAATTAACCCTTTCAGTGAAAAATCGGGTCGACGGCGCTGATGGTCCGACGCCGACGGCCCAGCAGGCTCCGTTTGTCCCATCACCTCCGCGATCAAAACTTCCGCGCGGAGAAGTGGATTTTTCACGCCGCGTGACAACTCCGCGCGGAGGGGGATTAATGATTAAATTTCCTTTGATATTTTTGAGTTCGCTGGTCGCAGCACGAAGCCGTATTTGGCCCAGGCGGACTCCGTCTGCCTCCGTACCACGTATAATGAACGTCGTTCACCTCCGCTGTACGTTGGTGTACGCCGCAAGACCTATCCGCGCCAAGAATGGTGCTGACTTCGTCTGCCTCTGTGCTCACACCGCAGTCTACGTCTGTTGGTGGCCTGCGGTGCATCATATCGCAATTTCGCCTCCGGCGTCACTTCTACTCCGCCAGGAGTGGACATTTTCTCTCAAATTTTTTAGCCCTAACCCTTGGACGGTGTTCTCACGCGTAGGTCGTGTGGACTCCTCGTTCCGTGTGCTCACCTAACCAGTGGGGTAAGGGTTTGTCTACGATTGCTAATGTGTAAAGCGGGTTTTGATTATAACCAACCGTCAATTGTGCTCGGTCGCAATTTACGTTGGTCATAGTTAACGGTCTAACAGGTCCAGGGGCACAGGGAAAAAAAGAAAAATACCAAAATTATATACTCTGATCTATATAACTGTATTTACTCTAGTTTGTACAGGTTGGGTCTTCAAAAGCCGTGGCTGGCATTAGTGGCCTTGGGCTAATCAGTGTTCCCAGGATAATTAAAGGATGTATTCTGCGGTTAAAAGGCGGTATTGATACCTGTTGTCATTTTGTAATAACCTTATACGTATTACCATTGCCAACTGGAATGGAGGTCATTTTCGATTATTCGATCAAACATCGGGACTAAAATAAGCCTTTGGAGAAGTGTCCTGCAACAATTCATCTTGATTGAAACAAATATCTACTTATTTTATGGGGGCAACTATGTAGAGCTATTTATACAGTGGTTTCCATGAAGGTTACACACATTATTTGCAATGTGCTTTACCAGGAAAGGGTGGAACATCAACGATATGCTGTGATCCTATCAATATTACCTACAGCAATATTTTGCAAATAAACCTATTCCATGTAAGGCATTTTGCGGCATTTAATTTTCACGGATTTTTCACGAATTTTATGTATTAAGTATACACAATATTTATATAATATAAGTATGCCGCTACAAAATATCTTGTGCAGAAACTGCCCATTAAAATGTATATTATTACATTCACTACCCCCAGGTCTGGTGAAGAAGCTGCTGTGGGTGGCAGTGACGCTGCTGGGCGTGGCGGTGCTGGCCATCAACCTGCGGGACATCTGCACGCTGTACTTCTCCTACCCGGTCACCGTGCGCCTGAGCATGATGAACAAGCGCATCCTGCCCTTCCCCGCCGTCACCGTGTGCAATATGAACCCCTTCAAGGCCTCCGCGCTCAAGGTCAGTAGGAACGACCGCAGTGAGGATATACTTGCTAATTGGATTGCTAGACGACGTTCTAGCTGCTATTGTCTATTCAACTGTCACATTGTCTCTCTTTCTCAGTCGGGTTGGGTACACATGCTGAGGTATCGAGAACAACGCGTGCGTGTATACTGACACCATATTGCACCACGGCAATGCTTAGCAGAAAGACCCCCGATTTTGAGATGACAAAATATCTAAGATCCCTTATTTTTTGCCAGCCAAACCCCACAGACCACATATATTTCCAAATCTCCAAATAAAGACCCACACTTTTGCTAAGACCTCCTATTTTGGCATAAATCATACATATAAGACCCCTTCATTTTATAAGAATTAAGACCCCTCCCCTTGAACTCGCCGTGGAGCATACCTACCCAAAACAGATGTTAGTGACCCCAGGGCGTGGAGTCCCAATGTCTCAAATATTGTGTAAATGTGTGAAATATAAAGTTTGATGTTTAACAAAATTGATGATCGCAATCTACGAATATGGTACATGTATGAAAAATGATATAACTCGCATTGAAGACATTTGGTCGGATAATGCTGAAACCCTTAATAACTAGTCAGACAATTATGCTAGACGGACAACTAACCAACATATTATCAGATCATAATAATATTCGACATTGAGCGATTCTAAGAAAGGCATCGATATGTGTGCAACTATAGAACCCCCACGTTACAAAGAAAGGCAATATTTATCATGAATGGTGTTGATCAAGGACATCTTGCATACACCACCGGTTGTTCACGTCTTATGCTGGAGGACCATACAGAAAGCTAACATAAAATACTGCTTTTCCCTTATAGTGGATCGATGTATTGATGATAATTTAATAGTTACTTACAATGTTAACGTTGTCATGATGAGAAATACATGAAGTCATAATGATAATAATAACCCAGAACTTGTGTAAATGCTAAATATCGAGCATCCTGTGTGTGTGGTTTGGTTTTTGTTTTTGTTTTGTTTTGTTTCGTCTCAAATGCAATAATTCTGTTGTTTATTTTGTGTTGCGTTTTGTGTCGTTAGGAGTCAGGGGTTGAAACACGTGATATTATTATACTTGACTGCGTCACATCACCACACCATACATAGCGCCTCACCTTCCTTGAACAAAATAAAGGATCGAAATCGAGAACAGCCCCGGACACAATTAGCCCCCTTGATAACTCCGGCACACATGAGCCACGTGACCTACCCAATCGATGGTTTGATGGTGCTGCCCCCGTGTCCTGACTTCGTCCTCTTTCTGAACCCAGATGTCAGCACACTGTCCTCGTTTGATTTGCCAGAGTCAAGTTTCTTTCAGGAAAAAGGACCATGATTGCAGTTTCTTTATGAACTTGTTTGTGCAGGTTGTAGTGTGTTCGATACAATCAATATCCAGCTTTTTAGGGGTCTTGGGGTGTACCGATTTGCAGAAACCTATTCAGAGGGTAATTCTTTTTTTTTCTTTTTTTTTCTTTTTTTAGAATTCTGTACACTCAAACAGTAAGGAAAACTGTGTAAGCAATCGCAATGCATTGCAATCGATGTAGGGGTTTGAAGTTTCTTGTTTTTCGTCATTGTATCTTGGAACGCTGCATATTATATCAGACATTATCTGAAGAAGGTGGCGTTTTTGTTCCTATCGATAATTAAGGCAAGCAAAAAGACCAAGTATAGAGCCCTCTTTCTGATCGCTGATGGTGCCCCAATCACTCATCTTTCACGAGTTACTCGCGCAGATAAACCAGGCCAATGTTGCACTTCCGAATGGATCTCTTTGTAACGACCAGGATTTCCGTGAAGTCCCTATATTGACCCTAATGCTTCCAGTGACACTCCAGTGTAGCCTGGTGAATGTGGCGATTTATGTTTTTCGATCCTGCAGCACTATAAGAGTTGTTGAGCGCAATTGGTGTGATAACTAGATATATATCATATAATTTCTGTTTTAAAAATCTCGTCCGTAATTTATGCTCTATCTACTACAATGGTGTGACTAGACTGTACCATGAGTACCGCGATTGGTCCCGTTTGGACATTACCCACTGCGCATGCTCCACGTAAACTCGTCCACCGTCAACCAACTTGACAAACACTTCATCCACTTTCCATTTTGTTTGTCTTCTGTATAGTTTTGTGTTGCTGATCCTTCTCTCTTTATCCCAGCGAAACTTAATCTAGATGCTTCTTTGCACAATGTCCGTGGACATTGATTCTGTTTTTAAAAGGCTGCGTGTTCTGATCCAAACCTATGAACTTTATTCTTGGAGCGTACGCATTGAAGTGTATACCATTATCAGGTGGGATGTACAAAACAGGGACGAGTGGCATACATGCTAATCGAGGACTCCAGCAAAGGGTTGTCTTTCTTTTTTCGTCTGCGACAATGATAGATTGTTAACTAATAGGCCTACTATTTTCAATGCATAGAATCCTGCAAACATCGCTGTTCACTTAATGACACCATTGCATGGTTTGTAATGGACGTAATAACAGTTGTGAGAAGTTTTTATTACTATTAATATCCTGAACGTAACATGCATTGATTGCTACCCCTGGTGTTGTGACGGTGACATTAACTAATTGCTCGGTTGCTCAGTTGTTTTACCAATTTCATACAGAGATTCGGTCTCGATATACGATCATTTTTGGCAACTTTTATTCTAATTCCTGAATATTCGAGCATTTTTCATGAACATATTCTTGAATATGAGAGTGTTCTTTAATACTAATAAGGATTCGTGTCTTATGTTGTATTCTAATGCACCGTAAGGTAACCATTCTAAATGTGGACTAAACTATAAACGGGCACTCATTATGTGACATTGATTGACCTCGTGTGTCTTACCCCTTTCATTACACACTCCGATTGAACTCAGATATATCGTATTGAATTCATTTTCACAGAATTACCTATGCGTATACAGCCAGTATTCAAGACGTTTGACCCCAATACACTAGTCTACAATCAATCAGATGTCTATAGATGACACACTACTAATCAGTAACACATACATGTTCGTGAAATCCATGTAATCTTAGAAGTTAATTATATTAATGTAAATGGTTAAAGATATTTGATATACATTTGTCAGTTACAATTATTGTTATGCATCTGATGCAAAGATCAAATTTGAATTATTTTCAAACGCTGTGACACATTGAATTATCGATAGATAAAATCGTAAATCCGTATTATTTATATTTGTTACATCAGTTATAATCAAACATAGTCTATGTATCTACTTCTAGAATTCGCCAATTTTGGGTGAAATGGCAGAAAAAAGGAAGAAAAGATCTCTAGAAATGAGCGAAGTACAGAGACAGCAAGACAAAGAAGAACCGTTTGTGAAACAAATGCAGACAAATGAAGATTTGCCTCATCATATAGTAAAGAGAAGTATTGGTGAGTCTTATATGTCTTCAATTCCACAGAGGAATGTTGGCTTATGGTTGGAACCGGATGCTCCCTATACACTTCCTCATTACGATCACTTTTTGTTTTTGCTTGTCATTTCGTAACGATTGGGTCCAATTGAACCTACTTAAGTTCCCCTGAGTCGGGATCAATCCGCATGAGCCACCATTCCAATGCTGCTCTTCAATGCGTGTAATTATGTGTGTACAACGCAATTTACAAAACGTCTGGCTGTAAATAAACAATGTATTCATACTTATATCCCGGGGTTATATAAAGGATACTATAATCAATCTACCTGTCTTTGGTTATATTCTCTTCAACAGTATGATACGAAGAGCAAAATGCCTTCTCGGTGATAGAACTAAAATTCCCTATACTGAAATACAATAACCCACTCTCCATCCACGCACCTGTAGACGTCACCACGTGTGACGTCACCAGCTCGACGTTCCACAGCGTGAGCGGGCTGTGTTTCGGCGGGCAGGACACGCGTGCAGACAACTTCAACCAGGGCTCGTCCGGCTGTGAGAACCGGGGCAGCGGGGTGGTGGTCATCGATACGCTGGACAAGTGGAACTTCCTAGCGCTCAAAGTCGATATCATATTGGACGGACTCTCCTCGTAAGCTTTTTTTTTTGTCCTTTTTCGGCTCTGATTTTACGTTTGTCTTTCGTTCTCTCTCAATTAGCCGTCCCTTTATTTGCTACTCTCAGTATCACACGTGGACGATTGTAGTATGCCCTTGATTCCATTGTTTCGTTCCTCTCCGCATTTATTCTGGTTCTCATCTGGCTTCCAACTGTTCTGTCGGTTTATATTGCATGAAACATGTGTTCATACGTTTATATCTTTATGCTTTAAATACCCAACGTATTTTTCCGTAAAGTTGTTTAAGAACATTATCAAAAAATCCATTTTATCAATAGGGTTTCTCGATATTCTCATTCACAAATAAAATTGTGAAATCTGTTTTCTTTATCTTTTTGCAGAAGTAAAATTGAAGGTTATTGGCTTAACATGGACAAGGAAAGGTGGTTACAGGATATAAGAATTGAAGGTATGTCTAATATCCTTAATTAAAAATCATCTCTTAATCTTAAATTTACATGTATACGGTCCGTAACGTGTTTACACTGAATTGTTTGTCTGTCAGATTTTAATTGCGTAAAACCTGTGATCACCATGTGTATTTTTAGCTATCTAGTGCGCATGCCTGCCAAAACACTTAGAAAATAAATTCTCTAAAAATGCCCTGTTAATACCCACATACATGTTTTATATGGACGTACGAAACTCATATAAATATGAATAAATTGCTACATTCTTTTTTTTTAAATCATAACAACAAATGCCGCAGCTCATTCCGGCCATAATCTTATTTTCTTTTCTTTTCCAGGATCTGCATTCACTAAATGGTTGCCGGGTGAGCCCAAAGGTCGTGACGATTGCACCATCGGTCGGTGGGGCGGCGGCAGCAGCGGAGACCTGCACCTGTGGCAGCTGGAGAAGTGTAACGAGCAGCAGAAGGTGCTCACCGTGTGCCAGAACATCGTGGGTATGTCGCCTGCTGTCGTGATCAGTGCACTCGCTACCAGGGGTCGACATTTAATCTAATTGTTCGAGTGAATAATCTTTTATGTGCCGTATTGCATAGGCAGATCCAGGGGCGCAGGGCACACCACACACACACACACCCTTTTTCCCACCAAGATACTTCATTTTCATATGTTTTTACGCATCCGCGATCGATCGTGCTTACGAAACCCATGAAATCCCTGAATTGCCCTCCCCCCTTATTTTCTAAAAAAAAACTGTATCTGCCATTGTATTGTATGAAAGCCACGCAGGGACATCACACTTCACACTTACGTTTTTGTCAATGACTTATCTGTGAACACGATTGATGTGAAGTGATAGATGGTGATGAGAAGCATCCTCTCTGCAAGATGAGTATAGAGGTACTGATGGTTGAAGAACAACACATTCTACAATTCATACTAATGCATTAGTTTAAATTTAACTAAGCCTCCACCAATCATTAGCAGTATAAGTAGTACATTATAAGACTGTAAAAGTAATTATTTTTTGTTATCTAACACCGAGAAAAACAGTTTTCACTAATCTCCAATATGACACATTTATAAGTCAAACGCTCCATTTCTACAACATTATTAAGAGCATCATAATAAAAGAAATTTTAAGGTATAGCAAAAAAATTATATAGTACAGTATAGTAGTGCTTCGGAACAATTCGGCTAATATAAAATAAGCTAAACGTAACTTGAAAGGTTAACGGCCAAATACAAATCAACTGTTATCACTTGGGTGTGCCTAAAATCTGCATTGAAACATGTTGCACAGTGTGGTGTATAAACTGTGAAGTGTGTGAACTGTGAAGTATGAATTATGAAGTGTGAACTGTGAAATATGAAGTGTGAACTCTGAACTGTGAAGTATGAACTGTGAACTGTGAATTGTGATATATGAACTGTGGAGGGTAAATATGAACTCTGAAGTGTCCCTTAGGGGCTGTTGTTCACAGATAAACCATTGGCAAAAGAGTAAGTGTGAAGTGTGATGTCCCCGTGGGGAACTCGTAGTATTGTATTTGATTTTTTAATTAGTATGTTGTACACCGTTTATAACTGTACTGTCAATCTGATGTGTTTATATTTTCCTAGATTTATATTAATCTTATTGGTGATATCCGCTTTCATGAGAACACTTATAGGGATTTTGGTATATTTTGCAGCTTGTCCAAACTACATGTATACATATGGCTCTGATAACATCTGCTTTTTCCTGCTATTTTCTGAGTTGACAACAAAAAAGTGAGTAATGTAACGTATCGAGCAATTACTATTGAATTAAGACTAACCGCTTTAACTATTCTATGGTTCCTTTTCGGTAATCCTCATATTGTAATTAGTTGGTTTATGATAGAAGAATGCGGTAAAAAAAGTTATATAAACTGGCATGTGGATGTACGTAAGTTATGTTTGTATTATTTTACTTTTCATTAAGATATGCGGACGCCGAACAAGCATGCCGGCTGTATGATCCTGATGCATACCTCTTGGAAATCAAGTCTCAATCTCAACTTCAGTTCTTTAAAGACTTAGAATTGTTTTCTTCCGCCACTGCAGGGTAACCGCATTTTAATATTTTCTGTGTTGCTGTTTTTTTTACTGAATTATAACATTTCATGTAATAATTTTATTGAAAAAGTAGTGATTGATTAAATGTATGGAAATAGGCATTTTTGGTATGAAATTGTCACGTTTAGTCAGATAGTAACGGTGTAAAATCAATTAAATAAACCGGCCACTGTGTTTTTGTTGTATGAGTGGGGTATATAATAGCCGTGGTGAAAATCCATTCACCAACATTTTTTTCTTAAATCACCAGTCACCAATACATTTCATTGTCATTCACCAATAAAAAGGAATTGTAATTGAGTAGACTGCATCACATTTCACGCCCGTAAGTACAGGCAGTTTACAATTTACTCTCAAGTTTTAGGGCAAATCACAAATCACCGCCCTTATAATGGGCAGATCACCAGTCACCAATAATAGGTTCAATCACATTTTACGCACTTAAATACAGAAAGTTCACAATTCACAATCAATATTTAGGGCATATCATCAATCACATGCTTGCTATATGACCCGATCCTGTATGTCTTGTTTCCATTTCACTGAACAAAGAAAACTGTGGTTTGGTATGTGTTCGTATGTGTATTTTATGAAGCGCAAAGTAATATGTAATATGAAGCACAATGTAATTGAGATTGAAATATGTCCTGTGTATTCTAGCGCATCTTCCTATCTGCTAAACCTGGTGAAGAACGGAGGCACGTGGAACTGGGAGCACTCCAACAGCGGACTCGGCGGCTTTGATAACTGGGCGTCAGGAGAACCAGGTATTAGATTGTAATCTCTTTTACATGTAATAACATATAGGTCGATGTTGGAGTTAAAATAAATCATAGGACTTGTAAGTATAAGTAGTGTTCTTGATTGTCAATGTCATGTATGCTCTCATTTGTGGGTACCCAGTAACGTACACTGGCACCATCATTTATTCAAATATCCACCTCTGGCCTCCTGCCCAAGTGAGTAGATCATATGGGCTTTGCAACTATTTCATGTTCATAGCTAATAAATGACTCTTGTCTTAAACAGGTGGAAGTGGGCTGTGTGCAAAAGCCTCTATTAGCGATCACACCTGGACAGCAGTTGACTGTAGCAATGCTGGCGGCGACATTTACATCGTGTGCATGGTTAATGACGCTAGTAAGCATACTGATCCATTTCTGGACTCGGAATTCAGACTCACGATCTTCTGTTAATGAGACCAGATAAAGCAGTTGTACTGTAACCCCCGAATAATGATAGGGTTTGGCAAGAATTTGTAAATTTACAAATATTCTAATAATATAATCTTTATACATCGATTTCCTAACTTGGTCAGTTTTATTAGTAGTACATAAATATTGGTGTACATAGAAACATGTTATTGTGTCTAATCATTTCATGTATTTTAGATATTGCCAGTGTTAGAACGGATGTAGGACCTGTTATAATAACTACAACGACCACAACAACAACTACAGCACCAACAACGGCGGCTCAAACAACTGAGTCACCAACAACAGTAGCTAAAACAACTGAGTCACCAACAACAGTGGCTCAAACAACCGAATCACCAACAACAGCAGCTCAAACAACTGAACCACCAACAACAGCAGCTCAAACAACCGAATCACCAACAACAGCAGCTCAAACAACCGAAACACCAACAACAGCAGCTCAAACAACTGAGTCACCAACAACAGCAGCTCAAACAACTGAATCACCAACAACAGCAGCTCAAACAACCGAATCACCAACAACAGCAGCTCAAACAACCGAATCACCAACAACAGCAGCTCAAACAACTGAACCACCAACAACAGCAGCTCAAACAACCGAATCACCAACAACAGCAGCTCAAACAACCGAATCACCAACAACAGCAGCTCAAACAACTGAGTCACCAACAACAGCAGCTCAAACAACTGAATCGCCAACAACAGTGGCTCACACAACGGAATCGCCGACAACACTCTTAATAACAACATCTCATGCAACATCTGAAGTACCAACCACATATCTGTCAACAACACTTCAAGAAGAAACCACGTCTAAAATTCCAACCACAGCACGCCAGTCAACCCCTGATGAAAGTACACCGCAAGACAGTACAACCGAGACTGTCTCAACCACTGTTAAACAAACAACAACAACAGAATATGCCACAACTGTGGACCAACAAACCACATTGAAACAACCAACTACACAATCTACAACTCAAAAGCCCATCATTACAACATTTCCAACTGTAGTGGTTATTCCAACCCCGGCATCTGTGAATGGAAGCAAATATGATCGAGTGCAGACAAGAGAGGATTTCCGGAAGCAAGATCAGGTATAGATTAGCATCTCATTCTTTTATGCATTTACCAAAACCATAATGGCGGCGTCTTCCTATATACTTTGGTTCTTCGTATGACCTTAACATGTAAACCTATGCATACAGAAAAATTATATGATATTACACACTGACACAAAGCAGCTCATTTACTTAGATGTCAATAAAAAGTGCATACACATTGGTATTGGCCCTGTTGTACGTAATACCCCATGTTCCACCGTGCATCTATTCTATGTTGCAGATAATTTACAGAACTGACCCCCAAAACATACAGTGAACACGGGCTGAAATTGACGTTGATGTGTTACAATATTTGAACTAAACGCTTAGTAATTCCATAATATTGACAGACGCCCGGGAAAAATAGCATAGTTCATAGTTTTGTTTTCATTGGCAGTTGACGGAGGCCGTGGCGGACCTCCCTGACGAGGAGAAGGCTGCTCTCGGCTACCAGCCCGAGGAGTTCCTGCTCGACTGCCAGTACGCGGGCAACAAGTGCAATATCAATAAGTCAGTACTCAGGGCATGAAGAATTTTGCATTAGTTGTTTGCAATAGTATATATTTTAGTGTGTATCTAATAGTGTCATTAATAATTCCAATATCAAGAGACCAAACTTATGCAACATAATGTGATTCGTATACGCTAAAGAAGGAACTGGTTGTACATTTTCATCTCATTAAATGTCTCTCTATTTTATTGCAGGGATTTTGCTTACTTTTACAATGCCATTCATGGAAACTGCTATATATTTAACTCTGGCTGGGCAAACCACACTTCTGGTATTCTTTCATATAAGACAGGAAGTCGGTATGGTGAGATAATATTACAATCTATAGTAATTCTGGAATGTCTTTGATTACTTTAAAAAATCATTATGGTTATTCATTTCTTAATCAATCAATCAACCAACCAATCAATCAATCAATCAATCAATAGTATTTATTATATACACATTATTTGACATAAAAACGTATATCCGTACCGTTTTCAATGATCTAGACAGCGTATATGCATTTTAACACCCCACCCCCCACCCCACAACAAAGCTCCACACGCCAACCATCTTACTCAAATTAAACTCCGCCTCATTGCTATGAGAGACAGAGGGGTATGTGTCATTTACTTCTTCAACATTTATGATGTAATTTCTCTCTTGCACAGGCCTCCACCTGCTGCTGAACATCGGCCAGGACGACTACAGCGATACGACGGGCGAGGAGGCGGGCGCCCGCGTGCTCGTGCACACGCAGGCGCGCATGCCCTTCCCGGAGGACGAGGGCGTCCTAGTCCAAGCCGGCAAACTCTCGTCTATTGGCATCAAAAAGGTGCAGAAATAGAGCGATATCATATATTTTTAAGAATTATAATATTGTTTAACCACGCAAAGATTGGACAGCTATACGTAGCCCAATGAGTGGGATGTAAAAAAGCGAGTATGAAAAACTCAACTTGAAAGTTTTTGTTTGTTTGTTTGTTTTTATTGAGATGTATTAGTAATGTAATAGTATTTTTATAGGGCTAGAATTATCAAACTATTCTTGAAAAGAAACCGGAAAATTTTGCCATCATGGATTTATATTTTTCACAACCCACAACTCCCATTCCAGGGTCACGATATATGATAGCCCATTAATCAATGCGAATAGGGGTTACTGATCTATGGTTTCTTTTTTTTTTTCATTTTATAAAAAAAGTTTACAATCCCATGAGATGAAACCGAATCCTTTTCAATATTGCACAACACGAAAGTGACGCATCAATCGATCATTCATCAACGCAATTATTTTTCCCTTTCTCGTAGTTTATAAGCATTGCATAAGTGCTGAAAAGCCACTCAAAATCTGTGCAAGATAAACACGTGGCTTTGTGAATATTTCTTCCTGCCGTATTATGAATCCTGTCAAATGCAGGTCCAGATTGATCGGCGTGTATTCGTTACAGTGCACGAGACCTCCGCAATGCCCCACCGACAGTATGAATCAATGTTTTGGAAGGAAGAAAACAAAAAAATGTGTGTCGTGTTGACAGTTATTCTAACACCGTTAGCAGACACCAGCCCACGCGTATATCCCCCCTTTTTTCAGGGTTACCATTAGACCCCACCTCACCACCCACAGAAAACACAATCCATGTACATTGTGAGCATATTAATCGGTTTGATGGGCTGTTATGATGATATTACTAAGTATATTATTAATAAGATCGTGCATTTTATCATTGGACACCTATCCAGATTCAGTGGCTCATTAGCCTTACCCAATCAGTTAGAATGCATGGATACTATAAAAAATACCATCTAGTTTGCAACTGAATATTCTCAGTCAGACGCTGATGGTCTGCTGTTAGTTCATACACCCATCAAAAAATTCGATACAAAGCCAGTTCAACCTGCAGTAGGATGAATTTCTCACGAAAGAAATGAGACACTTTTTTTCTGGCCCATACAGTAGAAACTCAAGTTTTGAACACCTCTATGATAAATACAGCATTTTGTTTAATACCATTTGTAACCACATAACCCATAAAGAGGCCAACGCGCATCGCCATTCCCTAACCCGACCATAGGCCGATCCAGATGTGTTCTAAAAACCTGGACCTGCCAGTACATACCCCTCAATTAAGACTGACTATGTTTTATCAAGTTCTCCCCACACGCGCTGTTGCAGGTGACGGTGGAGCGCAAGGGCGGGCGCTACGGCAACTGCACGGACACGTACACGGACGACCACGAGCGCAGCGTGTACGAGGAGATCTACGACGACGTCATCGCCTACAGCATGACCGTACGTCCACACCACAGGCTACTTGCTGGGCCATTTGTCAATGCTAGCACAGGCAAAACGTACAAAGTTGCTGGTGTAGGCAGCCAATCACATCATGCTAATTTGCATATTTGTATTTGAAAAGAATGCTTGCATTAACCCCCTTAAGTGCATCATATTAAACTCCTGATTCATCCCTTGGATCACCAACTCGTTATGGGAGCTTTCAGTTAGGGGGTGAGGGTGTGTGTGAGTCCAGCAGTCAGGTAGTGGACTTTTGATACTGTTTTTCGGACCAGAGGGATCATGTCCACTGCCTGATGCACTAATTTCATGTTGACTCTGCGTCCACCCTAATTCCAAGTTCCAGTCCCTGTAGTGGTCAGTAATATGAACCTGTCAGTGGGGTCAACGGTAACAACCAGCTTGCACTTCGATTTATTTCGGCTATCCAAATGCGTTGGTGGGGTAACTGGCTCTTTAGCTCCATCATGTGGTACTAGAATTGATGTCCTTATCTTCAGATGCCAATGCCATGCCATTACACATTGTTTTGCGTGAATTTATTTATGTCGAAGTTGATCACTACTTATTCTCACAGCATGCTGTCGTTTCTGAAATAACTACGTTTGTTGTTTTGATCTACGTGTAGGCGTGTTACAAGACGTGTTACCAGAAGAACGTGATGGATGTGTGCGGCTGTGCCGACCCCTATTACCCCAAATACGGCAAGGCCTTTGGCTACAGGACGGTGAAGTCCTGTGACACGTCCAACATCACTGAAGGTCTAATAACGTGTTACAATTTTACCCAATTTACGTTAGAACCCCCAATTGAGACCACCTCTATAAGCCCACCTCTATATTAAGGCCACGTTGAGCCAGTCCTATTCTTCGTCTAATAAAGATGTTCTACTTCTAAATTTATATAATTTTATGCTCATGTTATATTGCCTTTTAGAGAGCAAATTATCAATATCTGTTACACAATATTTGATATTTTTTCATACTAGAGAATAGGAATTTGTAGTTATGAGAACGCACATGCATTTCACTGAATTTTTGAATAGTGTTGTTATATTCTCTTGTTTTCAGATGACTGTAAATATGGCGTAGAGTTACAATACATCAATAATGAACTAGACTGCAGCTGCCCAAGTCCATGCAAGTAAGACATTATTTTGTCAACTGACCATATCATTCTATGGGGACACAGATAAAAATATAATTAATGAAACTATGTCAGCGTAATGATAAAATATTGGAACAGCTCTACACACAAAAAGAAAGTCTATAGTTATTGTGTATAGCGTTCTCCTTTTCATGTCTTTGAAGTGATACGCCGTTGGCGAAATTCTCCTTGCAAAGTTTGATTTATGCGCGTAGTCCTTTGTTTAAAGAATGCCGTGTGAAAAATGAATTCTCATGCAGGTTTTAAGGAAACTTTTTATTGATGCAAGGCTCACTTCAAACCATGCATATGTTAGTGGATGGAGCATGTGACATAGGAATATTGTATGTTATATTAAGCTCTAAACTAGATCTATTCACTTTGTTTTTGCTTAGATTTCCTTGAATACCTACACACCGATTTGAGTCATCTACTTCACAGTCAATGCTATTTTACGTATTTCATCTAACTACTATACAATGTAACTTAGTTAACCTTACTTCACTAAAACCTTGTCACGGGGAAACCTCAGTAACAAGGACACTATTTCTGCTATCCCATTGGATATGTTGTTACTGGGACTGATTCACTAAATGGAAGCCAACTGGTGTCCCCAAGGGGTGGGGTCATCATCGGTTTCACGAGTTTACTATTCCCACTGCCATTACAAGTCCATGTTCATACACTGCACATATAGCATAGCCGTGGGATATGAAAGTAAGATTTGCTATACCAAGTGCATTGCGTGTTGCAGTGACGAGATCTACATAGCCAGTTCGTCTTCCTCGCCGTGGCCCGCGCAGAACACCGAGGTGAGTGGACGGTGGACAGTGGGCAGTCTAATAATGACACATGTCTTAATATATTTGGATACTTTTCATTTTTCCTGTTTTGCATCATTCCTCTGTATCATGTATAAAGGGAAACTCCTTTTTAAGTACGCCTGTATTCATATTGTCTGGACACTTTTTTACTTATCTCGTAAGACCCATAAGATGTCTGTCGACGTACATATTGATCTTAGTGTTTCATCTATGGTGTACACACAGAAAGACTTATTTATTTGAAATCATGTAAAGATATGTCATTTCATGATCTACGGCCAGACCCATTTTTATGGTTCTCAAGGTGGCTCGGGGTTTGCGCCGGTGGGAGGTGGGCATACAGCGGTTGTAGACCTGTTTTCAGTGCACCTGAGGGTGCCTGTGAACATTAAGCTCAGCGCATTGAACATGTCACGAACACAGCAATTAGTATTCTAAGATAATTGCACAGAACTATGCATTTTTCACATTTCAACACTTATATTCCAAGGCTGCATGTACATGTACGTGTAAACCAAGATCAATTGATCATTAATTGCTGTGCCCCGTGTTGATTGCGTGCTGCGTAGACTCCAGTGACCTTTGTTCGCTACGCATGATCCGGAAAACGCGAAGGTCTCACATCTAAAAATAAAGATTGTCAACAACAGACTGAAAGACACAAAAATATGATATTTGTATTGTATCAGTGCATTTTGGGTGCTGTCTTAGTGCATTAGGAAACGTTGAATTAATATATGAATCAATCTTACACATTAAGTTTCTGTGAAATACTCAATTGCAAGTTCAGCCAAACTGGCGCCATAAATAGATATGCAATCAGAACATTGCAAGAAAAGCTAACTAAATTTTAGTTCTAGATTTGTGCTGTGAACTAGTCTGCACCGGGAGTCTGCATAACATTGTGTATAGTAGTAGTAAATACCATTATAAGGTTCGCTATCACTCCTCCAAACTATTTTGACACGAGTTTGTAAGACTGTACAATATATCCGTTTGATCAGCACGACGTGCCTTAAGCTATTGCATTGTAATAATTGGTTCCATCCAGGTTTTGGAATGCTTTGAATTTATTAATCTTTTGTGTTTGTGAGCTCCAATTATTATGTACTATAAGCCTAGGACGACCAAAGTTCGACCAAATGAAAGTTACGTATAAAACAAGATGATAAGAGACAAACGTTTACGAGATACCTCAAAAAGTCGTTTCATTTAGTATACATGAAGTAATACTATCCACCCATTGCTTTGAAGTCTAGCCATGGGCCAATAGTGAAATAATGACATGTCAAGCTGGTTAATTGTGATATGCACAATGTTTAATTTATTTTGGCCTCTGAATTTACCTGAAAGTCACTGCAAATGCACGTCTTCTTTCAGCCAATTCTTATGGAACGGTTCGGGGCAACACTCGCGAATCTCCTGAAAAATGCTACATCTGAGAAGATCAAAAGAAACCTCCTGAAGTTAGAGATCTATTTTGAAGAATTTAATTTTGAACATCTCCAAGAGAAACCGGCATTTCCGGTAGGGATGTGCTCTTTCATTCAAGAAATGTTATTATCGTTCGATTAAATGTGTTCTACGGTTATTGTAGACTGATAATATTGACAAGTGGATATCAGGACCCAGCCTCAGAGTCAGGAATGTTAATCGGCAACAATAATCATTATATAGAGAAAATATGATTCTGAGTTCAATTCAGTTTGGCAAATAACAATGACTTCAATACCACCACTGATTCCGTTTCGACTATTGATGATGATTGACTGTACCACCACAGTTTTATTTAGAACGTTAACTTGCTCTTTCTTGCAGGACGAGACGTTCTTCGGCAGCCTGGGTGGTGTACTCGGACTGTGTCTGGGATTCACATTATTAACCCTCTTCGAGCTGGTGGAGCTTCTGGTCGACTTCATCGTCCTCGGCTTGCTGTATGCATTCAAGCATGAACAGTGGAAAAGGTGGGCACAAGTGCCTCTCAACCCCAACCACGGCGGCAGCAGCGAGGGTGAGGAGATAATGACAACAGACCTAGATGCTGAGGCAGCAGGCAGTTATCAGCCAGTGAGTGGTTTTCGTAATGCTAGACTGTTTGATAGTGCAAACATAATGCAATTGTATTAACTATTAAGCTCAGAAACTATAGCGATTGAACCATGGTAATTTGATATGCTTGCAAACTTTACTGTTAATCTGTCATATTTTGTGAATTCTTCTATACTATGCCCGTATGGTCACTGAAAGCTTTTTCTTCTTTGGTTATAATAGGGTTATCAAATTTGAAAAGTTTGGCCAAACACACGTACACAGGTAAGTCCACAATCACGCGTGCGTTATGCGTGTAATGTGTGTTCTCTGTCTAGCAGGACTCAGCGACACCTCCTCATCCAGAGCAAGTGGATCCAGTGTCATCATCAGGAATAAACGTGGCTATCCCATCCCCACGGCCCTCCTACTACAGTAGTCCTCAGGGCACGGCCTCGCCCAGGACTATGGTGCTCACGTCGCTAATGGACAAGTCTGCCAACAGACCTTCTTACTACAATGATATAGCGTAAACACCCGCATTAATTTGAGAGAGTGATTATTCTAGTTAGCTTTTTAAGTGCAAATGTTGAACCCATTGATGCTGAGCATATACCCAGCTGTTTTCATGTAGTTATGTGTGGTGTGCTGGATACTTGTTTACTTGCAACTGAGGGTGTTTGAGAACCATGTGCCTTTGTGGAGGATACATCAATTATCAAGGATAATGTGTTAAAATTGACCAAACAACATTTTGCTTTTTCTCTGAACGAGAACCCAATCTTAATTTTCAGTCTAATAAGAATATGATGTAGGTGTTGTATGACATACTCTGAGCGAAAAGTGAGAAACGTGTTCTTTGTTTGTGTATCAGTTGTGAATTCGGACACGTGGGCATACAGGGTCCCACACAGTATTTAGTAGTCTAAAGCCAGAGTTGAGTATGCAAGCTGATAATGATTATGTGCTGGTAACATAATTAGCTGTTATCCCATTTAACTTAGAACCGTTGGTGGTGCTATTTATTTTGAGTGTATGAACGTTTTAAGTACCTGTCTCCATTAGTTTGTGATTTTGGGAACATTCTACGATTTGCATATATTGCTTGTATTCATAGGGTAATATTGCCAAGTATGCAGTTAGCTGTAAGGATCATCAACTTCAAACAATATATTTTTGTGTTCGTGCTGAGTGTACTTTCTATGAACATTCTGGTCGTATAAACTGGACCACAGTAGTATTTGATATTTAGATACTTACATAGCCTATTTGAATATTCAGCCATGGATATATCCAATTTTAAGAATTGCTTCCGTCTTTAACATTTTCTTAAAATTCTCCATCGTGCACAATAAATTTTGTATTTGATTCATATATGTATGAGAAAGAGTAAATATTCAAATAATAATGGTTCGTGTGTTAAATATTGGCAAATAGGGATTTTAAAGTATGGGGCGTCGTCGAGCAATCATAGGACAGTCTGATTGACATAATGCAACCAGGCTTATACTACTTCTAATGAAATAACAGTCCTACAATGATGTCCAAATTAAGAGGTTGTTTCAAATATTTCGGAAAATTATATGAACGGAATATAACAAAATATTAACGGATTTTATTTTTACATTTTAAAGGACTGTACTTTTTCCTGAAATTCATTGGAATTTTGAAAAGAAAACAAATCGTCAATTTTATTATGTGATTTTATTGTCAAGCACGTAGAATACAGAAAATTTGAGAAATCTCGACTAATGCAAATCTTCGATTTGACAGCCTTAATACTAAAAATGCAAGCAGGGTACAAAATGAGCGTGCTGGCATACCCATGATTCATACCCGGTGTATGCATTACAGCTTTTCAGTTTGTCGACATTCGCATTAACATCTCTCAAATCCAGCACAAGGAAACTATACAACACTTATTATTACACGTCTAATGATTATACGTAAATGCATTGCATCGGCTGGAGAACTGGCTTTATCATAGTACGAAACTTATCTTCGAATTTCTATGACAAATGGCTCCTTCAAGGTGACACAAGTCAATAGCACTTGTAAATAATGATGATAAATCAATGCGTCTGCATGCCAAGATTATTGACATGATTAAAGATAAATAAACATATTACACTCCATATACAGTAATTAGCGTTCGAAAAAACATAACCACAAAAACCAGCATTGGTCTTAGTGGACCTGACTTCTAGTACACTAGCACACTATTGAAAAAAAATCCAAGTACATATTTAAATTCTACAAAGATTGATGCTGGTGCCATTGGTATAAACTGTCCTTGGGGCTCCGTCATCCTGGATCAGCAGCGCTCCATGTCCATGGCCATGGCGCCGCTGTTCATCTCCTTGCACTCCTGCGCGCCCTGGATTATGACACAGAACGGACAAAACACTGTCCAAGCCAAGTCTCGTATAGGACCGCCTCGGATGTCCGCCTTGGCCCTGCAATGGGATAGGCATATATCTATGCAACAAAATAGAAAGTTTAACACATAAGTTTAATCCAAGCATTTAGAGTGTGCTATAACTTTTCGTGGAAAGCAATGGATAGCTAGTGGTAAGACAAAAGTAGATAATTTTAGATAAACAAATGTCTAAAATCATATTATAGTTTTCTCTTACCTTCAACTATACAATAGAATATTTATTATGTAAGTTACATTGTATGAATACGTGTATTCTTAATTGAGATCCTCACCTTAACTATAAGGTTTTTATATACAGGGCGTTTTTCATGAATGTAAACAATTGACAGCCAGTTACATATTTAGTAGAGTTAAAAATCATCAAAAGTTCTGCTGCTACACACATTTGTTTACCAACGACAGGTATCTGTGTGATTAAACAGGTGAATACCATACCCACATTGCAGTCACTTCTTCTCAGTATATAATCTTTGAATACGCTGGTATGGGTGCATTGCAATTTCATCCTCTACACCCACCTGATCTTGCCTCTCTGGGAGCAGATCACCCAGTAGTTGACGATGGGGATGAGCGTGAGCAGGCAGTTGACGAGGCACGACTCACCCAGCACTCCTACAAGAGCATAGCTTAACGATAGTATATATTTAACCTAGGCATTTCCAACCTCATTGCATTCAACATGGTAATATACTTGATATTTTGTTCGATTCTGAAATAATTTGCTTGTTGTTTTAACCGCTATTATGACGTCATTGAGTCCAATGGGTAAATATATTTAATCATAACCGTATCATGACAAGTAAACTATAAAAATGGTGCCAAAATTAGTACATGTACATGTTTCCAAATATTATACTCACTTGCACTTTTGCCAACTGTGTAACACGGAGCGAAATATGTGATGATGCAGAGTGTGCAGTTGTTGAAACAACCAAAGATTCCGTGCGACCAACCACCCATGGTTTAGTTTTGGTGCTGATAGTTGTCTAGAAAAAACAAGGAGACCTTGTCATTGTAGCACAGACAGAGAAATAATAATAGGATAACATCCCAGAACCGCGTACTTGCAAAATCTATCATGTGACCAGGTTTATGAGTGTTCCATGAGGGTTGGGAGGTGCCGACAGCGCTTCCGGGGGAAACTGGATCTGTCATTTAGAGATATGGGACTGTGCTGATGGAAGTGTGTATTGCTTATGAACCCGACGACGAATGTGAGCTGGTATTTCCTAACCATGTGGATTGACTATGTACCCGAATTATTCAAACCTGCGGACACGAAAATCTGATTTTGAATATATTTGATAAACACTTCGTTCATACATGAAACAAAAGGTACTATATATACCTGTTCAGGTAATCATGTTTATCAGTCTATCATCGTACTTTAGTATTGACTCACTATCGAAATGACTGGGAATACTGATTGCTTGATACGAGTGATAAATTATATTCTCCGTATATTGCAAAAAAAAACAATTATCTGTGATTTCATGTATGAATAAAAGATGCTTCCTTGTCTACAATGAAAAAAACTTGCACTGGTTTGGAGCAGGTCAATCATTGAATCCTATTGCAATGGGTCAGCCCAAATAAATGTAGCGAGGGTAAAAAGTTATTTAGTATGAGCACACAATCAGTAACTACTGTAATTTATATGCATACGTTTGCTTTAGACCACCAAATAATAAAATTGAAACAAAATGAAAGTCTCTATTTCAGGGGTCATGACTAGACGACATGTATTAGACTCCGTCGGTTTAGTAATAATGAATATGGGCAGTTCGTAAATGATGTTATCATTCACCCACAAACACTTTTATATATATGAAATGATCGAAACATCTATCCCACGAGAAGTGTCTCTTAAATAAGACTTACCTGTGTAGTGTCTGTGTATAGTCCGTCTGCAACTATAGCATCTCCGCTGTGTTGTGCAGGTTTGCTGGTGGACCTTGATTATTAAGGCTCCCACACAGGCTGATAAGGCACATCGTCGATAGCAACGCTGTTTGTATTGTGTTAGTTAGTCACAGGGTGTGTACACAACGTTATGCTTATTACTAATGGTGCAATATTCACTTTGAAAAGTGTACTATAGTGGACATATGATTAATACAATAACGACGCTGTCAAGCAGTTAAAAATCAGAATCAACAACTTACATTCTCAAACTTCTCTCTCTCACGTCTTTTAGCAAGCCCATTTCTACCAATACAACGATAGATATAGCTGAAGACAGGTTTTACAACCCTAAGCTTGCATTTGACTATATCAAATGGCCCTGGCGGGACTCGAACTCTCGACCCCAAGGTAAATATCGAGAACATATAAATGCAAATTTATGTAGACTTTGACGTAGGAAGGACGGATCGCCTTGCGACATGTCATATCAAAGTTGTACATCATAACACCCACATAAGCACTCTCCAATTAGACACAGCCAAAATGCTGGACTAAGAATCTAAGTGGTTCGAGTGTGGTCTGAAACCAACAGACATATTTACAGTATACAGATGTTCCGCTTGAAACTGCCAATTATGAGAGATCCGTGACTGATGAGGAGCGCACAGGTAACCCCATGTCATTAATCGTGTGTTTTAATTGCAATTACAACATTCGTAATCCTATATGAATGAATCTTTAAAAAAAGGATTTGAACCATTGTTACCGTCTACTCTGGCTCCGCGAACGTGTGAAAAAGGCAATGACATCGCTGGTCGCGATAAATGGGCAAGCATAATGGGCAATATCAATTAGAAAGCTGGTGGGCATCTGCGCAACCTTCATGAGCGCATGATGGATAGGCCTACGGGTCGTGAGGATGAACAATAATGTAAACCGGGTAAATGCCATTACCCTCGTGCAACAGACCAGATAGTTTTGTAAACCACGTGACCTGCTAATCCATTGAAAGATAACTGCAAGTGCAGTGCATTCATTGCAGTCCATTCCATTCCATTTCAATACATAACATGCCATGTCCGTTCATAACAATAACAATGCACCTCATAGCACGTATCCAAACACTGGCCATACTGCCATATTTACACGGCGCGGCTTCTTCTAATTCATGGAATTATGCACAATGCAATCTGCTGGTGAAGTGAGAATTAAGTTAGCATCGAATGATGCACCAAAAGGTTACAAGAAGATCTACTTAATACCCGGACGCTTCTCAGATGTATGAGAATGAAGGCTGATAAACGGTTACTGCACTATATATAAGAGACATTACGAACACTGAATATGAAGCTTTGTACGTGAAGGTGGTGAAATGTTTCACTTTCAATTTAAGATTACATCACCAACCAAAATCAAGGCACATGTCTTAGTAGACTTGCTTGACATAGTAACGTGTAAACAAAGTCTACTCTTTTACCACATACAATCTTCTCAGTTCTCACTTGAAGAATCATGATTATTCGTGCACTTTTCTACTGAATCATCTATCATACATTATGTATGTGCGGATTTATTTTATGTCTTTTTGCTTCTCTTAAAAGTCTAATATTTTAAAGACGTGCACACCTAGCGGAAATATCAAATATTTAACTGCCTGTCTCCCATGATTTAAGAGTTGTCTCCCGAAACAATTTACGTGCCAGTTTTTTATTTCCTAACATAAGAAGTGGATCAATGCTGATCGCGTGGTATTGCTAAATAATGGAGTATTTGGGTTCTACCAAAGATATTATAGTTCTCTAATATCTTTGTTTCTACGATGCCCTAGAGCTTGAATGTTGTATAACTAATTTCTCTGTGTGTTGTTGAAGTTTTGCGCACCTACAATTTGCCCACGCTTATTAAGTTTCCAAAATAACCAATTAAAACCCCGTCGGACATTTTAAAATAGTAATGCATGTACTCTACTATACACAGTACGGTAGAACTTGAGAAGTGCAATTTGATTCATGGAAAAAAATTGATTCAGCTTCAAATTATGACGTCTGTGACGTATGTCTGCCCCCACTATTCAAAAATGTCATATGCAATCGTTTTATACTCGTGATGTCAAAAGCTGCGTTCCACTTAATCTGGTGGGGGCGTATGCAAAACGTGTAGGTACAGTAAAACATCACTAATAAGTTGATGATTGGGGAGCGACAATCATTAATTTATAGGGGGCGGTCATTTGGTGGGGAGGGCGCTCAATCTTCTTTGGTCACAGAAGGGAGGGCACTCAATTTTAATTCAAAGAGAGTGGGAGAACATTCAATTCTGAAAAGGTAATAGTTTACGCATCTTTGTCGTGAATTGATGGATTCCTGCACTATGCATGATTTTTGGATTTAACTGTATTGGAATGTTAACAAGTCAAACAGATTGCTAAATATGTATTCATTGACCATTGACAGTGAATGATTCATTGCAATACACTTGTATCAGTTTTCAGGGAATCTGTCCAATATCAAACTTTATAATACGAAAGTTTGTCATTGTTCATATCTATCCGGGTGGTGGTGGTGTGTGTGTGGGGAGGTCAGTTTCTTAATGTTTACATGGGGAGGGCATTCAATTTCAACGTAGAGAGTTAGGGTAGAGAGTTAGGGAGGGCGTTCAATTTTTTTATCTTGTCAATACCAAATGACTGCCCTGCCCTGTACAATTATTGATGGTTGCTCCCTTATTGCGAAGTATCTTTATGTAGATATGTTTCTTCTGTTATTCTATTCTAGTCGGTAAAATATCTTATACAACATAAGTAAACTGGTGTTTGTATTACATTTAGCTGGTCATTATTTTGCTAGGAGTACGTGGCGCTGTGGCTATTCTTTGACGTTGACAAGAAAGCGTCACATAACATAAGCAGATCCAGTGGGGGGTGCAGGGCAGGCCCACACCCTTTTCCCACCAACATATATTATTTCCATAGGGTTTTTGGCATGTTCGCTATCGACTGCATGTACCAATCCATGAGATCCCTCCCGCTTTTTGGAAAACCTGGATCTGTCTATGCAAAATACTGATCTGCGATGGCATTTCGACTTCTCAACACGCAGAAAGCTGACCGTCCAAACAGGAAATTATATTATATTAATCATGCGTGTGGGAACAAACAGAAGCATTTCATTCTTAATGATTCATGTAACTCTCTAATATAAAAGTGATGTTATTGTTCACCTGCCTCTTCGGAAAGCACAAATGTGCAAACGATTTTATTTGGATTTTAATATGAAAATAATTACACGGCGTAGCTGAGTGATGAAATTGTGGAGTGCATATAACATTAACATGCATGTGCGTGATTATCATTTTTAAAGGTTTTGAGTAAATGAAAACGTAATGGTTGCGTTTATGAAGAAATATATGACTGTTTTTAAGATGTAATAGACCTGTCACAGAGTATCCTAGAGGGTGATAGATGTCGTTATTTCCATGAACTCGCAAAAGCAGACGATTTTGATAACGCACCTTCTTTGAAGTCTGGCGTGGCTCAGGTGGCCTTTGTGACGTCAGCGGATGATGCATTATTGTGAACCCTGGCCGCAAAAACCCCGATCCCTCCATCATAGTTAACACGATGAAAGAAATAATGTGAAGAATACTGTGTGGCAAAGTGAGCCCAAGATTAACATAGAATTCCTGTAGACGGCAGCTCGATCTGTGAAGTAAATTGACAACCAAATGTAAGCATCTTTAATGTTATTAGGGGGTGGTGTATGAAGTCAAAATCATTTTTAATAAAAGATGCATACATATAAAATGTAAGATTTGCATATCTTGTTGTGGTATGGTTGAACAGCTAGACTGCATGTCTTTATTCCCACAGAAATACAGCCATGCTACAGCGGAAAGATAAAGCGGACATCGCCCTTTAAGCGAGAGGCACATTCCACCACAAGGTGGGTCTACAGCCAGTCTACGACCAAAAACGCATAGAAATCGTAACGATCCGTGAGTGTTCAGTGTGGCAAAAGTACGTTTTTTCAAGGCCGTACAGTGGCAAGCCAAACTTCTTCTACGACCACCCTGCGTCATGGCCTAACCGCAAGGAGGCAGTGCCGAGACCTTACGTGAAACGCAGAGGATTTAGCCGCACGTTGTCGGCAAAGACACAGTACTGGGGCCGTGCGTTCCCTGTACCATGAACGTGCGGATCCCGTACTTTAGTAATCACAATGTGTGGAGAGCGTAAGTTGTACGCGAGTACATCGCACGTTCTACGCAAGTTGATCTCACGGCAACCTCAATGAAAACCACTCCCTGTCCCGACGCATTCCTAACGCACGGGGCCCGTGCGTAAGTGCCCACAACTGTACTTTTGTCACTACATGCGAAAACGCCGTAGACGCCGCACACCTCGACACGCTAAGGTGGAATGTGCTGCTCGCTTTAAGGACACCTGTCTTTTATGGACACAGTTTCGTTTCTCCCTCAAGCGAGGGGCACATGCCACCTTGCGGGCGTGTTGAGGTCTGCGTTTACACAGTGACAAAAAGACAGTTGTGGGCACATCGGCACAGACTCCATGCGTTAGGAGTGCGTCGGCACTCGAAATGGTTTTGTTGATGTGGCCGTGAGATAAACATGCATAGAACGTGCGTTGTACTCACGTATATCTTGCGCTCTACGCACGGTCTGATTTCTAACGTGCGGCATTCGTACGTTCATGGTACAGTGAATGCACTGCTCCGGCACCGTATCTGTACCGACAACGTGTCCTCTAAATCCTCTGTGATTATACCACGATTACCGTAAGGTCTCCGTACAGCCTCCTTACGGTCAGACCATGACGTAGGGTGGTCGTAGAGGAAGTTTGGCATGCCAAACTTCTTCTGCGGCCACCGTACTGCCTTGAAAAAAATCTACGTTTGCCGCACTGCACACTCACGGATCGTTACGATCATCTTGCGTTTTTGGTCGTAGACTGGCTGTAGACCTTGCGGTTGAATGTGCCCTAGGCATTAGGTGTCTAATACTATGTCTAATGATACAGTGTTCAGTTTACCACTTCATCTTTCGTCTCTCTTGATCAACACCCTAAATAACAAATAGACCTATGGTTACTTCAATAATCCCCTGAAACGTTTTATTGTATTGACAAGAATGAATATATTCAAATAATCTTTGTTTCTAAAATCACTCCTTAAAACCGATCTTGTTAGTCCAGAAGAACTTTTAGCTACCTGGAACTGGTGATTTCTATGACGTTTTTCCAGATCCTCCTTGTATATATGCCGTTGAAAATTTTACTTGGTTGTCAATTTAACAGCCTTAGTCTTATTCCAGTGTTTTATACACTGGCTTGTACCCAATTAATTGCGTTCATCCTTCCGTCCTTCCATCCGTCTGCCCGTCCGGTTCGTTACCCCTCTACAGGTCGCATCGTGTGAGCTAGGATGCTCAAAGTTGGCAAGTCAATTGGAAATGGTGACCGCAAGAACCCTATTTCACATGGGCCCAAACGGTCCATATTTCGGCCCATTTGGGCCCATTATTAGGTCCATTTTACTAGTATTCAATACGCTTTAGCCAGCATGGAAAAATCAATATCATAAGGCAGCAACATTAGTTTAGCCTGGTGCTAATAGCTACTGAAATATGAATATTGATTTTTTTCCAATATATAGACAGTGACATTTCAGTGTTTTTCCAGGTACAAAACACTGGTTTGCCCTCACTGGCGGCGCTTTTCATTTTCAAAATGGCCGTTAATATGGCCTCCAACCTCAATTATCAGAATGTCATATAAATCAGACCAATCATCATAGTATATCATATAATACAATATCTTTTACCAAATTCAATATGCTGCGTCCATTTATAATGTAAAAATATGCATTGACAAAAAGTACAACTCACCTTTCCACACATCTCTGTTTATATTAGTGTTAAACTTCCTGGTCAATGGCTGCTATTCCCATTTGCTGCTCTTACATTATCATGAGTCTCAGAATATCAAAAGCCACTAAGCATACAAAATTTCAAATATCTCCATCCCGTAAACTCTTGCCCTAGTCATTGTGTAGATTTTCCATTGGAGCATTATATAAATTTAAAGTAGATTTGGTGGATTCTTGTCGGTATGCTTCCGATATAGATCCGATTACCAGTCTTATCTTGAAATCCCGTGTATGCAACCTCTTTAGAGTCATTTTATATCCATAAAATCTCTCTTTCTTTCTCTTTGGGTCTGATTATCAAATTATGTTTCAAAAACGTATTATCATCCTCATTACCCCAATTGTATGATTAAACAATGCAATGCAGATTTCTATGAGGAAATCAATTGCACAATATAATGCACTCTGTGCGTCCTAAATCTCTACTCACATGACCAATACATGTCAACTCGACCACAACTAAATCCCAGCTGATGCACTTGTTCTCAGTAATAAACCCCCAGCAGGAGAAAATAAAGCTCCTTAAAGCCAATAATGACCTCCCAGATGGTCCTCACTCAATTCCTTTCTCCTGTTACGGTCGAAAATAATGTGGGTATTTTCGTGGTTCTAATGAGTATAAGTGCGACAGGGCAAATGGTAGATAAGTTTGGATGATCATAGAAACTTATCAGTCGAGATGTATGGATGGTGAAAGGCCTAATTTTGAAATTATCATAAAATTAAGTATGTATAATGAAAAAGAGAAATACAGAGGCTTGAAATTTCATGTGCAAGACATTTAAGATCATAAATTGAGATAACAGCTTTCATACGTGTTCAAAAACGTTTCCACGTTAGATAAGACGACTGTCAACCCATAATTCTGTAACTGATGTAAGAAAGTCTGTAGGTATCACCACACTAATGAAATAAGTGGCTTTTGACAGCTCAGCCGCTAGCAGATTCATTCTTGTTATTGGTCTGTTATGTTTATGAGGACTTTGGCAGGGATCCATGGATCATGAAGTGTTTGTGATATATCATCATTACGTACACGGTCACATCCAACATAACTGCATTGCCTATTACTAATTCATATAAGTAACCAACAATAATTATTTATTCTGGGAATGGTTGTAGAATACATGCATTCAGGTATATTTTTCTTAATAACTCTTGTCGCCACATTTTTATTTCTACATTGCTTGGTGCAGGGCTTCGTACGTAGGAACCAATGTCAATTTACAGTATGCAATTAATTGGCGTTTATTTCAACGCATAGTTGGTACAAACGCCTGCCTTATACAAAACGTTGTTCTACATTTTGTATTTTTTACTACCTGAATTACCAAAATATACATACTTAAACATATCATGGCGTAAGTGTATCTAATGATTTATTCCAAAGTGTCAACATGTACACACGTGGGCTTATTATGGCGTATACACCATTAATTACACGCGTCCTTCGGTCTTTCCATCAATCCTTTCAACCGTCCGGCTTTTATCCTTTGTAGATCACGACTTAGAGCTTACTTTAGTATTTCACATGGTCAACTGTTGGAGCCCGTTCCGAGCCATTAATTGGTCAATTTCTGTGCGTTAAAGCCGCATCTCACTGGGGCCTGTCGCGCAATGGGAACTTACTCTCAGCTGATAAAAATCGGTGAGAAATCCAGATTTTGCCATGTACGCAAACTGTCTGCTGGCTATGCTGACCCCACGTTCCTCGGCCGTTTTACATGCGCCAAACGGTCGCTGAGAGTCCGTCCCCAAAATGTTTCTAGGAACATTATCGATCACTTCACTCATTTACGCTCCCGAGGTATTGTGCTGTTCAAAACCTCAGGGTATGAAGCATACAAAAATCGATAGTACCTTGTTTTTTTGTACGTTGACCATACACTATACATATGCCAAACAAATGCGCCGAACATGCGCCGCGTATTGGAAGCAGATGGCGGGCAGATGAAACGTTGGCGTAAGCTTACCGCACCTTTAGGGTATGATGGCTTACATTCAGCAGCTCGTCAATGTATTTTCGATGCATGTTCAGCAGGTAGCTGTGCTGACGGCTTCAGGCGCGGGGCGAACCCCACGCAGGCGTATGGTTGCCATCTTCTTTGGGCCGAGACTTTTTTTGTGTGTGCATTAAGTTTACGCTGACCTTGAGTCGACTGTCTGCTGACTGTCTGCTAATCGTCCGCTGGTTTTGTGCTGAATGTGCGTCGAGTATGCGGTGGAAAAAATATCAATTAATGCCAAAAGGTGTTATATCTCAGCAGATGGACGACACACAATTCGATTAACCCAGAAATGCCTAGAATGTTTGCGTGGAGCATACGCCGAGGCTAGTGGGACGCGGCCTTTACACATATGTGCATATGTTATTTCTTGTTTCATTTTTTAACTTATTTTGACTTGCATTGACAAACAGAGAAGAAACTATCTGTCGCTACATGTGACGCTTGTCATATGATAGAACTTGATAGTATTGTTTACTCACCAAAATAGTAATATTTCTGTCACCACAGAGCAATTGCTACAGTGTATGTCTGTCTTCTAATGGAACTATTCCTCTTTACAAAATTAACTCTGTAAAAATCTCCGCCCGCACAAAACTAACACATCTTCTACATTCTACTTTCCTATTCTTGTGGAAGACGTGGGTGTCCTTTTTATGATAGCTGCTAGAAATGATTGTACTTCAATTTTAAACAAGCGTGCATACATAGAAATTACCTCGTTTTATGGGAGAAGAAAACGTCCGAAATACGACTTAGCAGAAAACGTAGACAGCCAGATATTAATCCTCCTAATCAGGACTTTGGCTGTGTACAACATACAGCATGTTGTATCAAATATTAACCTTATACCCTCATTCTTTCTCACATTAACTCCCAAACATGCTTAGTATGCCAAGGTTATATGTTACTTCAATACAAATTTCAAAGGTGACCTTTAACAGATTTAGCTGTTTGTTTTAATTAGATATCTGTGCCCTGATGGGATTCTGAATGTTAAGTTCATTTTTCTTATTTATATTAATTAAGTGCAGAGTACATTTTGTGAAAACAGATATGCGTGCTATAGGGTACAGTGTACTGAACTTTGTATATCATTTCATGACATTTTGACAGGAAACTCTAGTGTGTTTTATTTCTAATAATGTGAATCCATTAAAGCCGTTAACGTGGCAATTGGCTATGCATAGTGTATCATTTGTTGGGCGCTCTTTGTGACAGCTCTTTTATATAATGCTTTCTCACTTACAATGACTTTCTGTGGGTTGTAATTATGTGTAGTTTTATTCTTTTTTTTAGTCTGCGAAACAATGTATGTCCCTAAATATACGGAGTTGAAGAAGGTTCTAAAATATTCCATTGCCTTCGTTGCAATCGAGGTCTGGTCTTTCTCTGTGGCTGTGGGCGGCCTCGAGTAGATATCTTCCTCTTCAGTTCCTTCGCGTCCTTGGCCCGAATCTTCACGTCGTCAACTGTGAAAGGGTAATAAACCCTCACCCACGTGTACTCGAATTATGTGACCTTCATTGTCGCGCCGCCAGTAGCAATCTTGACGCTGGTGACACTGTAGTCAAATTTGTATTAGTATCTGCAAGCCATGTAAAAGGCATGGCGTCTAGAAAGAATTGTTTTTCATAAGATCCATATAAATTTGTGTGGCAGTAAGAGTACGAATGGATACATGTAACGTTTGGCCCTAAAGAACTTTGCTATTTTCTGTCACATCGACTATCAGTAGTATGAAAATCAAGATGGCTGACATGATCATGCCTACATTCTGAAGATAGAAAAACGTGATTCTGGCGTTTAAACGCGTTATTTGGAAGGATGATGAATCCATTCACAAAGATCATGTATGTATGTCATCTCAAAATCACACGTCAACCTAAATGCTTCAAATATAATATGCATTAGACCTAGTAAAGGCTTCAAATGCTTCGGTAATGAGTAAACCATTTACATGACCTTGAAGACTTGTTTCAAAGGGACTCTTCTGCATTAACACATTACCAAATGTTACATAAACTCATGTAGCTTCACATAACGGAAGTTTCAAATCCTGAATGTATTTTACTTGATTCTCTATGTACGTTGATATGCATTCCATAGTCTATCTATGTGGATTTTGTATATCAACAGATGTATAGATAATACGACGGGTGCACGTGTAAAGACATATTTATGTATTACAATTGAATAAGCTACAGTATGTATGAATACATTTGACATATTCGCACAAACATACTGCAAACTTTAACATTTGAGCGTGGCCAATTGTCCTCCTATTCACTATCATATTTTTCTGTTATTATGAGTGTCCCAAAAGTATTTTAGAGGAAACTGACTGACATGTATGTGACACAGTTTTGTCGATCATGTCGGATCCTTGTGAAGAGGGTATATATGTACGTGCTGGGCTTCTTTCATGATATCGTTTGCAACATTGACACAGCTAGTGCTCGAGTCCCACATTATGATAATTGAATTGCGAATACTGCTACAACAACAAGAGTCCTCTTATCTATCCTATTGTTAGATAAAGAGATTCTCTTATGTTTGGACACATCTGAACTGTATCATGCAAAGTCACTCAGCTCGTTTAGAGGATTGAGACGCGAGGGAGTCTGTTGTGCGACATCAGCTTGGCCGGGTGGCTCACAGTCCTGGTCATTCTGCTGCTATTGTTGCACCCCATTGCCATATTGTAGCTCAGTGAGTGCGGGTGACTGATGGTCCTGGTCTTGTTAGGAAGGCCCTTGCCGAACACGCGGTCCGGAAACGTGTCGACGGTGTTCTTGCGCTTGGGTCTGGCCGTGGGCTCGTGGTGCATCACTTGGTTGTGCCGAGAGAGAAGGCGGCTGAATCTGCAGTAAGTGCACCAATAAAAAACAATTGAAATTTTGTAAGAAACCAATTGAATGGTATGTGCGTATATACGTACCTAAGTAATGGTGAATCAAGGACATACTTATTAAGGACATACTTATGAGATAGGGACAATATAATGGTTGCTTGAGTATTTGATGCTATCTTTGCGTCTTGTGCATTGATGTAACGTAGCGTTCTCATAATTTATAGGTCTGGTTTTGATAATATGGATGTTCAATGAAAGAACAATATATTCTTTTCTTTTTTTCGGCAGGAATCAGTCAGCAAGTAACAACAACAAATCACGATACTTTGAGTAGTATTCTAATTAGCACCTAGAGTTCCTCCTTCCGGAAGCCTCTGCCACCACGTCACTGACGCTCCTTCTCAGCTTTTCCAGTCCATCGATCGCATCACTGCAGGATTGGGGATAGCTGTTGGTTCGTCCCATTTGGCATCTTGATATTCGTGGCTGGAAATGGAGAAAATTATACTGCGTATAGCAGAATAAACAACATGTAACCCTCGAATGAAATAAGTAATATGGTAAAAATCAGAACTGATGTTTTATAAGGTACCCAGTATAATAAATTGCCGGATTGCAACTGTTTGACAGGACTAGGAACACTGTGTTTAAGATATACTATGTGTGTGGGGTGTATTGTATGGGATTTACTTTACTTTTTTATTTGCCGCTGTACACGCACCATATTTATAGATAGACGCATTTATGTCTATAGTCATAACAATATTTTTTGTCATTTTTCCACCCACAAAACGTTGTTTCTTACAAGATAATAAGAAAGGTGTCCTTTGCTGGAAATAATAGAAAAATCAATCTCACAAGCCAATTGCCATGCGTGTTTTTCCACGTCAGCAAAAACGCACAATAAGATTTACTGTGAATGTAAAAACACGATGACATTTTATGTGTCTCGCCAACGATAAATGATATACAAACTGGTGGCAATTGCATGTGATGGAAAGAGTTTGGTATCAAATAGCCAACATTTATAACTGAACTTACACAACAATGACGTCGGGTTTCATTATATATATATATATATATATATATATATATATATATATATACAATATATATATATATATATATATATATATATATATATATATATATATATATATATATATATATATATATATATATATATATATATTCTATATATATATATATATATATATATATATATATATATATATATATATATATATATATATAATAATATAGCATATATATATGCTATATATATATGCACTATATATATATATATATATGCTGCTATATATATATATATATATATATATATATATATATATAATAAATTCATATTATCAATAGCTGAATATTGGGAATTTAAATACATCTAATATTTCAATGGCTGTCAGTCCCTCAATGAGGGTAGGTAAGCATCTGGGTGAAGGAGGTGAGGATGGAGGGGGCAGCAAGGGGCACATAGCACTGAACCAACACTCCTTCGAGGTTGTTTACTTCCGAGTAAATGACCTCATTTCTTTGAAAATGATGGTCTGACAGCCATTGAAATATTAGAGATATATAAATATCCAATATTCAGGTATTGATAAGATTAATTCCTTTAGTATATATTTCTATCAATAGTGTATGGTTTTCTTTTGCAGCTGTATTCTTGATAAGATGAAATTTTCTTTTTAAAGTTTAAAGTTTAATTTATTTATAAACGTTTTCGAGCTCCTGGAGGCTCTTTTTCAAATTAAAACATCTAGTAGAAATAAAATATACAGTGTAAGATCATTAGTTTAAAAATATACATGTAGTACCTACTTAATAGATTAAGACAAATCCTCATAACAGATTATGTCACACAATATATGGAAATTTAACAATATTAAGTTTAAGGACCAGGTAATTGATTAGTAAATATTATTCTATTGAAGGCTGGTTGATAATGGTCAAATGTAGAATTAAGTATGATATCACAGTTCATGTTTGCTATTTTGAATTGAATTTTGAAATAGCAATAATGAACTGTGACATTATACATACTTAATTCTAAACTTGACCATTATGAACCAGCCTTCAATAGAATAATATTTTTCGGAGCTCGAAAACGTTTAAAAATAAATAAATAAAAATTAAACTTTAAAAACAAAATTGAACAAAAAAACACTATTGATAATGAAACCTAGTGCTGTAGGCCAAACATCTTCACCAATTCAGAGGTTCTTCACGTCTATCAATAAACTATTGATAGATGTTACCTTGCTACGGCAAGATGTAGGCCAAATATACAGAATATTTAATGGTTAATATATATTATCAAATACATAGCTAATGAACTTGTTTAATAAAGTCGGGTTTTATGTTTTAGAAAAAAGTACTCGTTTGAGGTATGGCATGCCAGGCCCAGGATCCAGGGATATTAATACTTTTTTTCATTCTTATGAAAATGTCAAACCTTAAAATTTTGCAGAGGGTAACTTCCCGTGCGACAGACAGATATCCTTGCTCGTCGTGGGTTTCGCTGAGGTTGGGTAATCATGTTGGGTCTACGATCCAGGCTATATTCTGATATGCTGTCTTCCTCCTCCACATAATTCTAAAGATTATAAATTAAATATGTAATTTACTATTGATTGCCAGCAATGCAAAAGGAAATAAATAATGAAACTGTATTTCAAGTAATGGTCTTGAAGATTTTAGATGTCAATTTAACTAAAATGATATGTTGTATTCTAAACAAAATATAATGCAAATTAAAATGTAATTATTTTGTTTAAAAGAGGATTGTTAGCACCTGGTACATTGTATCTACACTAAATGTGTGTAATATTAGAATATAACAAACGCCAATTCTTACCTATATGTTAGTCTCTGGATTGTGCACATAGAGATGTAAAAAATATTATTTACATTCAAACACATAGCATAGTAAAATATTAATTTTAATCAACACACTTCATTACAACATTAACACTATTTACAGATAAGTCAGAATTGCAAGTATGTTAATAAAATGTGAGCAAGTGTTTTTGCCTAGTTAGTATCAACAACACCGTTGCATAACAACTCGAACATGAAAATATTTGATTAATTAATCGGTGATGATAAACATGAAATCATATCACAGTTAAGTATTTACATACGCATGCAGTTAATCTATGGCAGCCTGAAGCAGGAGGTATCCACCGTGGTGTGCATTACGTTTTGAACGAGACCGTCCTGTGCTTATCCCTTACATCCATGTCATGCGAGGACGCTCTATGCAAAGACGGCGACAGCGACGACTCGATCTCCTGCTCCCACCTCAGCTGGCTCCTGCTGCCGTCGAACTCATCCCCATCATCAGGATCCTCCTCGTCGCCGTCTTCCCCCTCCCCGTCCTCATCCTCCTCCTCCTCCTGCGGTTTCTCATAGAGATAGAACGGCGTGTGGAAGTAGAGAATCTCCATTTTGTCCCTCTGCATGTATATAATGCACACGATGAGCACCACGCCGAGCCCGGCAAACACCCAGCCTATGAGGCTGTGGTAGTCCCACTCGGTGTGAACATCCATGCAGTTGGTGAGGACGGCACGCGAGGCGAGCGCCTCCTCGGCCACCGCCGCGTCCTCGAGGCACACGCGGTACAACGCCAGCCCGCCGCGGAAGTTGCCCACGAGCACGGAGCGCTCCATCTCACCCATGTGGATCTGGTGGCGGTACACGGGCGCGCCCTTCACGCCCAGCTCGTAGTACACGAAGCTGTAGCCGCGCAGGCGAGGCGGCCACTCCCATTGGAAGATCACCATGTTGCCTGAAGCGGGTGAGAAAACCAGGTGTATAGTGTGTAAGGGGGCGGGGTAATTGAAACAGGTTATGACCGGTTAAGAGTATGATCGTGGATATTTTAATGATCATAAAATGTAGAAGGAATGACATCATATTGTTTATGTTGTTACGGTCCAGTGCACTAGTCTAGTGTACTGTAGTGTTTCTATATTTGGAAACTGGGGAATTCCCCAATACTGTAATGTGTTGTTATTGTACATCTATGTTTTGTTGTGTGTATAGATAATTCTAGATTATGTGAGAGTTATTATGTAATAGTTAAGAATTTTGTAGAATGTTCTTTTTCCAGGTAATTCTCTGAACCTATTTAAATAGTGGATTTTGTCATTTAAGTTAGTCAAAGTTTTCAGTCATAAAGTTAAGTTAGTCAAATATGAATTGTTCATTGGTTTGGAAACATAAATAACATATTTAAAATACCTATTTACAGTCTTAATTAAAAAATATAAACACGTTTATGCTTCATTAATGGACTAAATAAATATTGCTATGTAAATACTATTGTAGTAAATGAAATAAATATTGTGGTGTGCTGATTGCAATTGATTGCAATAGGAAGTTAATGACATTTTATCATAAATGCGTCTGTGTACTAGGGTATAAGTTGATACATTCGATCAATTGTGTAGTTATTTAATTAAATGAGTAGGTATTTAAACGGCTGATCAAATGAAATATTGTGAAATGAAACATTGCGATATCCTCAATGCAAACAGCATACATGAATTCAAAGATTTTGTCACCACAAAAGAAACATTAAGGTGTAAAATATAACATTCTAATGAACATTTGTGTAGGACACTCTTTCTTTTAACGTAGATCCGACAGCCATGCCTAATATCATTTGGAATTATGCTTTGAACCCTCCCTGCCATAACCAACATGCATGTGGCCTACATAGGTGTGCTGCCTTTCATACCCCTCATTCAACTGTCCCCATATTTCACTGACCATACATTTGTACATGCAAATAGCTTATCAGTTTCACATAATTAGTCCCGTATCAATAGTGGAATCTTTAAAGATACGGGAGCCCGTATCCGCAGGCTGCCATTACGAGTATGGCCCCCTTAGCTTTAAGGATTCCACTACTCATGAAGGCTGGCTAAATTAATCCTAATTTTCATTCCATTCATACTACACCCAAGCCTGCTGTTCCTCACCTAGCACTATGACGGTGACGCGTTTGAGGCTGACGTGCTGGCAGCGCTCGCCGTAGTACAGCTCTTCGCACACGCAGCGCGGCTCGCGCCCGGCCACGTAGCACGGCCCGTTCCGGCAGTACCCCGCCGGGCACAGACGCTGGTACAGCGAGGGGGTCGACGCGTTCACCTGGGGGAGATTGTGTTTGTAATCCTTTGCATAGCAGACGTTTCGACAGCTGTGATGTAATTGCGTTCACACGGAAAGCGAGATTAGTTTTATAATATAATAGTGTATAATGGAATGTGTTCGTATTAAAAGTTGAAAGGTAGAAAGAGGAAGGAATGTGAATCGAGACTAAAATGACTTCAATTACGAGCCAGGATATAAACATGTAGTCTAGTTAATTGGTTCAAAGACCCGCTGCATATGGGGATAGTATCAACTAGGTTTAAGTTAACATCCGATTCACTCAGGAAGATTGCTCGAACAGTGCACTGCCCATTCTTGAGTTGAAATTGCTAGTGATGAATGATGACCCACTCACAGGGACCAGTACTTGAACTTTGAGAACCACCGCCCACTACAACAGAAACCTTTGATATCTTGTAAAGAATGTTAAAAGTCTTCAATAGACATACTGTCGGAAGCCATATGAAACATCTGGGGTTTTGTGAGTTTAATTCCAGCTGTATACATTTAGTTTTATTTGGACATATAAGTCCGTGTTTTAATTAAGTTTTCAATGATCAATTATTGAAAAATAAATAATACTTTATTAATAAAATGGTATATGTACCAATAAGGCTCAGTGTACAACGTCATCAGTGAAAGAAGTCAATCAGAATTACTTAATAGTAAAATCACGTACATTGATTAGATCTTGTTCCAAAAGAGAACATTCTCATTTACTCTAAACCTGTCGAATCAGCTGCAAATAATGTAAATGATGGCACCTTGGCTTGGCAGCTCAAGAAAAATGATTGTACATTTCACCCTCACCTCACAGCTGGTATATTTTGCCATGTGTTTCTCAGTTAGAAGTCTATATTTTCAGCTATTTGAGCACAGGAAGACGATAAAAAGTGGGCCATTGACTAGGCGCTGGTTTGCTCAACATGAACCCTTTGCCACGTTAAGGGATCCACTTGCAGCCCACCGTTTTAAACGTTTGAGAATTCCACTTGAAGGCTAAGTTCAGAACAAAGTTCAAGGTCTCTTGATATGTGAACAACAGTGGCGAGTCTATTAAAGTGGGCGTTGGTAGCAAACTCCTACCACCCACCCGCTCTGGACATGATAGCCCACAGAATTCAAATAATTTTCCCAGGGCTGGGGGGTTATATCCCAGTGACCCCATTAACCACACCCCGCACCTCGGCAGAAACCTCTATACATGAAACTTTGACCCTGAAATATATCAGGATCAAAGAAATAGTTAGTGGTTTATCTACAAAAAATCCATGGAAATTTGGTAATAAGTACTTACCATTTGCATTAGAGCGGAACACCAGTGTGTTGTATTGCTGAGGAATATGAGCCGCAGCAAAAGGCAATAGGGGCTGATATGCAACTGTGAGAGATCCATTATCTGAAACCAATAATGTATGCATAAACATCGGGGACAGCTACTGGTGTGAGGCCACATAATCTGTGTACATTAGATAAATAGTGAATAATTCATGTGGTTCTACTGGCTATCAGATGTGTATTGGTGATTGCCCAACTTGATTTGATTCATATTTAATATCCTATATATTTGGCCTATCGCACTAAGTTTCAATATATATAGTGTATAGTTTTCTTTTTCAGCTTATTACAAAAATTTAAACTAATCATATATCTAAATACAGCTTACTCTTTTCCCCGTGTCTCGCAAAAATACTACATCGCACGATCCTGCGTTAACCCACAAAGAAATCTTGCCCCTCCATGAACACACACGGACTGATAATTTCCCTTTATACACAGGCCCCATCACACACTTCCTGCGGCACACAACCGCTACACCCGGCCGTTTCTGGAGGCAAGTACGTCTATTTCGGGTGCATTTGTCTACCAAACAACCCCGTGATCAAGTGTCATTGCGCATTATTAGGCACTACAGCAGGATTGTTTTGTTTGTTTTTCTTTGTTTTGAGAGTTTTGCGAATACATTTCATATTGGTTTATGCGGCCGTTGTTTAAACCTTTTTCTGTACATATCCAGTTGATTATGAAATAACGTGACCAAATTGTGGTAGGGGTGTTACAACACATATTGACCATAACACCAGTGTAAATATTCTAAATTCAGATGCGTTATCTCTCAGTTTTGAAGCATCTCTATTTTCTAATAAAGTGGTCTTGTTGTTTGTTGTTGTTATTTGCTGGTTTTGCTTGTTTGTTTTTGTTTTTTATGCTTGTGTGTTTGAGAGTGTGTGTGTGTGTGTGTGTGTGTGTGTGTGTGTGTGTGTGTGTGTGTGTGTGTGTGTGTGTGTGTGTGTGTGTGTGTGTGTGTGTGTGTGTGTGTGTGTGTGTGTGTGTGTGTGTGTGTGTGTGTGTGTGTGTGTGTGTGTTTTTAACGAAACATGTATGTTTCGCTGATATATGTAGAGCTACAGTCTCCAAGGTAACCAATATTAATGATCCACAAGGGCAAGATACTATACATGTATTTAATTAATTGGCCTCGTTATATACGTCATGAACATGATGAAATTGTACATGAATTTCCAATTTATTCTTCTCCCCGTGAGCCTACAATACATACATATTTACCCTACAATACAATGAGGCTATGTATAGTGTTAAGAAAATGAAATAAATGAAGTTTAAAGAGTATCTGTGGAAATACAGTAACATTAAACGGGCTTGATTACCATGTAAATTTCTCTGTGCTCATAACGTGAACATTTAGCCGCCGTTTATAGCGGGAGGCATCTAGACAAGTCCATGAAACAATCCTCAAGGGGAAGCAATAAAACAAAAAACAGAATCGGATTTCTTTTGCTCCATAGGAATCCAGTGCGAATTTGGACAATCTAGTGTTCAGATGTATTACAAATGCGCGGTAAAGCATTTCCCTGAATTTGTAAGTTGCTGCATAACATGACACGGTCGTTTATGACTTATTAATTGAATAATTACATCGCTGAAGTTATCAATTGCTAACTTGATGTTGGCTGTGTATACTAATAATAGTAGTCACTGCTGCTACTCAATCAAGAGATAGAAACCTGCATCAGTATCAATTAACTTATTGCATGTTGTGTATACAGCCAAATCTGCAATGGCGGCTGCCACCACACAGAGTCGCTATATTCAGTATGTCCAGGCATTTGTACACACATAGGCTGGTAAATATGCAGGGTATTAGCAAACAATCAATACAGCCCTATTATATCAACCTTGGGGGATTTTTACCTAACACCTTCCATTAGTGTTGGAAATTGTCATGTGCTAAAGACGCTAGGTAGCTTCACAAATGAGGTGTCGTTTGAAGCCAAAACGGTAATACATAAATGAGTCTTGGCGTTTTTACGCTGACAAGTAAAATCCATTCACGCCTTTGTAAGTCGCACGTGATAAGATGTGTTTGACGTGGTGTTCGTGGAAATCTAGATATAGTCTGCCTGATCATACACTGTAAATGCATGATTGCGTGATGCATGCTCCCCATAGAGTTGAGACTACAAACATACTAGTAGTTCGAAAATGATGCCAATGACCTGGTACAGAAGCAGACGGTAAGTCTAGATCTAACGAGCGTGCCGGACAGTATGAATTGTAACCCATCTGATACTAATACAGTTTTAGTGAATCTTATTTTCTTCTGATGGTTTACATTTGACCTTATTGGGACCATTCTGCAGTGGTGCAATCTTGCCCTCTGTAATTTACTTCTGACAACTCTTAAGTGGTGATGCCCTTTGCTAGGAGCATTCTTGTGGCCGATATCAGCTATGCCAGAATAGTATTCAGAATTCGCCGTAAACATCTGGGCTGCCATCTCAACTGAGAATGTTATTTGTTTGGATATAACTCCTTTTTAGGGTAAATGTCATATGAAAATTATTTGAAATTGTTTGAGAATATCAGTCTAAATTTGTAGCCAATATATTTAGAAGTAGAATACGCGTATGCGTAGGGTTACACTTGATACTTTCATCTAGATCTATACATACTTAACAAGGGATTCCCGGAAGCTGTCTCTGCAGGAAGGGGTGGTGTCATTGAAAATAAAGTCTCAAAAGATACAGCCATAAAGGTAAGATAATGAAAAATGGAAATGCGTTTCACTTCCGCCTGACGTCAGTGTGAAGAGCGTCCTTAAAACGTAGCGGTGATGGTTTTTCAAAGTGCCTTTGTGCGGAAATGTATCCACTGTATCAACCGTTTGGTTGCCAAGGATACATTATGAAAACATTCACTATACATGTACTTCCCTTACGTTTTTTTTCTGTGGAGTATCAGCATATAGGCCCGTAAGAAGCAAAGTAAGATTGATAAGTCCATTTGAAAACAAAACCTTGATCTAATATGAAATGGATCAAAAAGATTCCCAAAATCAGGACAAAGCCGGACATACGGAGTTAGCCGTAAGCTTCACGAGAAATTTTGGTTCATCTTGTAAGCTTCCAGAAATCATATTGTGTCGACTTTAATCAATAAAATGTTAACGAAATATGAATAAAAAGTAGGGCGTATTATTTTCTCTCAAAATCATTGGTAAACCCCATTGGTAAGGCCATAGCCTCATGGTCTTAACCCTTCGTACGGGCGTGCTACTACAACCCATTGCTTGGAGACAAAACAGACGACAAATGGATTAAGCACACTAATATAATGACGCAGCTCAATCTCTCCAGTCAGTGTTATTTGATTTAATGTTACAATATGGTATAATGCGCATGGACGCGCGCAGCTTCCGGGGCTTGATGATTTCCAACTTTGAAGGACTATGGTGGACAATGTAGTGTGAAGTTTGTGTGCGTGCTACATAAGCCTTTGGTAATTGCCGCATAAGTCTAAACCAATTAACATGTAACATTGAAATGTGTTTTACAATGTCACACGCTTTTTGTATATTGGCCCAACATTTTATGCTATCACGTATTGTATTACCAATTAGGCCTATATTAAGGCGTTCCTTTCTTGACTTTTTACTTTTCTTTTTTTTTCCTTATTTGGCCATGATTACTTTTCACTTATCAAAAAGCACCAAAACCCACATATGGATAGGCCACTGCAAAATTTGCAATTGCCCATTTTATAAAACAAGGCAATACTGGCGGTGTTCTGTTTTACTTCAGACAATAAGTAAAACTTCGCTCAAATCACATGAGGAAATTGTCTAGCAACAAAATATCACAAAAGGTTCACACTAAAGTAGATTAGATGTTAATAAAGATGCTCCTGGGCTGTATAGCTGATGTGTGTGATAAACTTGTAAGTTTTGCTTCGTGCTACAGCACAATAAAAACATGAGACGAGTCTAGATGCAGCTGCGCATCAAACCCCAATACGAGGCGATTGTTTCGTTGTGTGCACCATTGCGATAAAAAATAGATCCATTGTGTCTCTATAAATAGAATCACTATAAATGAGTCACTATAAATAGAATTATATATCAGTGATCCAAGATTATGTCATTGAAATTCATAGCGTATGAGAAATCGCAGGTCATTATAGCAATGGACCAAACTTTCTGCATGAGAATTAAAAAGGATTCCAATTTTAATTCTACTACATGTCATTGTGCACTGTTTACTTCTCCGGCGTGGGGAAAGCAAGAACGCAATTGTGTGAACGGATCTGTGTGTAAAATCGTTTAAAGATGAATGAGCTTAATAGCGAAAGAATCTCTAAAATGCACACAGTAACACGCACAGTTACAATGGCATTAATTGAGGGGATTCGTTTTATGTTCGAATGGTTTCTATTGCATAGGCCTACTGCTCATCGTGAGCTTATTCTTGGGGCGCGATCTATTGTCGATATTTGTCTACGCACGCGTTTATTTGTGCAACAGGAGCCATGATTCTCTGGACATTTGAAAGATAGTTGAAGTGTTGTTATATTACGGATAATTATAATGGAAATCGCAGGCGTCCGTATCACTCGGGTGACCTGTACCTATATGTAATATGTAGGCGCAGCAGATCAGTGCACAACAGTTTAGGGATGAGTTTGCTCAGCACCCACCACAAGACCCGACAGGGACCATGATCAAAGTTGCCATTACCCCAGTATCTGTGTGGGTGAAAGTGTTATTCAAAATAAACCCGTCATTTGGTGAGGGATTAGGACAAACAGCTGAATTACGTATCAATAGCACATAAGCTCTAGGCAATTGCAATTTACATAGGAAAGCCATTAGTCCGCCATGTGGAAAGAGGTGCAAAAAATGATATGACATAATATGCTTTTCCACTGTTCGAGGGAATGCTCGATTATGAATGGCTAACAATCCGTGGGCGTTTAGATTGCTGTGCCCTCTTGGCGAAGAACGTTTACTTATATCAATTGAACATTTGGGGAAAGGAAAGCTTTCCTCCAATGCGTGCATTTCAGTCAAGTTCACAGACATACTAGTCTGCTCCATAATCCATTATATATCACGCTGACTTGAAATGGATAATACGTCATTCCAGTAAAGATGCTGTGATCCCTCCGCACAAAAGTATCCTTACCGTGTATGCAGAATTTTCTCTTAATAATACCCCAGAATTATAGGAATTATAGACATAATTCGACAAACTTTTGATTTAATATCTCGTGGATGTGACTTATATGGTCGCTAGACCGCAGTTATGTAGTAGAATGGCACAATGTATGCTGTCTACAAGAAACACTTGCGTCCTCTACACATAAAGCCTGGGGCACAACCAGCAGTACGACTTCAGTACTGCTTCTCTACTGCTAAAAACGCAAGATCTTGGAGGATCACTGCTTGTCCAGTGCTACGAAAGTGCGGCGAAAGTACGTTTTTAAGACAGTGCAGGGACAGTAGAGGGACTTTGACTTGCCAGACTTTCTATATGTTCTTTGTGTTCAATTTAACATTTGTCTGACCGTAGGTGGTCAGTCAGTGCAGAGCCAGTACAGAACCAGTAAGTTAGGCAGTATGGCATTACCTGCCATAGATACCGCACACAAGGAAACACTTTGGTCATACTTCTATTTATCATCTTAATCAGCATGTCCGCGTGACCGCGAGACTCTAGCTTAACAAATTCTTAGCCCCCAATAGTTGACGAAAGCTCCAGATGCTCCACAAGACGCCAGAAATGGGGAAAAAATATTGTCAACTTTTTTATGGTGCTTCGTGTGCATATTTTGCCGCCAAAACTTTAGGGATCGTCTGTAATAACAGTCTGTGACCTTTCAGATGGAGTGAATGAAAAGGCAGGCTCATGGGACCATTCGGAAATAGCACACCATAATACGGGAATATCTTTATTAACATCGTCAGCAACGCCACCTTTAAGCAGAAAGACCTTATGGATCAAGTTAGCCATCCAGACTACCCAGAAAAGAAAAAAGATCGTCCTATTCTACAACTTAATAATCCATAACGGGAGCCCGCAGGCCGAAAAGTAACGAAATCACTTCTTTGGAGAATTGATAACAATTGGAGGGGGCAGAACCAGGCAAAGGTGTGCCATTCCCTCCAGGAAGACACCATAATCACGGAGCATTGTGAACAACGAAACTGTTGGAACAGATGCTACTATTGCATGCTTCTATTGCCCCATATGGTATTAAACAGCTGTGGCGCGACTTACGGTTTCATCTGTCAAGCATACATCCTCCAAAAGCAGCAGACGAGCCCCAGAACCAGTCAGAAGGGAGCCATTCCAAACCGAACCACCTACATCCATCTAAATTTGAGCCCAGAACACCCGCAATCCAACTCGAAATGACCCTAAACTTCTGGCGTCTTCTTAACCATCTGAGATTTCCATCGTCTATATGAACTTGCGGGTTAGAATACAACCTCCACTGTGTTCAACATAAATGTAGACTTGGATTGTGAACTATAAACTTACACGGTCTTCCCTTACTCAGCACATGACCAGGTCAACTGTCAAATGAGTACACAGAACTACATGTAGTAGTCAGAGTAAGTAACTTAAGTGTTCTATATACTGATGAAATTTGGCATTAGAAATAAAATTTGAGCATACTGACAAGTATTTCTCATCGAACATCAAACATGGTATCAAGATTATACATCCTGCAATCCATATATGTCCAGGTGTATGACCTCGTAAGACTTAACAGACCTGTTTAAAAGCATTCAGAAAAACGTTGTATTTTTGTGCTGCACCCCTGCTTACACCAACCAGAAGAGTTTGACAGGCTTCTCAGCCGTATTGTGAGTATAATCAGATTCGCCAGCAATAAAACGTGCACTGTCATAAATCTTTGCTCATCACTCACGCAGATAATATTGGCATTTATGAAATATCAATGATTAGAAAACACTTTGGTCATACTTCTTTTTATTATCTTAATCAACTTTATATTTTTTCCACTCCTGTTTTACCAATATTGTAGTCCGTCTTGATTAATTTTCATATACACCATATCTTGTCTGATTGCTTATTTACTCTTTTTTTTTCTTTTTTTTTTTTGCTTTTAGTAGCATGCATTTTCAAAATCACGCCGTCAATTTCATAGAATTAATTACATGTGTTACTTTTGTGATGAACGTATATTGACATAAAAGAATAATTAGTTTTTGGTGCTTTTAAATTAAATTTAATATGTGTGTATGTAGTGGGCCGGGTAGTGAATATTTATAATTATTACTTATTGTATTTAGATGTGGAAAATAAATTATACATGTATACATACCGTGCTATATACTGCCACTGATGAAAAAGAATCAATCACTTGTCATCTCATCACCAACACTCTCTTTGGTGTGGGAAAATGTCAGATAATTCTATAATTGAATTATAGCATTATTCATTGAGCTATATCTGTGTAAAGTACATACATGTACTCGTATAATTGAACCGAGGCCATGCACTTTTTTCAGTGGCCATGTGTTACTTTCAACACCATATATAATACTTTTAGCACCTAAATTATCTTCTTGTTCTTCTTACTAGTCCTAAGCTTTCAAATGACCATGTACATGTATCTACATTACAGTCATACCTCCACTATTTCCAATTTGTTAATGTATTGTCATTTCTTATACTAATTCTCTTCTTGATTTCGCTAGCACTTTCCAGGGTGTGATTGAATAATACTCAAATTTGCACTTTGCACATAAATGTAGAAAACATGCACAACTGTGTAAAGTCGGGATCTGCTTTCTTTTCATCACATCATATTCCTAATGTGCCATGACCACCTACTATAAATACACACAACACTCCATGATCGCGGTCAGAAGTGTCCATTCCACATATGGACTTTGTGTTGACAAAGAGCACTCAGGCCTGTAATGGAAATAGACTCTGTTTGCACAGCGAGGCTAGACTCATATTGTCAATGACGGATTACTACAGACAAGCCAATATCCTCTACATTATATTTTAATACATTTGAATATATTTTTCTCCTTGACATTATATATGAAACGTTTTGCTAGATGTAAGTAACCTAATAACCATGATTTCCTTGCATGACATAAATCCTATCATGAAGAACGATGATAGCACTGGGTGATATTAAGAGGTAATGGTGGGTATGAAGAGGAATTGGTCAGCTGGGATGGAACTGGAATCATTTATAAGTACAAGAAATCAATGTCATACACCAAGCTAGTGTCGTATATATATTGGCACTTACTACACTTAATACCATATTGAAAATGTTCAGAAAAACGACGTACTTGTAATAATATTCACACCTCGCAACTGTCTGTAAACTATCGTTTGCATTTCAGTTGAATTAAATCTTTCCATCCAAGGCACTGAACTGTGCTGAGCAAGGTGCAATGAAAGCCAAGCTATATGAGGTCCAGCTCATGCCATTAGGCACCAATAGAAGAGGCACAAAAGTGGTTTTATTGTAGCTCTTCAACCCAAGAGTAGGCAAAGTGTTTCCATTGACGTTGTACTAAAGCTACAATGGTTATTGTTACACCCGTTGGTGGCCATTAAATATTGCAAAAGCTACTTGAAATATTTATACGTGTACGTGTATAAATTATAGTGCCATTATGATCATTGGATGAATGTATGTGAAACAGCAATACATATTTGATTCTGAGTCATTAAAAGCTGTGATTACATGCACTTTCCATTGTGATAATGATCAATTTTTCCTTCTTAACAAAACCAACGCTCGTGATTAGAACCTTTAATATGACTCTATTTGTAATGAATTTTGTGCTAATTGTTCCCCGGTACGTACTTACATTTCAAATGTTCTCTCATATCAACTGCAATTAACTGTAGGCTAAATGGTACGTTGACTCTTGAAGCAGATGACAAATTCCCTATTCAAATCCAGGGTTGGGGATGCAGTAGGCACACGCTCCCCACCCCACCACCCACCACCCACCCTAAACCTTTTCCCACCAAATTCTTTATTTTCATAAAGTCCCTTTCGTGCGCCCAACCCAATCCCTTTTTCTCAAAAAACCTGGATTTGCAGTGAAATCCTCTCATGAACTGGAGCACAGTGCTGTGCTTTGGCTGCCTATCTCAGTCTGTACAGGACACTAATTAATCAATGACATGATAAGCAAATCAATGTAATAGGCACGTAAAAGTAATGTATATCCCGAAGACAAACACCAATTATTGCACTGGTGTTTGTTATAGGGTCGTGTAAATAGCAAAACAACCAACACAGTCAGGCGTGTGAACATGATTACTGACGGTGTGCCGGAGTCCCACCACCGTCAATAAACAACTTATCTTACTAATAACAACCATTATAACATGCATGCCATGTTTTGGAAAACTTTCACATGAACTAGATACAAATCATAGAAAATGTACAAAATAGCATGAATCATTAATGCACCACCAATAAATGTCCAAGATGGACTTGTTCTTTATGTTCTTATAAAATATGTTTACACGTTGTAATTGCTAAAAGTAACTGCTAGATGTTTATTAATGCTTTCTGCAGACAGAACACATTATATCAAAAAAGGAATATTGGCTCCCGATTAAATCATCATAACCATAAGTTTTCATTTATTCCTGGTCTCATGCTAAATAGAATAACCGAAATTGTCCACTCCATATATACTGTCAGTGGACTCAGTTCCAACATATTGATAGGGCATTTGGTAACTGCATGTATTTGTCCTATTATATCTTGTGTTAGAGTGGCCATAACAATATAATAAATATAATATATGACACTATGCATCTTCTGAATACCCATAATCAAATAGGCGTCTGTAGTGCTCTAACTGAATTGGCATTTGTACACCTATTCGTGTTCATTCTGGGGTGATCAAGTCAAATTAGGCTGTAACTTACATGCAAACGTGTAAAAGGCACACTTTGCCAGAGTATCAGGTGAATAATGGCATTGCTAGAAGATCCAGGTTTCACGGGAAAACTTATTTTGCCATTAGCTGAATGAATTACTTGCTATTTGTGGATTTCTACTTGAAAGTAATGAGCTTACTTACAAAGAAGTAAAGGGTTTTATTCTGAATATACCAGTAATAGAGACTGAGTGTAGGCTTAAATATGTACCACGTGGTTGACCGTTCGTATGGTCCAAGTGAAAGAGGCTTATTTCATTTGTAGTAATACCAATACTGTCTGGAGACGTCTGGAGAAGAAAATGACTTTGGATCTATCGGGATCATCTTGTATCACTGCACTCCATTTAGTATTGATGTAACCAGAGAAGCATAAGCAGCAAAAGTCTGCTTTCCTCGAAATTGCAGAAATCGTAACATGTAAATATGAATGTAAATTTGATGGCCTATAGTCGTGATTAAAGTTTTAATCTCACGACGTTATATTTCCCACCAGGTCATATGCACCCTTTTCTATACAACTGACGCTTTATCATAAACTGGCATCTGCAACACATTCAGTGCACAATGATAATCACACTCGTTCAACATACTCGATCAACCAAATGACCTGTACCTAATTATTAACGTGTAGGTGCCATGGATCAGTGTGCAACTACGTAGGGATGAGTTTGCTCAACACCCAGCGCCAGGTCCGGTCATGAATCGAACCCACGTCCTACTGGTCATGGATCCAACTCCCTATCCATTTGGCCACAGAAGCATACTAAACATAACACTAACATAATTTTGAATGTTCTCAAATGTTCTTCATTCTATAATTACTATATGCAGACTTGGGCAAACTTGAGGGTTGTAAACGTTTGACAGTGTGTTGTAGTGATTGCAGGGAAACGCCCTTGGCCGCTGGTGAGACACATACAATATTCATCTCACTACTATTATAGATGTGGTGTGCTGGGGGTCTTCAACTTTGACCATCACACTTTTGGTTCCTATATACAATGTAGTGTGTGATCCGCTTACGTGAACTGTATACAGCTCCAAGTGTCCCACTGACAAGAAAACACATACTCTAAAAATGTACAGTAACCACTAAACACCCACCAGAAAGGTCCACTCCCAGCACAGGCTGTAAACATGACCTACACCATCTAAGAGACGTCTCCGCATACTCATCAGATCATCAGAATATAGATGGAATGAGATCAATGGAGCATTTGCAATCATAGTTACCCCATAATCTGGGGGAAGCATCTTCATCAATATGCCTTTGGTAGATTGGCTCAAGAGCACACTTTTATGGCACAGACTGCACTCGGGCAATCGACATCAGTTCCATGAGCTATTCGTCATGATTAGCTGCCCGTTGAGAAGTTCGTATAACTTATGTTAAATGTAGGAAGTCGTCTGATACTGGAAAAGGAATATGATCTATTTGGGGGGTGTCCTCCCCGAAGTCATCCAGCAGAGCGCATTTGGAGTTGTCCATAGATAGATCTACAATGAATTGATTAAGTGGAAACACCCTAGGGATAAAAGAGGCAAATGGCCATTGGTAGAGACAGGCTGAAGTTGATAGATATCCGGATGCCAATACATATTAATTACTTGTGCACTGGGAATAGCTCGAGCTATCTTATAGCACATTTATGTTGTGTGAAAAATCAAATAAATAGATTGGTATTGCTTCCTTTCACCATAACAGCAAAATACTTATTTGACTCTTTTTTTTCCTTTTTTTTCATTATCTGTTTCATCAAAGCAAATTAATGCAGTGTTTGATTACTTATTAACTACTCTGTGGTATTTGTACTACTATCTGCTTGAAAATAGCTATGATTGTCCCAATTACATGTAATTGGCAAATATTGTGATACTAATCAAGCAAGAGCATAATACGTGTATTTTGAAACAATTACATTATGGGTATTGTTAGAAAGAAATCGAAAATGGGTTCGTGTGTAGCAATGATTACAAGCATATACTGGCCACTGATAATCACGTCAATTCTAGCTCATAAACATGTGTATGAGTACAGTTTTTTGCGTTTGTGTATACTAATTAATGCACGGCAAAATCTAGAATTCGCCTAGTCTATTTTTCTTATGACCAATTCATATATTCTTATCAATAGAATAATCAGTGGTCTTTCATAAACAACCTTACATTATTCCAGTGTGTCTCTACGTTGTCTTTTATAAACCATTTATTATGTTCGTCTTCTATCTGTATGGTTCGTTACCCGCTACAGGTGAAAAGGTTTGAGCTAGGGTGCTCAAATGGGTTGTCAATTGACAATGGTAACCACTCGGAATATTTTTCACGTGGGCCCAGTCTATAATTGAATCCATTGCAGATGATTATTCGATCCATTTCAATCCCTGAATGTTGAATGAAAGTTACTTTGAGCGCATTATGATATTTATTTTTTATTTTCGATATTGCTTTTACATACACTCATAAATGCATTAGCAATAACAGAAACAATCTGGTTTGTCACATCTTGTGAAGTTTTTCATATTATACATAGTTTTATTATATTGTATATATAATAAGAACGTTAAGGGAAAATAGGCTAGTGAAATCACCTGCCGTCAAAGCTAAGTGGCACTTGACCAACTATTTATAGGCTAATTGCACCAGCTCAGGAAGGACAATTAGGAAATGGATTATAGCCCAAGCTACTCCTATCACCCAATCTATTCAAAAGCTAAACCAATGTACGGCATAATTGTTGGTTGTTGTGGACGTGTGTTTAGCTTTACCTCATGGCGGTCTTACTAGTGATACATTCCTACGAACATATTCAATTATATTTATCGTTTTTGCTATTAGGTTTGCAACGTAATTGTCAAATTTATACTTTCCAATGAAGCGTTGTGTTTGTTTTAAACAAAGGCCTCCTAGAATTGAATAATACAAGACATTGTTCACCGTCATTGTATACATGTTGTAACATCTCTTGTCCATTAATTTCTCTTGTTGACCTTGAATTACATACTGCTTGCTGTACAAGTAATTCTTTTGCTGTCAGCATGTCATCTATATTTCACACCATTTCATTCCCATAAAAGGGAATATAATGTGTAAAGAAGCTTCACTTGAGCTCACTTATTAGATAAGACGTGCCCCTGGGGATGGTGGCCGGGGATTCCTGAAATTTATATGAGCATGTTTTCTTCATGTTCAAAGGGCATACCTCTAAGAACATTTCATGCAAGTGTGGTCATCTTCCCTAATAACAATTGTTGTTTTTCTCTCTGTGTGCGTAGACCTAATGCAAATATTGGACTCGTTACATTCAGCATATAGTAATCGACCACTCCATGTACATGATTCCCAGTTGCGCGGGACGTGTTGCGCAGTAGAATTAATCAATATCAATATTCTCATTACTATCTTTAGATATGCTAAGGTAATTTTCGCGTATCACGTATCCTATGTCATTCATGAAAAGTACTCTTCTAATAGAATTTTGAGTGAGGAATATGAATCTGTAATCGGATTTTAGTTAGCATTGAAATTGACGAAGATATGGGCGAAAGACCGGACTTTACTGACGACCTGTGTAGGCTGCGATTAATACGTACCTGCAAAACTCAATATTATCATGAAGAATGCACGCCTCAAATAGGATTCGTGATAGAATTTTGGATGAGGATTACGAATCTGTAATCGGATTTTAGTTAGCTTGAAAATTGACGAAGTTATGGGCAAAAGCCGGCCCTTGGTTAAATTTGTAGACGGCCATGAGTGGAGCAAAGTTGAGAACTTCACTATTATGAAGAATGCACGCCTCAAATAGATGTACATGTATTTACTTAATTTTCCAACGTCTATCAGCGTGACAGCATTTTGAATGATATCCCAATAAATGCTATTTTAAATGGGCTTATAATATACACAGTAAATACCCATAGACTTCTGTGTCTCAAAATCAAATAGAAAAAGATAAGTGCGCATCTTTTCTGCGCAATTGGGAACTGAAGAATATAGAAATATGCACATGATTAATTCCACTTTTGCATTAACTGTATTAAATACACATCTCGTGTAATTGTGAAGAAATGTGTACTGTATACTTATTTTGGGACAGGAACAGCGTTACTAACTGCATAACGGAACCTGGCAGGTCCAGGATTTCAGAAAGGGGTTGGGGGCGCACCCACAGGATTTCTTGGGTTTCATACTGGGGAAGGCTGTGCTCGATGAGATACCAAACACACTATGAATTGAAATTTTGGGGGTGAAAAAGGATCTGCCATTGGCATAAATCAATTAAATATTGCTCGGGTCTGTTTGCAACAAACGTATATTCACAATATTTTAAGTCTACCGCGGGGAAAAAACATAGATGTATCTGCATACTACATTCATATAAATTGCTATTGTTTATAAGTAATTGTACTGTATATGTCTGGCATTCTTTTTTTTTTTTTTTTTTTTTTTTTTTTTTTTCATTTGATGTTTTGACTTGATTTGAAAGGGAGTGAATGGACTGAACAGTATAAAAATATATGAGAGATAGAGTTGCCGGGAGCGACGGACATTTAGACTCTAACCCAACCAGAACGCGTGATGTGAAGGTGGCAATGATAGTGATATAATTGATCAAATAATGACCCTTGCTCTCTCACAAGTGATGGAGAAATCGATGGAATCTTTGCTTACATCTATTCTATACCCCTAGTGTCTTGTTTTGAACTTGATTACCAGTTCCGCAGCAAATAAGGGAAGGTTAATTGGTTATAGCTTTCATTCATTGCGTTCAAAAACTTAACGCTCCAACACAATAAGTCTATTGTCTAACGTGGCTTCAATTTTCTACTACAAAAATTAATCCTCTCATGTTTGCCCATAAGTCATGTAAATACATCCCTTGTGGATTCTACAGGAAATAACAAACCCTGTTACGTCCCTAGGGAAGGTCATGTGTGCTGGTTAAGGTAGAGTAAATAGCCAGGCAATATAGTTTTGACTATTAGACATATTTTGATAGTGAACTTGCATCGAGCCACCCGTGCATAAGGTTAGTGTTAAAAATGTAATATATTTGTTAAATTTACAATTTGAGCTGCAGCAGTTCTTCTCATGATCACTGAGTGATCATGAGAAAAAAAGTAATAACTCAACAGTCTCCAAATGTTTGTTTTACCGGTATTTGTGTCACCGGGTGGGATTTATGGTGTTCGATATTTTATAAGGAAATATTGGATAACCCAAAGAACAAACACACACACACACACACACACACACACACACACACACACACACACACACACACACACACACACACACACACACACACACACACACACACACACACACACACACACACACACACACACACACACAAACAAACAAACAAACAAACACACATTATAAAGCATAACCTACGTGGGCACTATCAATTTACAGATAACAAGGGGGCGTTTGAGTAAGTGTGGCTTTGGTCTAAATTCCCCATCGGACAAAATAACTAGGCCCATAACTCTGTTAGGAACTCGAGCATGGCAATGATAGTTGTGCAAGGGCACACTTTGTCCAATATTTCACCAAAAGAGCTCCCTGAATAAACAGTGGATTCCTGATTGACAATAACTTGCTCAAGGCGGAATTGGATGTCAACAGTATGGTTCTGATATTTTTTATTGTGATGTTTTGGCAATGTGTGAGCTGTGAGATCACAATACTCCATTATATAAAGCCAAATGTGGTTTCATAATTCAAATACTGTTACTATTACCTGCTCTTCTTCCCAATTCTAAAGTACAAATTCAAACATAATTTTATTCGATTTGTTGAATTTTGATATCGACTAAAAATTTGACTATATAATCTCTTTTGGAAGAAAATCAGGTAATAGTAATAATAATTGAATTATGAGACCCACTGTTTTATACCACATATCAAAAATCGACTGGACAAACCGGATGGACAAACACACTTTCCTATGTACCTATTTCCACGTGAACGATATTTTGCCATGTGTAGAAATATATCGTGAATTTAACTATCCATTACAATTCTGTGACTCATTATATTATTTTATACGTCAAATGCATTTATTTCGAAATGCCACATTATCAAAAGGTAAATTGAGTAGAAATAGGCCGTTAATAATTAACATATTGCTCTGTCACACATTACTAACATTTGATGGGGAAAAACAAAAAGGTCAGACGTGAAGAAGGAAATTGCTTACTAGCCTGTGTCAGTGAGAAATCGGTCATCAATCATTCTTGATTCAATACAGAAGACCATAACGCCGCTGACAAACCCTCCATCTCTGTTATCGTCTTCTCTGTCATACTCATAATTGAATAAGGGCGACAAGGAAATATGACCAGAAAATATAGGCGTGGGAGAGGGGGAAAAGAGCCCGATTTGATCGGTTGTGAGCATATGCGTAGACATCTTAAGCACGTTGACAAGTAGTTATAATAGTCTCATGGGGCTGATTCTTTTAGAAGTTAAGTTTCTCGTGGTTTTCTTTGCAGACGTGAATTGGGAATTGTTTCTGACTGACGGGGAGGTAATCCAGATGAGCAGTTCAATTGGCAATAGCGTTGAGTTGTCGCATGAGCACATCGCATTGAAAAACGGCCTCGGTTATGGGCATTTGTACGGTGGTAACCTTTCTACTATGGACTTTGACCAACCAATATATATTTTACCCCATTACTAGTATTTGAGAAATATGATAGCAGTCATTGGTATCTATATATGCGAGAAATACCTCAACCCCTGAATACAAGTTTGCGAGACTAACTATAAAACGAACAATATAGGGTGCATATTTTGACGGTGGGTGAGAGTAGCATTAAAAGGGGTATAGGTTCTGTTAAACGTGTGTTTGGGAAATTAGAGTTCTACCAAAGTTATGGCCGCAGACAACATTCAAGCAAGGGGGACCATGCTATTTCCACTGTACAAGTGACAATGGGGTAATAACTCGGGGCTCCAAAATACGTAGCTGCAGAATGTTTAGATATTGTGCCAAAGCACCCAACAACCTCTCAAAGCCACCGCCATCTTCTATTTGTGTGCGTCATTTTTGTCACTCTTCCAATAGTTTGAAACAGGTTTTACAGTGTGGGGCTGGTGATGTGAGCAATAAAACTCGGTGTTAAAATATGGTCTTAAGATGACGTAACGTCCTGATCTGGCACCACGATGCAAAGTACATGAGTGACTGTACTACGTTCACAGTCATAATGCAAACAGTTCCAAAGTGCTTACTAAGGTAAACCATAGAATTCAATGAGTTTCCGTTTCTTTTTCTTTTCTTTTTTTCATTTTTTTTCTTTTTTCTTTTTTTTTCTTTTTTTGCATTGTGTTTTTTACAACAATTACTCTTTAATATACTAAACACCATACTGGTTTGCACATTTCGCCACTTGAACATTCAGCTCAGAATATTTTTGATACATGCACACCTGTTCACGATAAAATACAGGGAGCTCTATCAGAAAATTATTAATATTATGTAAATAAATTTTATTACACCGATATTCCCTTATTTCACAAAGAATTCCTTTTTTCTAAGAAATAAAAACTGACACCCACCCCCCTTCCCCTAAGTGGAACATTGTTCCAATTTTGCGGAGCGTGACAATCTGTACAGAAACACTTGTTGATTTTTCTTGATAACATTACGTAACGTCTAACAGCAGGAGCATAAACAACCCCGTAAGCACAATGTCAAAACAACCATTTAATGGACAGAACATACAATAACTGTGAAACAACGTTCTATATTGTGGAACCAACTAATAAATAACCACAAATACCACAAAATATAACCACAAATAAATAACACTTTTACAAAACACATTTCATGAAATAGGGATCGAGGTGATACCTAATGTAATGTATAAATCAGAGAAACATTTAAAAGTGAAACGAAACTTAGGTAGGTTACGTGAGGTCAGCTAACTACCTCTGAAATACAGAGAAACCACTCATTAGGCCAATGGTCTAAAATATCTTGCTATTATACAGATTGAATTTGTATACAAAACTGAATATCTAATAGACATTGGTAATGCTATTTCTTTGGAACTTAGACAATAAACGTTTAAACCACCGATAACACGGTTCTCTGGGGATTCCATTTAACCAGGTTGTTCTGTACTTTATACCTGTAGATGTACTTTTTCCGCTGCTAAGCAACGATCCAGGTGACCAGCGTAGGGGTACTTCCCAGGTACCCCGCGGACCAAAATAATATCAGTTTAACTTCTGCCGCCGAAGAGACCACACTACGGAAACTCTTTTTCGCGAAAATACACTGAAAAAACGCAGTCTTTGACGACATTTCTTCACGGAAACACCCCGGAAAATAAAGTTTTGGTCATGGCTGCGTTCATGATTCAACCTCTCGCTAACTGCAGGGCCGTGGACGCTGTCGCCGGCGACACCCCACTCCACGTGGCCGCCCGGGACCGAAACACGTACGCCTACAACCTCAACCTCGTCTACGCCGCCGACCCGTCCGCGGCCGGCGTGCGCAACGCTCGCGGCCAGCTGCCCATCCACGTGATGATCGAACACCGGCGCGAGGCGCTGTTCTGGGAGATGCTGGCGGCCGAAACGTGGCGGGACCACCTGCTGTACGTGCCCTGGGAGCGAGACGAGGACGTTCTGAGCCCAGACGCGGGGAGGAACCCTCTCGTGACGGCCATAGAGCAGGGCAACTTTAATGCTGCGAGATATATGGTATGGTGTTTGTTATGTTACTTTGGATAATGTTGTTTTGGAGAGTCATCTATCCTGTAAAGTATACACACGTATACAATTTATTACAATAGTACCAATTCTGATATTTACAAGAGAAACTTGAGCTTTCATCCATACTTAGGGTTTCATCAGGCAGTCAAGATGCCGAACATAGGCCTACTAGTCTGAACAATATAATGAAGACTGTGACAGTGTGATGAACCGCTATTAAAGTATGGGTGGTGAAAGCTTCAGTTTTTTTCTTGTAAATGTCCTTGGTTCGAAGTAACAAACTGTACATTTGTGTAGCTTTGATGAGTATGAACATGATAAATGGAGAAATATGCGACTTTTGCTGACTATAGCGGTGCTTAAGTCTCATGCTATACTGTAGCGTTATGGTAAGAAGACAAGTCTGTTGTTTTTAGTACACATAAACGTTGTCTTCTGACAGGTAATATTTATTTGTCATATGTTTACGCTAGTTTTTATGATTGGTTTATTTTTAGAAATAAATCAATACAATAGATGAGTAAACTATATACAAGTTAATAAAACAATATCACAGAAATTCATATTTGGTGGTGCGGTATATTGTAATCTATAACTAGATTTTGATAAAAAGTAGTTTAAAGAGGATAAAAGATACACGTGAAGCAACCAAACTACATCCATGTATAATAACATAGTTTATCAATCTAACTGTTTTAGACGCTGACGTGAAATATACATATAATTATAAAGACGATTTCCTTTTGACATGTGTTTTTGTATCTTTATAACACACATATAGTCAACCTATTGATGTATGTTGCTGCATGCCGGTAGGTGACCTGTGAGTGGCCGATCGGTCGGCGCTATGTCGAAACTCCAGCCCAGCCAATATGCGTGAGATTACAGCGAGTCATGCGCGAGACGCAACCGAGGGTGTGCGCGGGAGTGAGCACCCCAGGCGTAATGCAGAGACGTGGCAACAGGAGCGCCGGTCAACAGGAGCAGCGTCTGTCCCCGTTCCAGGTCCCTGATCTGCAAGAGACCAGCACCACCCAGGAGCAGCAGCCTGCCCTGTGCCCGTTCCGGATCCCTCTGACTCGGCACCACCATGGACTGTGCCCACGGCACAGGTGCGAGTCCGAGATCGTCGCAGCTCTGCAAGTGACTGGTGCCACCCAGCCGCCTGAGCTATTCCTCACCGATGCCCACACTTTCCCACACTTTGGCGTCCCAGCAGTACGCCAACCTGTGCTTGCTCTGTTGGAGGAACAGGGTCCGGGGATTGTCAAAGACTTCTTAACCGTCATGTTCCGACCACGAGAGGCAGAGGACGGCTGCACAATGTTGGAGGAGAGGGAAGGTAAGCGTCACATAGGTGACTTGAAATTATTTTTAAACGTAAAATACCACACTACATAATTTCATGGTTTGAATTCCTAGCAAAACAAACTTAAAGTTGGTGAAAGAAAATCTTCCCGTAGCTTTCAAATGCATGCATGCTTGCACGTTTTACAACAAAAAGTGAATGGTCGATCGGGTTTAATTGAATTGAATTCTAATGTGCAAAATCTGTGGGATCCCTGTCCAGGTGTGCAGCGCTTTAGAACTACGTTTAAGGCTGACTAGTACTTTATACATGAGCAAATCCGCCTACATACATTGGTGAACAGGCCTAGTTCGCCTGGAAATTTTAGACATGTTTAAAATGGTATGACTATTACATGTTTTGGATGATATTTGATAAGAATAGTTGTTGCATGAAATTGCATCTTGGGATTGCAGAATAGAACATTCGCATATATAAGTACAATGTAACAATCAGTTTGTTAGCTTTACCTACTGGTCGCAACATACTTTTTCGTCCCAATACACCCAAATTGACAACTTTACCTGAATACGTTGTATAGATTGGTTTATATGCAAGGTACATTTTGTAGGTTCACGAGTTTTTATTTACAAATTTCACCAAAAGTTCTGATGTCACTAACTCACATTACATGAACCTGTTTTTTGTTGTTGTTGTTTTTTTGTTTTTTTTTGTTTGTTTTTTTTGTTTTTGTTTTTTTTGTAATGAGGTCCACAAATCAGCAGTGTGTTTGTTTTCAGGTAAAGTGAACGCCTTCTTCGCAGCCTGCCGAATCGGCTATTGGGGCCATGTGCGGTGTATGCGCTTTGTGGACGAGGTTGGTGCTTCAATTAAGCTGTAGTCACACACTACATAATTTTGAACCCAAACCAGAATTGGCATTGTAATCTCAGTAATAAAAGTAGTTATTTGTGACAGAAACTGGCTATTTGTACACTGGAAATTTATTTTCTGATGCTTTGATGAGGATATCAATTAGTTTAATGTATCTATTCATTATCTATTTATTTTTGAACCTACAAATTTAGAAATCTTCTATTGTATGCTCCATAATTTTAGAAGCTTTCTGAAGTCTGTATTTAAGGATAATATATTTCATCATTGTGAACAGTGTTAATGTATTCGTAAACAATGTTGGAGAATGTCAACATTTATATTACAATTGCCTGCAGCTGTGCCCACCTCGGTTGAATGACCAAGGTCAATCTGCGCTACACAATGCCCTCATCCACCTCCCGAAAGACCGCGTTGGGACGGAAGAGATTAGACTGCTTTTGTCACCACCAGCGCACGTGCAGGGAAAGGTGAGTAAACTTTTATTGCATCGGAAAATTATGATTCTGATAGTCATTATGGAAACTTAACCGTACGATCGTGTACATACGCACTTCCACCCAGCTGTCATGCAAATGGTTAATTTTTTCATGCGGATGTCAAAGGTACAACACATTGTTTTATCTTGTGTGAAATTCTGTGCATATAAACTTGTACGACTTTGCTGGAAATAAAAGCTACCTGACACAACAATACTTAGGGACGATGCAATATTTACCAGGTAGGGGGACAGGTACTTTTTTCAAGGTGCAAAGTAGGAGGTGCCACAAAAGTCTTGGTCTCAAAAAAGCTAGCGTTGTACTTTATATTAGTCTGTGCAGTGGTGCGTGAAACCCGTGTCACAGGCTATATAGGCAGTCTGGCCACTTCATTGTACGTGTTTCCCTTTCACAATCATTTCAACACCCCCTCCACAATATAGTGCATAATAAGCTACGCGCTTCTCCGATCCTTTCCAACAAAAAAAACAATGACATATCACATTAATACACACACTAGCAAAGAATTGTCTTCTGCTCTAAGTTGCGCTGACTAGTATAAAAGAAACACAAAACATTGGAAAATGAGTAGAAGCTCCTGTTCTGTCATGTATATTTAGATTTAAATATAAAACTAGTAATAGAGTACAGTTGTCAATAGAAATTTACATAGGTATCTCAGATTTTATTACAATTATAAAGATTACCACAACAACCTCAATTATCAAGTCATTGCCACCATGGTCACTGTGCCGATATTGCTGCATAACATTCTCAAGCTCGGCTTTTCAGGAGTCTCACTCCTTTGATTATTGTTTTCTATGGATTGGGGGGGGGGGCTCATTGCATGCAGAGTGCATTGTCTCATCCTGACTGTGTTGTTGTGTTTGCAGACATGTCCAGTATGGGAAAGCCAGCTCATACTACTCCACCAGCTCGGCTACAATCTCCAGACTGTGCTGAACCTGTTTGAGCGGGTGCGTCGAACCCCCAGGCCGGGTCAAACCAGCTCCATGGACACTGAATACCAGCTGTTTCACCGGGTGCTCCAATCATACTGGAGCAACCCACTGACGCTGAAGCAGCTTGCTGTCAACGCCACCAGACAGGGCCTCCCCTGTGTGCGGCCGGAGGCAATAGAGGGGCTCAGGCTGCCAGCAGTCATCAA
>CM032662.1:16329414-16364094 GCA_019095985.1 Streblospio benedicti
AATAATCTGCTTTGATAGTGCTTAAAATATAATTTATTACCAACTCAAATATCCTACATATTAGTGGGAACACACGCATTTCGACTTGCGTGAAAGCTTAGCTGAAAGCTTGACGATTATAGTAAAACATCATGAATGGCGTAATGGCAATAGTATCATTGTAATAATTACCATGCCCTCTGTTCTAGATGGTTACATCGTGCTGCGGGACAATACAGAATTTGACTACCGCGAAACCATTATCCTTCAAGTTAAGGTGAGTAACAGTAATCAAAAATACATGTGGCAAGTTCATATCTCTGGTCCCCATAAAGTAGTCATGATCCTACCACAACTTTGGATAGGTTCCTACTACAACTTTGGATAGGTTCCTACTACAACTTTGGATAGGTCTACTGCAACTTTGGAAATCTTAAAACATGCATCTTCCATTTGGCTTTATCAAGTTGCATTGGCCAGACTGAAATGCATAGAGATAGGAATATCTTGCTAGAGAGATTAGAGAAATATAAGAAAGTAACACTTTGCAGAAGTATTCCGATGCTGGTAGACGACTGAGGATTACCAATGCACCCCTGACAAGGTTTAAATGTTCAGAAAACACTGCAAATGCAGGTGGTGACTTGTAGTCGCAAAAATAGGGGTAAACCTCAAATCTGCAGGTCTGATAAGCGCGGTGCTTCTCGAGGATGTTTTTTCCTCAATATTATGGACTGTTTATTTGTGGACCGACTTTCAAACATTTATATTCCTGCAGGATGGTGTAGTCATTGTACTGTTTATAACACAATGACTTCAAGTAACAAAAATCTTTGACATGTAGACGAACTAGAGTTTGCAGTTATGTTTGTGGACGAAATTGATACATAATATTACACGGTAGGAGTGTCACTGATATTGTACTATCAACAACATATATATGATCCATCTACCAGTTCACATGATATAGATCTGCACATTATAGACCAGTGAAAGTTTTCGTGTGTGTGAGTGTAATTCTTACTAAAAATGCCCAGACAGCATCTCGCTGCATGCTCCTAACGTTGTTTTATACCTAACATTTAGAGATGTGTTCACCTGAAGCAACATGATGAGGTTTCATGAAGTGGGATGATTCGTGTAACAGTTAGTAAATCCGCCTACGTATGTATGACTCGTCTGTTGTGAAGCGTGAGAGGTCATTAGTTCAAGTCCACAATAATGCAAATTACCTTCACCATCTTCCATACAAAAAATCTCAACGCAAGCATTATAGCGAGCATATCATGATGAAATACAATAAAATCTTTATGAAACTGGCAGTAGGCCTTAAGACTATAATTACTGATTATGTTGTATCATAATTACCAATCCAAATATGTCGTATTAAGGTCCGCGATGAGCTGAACATTGAAAGCATCACCCCCAACAATGATCTCACGATCGACATCGACTGGGACAACGAGCCTCCGGTCCTCACCGAGCCCCACTTGTTCGCCTCCATACCTGAGCGGTGCGGCGACGAAGTCAACGTGAGTACACGACACATGCAGATCCAGGGTGGGGTGATACCATCTCCGCAACCCTTTGCCCATACAGAACCCAAGATCTACTGTGGGTTCCCCTTTTAAATAAAAAAAACTACAACTACCAGTGATCTCCATTGATGCCCACGTATTGGTCCATCGTCATATTTGCAATATACAACCATATCCGATTCTGTGAAAGTTGTCTTCAAAATCCAACCAATCAGAAGGCCCACTGTCAAAATGTTCAGCGGGGAGTTCAAACATGAAAAGTACGAGCTCACTATATAAGTTAGATGAAACGAGCATTGATTTTGTCTCTGACGAAAGTCTCACCCAAAATTATTTTTCCCCATGAAAGCTATGACTTGGCCCACGGGTTGTTATGAACAAGGACTTCTGAAGGCAGTGCGAGTGATCAAGCCGTGAAAACCGACGATGGTATTGGTCGCATTAGTAACTTACTGTGTAAATTCTATACATGACACTAATCGTGTTCATTGTATGTTGCAGCACTGCAGCGGTAAACTGTCCTGGACCACTGGCATCTCCATCAGTGCTACTGACCGAGAATCTGATGTCGATGAATATGAAATGCTGGATAATCAGGATTTCTTCGGTTTCATTAGTAATTCAATCCTTCAATTGCGCGACATCGACATAGATGCCAACCCAGAGTACAGGTCATTCAACCTATCATTCAGGTAACTCTGTTTTACACTGACTGACCGATTGGATTATTGTCTATTGTAGCACTGTGATGGCAAGCTGAGTCCAGGCTGGGACACCGGTATAGTGATCCATGCAACAGATCGCGAGAGCTACCCGGGAAGCAGGCCAACATTTGAGATGCTCAGCCACCAAGACTTCTTTGATTTCCCTGATCTCCCGTGGTGGGATAAGCCAATCCTCCTGACGAAAGATGTAGATATTGACCTCAACCCAGAATACCGTTCATTTAACGTGTCATACAGGTAACCCGGTAGATCCTATCGGATAGTGCTGCTTTTACCAACTGGCTACCCCACCGGATATGGCTTTCTTTTGTTCTAGCTACAGATATAGGCGCATACGTCTATATCCACTGGACAATATCCACACTTAGATATTGATCAAGTCTCTTCTCGTTTCAACTGCTACAATGTGGGCTGCTACTGCTGCTGTTGAGCACCGGTGTTTGTGCACGGACTTTCTTCTTTCACTTCAGACACACTTTCATGCGCATGTGATGTTATTCATGAGCACCTGTGCATGCTTATGAGTCTCATTCAACGCTTACGTGTGCTATACCACACCCATGCACCCACGCACAAGTCCCACACCCCGACCAAACGCCTTGCTTTTCTCCTATTTCCACCCTCCCACCAACCAACCAACTACCTTCAGCTTTGCACTTATGCCAATCCAACAGCTTTGCACCTCTGAATTGTGTTACTGTATCAAGTAATAAACATGATACAGTTCTTTCATCCAACACCTGCAAAACTCACTTTCCATTGAAATGTTTTCCTCATGATGTAAACGGTCGAATATCAAGCTAAATATTAATTACATGTTGGCGTTAATGCTGCAAATGTAAGATATGTAATGTGCTTAAACCTATTTCCACATCCACCGTTAGTCTCAAGCACTGAAAACGCCTCCTTGAATCGTGTGGTCACCCACTGACCACTCACTGACCACTCACTGACCACTGGGCTGTTGTAGGGTGTTGGACCGCGGGAACCCGAAACTCTCAGACCGAGGCTGGGTCTACATCACCGTCTACGACATCAACGACCACGTGCCTGAGTTTGAGCCAAGTAACGACAACCCCATACACAAAAAGGCCGACGTGGAAGGTATGGAAGACTGCCATGCCGCTAACATGTTGGATTGAGAATTAATATGATAGCATACAAGTGTACACAGCGCTGCACTAGAATTTCTATATCCTAAACGTTTACCACCTGCTATCAACTGACCATTCAATGATCACTTACTGATCACCAACAGAGCACAAATCTCATACACACAAACCGAAGTGAACACTTATCAAGTACATGTTGATCTCTCAGTGACCACGCCATGGCCTCTAAACTTCCTCACTGAACTGACCACTTACTGACTGCTTACCTAGCTAGCGCTGACCACTTATTGACCACTGTCCATCTTGCAGAGAACACCCTGGGAGGCGAGCACATCATGTGGGTCTCCGCCTCAGACTTTGACAAGACGCGGAACGGCACATTCCACTACTTTCTGGATCTGGATGGAGCGGACGCGACCCGGAGAGGCACATTCTACTTTGAGGTAATTAACAGTCTCACAGTCACAAAAATCCATAAGAGGTAATCCCTAAGTCTCATAATCACGAATGTTCTCACATTCATAATTGTTATCTCCCACATAGTACAATGTGCTATCTAATGCAAATTAAACGTGTATCTCTCACATAGTTTAGTATGGTATCTAATGTGAATTAAATAACACGTGTGTCAAGAGATATCTCTATCAAATGTCTTCCTTTGACTGTTTATGTTTCTGGATCTCTTTAAGTATTGCACAGTCCATTAAAAGCTATAATCTTTCACTGAATTGTGATCAACCATTCCTCATAAATTGACTACCTTTTGGCACACAGACTGGCTAGTGGCGACCCATTAACTCTGCCAATCTTTCACAACGCATTGAATAGCTATGCAACCTGTATATTTTGACGAAAATGCAGCACCTTGTTTTACTGATATTGACCACAGACTGACCAATGTCACTGTCTCAGATTGACCGTGACACTGGGGAGATCCGGACACGGCATCCCGTGGACTATGATGACCCCGACTTCGGGCCGGGCAAGTGGATCGACTTCTGGTGATTACTTTTCATTAGCCCACTCTCTCTTGCGTCCTTAAACCAAAAGGTCGAAGGTATGTTAATGGGTGACACTACATATGTTAAGTGGTCTTGGCCATCACTTTATGAACAATGACGGTGTCATATTTTATGATCTAATAGGAAAATACGGCTATCTATAATTTATTTTGCACTATTCATATCATCGATAATTTCTAGTCCTGGAGATATGCACAATAGACATGGTTGGAGAAAAGTTCTGGAGTCCTAATATTACCCCTGATAAGTGGCCTAGCAGTGCTCGAACCCACGACACCAAGGTTGTGAGATCTGAGTGATGCCTTCACAACCAGTTAGCTTGGTGGAAATTACACCTACAGTACCAAGATGCTGGCACCGAGTGACCTATTTTCCGAAAGGTGGTCTTGGAATGTATCCACTTACAGTGATCGTTTTTATGAAGACCCGAGACCAAGATATAAAGCCCGTTTTAGATAAAAGTGTCATCTTTAGAGAGGTGATCTGCAAGGTTCTAATGTACATCGTTGACAAAAAGGCGCTGCTACATGAGAGTTCTGATGCCCTTTAAGTGTTAAGTGGTAAATGAAATAAAGTGGGAAGTGGGAAATTTGAAAGAAAAATGCATTAACTGTTTAGTGAGCAAAAAGTTAAGATACAAATGTGAAGTGAACAATAAGCTAAAATTGAAGTGTGCAGTTGGTACATTGCAGCCTAGACCCTGATGCAGCTGTTTGTACTGTTGGCAGACAGGCAGACACACAAACCACCTAACCAACCAACCAACCAACCAAACACACAAACACACAGATTTTTACGGTTACAGCGCGCGTGCGGAGGACTTCGGAGGGCGGCGCAGCAGCAACTACGTGCATGTGAACATCACCATCCTGGACGTCAACGACAACGCGCCGCAGTTCACGTGCCAGGACAACAAGCCCGACTTCAAGTGAGCAGCAGCGGCCGCTTTTTAAGACAATTTTAATAGCTATGGGTAGATATCGTAATAGTCACCAACACAAACAGTAAAAGGTGACCACTACACTGCAAATGGATTCCACCATATTGGAAACGCTAGTAGGAGGTAGGCTGCAGAAAGAAGCCAGAACAACACAGGAGACTTTAAGTGTGCAGGGTTTTTGTTTTTGTTTGTATTGGGCAGGGACTACTTTTAAAGACAGTTTTGACCTGTATACGTCAATTGGCATACACATTCACTTTCTAATAATATAACTAAGGGGAGCGTCGGTACCACAGGTTTTTATTTGGTAGACCAGGGGGGGGGGGGCGTCCCACATTTTTTAAGAATCTAGGGTCTGTATAGAGCCAGGATTGTGAGCTGCGAAAAGTATTAAGTACTTTGAAATATAGAAATATGTAGACGCAATATATAATTCCAAAACAAAACAAAAATAATGCCCATGCACTGGCATATGAGTCCTTGCTTACATTCTGCCATGTCTGCCTGCAGCCTGCCAGACGACCCGGAGTACGCGTGTTTCTACAACACGGAGCTGCACGGCAACGTGCCGACCGACACGCGCGTCCTCACGCTGTCCGCCACCGACATTGACATCGTCACACGTGTGTTTGTTTATCCACGCGACATTGGGGTTAAAAAAAGAGGGGGGGGGGGGGGGGGGGTTTACACGAGTGTTCTTATCTATGAATTATGTGCATTTGTTTAGACAAACGAACCAAATCACGTGACCTTTCCCCTGTTTTACAATGTGTTGTGGGTTTTTTTTAAAGACAAACATTGATAGATACTAAATAGGGTCCTCGTCTATTCCATAATAGGGTCTGGTTGATTGGTACGAAGTGACCTTGCGGCTGAATATGGTACTACAGTCATGCCATTGATATATTGGAATTAATTGACTTCGGTGTAAGTACTGAGATTAGCGGATTCTTTCTCCAAGTCTATAGGGATTCGCATAGCCTCTGGTGGGAATTGAACTCTGGATCACTACCACTGTAACACCTATTCACCAAACACTTAAGGCAGGGGCATGAGACCACTTGGCCATCCTGACAGTGTCATTCTAACTGAGTGATTTAATGATCCTGTCTTATAGTACATGTAGCAGCATGCAGCACCGCATGCAGACGAAATGTGATACAGCCCTTTAGACTTGGAGAAAGAATCCTCTAATGTCTTATGTATGTGGTGCTTGCAGCCAACCCGCGTTACTTCCTGCTGGTGCCCGAGCCGCACTTCTCCCTGAACGCCAGCACGGGCAACGTGACTACGGCGCGCCGCCTCACGCACGACGTCAAGTACGTGCTGTACGCGCTCACGTCAGACGACGGCGAGCCCGAGCTGCTGTCCACGTGAGTACCACTCTCCATACACAAAGCTCTGTTCCTGTTGTGCACGCACCAATCTCGAGAAATCTCGGGGTACGAGGTTGCATGAGTACATCACTCTAAAGTGAGGCTCCTTTCCATTTCCGGTCATAGTCTCTTGAAAGTGTCATGCGCCGAGTCAGGGGGCGTTGTGATTACTGCTTGGAGTTGGGGTCTAGTCTGTCTGAAAATAGACGCCTTTAAAGTCAAATACCCCTATCATATCCTGCACGCCTAATGAAGACAGAAACTCAGTGACAAAGCCTCTTCATGATTGATAGCTTCAGACTTCCTATTCTTGCTCTGACAACAGAATGGGTACACCCATACAAACACCTGTTCGTTTAGTCTGAAATTTGAAGTCTTAGGGGTGGGCTTCCACATGAATGTAAATTTACTTTACACACTTAAATTTCAATGGCGTAAAATTTTATTTGTTCCAAAGTCTTAGTGTGGGCCCTTGGGCTGTCGTATACGGCATGTCAGTGAGAAACACCCTGCCTGTACACATTACAGAGTATCTTACAGATATTATCAAAATAACTTTAATGCTAGATTATTATTACGATGTTTTAACATTAGTCAGTTTTGCACTTTACATTGATCTATAAGAGAAAAAAAAAGAAAGAAAGCTGTTTATTTTCTTCATTATCAGAACACTCCACCCAGATACAAGCACTAGTCACTGGGTTTTTAGTGGTATATTGAGGAGCAGACAATAAAATGTAAGCCTTCAGAATTATATTAACCCTAATCAGTACATTAGGGGTCCATTCGGACCCCAGTGGTTTACTTTTTGTGATATATTTTTATCCGCTTGGTATTTCTTCTTTTCCTTTTAAGTACTTGTCACCCTATATCTTGCCTTTATCAGGACTGAAGAATATTTTGATTTGGTTAAATATTAGGACGTACATAAAAAATATTTGCTTGGGGTCCGCATGGACCCCACACCCGTTGAGAACAGAAAATGCAGGGTGCACTGGGCTTATTTTTGGTGGAAGTCCTTTAATAATGTTGTCATGTCATATCTTGCCATTATCAATGATAAAAATCATTTTATTTGGCTATGTATATGGACCAATACGAAAGCAATTTTATTGGGGTCCACATGGACCCCAGACAAGATGAGTACAGAAAACACAGGGTTGTTTGATAATTTGACCTATTAAAATATGCTTATAATAAAAACATAATTCTTTATTTGTTATTTTTGTCTGATATAGTCATAATAAACATATGATTTGTATCACGGAAAGATCATGATTTGAAAAGAAAATTATATCAAATGATTGGGGTCCACATGGACCCCTATTGTACTGATTAAGGTGTTTTTCTAAATGTACTGATGAGGGTTAAAATCATATGAAAACCACTACAGCTATATTAGTCACAAAGCGAACAGAAGCTGTATGTAACAAGTTAACATTGCGATTTGCGTATGTCATTTGGACAGATAATAGTTGTGCTGCCATCTATTGTCTGTAAAGGTAGTAACAAAGTGCAATTTGAGGATTTAACTTTTTTTTGAAACTTAAGGAAAGGTAGAACACATACATTATAATTCTGAAAATATATGAAAGTTATTTTTCGGGAGGATATAATGTATAACAAACAATGGTTTTGAAGACCTACACACAGTAAATAAACACCCACGTCAAATAATAATTTCTACATATACTTTTGAACGGACCCACAAGTTGCATTCCTGGTCCTTAAGTATTTTGGATGAGTATATTTCTTCAATGTCATGCCGCTATTTTTTTAGATAAATTTTGATGATAAATCAACAAAACTATGTATTTGCTAACCCATGTAAAAATCTTCAAGGCAACCATAAATCTAAAGTCAACATACTAATGTTATATTATAATTTCATGAACTTTAGCTTTGTCAGTATGTACTTAGCATGAATGCTGTTAATCAGATCTATGTACCCAATTGGATTTTTAAAAATCCTTGTATAATCATTATAATCATTTATTTGAACAGATCACTATTAGACATAACCACAACGCGGATACGCCTCTCGTAAGAGTTTCTAATTGACATAGGATCGATGTTGTTAACCAGTCTAAACATATTCTATAAACATATAATGTCCTTGGAAGAGAAAGAGGCCAAGTAAAAGTATAATGATAACTGGAATAATGGCTATCAATTACACGCTTAATATAATGGTAATGGTAATTGTACTGGACTTTTACTCACACATTAATTAGCTGAAATTCCAATCCAATTAAAATTTCAAAGACACTCTTCATTATGAAGTGCATGCAACCCAGAATCATGAGATGGGGGAACGGGGACATGTTTGTAATCATAGCCCCTCCCACATCCCATGGTTTACACAGAAGTAGTGACGTGTGTATGTTGTTGTTTCAGCCCCGCAGTGGTGAGAATCGACACGTACAAATACGCTGATCACGTGGTGGACATACACGTCAAGCATGACGAACATGTAAGTGGTTTACATATGGTAATGATGGGATGGGAGCCTTTGGGAGGTTTTTGATTACATGCAAATGCAGACAACATAAGAACAAGAAGACACACTCCCTTCTCTTTCTGCAAGGGGACGAAAGGCTTATCAGTTTCCTTAGTTTCCTGTGCGCTTTGTAAGATTTGTTAGTGATATTGTGGATTTAGCATTGCATTAGTTTGCTTGCCATATTTTTAGATATACGCTTCCTTTGTAATGGTCAAATCTACACACCTGTCAATGATTTTAGAATTTAAACATTGTAACAAGTAGGCACATCATTAAATCATGGCTCTATTAGAACGCTCCAGACGGACATATTGCCCTAGTTGCAAAAGACGTGTTCATTTTGAAGAGTAAAATGAGAAATAGAGGCTCTTTAGAAATTGAAACATGTAATGATCACGTCTATACACCAAAAACACGTCTCTCTTTTGTATGAAGAAGGTGTGTGTGCTGTAAACAGATAATGTATTAGGGGTGGGGATGGGTTGGAGGATGAGCTGATCTTGAAATATATAATTTGGTGGTCCACGCAGTCAGAGCCGACAGTCATGTGCACATAACAAAGGGAGATGTGGGCAAATATGTTGACTAGAAGGTGGATGTTGGGACAAAGGCCAACAGAATGGAGGGTGGTGGGAAACGAGACTAAAACAGAGGGATGTGGGATTTCTTAGACCACATACAATCCCGACCTACATCTCACCCACCCTCATATGCCCGTGTTGATTTTCAGGACGACTGCTCGCGGTGGCGTGCGGAATTTGTGGACGCCATGCGGGACTACATGGCCAACATCAGCCTCACGTGGTGGGTGCGTTACCAGGGCGACGAGGACTGCGACATCACCGTTAGCGCTGCTGGCAGGTGGGACACGCACACACGCGCTTTCCTTGTTACGCATCCTGAGTACATGCACACATAGAGTGCACGCAGTGTATTGTGCTTGCCTATACGCACAGATGCGTATACTGTTGTTTTCAGGTATAATTAATTGCACTGGGATCTGCAGGACACCAACTCGCGTTCCCACCACATTATCTTGATTTCATCCGGGTTTTGCCATGTTCACTATCAATTGCGCGTTCGAAACCCATGAGGTTAATCATGTGCACCCCACCCCCACTCTTTTTTCTGAAAACCTGGATCTACCAGTGAATTGACAGAATCGGAATTAAATATGGAATTGTCTCCAAAAGTATATTATGTGCATTTGATTGATATTTTCCATGGACACCTGTTCTAATATCTGTGTAAGTTGCAGAGAGATTGGACAGAATTTTTACAAATGGTTTACTACACAAACCTTTTAGTAAAAGTATATAGTTTTACGGGATCATTTTACATGTGGGAAATAAGGCGCAACAGTCAGCAAAAGTCATGTGGGAATGTATAGAAAATACTTGCTCGAAATGTGTAAATTTATCATAGATACTTTAGTAGGTTCAAGACGTATAAGTACGAAATTTCATTTTTACTTGCCTTTGACCATACTTTTGTAGAGTCCCAAAATCCATTTCCCTCAAGTAGACAACGGTATCACACCAAGTCACGTGCTCTGCCGGATGTTGCATGCTTTCATGATTCACATGACCATGCACATGCAACGTCCGAAACCGTCCTGTACGTACAACCAAAACAGCGGCCTCAACATGTAACCAAAACGACCATTTCATAGTCGATTCAAATGTTTATGCGGCTCGTTATTGTCAATCAAGATGACCACTGTATGGCTGCGGAGATGTATCTTACATGTTACACCCAATAGGGCTTGTTTAATATCTATTGAAATCCTGTGTTATCTTTTGCGCGAACATTGCGTAACGGCCCACGCAGGTGACAGGTAACTATGGTCCCAGGCAGACATCGTACGGACTTCTTGTGTTTCCGTAGTAGATTCTATAGATAGTTTCAATATTTGTATCATAATGCCCATATCCACTACATAATATATCCATATAAAATACATTGGAAACTGCCTGTAGTCAACAGTGACGACGTCGTACTTACACGGGATTGAATGTAAGCTAATTATACGGGAGGAAAGAGATGGGGTTAAAGTACATGTCGTTTGTACGTTGTAATAAAATGTATATGGTTGATATTTCAAAGAAGCCCCATACATAGCTCCAATTGGCGTGATAGTGCCTATCCGTTGTCATATTCATTGATGTTGAGTTATAATACACGCAATGAGGCTCCATCAATCTCCCATCTCCCAATTATTGACTCATTCTACTGGTTTGCCTTTCTCCCAACTCACAAATACGTGGCTTCAGTCTCCCACCTTTTGGGCCACTTTGCTTGGCTATCTCCCATTTGGTTAGTATAGATTTTTTTTCAGATCGATACTCCCAAAGCCATATCAGACTATTTGGTTTTGCTGAATCTCAGTGGTATTCGTATCGCTAGTGGCATTTAGCTAGCGGTGTGAAAGTCTGTCTGATCCACAATATGATCAAAAACAATCTTTACTGTTTTGATTATACCTTAATTATGGAGTTTGATAGAACGGTTGAGATGCCCCGTTCGCAAATATATGTTTATTTATCTACATAACCACTGAAAATGTCCGACAATGAAAGCTTAATGTTATTTAATATTTTAATAAAACGTAAAATCGTCCTTGGAAGACTATATTCAACAGAAATGGATTTGATATACACAAGATTAACTAACTTATATTTCAAAAATTTATGTATTAATGTCTCTGTTTTATACGATTGCAACTTGTGCTGGAACAATGATCACAAATAGTCTATTTATATATAAAATAAAAGTGAACACAACGCACACATCCTAAAGACAATTCTCGAAATAGTGGGGCATTCAGTTACAGCGGTCAAAATATGTTAATAGTGAACGAACATTGTCTCATAGCTCGGTTTCACAGATAAGTACACATCTAATATTCCGATACTATTTTTGAACTAAATCTACCTGTAAGAATGATAGCTTACTCGTCCTCCATGCAACCAGATTTTTTCGTGTATGATTGTTGATATTTTTGTACGACAATTACGTGACTTATTTTTTGCCATACATGTCAGTAGCCTACGCATGTGTCAATAGAATTACGTATATAGAATTCTTTTAACTGTTTCAACCACTTTTAATATACGGATGAGTGTTTAACACATGAACATTCACAAAAAATATATAAAATACACTTGTACATGTGCCTGTACTACCCCTGTAGGGCCTGTGCTTGCATGGCCGGCCGGGCTTCCTCTAGGTCAGGAAGCGCCTGCGTGGTGTTGCCCATGCCCAACATGCTGGTTTCTGCGGGAGATACCGCCGTCAGTCACGGTTATTACCAGCGGTCTGCTGCTTGTGAGCGCAGATTCTTTAAACGGATGATTGAGAATATTGTCAGCTCCTGCTTTTAGACTCGAATGAAACTAAACTCGAGGACCGCGAATCTCTGTTGTTTAGCACAACCAGGACCAGGAGCTGGAACTTGCTAAAAACAATTATCAAAATCGATATAAATACTTTTCGTATGCAGAAACTGATTTAAATTTGTGCTTCCCCTGCGACAATACTAGTTTGTCACAATCTATCACACTGATGGTTGAATAAATCCGTTATCTCTTAATTAACCTGCTAACTAGTTTTGACCTGCCATGTGAGACAGTTTTTCCTTACAACTGATGTCACCTATACTAAGATGAAGAGATGGAGTCAGAATGTGGATCAGTAGAAGGGGTGGGATGGGTGTGGGCTGCACATGGAGGGGGTTTGGGGCGCATTCTTTGGAATATCCCTTGGTTTCAGTTCATCGTTGCATACAGGCGCATGTCCCTTAGTATCCAGTATATGAGTTATTCAACAATGAATTACTGTACATACATAAATATTGTAATCGATTGACTTTTGTGTAAGTAATGGCATTGCCGGATACAGCCCCATAGACTTGGAGAAAGACTCTCCTAATGTCAAAGAGTGTATTGTCAATAGATAATAAAAGAATTCCCATACTCTATGTCAATCCATGTCTGCCGCAGGACGGTGATCCGCATCTATGCGCTGAACGACAATTCCACTTACAAGTACGACAACCTGGAGCAGCGCAAGGTCTTCGTGCCCACCAGATACGACCTGCTCAGGCCGCTCAGGAAGACCATACTGGGTAAACAATATTACATAGACAGTCTGACAAAAGAATCATATCAGTATAGTTGCTTTAATTTAATTTTGATTACGGCAATGATTATGTTTTTATGCCTGTGGTCACATTATCTAGTCGTACAGTTTTCCCCGTGTATTTAGAAAAGGTCCACTATGGAAACAAGATATTTAATTTCCATAATGTTACATCTTTTTAGAGCTTGCTGCTTATTACATATAATGGCTTATATTGTTTCATGATACTTGCATATCTCTTTTCTAAAGAAACGTATAGTTCTATGACAAAAAAAAGACTTCATATTTTATCATGTGTTCTTGAAAAAACGTTTGCAAGGTGATCCACACAGCGTCTTTAACAACAAGCCCCTCCACCTGTCCCAACAAAAAGCCCTGTATCAACCACACCAAACGCACAACCAAAAACCAAAGCAACTCTCGGTTCCAGGAAATCCTGGATCTGCCACAGCAAATCCCCAACCAATCTCAATATGAAACATAACCAAGCTCCACCTTTCCTCCCTAGGCGTGCCAAGCGATGCATTTGCCGGCTTCATGCGGGAGCGCGGCTTCGACGTGATCCTGGTGATGCCGGGCCACGTGATCTGGCTGATCGACACGCTGGCCGGGCTGGTGCTCCTGTTCCTGCTGCTCCTGCTCGCCCTCACCCTTGCCGTGGGGCTCGCTGTGCACTGCTGCCGCCGCCATGGAGTCTGCTGCTTTAAGAGCAAGTGCGTATAGTCCTCGTCAGTCATCAAACTGCACATACCACTCCCTATTTGTGAGTGGCTGACTGGCTACCTGACTGCCTGTCTGACTGACTGATTGGATGGCTGACTGACTGGCTTGCTGACTGGCTTGCTGACTGGCTTGCTGACTGACTTACTGACTGACTGGCTGACTATCTCACTCATACACACTCACTCACTCACTCACTCACCCACCCACCCACACAATATTCGATTTTACATTTGCCAGCTGCAGGCGTTTATTCTTGGAAATATTGTATATTTATATCATATCAATGGAATAATGAAATCATCTGACAGTTCCTTGATAGCTATTCAACAGCATCAAACATATTTTTGCATAGATTGACATTTAAATTTGCGTGTCTCACACCCACACAAGTGTTCGAACGCGACATGAACCGCAAACGTCAATAATATGTGAGTGCCACTTGCCACTAGCTCTGTGTCTTCCTGTTTTAGGCCGGTGGCGCACGAGCCTCTTCAGGCTGAGCCTACCCCGCCGCCGCCCCGCAAACAGAAGCAGCCGCTACCACCCAGCCGGGAGAAGCGGCCACCGCCGTCATCCAGCAAACCACGACAAAGGTATGCATCGCCACACCACCAGCCGGTGATGTGCCTGCTGATTTTAGCCTGGGCCGGAGATTGCTTTTAAGGTTACCGTGTTAATGTAAACCTTCTCGGAATAAACATTAAACAGTATAATTGAGCTATCAGTTGTATGTTGCAAACACATGTCTATTCCATAAAATTAAGTATCTAGATCTTCTTTGTTTGGCTAAACATACTCACAATTCATAGAGATGCCGACTGATGTGCAAACTGACCTATGCTGGTGTCAAACGTTCACCTCACCCATTCTTGTCCCTCACATTGCAGGCGGGACTCTACTGACACAGTGCACACGCTGGTGTACCCCATAAACAAGTAGACATTGTCGCGCCTCCGCACCGACCTCCAGACACGGGGGTCTCAAGAGACGGCAGCGAGCAGACGCCATGGCATCATACAGCTTGAACACTATGAGGAGGTGGCAGATCCAGGGGAGGGGTTAGCTGGTTCTCGTTATTCTACACACGTTTGGATGTTATATGTGTCGACACACGCTTTCTTGGATCTGCCACAGCTATTTTTTTACAATACTGCATACAAACAATGGTTATACGGACTACTAGTATTTTGACGAAGGATCGTCTATCCAGGATTTAGAACAAATCAACATTTAAACTTTATTACTGGTAACCTGTTTAAAATTGACAAAGTATATAGTTTATCCTACGCACGAGGCATGGTCACATGTGCTCTAGCATAGGTCTGAGGTCAGGGGAGATTGCACCAAATCATAGCTTGCTCATCCAAATCCATGTAGGATTCTGGGTGAGGAAGAGACATCCCGACCGTGAACCGATCATTATGCCTATCAGGGTCGTGGTGGAGTTTGAACACCATCAATCTGATGTGGTAAACTTCCTTGACAATGACACATGTAGTCACCACACCTGGTCTTCGGCCTGAAGCTTCTGGGATTTTGTTTATACTCGTACTAGTACGTTGTAATCATGTCAGTTGAGATAAACATTATTAGCATCTAAGCATTTGTCTGTGATATCAGTTGTAAAATTCATGATATTTATGATATCAATAATCCTTCTATTGTGATTTATTTATATTGTGTATATAGGATAAATTGTAAGTTTTGTGTACAACTAAGTACTATTATACCTAAGCTACTGAGCACAATTTCATTTTAGTCATTTTGTTGAAAATAAATCAGATGTGATAAAAAAATAAAGGCCTAAATAGCTGTATTTCACGTTCAATAAATATGTGATAAATGTTTAAAGATATTTTATATTATTTTCTATGTGTATTTTTAAGCCTATATATGGTTCCATTTTCATCATAAGTCACTCTCATTTGTTTTCTGTAATATTTGCTAAGAATACCCAAGTTTGTTATGGTGTATATAGTTGGTATACTTGTATGATAGTTTCTGTCATTCTGTGATGCACACATGGATGTTTATTTTGCAAATGTAAAGGGAATAATACATTGGAAATTAAGAATTTATCTTAAGCAGTGTACACAGTACAATATACATGTACATACGTATACATATATAGATCTAAATGTAATGTGTTTGAAATGAAATATATTATCTGTAAATAAGAGCCAATATCTGTGATATTTTCAATAAATAATCAAAGTATAATTTATAGAAGTGAGTTTCTCTCTTCACGTAGAGTAAATAATATACTGTAACTAATGGACTTAAATGCAATTTTTGGCATTTAAGCACAAGCACATTTAATCCACAATAAAAGTTCTGTCATTTCAACTGAGGGTGTGATGTGGCACTGTTTACCGCCATGTATCAAATAGATCTACATGTTGACTAATGCTTATTGCATATATAATAGACATATTTGATATTTGATAGAAACTACTTGCTCGAAATTTGTGAATTTTCCATTGATGCTAGAGTAGCTTGGAGACGTAAAATTACGAAATTTCATTCAAACCTGCTTTTGACGATACTTTTGTAGTCACCTAAATCCATTTCCCTCAAGTACCGTAAACCTTCTAATAATGGCCTACATCTAATAGCTGTCTACCTCTATTAAACGCCCCCCTCCCTGAGCTGGCAGGTATTCTGTTAAAGGCCTACCTCTAATAAACGCCCCCTCAACCTGTTGTAAAAGCATTCAATGATCAATGTACAAGTCCGTTTCAATTTTATAATGTATTTTAAAGAGGTTGCATTGTGTAAAGCATCTAAATAATCATGTATCGTTTGAAACAGGAATGCTATGTCTTGGTGTTAAACCATGACACGTGTTCTGCTGGAAGTTGCTTTCATAATTCACATGACCATGCACATATCACCATCCAAAACCGTCCTATTTGTATCTGCTGATATGCACAACCAAAACAGCGGTCTTTACATGCAACAAAAACAACCATTTCCTAGTCTATTCAAATTTTATGCGGCTCGTTATTGTTTACCCCCCCCCCCCTTACACACAGCGGCATAGGCCGCGCGGCACGTTTTTTTTTTTTAATATTTTCTTACTAAAAATAGCATTTTTTGTTTGACATTTGATCCCCGGGGGGCAACACCGCGTTGAGGCCAACGGGAAGGACCGGCGCGAAAAAGTCATTATACTGGGGCCGCCGGTACAAATGGGGCACCGCGGGTAGTCGTTGGCGCCAATAAGCCACGCCGCGGCCACTTTTCCTGACACTTCTCCCTATAAAGGTCGCAAATCGAAGCCCTGTGCCGTCCAGTGGGGATTATTCCCTGCATCGCGCCACCACTGCCATTAATTCATTATTTTTTTTTTAAGTCTCAAACTCAGGGCACTTTTTTAAAAGCACCGTAGTCTATGGTTTAAACACCGTGATTTCAGTGGCTCTAATGCACTGTTGGCGACATTGGCATGTTGAAATTTATTTTAATTATTTTTGAAACAAGCTGTGCCGTCCTCCATGCCCCAGCAGTACACTGTCGCCGGTTTGTATGGTATGGGGAATCAAGGTGAACTATGCTATTGTAACGATCTGGCGAGGTGCCCGTTCACGTTGCACTTAATAGTACGTACTTGTTTTAAAATTTATTGAAATCCTGTGTTTTCTGTGTAATCGACCGTTCTTTTTCCGCTGAATATTGCATGTAATGGCCAAGTCTGGTGGCAGGTAACCAGTGGTCAAAAATACAGAGGAGGGGGGCGTGAAGAGAAATGGGGGGGCGGGCATGGAAAATCATGGTGCTCTAGGGTGGCGCAAGAAAATAACATGTAGGTTAGGGGGCGCGTAAAGTAATACTAACATTCTAAAAATTTACCCGCTTTTGTCTTGAATTGGGACAAAGAATATCATGAATTACACTAGTATAGTGGATAGCAGTTTACTAGCATTTATCATTTAACTTTAAAACACAAATAAAATATTATTAATTCTGCAATATTTTATTCTTTTATACAATCAGTTACATATTAAAATGACATGGCTTATCTTTCAATTCTATTGCAGTATCAGCAATGCAATGTTTCTATATTTTGCTACTTAAACATTCTTTTGTCTTCCTTCTTTTTGTCTCTTTGCACTCTTTCTGCCTTGTGCTTGATCCTTTTTTCTCTGCAACTCTCCTCCACTGCATTGAACTTTTGTTTTGATTATACCAAATAAATATTTCACATTATTAGTATGCTGATCAGCAGAGAATTTAAGAAAATATCACCAACTGGCACATTCGAGTGGACTATCCATTTGGCGACTGGGGTTCGCATATCAATGTAATCTATACGTTTGGGGCGAAACACAAAAAATTAAGGCGCCATACAGTGTGGACTCAACCATTTTCACTTAGTGACATCTGAGATTGGAGCCCTTGTATCAAAATATTTTGCAGCGTAGCGCGGATAAAAGTCTTTCCATTCATCAGAGGTGCGTGGCCAAGAGTAAGCTGCCATAATGATTCCATAAAAATGCACATATAAACATGTATCTTTTCACCAAAATGTGAAGAAACCATTGCAAATTGTTGTATTTCATTCCGTTTACTCAATGTTTTGTAACCAGCACATTTTCAATGCACTTAATGAAATTTGTTACAGTTCGCCACTAAATTATTTTGTGATTCTTTTCAATAACAGCGTAAAAATAAATGCATCTCAGTAATCAAAATAATTTAAAATTCCTAATATATGTTTTGGTAATATTTATATTTTGTGGAAGAAGGGTCTACTCAGGCTATATCACATGATATGTCCTTGAAAAACAATGAACCATACAGACGTTTTTTAACCATGGCACAAAGAAGAAAAACATACAAGATACCTCCATTTCATAAAAATAAAAAATTGCCTTTTCTCAGGTAATCGTTTTGCAAGTGGCTAATAAAGAAGCATGCAAACCATAAATATTTTGCACGCATTATAACAATTTGCTAGCTATAAACTGTTTTAAAAATTCAACGGCAACTAAGCTCTTATATGGCGAGAAGCTCCCCATCTGCTAAAAATTTGGCCAGTGCGTTGAATATCACCATATGTTCAACGGGCTAGATGCTCCTGTTATGAGAAAAACTCAACACATCCATGCAACAAACGTAGCAAGTTTATTCCCTCCTTTCGAAAATTTCCTTTTGCTCCAAAATCCCACTGGAAACACGCTAAAGTCCCCTTTCCCCACTTACCCTCAACTTGATGTCATCTATCGATTTATAAGATAAAGCTTCATCTCTTCTACAAACAGCTTTTTTTATCACTGGGATTCAATGTCCCTGCATAAGTGTTTTTCGTGTGATAGTTTATCCTGGTTTTGTCTGATGGTATGTGATAGAATAATTAATAATGGGACACATACAATGTGCCAGGGGGTCATGAAAAAAAGACGGACATGGCGGTAGGGGGCATGATAAAAAAAATTGTCAAGAAAACTATTTCTCTTTACGCCACGCCATCATTCCCTAATGCCTATCCTTTGTTATTGATTTGTACACTCTTTTTTTGATCAAGCTTTGTTTATTATAATGCAAGTAAAAAAGATGTTTGCAATTTGTAATTTTACATTGGTCTTTGTTTGAGGTTTTTATACTACTTATTCTGCGTGTTTGGGGACAATAAAATTTTTGGTTAATTTAGTTTATTCCGACGTTTCGACACGTAAGTGTCCTCTTCAAATATTTTAACAATTTTATAAAAATGTAAAGATCAAGAAATAGCCTAAAACAATGACTAAACATTTTTTTTTCATTTTATTGTCTCCAAACTCACAGAATAAGTAGTATAAAAACCGTCAACAAGTAAAAAGATGATATTATGGTTTGTAAACAAAATTTTCACGGACCCAGGTTTTGGTCTCTGTGCGCTCTGTGCTGATTCTTTTCCCACTACCAAATTTTATGACAAGACCATTGACTCCTGGGCGATGTTGGTTCAGCTTACTACTCCTCGTTGTGTTAATGGTACCCCAAACGTACAGGCCACCGTCCACGTACTGGGCGATTGTTGTTCTGACACAGGGTTTCTACGACAGGCCCCTACGCGGAAAACAAATCGCACCGGTGCTGACACGCAACATGATCATGTTTAAAAAACATACAAATTTTATTGTTTATAGGGGTCATCGGCTAGGATCAGATATGTAAAAAACCTATCCCCAAACATTAGAATTAAACATGCTATCGAAGCTAATATCTTAACACAAAGGAAACTGTGGCCCGTTTGGCCCAAACTCATCCATACTATAGTGTACTGAGTCCCCCCAAATCACAGAATTAATCAGGTATAACAACAAGGTGTACTTGAGGGGATTTTTCACCTGTTCAGTGCAACTTACTTGCTGGTTTTATGAACTCTGCATTGCTTTCGCGCAGAAAGTTTTGGTTTCGTTACAGTCGTGGTTACTAAAACGTTACATATGCCAGTTGTATGAATGTCTTAGTCACCATCACTCAGACTATTGACTGACATACCGGTTTGATCCATCTCAGTGGTAGGCCTATTTATACCGCTAGCAGGGCATTTAGCTAGCGAAGTGAAAGTCTGACCGATCCAGACTATGAAAAATTTTGCTGTTTTGGTTTGGTAGGAGTATGGTACTTGTTATTCGATTAGAACGGTTGAGATGCCCCGTTCGCAAATATATGTAGCGTAATAGCAAAAAAAATAGCAGTTTGATAGTTTAAATGGAGGTTTATTTTTATTATATTTAGACAAAACGTCAAATTCTTCTTCTTGTTAGACTATATTTCCCAGAGAAGGATTTGATATGCACACGATTAGCTAACCAATGTTCCAACAATTTATGTCTCACTATTTACGATACATAATGTTTCAACTTGCATTGAGATATCGATCGCAAATAGCCTCTGTATATTTATATAAAACTGAACACAATGCAAACATCCTAAAGACACATCTCCAGATAGTGAGCATCTCCGTTTAGTTACAACGGCCAACATGTGTTAATAATGAACGCATGGGCCAAAGCGTCATGGGAGGGGTGTGTGGTATGTATAATACCACTATGATTTACAAACACTTTGATACACAAACATGTATATTTATTTTGTAAATGAAATCAGTGCATTGCAAATTGAATGTATTTCAGGCCGTGTACAGTCGATATATGTATACAGAATTACATGAAATATGTGTAAAATGAAATTTGTTGTCTGTTAATAAGAGCAAAAAATCTGTGATATTTTCAATAAACCAGTAAACGTATAAATTTGAGTCTCTTTCACTTAGGGTGAATAAAATTCGGTAAGTTGAATGCCATATCATAGGCATAGAGGACCCCCCCTCCCAGTCTATATGGCTATATCACATAATAGTCACTCCTGGGACTTGAACCCTGGACCACTACCACCGTGGCACCTGTTTACTAAGCATCTACGGTAGTCGCATTTGGTCACTATAGTGGCTATTGCCGTAGTGTATTCGTTTTGCAAGTCTGTAGTCCTGCGTCGCAATCCATTAATTGTCTGATTACTTTATAATACTTACAAAAATAAAAGTGTTTTAAAAATTCAAACTAGAAAATAAGAGTCTCTTATGCCTGATTAATTTATAGATCTACATCATGTCATAAAATGTTACGAGTCTCAGCAGTTGACCTCACAAAGCTTTCAACGTATATGACTAAATGAGAAAACATCCAACACATCCATGCAACAAACGTAGCAAGTTTATTAGCCTCCTCCAGGCTTTCCTCTAGTGCCGGCGCCTCATTGCCGTGCTGCGGGGCGCTCGGCGCGGTACTGGAAGGACGCAACATAGTCCTCCTCCCCCACACTGTTGGCCGCGAGGAACGCCGCCGCATCCCAGCCCGCGATCGGGTCACCTGGGGGAGAGAACGGACAAACAGACTTTACTTTATATTTCTTTTCAATGTTTTTTTCTCATTTTTTTCTTTTCTTTTTTGGAGGGTAGGGGCTGGGTCGCTTTCTGGTTTAATATGTGGTTATAGGTTACCTATAGGGAGTTAATACACGTACCTGTATAGCGATGGGGTCACCTAGAAAGAGAAAGACGCATTTTTCTTTTTTACTTTACAGGCACTATTATCTGAATGTCAGACTGAATACGTATTGCGCCAGCAAGTAGTTTATCCTTCTATCCATTGGAATAATAGAATCTAGCACCTTTTCCATGATCACTCACTCTGCAGCTAATACAATAAGACATTGGGTTTAATACCATAAAAGACGTGCTTCTATTATTAATGTTTATGTTATTCACCAGCTAATTGCCCAAACTAAGTATAAATATTTTTGTTGACTTTTTCCTCATACTAATTTTTAGAATAATTCAATGTTCTTGATAATTCTATCCACTGTCCAGCCTGAGCCAACTGGACACATTATAAGACACTACTAGCTAGATCTACCGTTATGTGGTGTTTGAGTTAATATAGCCAATATTATTTTGTAAACAAGAATTTTAAGATGCCGTTAGGAACCAGTAGAACTCACTTTTGACGAGACTTTCGTTCTTATCGCAAGTACTTCTTCAGGCCGAATGACAATCCTTATATTGTCACGTGATCACCATGGCGGCCGCGATCACATGACAGCAGTGACACGGTGGTCACGTGGCAATCTAAGGATTGTCATTCGGCCTGAAAAGGTTCTTGCGATAAGAACGAAAGCCTCGCCAAAAGCGAGTTCTACTGGTTCCTAATGGCATTTTAAAATTCTTGTTTATATCATGAATGAAGGAACCCAGAATGAGAGGAGTGTACATTATGTAATATTATTTGTGATTGGAATACAGATGAAATTGACCATATTTTCCTAGAGCACTGACAATTTTTGTTTCATGCATTTTAATGTTTAAAAACAGCACAACCCTGGCTAATTAGACCCACCCAAGTACAATAAATTTTAATCATTTGGCCCCGTGTGCAAATTATAAAGTGAACAAAGAATTTCTGTTGATTTAAAATGTGATTACTACACAGCCCTGCAATTTTGAGCATACCGAAAGTCGTAATGGAAATTGTGTCATTCATGTTGTTTTAAAAAATATCTATTCATTATTTTGGTTGCTATACCCAGTTCGTGCGTGGCGATAATCACATAATTACTCAACAAATAAAGTATTTAATTACATCTTTGTAGAAATTCTATTTTTTTCACTCTGGCACCGGAATTGCAATAATTTTAAAGTAGTAATATTGTGCTGCCAACAACACCTATTGTTTGGATCTAGAGCATAACAATTTTATTTAAATAACACACGAACAAAATGTGCAACAATGGTGTTTGCAGTGCTCTAAGTAGTTTACTCCACTATCGTAAATATCAGAGCCCTCGTAACACCGTCACATTAACTTTTTCAATAGCCTCATATTGACAACTTCACTATCAGTACTGTCACATTAAGCACGTAGTAAAACAAACAAATAATGTATCCATTAATACAAAACTTTATTTAACATCCGCAATACTGGCCAAACAATAATACAAAACTCGTAATAAAATACAGGCCATATGCGAGGTGAATTCAACTGTGTTTTCAGTAAACATGCTGTTCAATTTGCACAATCTTTAAAATGTCAACTGTTTGCAGTAACTTACAACCACATTTCTTTTTCCGACATGGTATCTTTTATCACCTGAAGATTATAAATGACATTTGTCATCAAACGTTTAGATACGTTTTTATAGGGAAATCTGTCAATTACTACAAGAACTTGAGAGGCCAGCACAAAGCATTATATATTAATACTATTTGACATGCACATAAGCAAAGCTCTAACAAAATATTTTTGTGAATTCTTTTACACAATTGGGAATGTCTTTCCATAAACAAATATTTTTTAAACGTGTAGAGATACCAATATGAATCCTTCGAAACATATTTTTCATGGAAGACCTGTGCAGATAGTTACCCTTGAGCCTCCATTACTATGGAGTTTGGATCGATATGGACTGAGACCCTGAGAGTGACGGTATCATTGAGGATGCGCCCGTTCTCAGGTTTAATGAGCTCTGACCAGGTGCAAAACTTGGGCCACCCGCGACTGCTGTTGACCATCATGTCCAGCTCTTTAGTGAGCTGCGCCCTCTCCTTAATAACACCACTCAGCTCAGCCGTGAAGGTCACTTCGGCCGTCTTGATGCCATGGCGCTTGTCCGACTCCCTTAACACATACACTGCAAAATATAGCTCTGTTTTATCGCCTTCGGTGACTGACTTTTTGCTGATTTCGATGCACCAGTGCATGCCTCTCATCACATACTTTGGACTGTTCTCGGTTTCGGTCCCCAGGGCGGAGATACTGCTAACTAACCATTCTATAACTATGGTGTTTTCATCATCAAACAAAACGCCAAACATTTCATTACGTGGAAGAAGCCTCATTTGATAAGATGGCATTTTGAACTCTTCTAACGCTTTCAAATTCTTCTTCATCGCTTCTACATTTTCTGCTGTAATATCTTTTGGTATTTCAGCGAGCTTTTTAGCCTGAGTGCTGACCTTTAAACCCAGTTGTTTTACGTCACCTTTCGCATTCGACTGCCAATTTTGAGCACCCTTAATGATTTTATTAGCATTTAGATCAATTTCTTTGATAATGGCATCTTCCCACGGTTTAAGTTGTTCAAGCCTGGGTTTTTCTTCATCTTGGATGGCCTTGTACAGATCGTCATACTCAGCTTGAATGGCCTTTCTGTTTACAAAAAGTTTATCATCAGCCATTTCCTTCAATATTTACTCCTTCGTAAAGTGTGCAGAATATTTACATGCAGTTCCCTAAAGTCTGAATAGTCATTTAAAGTATGCAAGCTTAAGATATTTTATAAATGGTTTTACAAAAATGAGAATGCAGTACTGTCTGTACTGTTTGTACTCAAAGAGCATGGTGTACTGTTTATTTGTATCCACGTCGATAAAGAACGAAGTGCGTGATCCGTTTGACGTATGCATGTAGGATGATGTAATGACGTCGCGACGTACAGGTTGTATCATCATCATGGGTCTCACGGCTTTCCCATTCTCACAGCCTTCAATTAACTACCATGATCATGGTATAAGTTTAGTTTCAATAAGTAATACGGCCGAATAGATAAGGATGTAGTATCATACTCATATACCCCCACAAACAAATGTTTATCACTCTATGCATTACATTAGGATTAGCACCTTACCGTATAAACATTCTGAGTTCTTGAGCTATACGATAAGATATGAACACGTGTTCAGTATCAATACAAGACATTATTAGCTATAAGTGGGGCGGCTCTACATGAAAGTTGCATGGGGGGAGAGATTACCCCACCCCTACCCCACCCCAGGTGATGTGGATTTTCAGAGAAGTGGGATGTGGGGGAAACGCCGTAAAATTTGTGCCACGTGGATAAAAAAAGCCCCCAAAATTAGAGATGTGGTAAATAATGCCCAAAATATTAAGGATGGATAAGGATTTCTTGAACCCTTACCCCCCCCCGGATCCCCTCCATAAGATATATGACGCACTGACCGGGTCCAGGCAGCAGTTCCATGTCACTGAAGGCCTCCGTGGGCTGCACGTGCACCATGAACTGGTAGCGGTGCGGCCCGGACCCCGCAGGCGGGTTCGGCCCGCGGTAAGCTGCAGCAGGCACGGCAATTATCAACATCTAATGCCCCTGGGTGGCGAATTTAAAAATGAACTCTGTCTTGGTTGAAAGTGGGACTGGTAATTAAAGATATAGCAAATATGCAGAATATGAAATGTCTGTAGGCCTATAAGGTTTCATATTAACTACCATTTTGGAAGTTGCAAGAGAAATATGTAGGCCTACTGTCATTTAACATATCTTAGTATATGACACGTTTCATTCATGTTACCTGAAGAAATCATTGGTCGCAATAATCACTAAAGAATCTCCCATAGCTCAAATGTATTTCTGTCTCACCTGAAGTTCGAGTTACACGGGTCCAAATAGTGAGCAGTGTGTGCGTTACCTGTGTTGACGTCTGCCTGGGAGAAGTCGCCGTCTGCCAGCTGCTCTGCCTGTGGAGGGGCATGGAGGGTGGATTGTACGTGTTTATGTAGTAATGACATCAGTGCTTGGTTATTTCAATAATAACTCTTGGCAAACAACATTCTTTCTTTAAGTCTATAGGACAATACATCGCATAACCACAGTAACTCAAAATCAATAAATTATAAAATTTCTATTTAAGAAACACAATATGATAATAATTTTGATATCACGATACGCTGAATCACAAGTAAGCGTGTAATGAGGCCGATCCCTCTCTCCCAGCTTTAGAGCAACGTGTGTACCAACGAAGTTTATGGAAATCTAAAAACCCAGCTCGCCACTCCCGCGCTTACCGTGAGGTCCCCGATGAGCCAGTGGCGCACCCACTTGCGGCTCGGGTCCTCGCAGCTCGGCGCGTCCGGGTCAATCCCCAGCAGGAAGTAGCGCACGTCCTGAAACACAACGCGCTCGCAGCTCACCCGGACAGTCGGCCACAGGATGCTAACATTGATGAAACATCACTTCGATATAAGGTCTACTGTGGAAGCTGTATGAGCGGACACATCCCGGAGAAATGGAAAGTGTCAACATAGAATCGCTATCCTTAGATGGAACGTGTCCACACGAACAGGTTCCACTGTAATATTGTTAGGTATAAATATAATATGCATGGTGGTGTTTCGGTCTTGTGAATGCCCCGCCAAATAACCAAGACAGCTATACCCCCCCCAACCATCACCACCCCAACGTCCCACCAGGTGATAATGGGTATATCGATCGGACAGAGCCACTGCATCACGTCAATGCGTTCGTAATTGGGCGATATGAGTTCAAAAGGTCTGCTGATAACACACAACATGTGTTCAGAGTCTGCCAGACATTAATATTTTCGGCGGCAGGGGCGGTAGCGGCCGTGCAATCAACTCACTCAATGTCACGTCAAACTATGCATTAACTATGCTTTATGTATTTCTCAGTAACTAGACTCTTAAATCAGTTGCATACACACTTAATGAAAAAATAAAACTTATATGGTAATCTAGAAAACAATTAATAGCATCGAGCAAAGAATGCGTTCCCGTCCGTACCGCCTCTCCATTGTCCCAGGTCACCAGGGGTTCCGGGGCCGCCTCTTCCGGGGTCAAGAGGTCATTGCAGTCGATCTGGGTGTCGGAGAAGCTCCAGGCGAGCAAGGCTTCCGAGTCCACCTCACACAGCTGCCAACACAGAGGGCAGGGCAATTGCAATTAGTGTCTCGGAACATGTTAATTGCTAATATACAGGTATATTTCTCATGTTTACAAGGCTATATCATAATAGCCACTGCAATACTGGGACTCGAACTCTGGGTCAAGAAAGCTGTGGTACTTATTCACCACAGTGTGATAGTGGTCCACGGTTCGAGTCCCTGGAATGGCTTATATGTGATATTGGCCCATAGGCCTTTGGAGAAAAGATTCTTCGTGTGATTACATACGCCAACGTCTATTATAGTTACATTTATAGAATTATAGGGAGTTTGATATAGTCAAATAGAAGATTAGGGTTGTTAAAACGTCTCTTCAGCTACTACTAGTGGTGGGAATAATGGAATATGCTTGCTAGAGATATGTGATAGGGAGCGGCTTGAACATATATAATTATAGTTTTACCTTAGTTCTACACGCTACCATCATCAAATACCATCGATTGTATTCAAAATCAAACACCCATCTGTATTGGTCATACAATATAAAAGACAAATAGCAAATATAAAGAATCAACTGAAATAAGGGATAAATGAACTACAGTCACAAGCTGCCTACCTGGTTGTTGTCGCAGTCATTTTGTGCGGCAACAAAGCACAAGAGAAGAGAGAAGCCTAGACGTGTCAACATGGCGGCGGCCGACTGGTGAATACAACGGTCGTCTGGTATCGTCAACAGATAGTGGCCGGTTATCAGTCAAGTGCACGCCACGCATTTGGGCCAGCATTATTTTGTGAATGCGATATGCTGGAATGCGGAATCCGCAGCAAAGCAATCACAGTTGAACTCTTTAATATAAGTTGGTATCTAAACATCTTCAAAAGCAGATTTCCAAATACCACGAAACTTTGGCAAATCATTCTTCATAACCCAGTGGGTGCACAGAATAAGATTATGTTACCTGTACACGTCCCTGCTACGAACAATTTACGAATTATTTTCAAAATAAATAGATGCCATGCTCATTACAGGGCCATGTTTGTGTAAATAAAACGTTAAACGTGCGGGTTTCCTCTGCATATACGTCATACGTAGTACGTTACACGTAAGTAGATAAGCGGAACGTCTTTCTTTGCTACAGCTAACGTTACCCGTGCGTTATGCGTACTTTAAACGTACCTCATTCTATGAAAAACGTTGCCTACGTAAATTTAAGTAAAGTAAATAAAAATAAATAAAAGTAAATGAATTACATACAATCCTTGACCCAAACTACACTAAGCACCGCTTGAGTAACAGGTATTAAAATTAATTGTACATTATACATTGATACTCATCCACTATATAAAAGGAAGAGGCGGTTTTTTGCGTCACAAAAGGCTTTTTAACCACAAGACGTACACATTTCAAACTATGTATGTAAAATCAGGACATCTTGGTGGTCGTTATAATATCACATTTCAAACCAAATAAATTGGTTTTAATGATAAAAAACAAGAAAAAAGAATTTCTATAAAGTTTGCTTACAGGGCCATGTTTGTTAAAGGTACGTAATACGTTAAACGTTTGCGTATGTCAAACGTACGTTGCACGTCACAAGGCACAGTTATGTCAAACGTACGTTGCACGTCACACGTACAGTCATACAGCGAGGGAGCTGGGAAGGGTGGTGATGGTGATGGAGGTGCATTTTATCTGCTCCGGACCTGTTTTGAGGAGGGGTGTTGGCAGAAAGGGTGTGTGTGTCCATATGGCGGGGGGGGGGGGCATGGCTGGTGTCCATATGGGTTGGGGGGGGCATGGCTGGTGGTGAGGCAGGGAGGAGCATTTAATCTGTTCCAGATCCCATCAATTTCAACCCGAGCAGCAGCAGAAAGGGGGTGATTGACATTTAATGGTCTGCACGTGTTTAGCACGGGTAGGAGTAGCTGGAGGGAGGGATGTTAAATGGATCAAGCATTGACACATACATGTAGTGTGTGTATGGCTGTCACATATGAGTGTGGGAAGAAGGTGATGGAGGTGTATTTAATCTTTCCAAGACCTGTGTAGTGACGGGAGCTGGTGTGAGGGATGTGGGACAGGGGAAAGAATGGGAAGGGAGGAGCATTTAGTATGTTCCAGATCTCTTCCGTTTCAACCAGAGCAGTAGCAAGAAGGGGGTGCATTAATTGTGGACCTGCTTGGATGGGGATGAGGTAGAGAGGGTTGGGGAGAGAAGAGAGGGGGTGGAATGAAGGGTAGGGAGGGATGAGGGTGGGACATTTAAACTGCTCAATCATTGTGTTTTACCATGGGTAGCAGTAGCTGGGGGAGGGATATTAGAGGGATCAATCATTGCCATATTTAGTACATTTACTGTGTAAATGGCTGTGACATATGATGATGGGAGGACAGTGATGGAGATGTATTTAATCTGTTAACAGACCTGTATACTGACAAGAACTGGTTCGAGTGTTGCCTCTCGGAGTTCAGTAAAGTATTTGGGGGCTGAAATGGATGATATTTTGTCAGGGGAGGTAATGGAAAATAATGTCATAAAAAAGGAAATAGTAGACTATTTTTTATATTGGGTGATTCTTTCTCAACCAATGCCACTTTGACTATATGCGTGTCCAATGTGATACTCTTCCTTAACCAATTCAACAAAGAAAAAAACCCAAATCTTTTGAAACAATAGTATAAGATTCTTTTTTAATTTTGTCAATAGTCTTATTATTCTTGTTCTTCACATTCCACTTCCACTTCCCCCCTTTACATAATCTCCATCCTCCATAGGATATCACTGAGTTGAGGTGTGGCTCAGCTATAGCAGAGCTATCAACCATCAGAATATTGTGGTAGGCAACGCTGCTGAGGTAGTGGTTTGGGGTAAAGTGTTCCACAAAGACGTGCATTCTTTGACAAGGTGAATTTCACTGAAATTACACCGATTTATTGGAGTTTCATGCGTCTAAGGACGCCCTATTCCGATAACATTTTGCACATTTATGTGTCTTGTACACTTTTATTTACTTTTTGTCACCTGTTGTTGCAGGATGGCGGAGATATCGAAGGATTCGGCTAAGACAGCACCACCAGTCACGACTAAGCCTCGTGGTCTAGGCAAAGCGCTGTCTTACACGAAGTCTGCTACGATTGTAGAATGTCCACTAACTGGTATTTTTGCAGACATCGGGAAGAGCCCGACAACATCTAAGCCACAGGCTGGCACTAGCAACAGATCTAGCACACCACTGAGTGCAGATTCTTCCAGAATGGACAACCCAACAAGCTCGAAGAGCTGATTTTATCACAGGCGGGTCAAATTGATTTGTTGACCCAAAGTCTTCACAACCCTAGTAATTATCTAGTACTATACTAGTAATGATCGCTACAATGATGCATTAAGTGATGATATTTTTGATGGGCAAGAATTGGACGATTTGCCGCCTCTAGAGGATGAGCTGGTGATTGATAGTGTCACTAAACCCCCTTGATTTGCTGGCCAATTTGTGGCCGCACCATCAGGTAAAAACCGCTAGAAGGCGACAGGGCCAATACTGTGGCCTACCTGCTGACTAATAAATTGGCTGACAGGCCTCTTGAAGATATGCTTCAAAAGTATGCTATGCCCACAAACTGTCAGGCGATGTGCATCCCACATGTTAACCCGCCAATATGGGAATCACTGAAACAAAACACTAGATCGATAGACTTAAAATTGCAAAAAGACTCAAAAAGCATTAATGGTAGGCATGATAGCATTAGCCTCTAAAGAGGGAAAATTAGAGACGAGGGGCGAATATGCGTTGACTGCGTTGGCAGTCGCCAATTATGAACTGAACATGCTAATAGCAGAGATCTCATCAGGCCAGGCCTCAACACTCAATTTACACAGTTGTGCAAACCCACGGTGCCAGTGTCCAAATTTTTATTTGGTGATGAACTGTCGAAACATATCAAGGACCTTTCAAAAGTTCATAAGGCAACCATGCTCATGCGCAAGCCGGCGGTTCAGCCCATACGGCAAGCAGAGGCCTTTTTTAGGCCGTCGCCCTCCTCGCCCTTAGTGGACTCAAAAGAGGCCAGGGGAGGGGCAGACCACGCACCTTGACACAATAGGCGCAGTAAGTGTTGATAGGATCAGTTCTCATGGTATAGGTTTCTTTGGTGGGGAACTTAAATCTTTTTTGTCAGAATGGAAAAAAATAACTACAGATAGACATATTCTGGGCCTAGTTAAAGGTTACGTATAGATGTTGAGGTTTTGCCACTGCAGAACTTTGTACCTAGAGAATTAGAATTTGACAGGCTAGAAACTGAGGCCATAGACACTGAGATACATAGACTCTTGGCTATGGGTGTGATTGAGCATACCTATCATGAGATGATGAGAATGATCAATTATTTTTGCACGAAGGAAAAAGGATGGCAAATATAGAATGATACTTAATTTCGCTAAGTTCAATCTGAATGTTGAATACCATCATTTTAAGATGGATACGCTTGATCATGCTGTCAAATTGGTCACTCCTAACTGTTATTTTGCATCGATTGACCTCAAAGATGTTTATTACTCTGTACTTATTGATCACAGGGATCAAAATTTTTTAAAGTTCCAATGGAAGGGTCGTCTAAGTAGATTTAAGTCTCTACCCAATGGACTGACTAGTGGACCTCTGCAGCACACTTGAATCTGTAAATCTAAAGTGTATTGATTTGTGAGTACATTTTCTTGTTTTGGATTGGAACTAGTTTATGGTGATTATTGTTGTCGCTTCAGCTCAGCTGCTGAAGCCAATGTTTACTTTGAGAACTTTATGTAACTATGCTGAGTAATGTAACTTGTCTAGTGGATACCTGCGGGCGTACCGATGATGAACAATTTCGTTTTTTACACAAACTAAACAGGACCAGTGAAACTAAAGCTTTCTAGATGTGTTTTTTACATTTTTCATATTATTTTCAATGCATATTCAAGAAAAGCTGTCAATATTCCAAGCAACAGTTATTTTTGGATTTGAAACAAAATTTGATTATCATCTTGTTATTCAGTACATTGTATGGGATCAAAAATTTTTTTGCTGGATATATTGATTCTGATTCATTCTGATGTTTTCTCCTCAAATTCATAAATATCTGGATTTAAAGTCATACATTATTTCAGTAAATACAATGTTGGGGCTTAATTTGCCCATAAGTCAACGTCGTTCTGCGACGCGGTTTTCTTTGGAACACTTTTTGATCTAGTTTACCTTGCATACTTCTAGTTATGAAGCGTTATGTTTACTTTGAAATATATATGATAACTTTGTTCGCTGAGTCGTGTGAACCACGTCTAGATGAGATCATGCTGAGGGTACATACTGTTGTGAGTTAAACAGGAGTATTATATGATAGTGAATAAGGCTATGTGTTTTGATATATGCTATATTTTCCATATATGAAGAAAAGGCGATAGTCTGGATATTTTTTATTTTTCATTTTTGCATGATATAACTTCTTTTATTCTTATGATTGTACTGATTGTCAGTACATTGATGATATAAATAACTAAATAAACAGTCGAACAGTTTATGGTTTTATTTCAATTAGTACATCTGAAAAAAATTAAACGTTGTTTATTGGTACAAATCAAAGGCTGAAACACTTTACAATTACTACACCAGAGTGTTACCTAGGTAGATTTGATTATACTCAAAACAAGTTATACGCTATGTCATAATGTATGTGATAATGTGGGGAAAATGCCACACTTGTACAATGGAATTTATCCGTTAGGCGGATATTCACAAACTATGGAAAAAAAGAATTTATTTTTTTATGTGAGCTAGCAAATGCATTTTTGGAAGATTTCGCTACGTCACATCTTCCTTTGACCTAAGCTGGTAGTCTTGTCAACAAATATGGAACTTGATGACAGACTATAATGCATTTGGAATTTTGACAAATTGCTAGATCACTTCATAGTTTATCTGTGTGCTTTAGCTCTAGGCTTTGAAGATCTCATGTAATTGATAATTCCAATGTTCGTTTTTGATTATATAATTTACTGATTAGACGATGTCCCCGCAGGGGCCCGATGGTTAATCAGAATTATATGAGAAAATGAACATGGAGCTCAGAGATTACATGCCCTCCGCACCCATTGCCCTTTAGTGGTTTCTAAGCCAAGAGTGGAATTTGACTCATCTCTGGTGTTCATTTTCTCATTACTAGAGCAGAATAGCATACAGAGCTTTAAAGACTGACTATTTCCATTTCAAGATCAGTGACGTCATCTCGTGTAATCTCTGAACTCCATGTTCATTTTCTCATATAATTCTGATTAACCATCGGGCCCTCGTGGGGCACTCGTCTAATCAGTAAATTAAAATAAGTGTACACAACAAGGCCAAATGGTGACAACTTTGTCTAACCTAGGATCTGTCAAATCAAGTGGTGTTGCTTGAAATCAACTGTTGTTGAATGTAACAATGACATCATTATTTGCGTCTTGCAGACAACATTGCATAATGTACACCTCGAAAGTTGTTGCATATTTCAAAATGCACCCAGCAAGCAGTTCAAATCCCATAAATTTGTAAACTTTCACCATATCATCTAGTAGTAGCCTACTATTCATAACAGTAATTTTACATCATACCCCAATCCAAATCTATGGTGGCCGAGAGAGGGACCGTCTAGCAATCTCTGCTTTTTGCATTGGATTTTTAAAGGCGAGACTGTTGCATAACTGGGTCATGCCACGGAAACAAAAGGAGAAACAAATAACATAACAAAAACATTGTCCAGTAGCAAACCTTTCAGTAGCAGTAATTTGTCCCCGACCCAAATCTATGGTGGCCAAGTGGGACCGTCTTGCCATCTCCCGTTTCGTCTTGAATTTTTTTATGGGGGGACTGTTGCGGGCTTGTGCAGATCAAAATGTGAGCACATTAGTTGAACGTCGGTGTGGCTGTACATGACTATTACTTATGATATTCTCATGTTAAACGTAAATACAGCTCACTGCACACAATACAAACGAGGTTCGTCATAATGCAGGTGGTTTTTTTACGTTTTATTTTGTGTTGTGGAAGAAATACCAAAGAAGGCAGCTCTAGAATCCTTGGAAATACTGAAACGTGTTGTTATATCAGAATAAGATCTCTGTAACAGTTAACAGTTTTACTTTTTGGTTTGCTACTAAATCTAGTAGATCTTATAAATCTTCTATTCAGCATCGAAGTGAGTGGGATTTTTTTTTAAAGAAAACCCACTATAAAAATTCTTCTTGATATAACGAAAACTGTTTGCAAAAGTTAGATGAAAGCAGAAAAATGAACAAAGGTTGAATATTCAATCACCATGTTTATTAACAGTCATAACATTTTGTATTCTGTTGCTATATACACAAGCTATGAAACGCTATTCATAAGAATATATGTGGAAAATATAATCATATACATATACATAA
>CM032662.1:16364194-16383396 GCA_019095985.1 Streblospio benedicti
GTGCTTAATAGATACTAGATGTGGAACTGAAAATCCCACCTGTGGACAATTGCGGCATCAATGATTATAGGAACAAGGCCCGGACTCGATAACCAGACTTTTTAATAGATCAGACATTTCTAAGCTTTGGGCGATTTTAGTGGCTTTGCTTAATTGTACATATTACTAGGAAAAGTCCCCCTAACCGCCGCCCCCACCCTCTCGACCTCCACCACCACCCCAACCACCATTCACTGCTCACCCTGGTCGATGTAGAAGTTGTGATTGTAGTCTTCCAGCTCATACGTGAGGACGGCATACACCCGGGGCTTGTCCACGGTCACCTGCAAGGCCAATGAGTGGTCATTGGGGGACTGTGAGTGGTCAGTGTTGCGTCAGTGGGGGAGGGTAAGTTGGTGGTCAGTGAAGATGTTTGATCGGCATTCTCCTGTGCACTGTGCACTGTTATGTCACTTTGTCATGGTGACCTCTTTACGGCTTTATGAAAGTTTGATACCGCAGAAAATTGTCTTACTACAGAGTTGGTGCTGCTTTATACAAGTTCGGTACCTCATGAAATGTTCTTTTTCTAGTCTTTCAAAAGAAGTTACTTCTAATAGTTTAAACACCACAGCACTCATGCCAGTGCATATGTGATGTGTATGACAGGTGAAGGGTCTAGTGAGATATGTGTTTGCTTGTATCAGAAACAAAAAGAAAAAAACACACAATACTTTACCTTGCATATTCATGATATTGGCTTTCGTGTATACGAGTTTCATATCTATGAATTGTGGGTATCTTTAGACAAACCAACCAAATCACGTGACTTCTACAGTGCTTTGTGGGTATTAGTCAGACAAAGATTGATAGAGGTTAAATCGTTTCAACCATCACAGGGTCTGGTTGATCAAGACAAGTGACGAGATATGGTTCTCCGATCGTACCCTAATATTTCTATTAGCAAAGAAGTCTATAAGGCCTTGTGTGACATACGGTATCTCAGACAAGCATTGGTCGTACCTGGAAGACGCGTCCTCCTTGGCGGTGCTCGGGCACGCTGATGGTGTCCGGAAGATTGGTGATGGCCGGGGGCGGGCGCCGATCCTGAAGGTCGATGGTCAGCGTCTGGGTGTCTGTGTGGATGCCGTCCGTGGCCGAGATGTCCAGCTCAAACAGGCTGCTGCCTGTGTCCAGCACGTCTGACAGAGCCTGGGTGGCAAACACCTCGCCTACATGGTGATTGAACATAAATTTATGTTGTATATAATGATCGTAATTGTAAAAAAAATATTTGCATTTATGATTGGTGTTAGGTTGTGTGTGACGTTCATTTTGTTCTGATCGACGTACTAATTAGGACTTTCTGCTATACAGTGTAGCCTGATAGGTCTTCGAGCATATATACTTTAAACTCTTTCAACATTTGACACGCAGCATCTTGCATCACTTGATAGCATTGACTTAGGCACACATATATGCACAGATGACACCAATAAAACGTTAATTGGATTAAAATGCAAGTTCCTAAAAGAGGCTGTTTCAATTACGTCAACACAATCAGCTTTATACAGTCATATGTTTAAACAACCAGGTTTATTATAATGATAATAATATAAGAACAAGTTTCCTCCACATTATACATGGGATCTAAATATTTTCATTTTATTTTCTACGAGAGCTTATTTGAATTTTGTAGGAACAGAGAAAACAAAACATGGAAATTATTCACCTGTATCTTTGTTGATGTCAAAAAGAACCTGTGAACTTTCAATGACCCCAGGGCGGATGTCCTGGATGTAGTAAAAGATGGGCAGCTGGGGAGTTGAATTGGGCTGGTCAATCTCACAGGTGAACACCTGATGGTAGAGAATACATGCTCAGTGAATGGTCAGTAGGTGGTCAGTGGCTACTTAATTCCTTCTCAGTTAATTATAACAAGCACATTCATACTACAAAAACTCAAATATTCTTAGACAATGCAAACGGTGTAATCTTTTCGATTTTCAAGCTTCTCTCTCACACATGTTTTGAAAGCACATTTTTTGGGATTGGATGGCAATAATATCTTAACGAATGTTGCTATTTTAGTGAGTGAGTGAGTGATCACTGAGCGGTCAATCATGCTCAACTATAGTACTCACCACGTCATCTTTCTTCACGTCGAGTGCTGATTTGACGATGATGGTGTTGTCGGGGGGTGGTGCCGGTTTGATGAGCGTGTGCGGTTTGTTGACCTCCTCGATGCTGATGGTCAGTGTGGCGGTGGAGGTCATCGCCATGAAGCTGACCGTCACCGGCAGCTCGTACACGGACTGACGCTCGTAGTCCAGCGCATTGTTCACCGACACCACAGCTGGAAGCCAGTGGTCAGTGGCCATCAAGTGTAGTATATCATGTCAAGTGGTTTCAAATTGAGAGGTGATTACTGTATTGATTGTTTGTGTTGGTTTGTTAGTTTCATTATGAAGATTTGTGAATGAGAAAAATTGATTTGTTATATAGATAGTCTACATAGAGGGGTCTTAATTGGTGTTCTACTGCTGTAATACTCTGTATAATAGCTTGTCTGTTAAATCTAAGTCACAGCCGCAAGACATATGTCCGTTGTTACACACTAGTCAGCATACTAACCACCTGCACGCACTCACATTGGCACCAGACAGTGCTGTATCTGAGCCGAATTTATGTATTACAGTGACACTTGGAGCCCTAAAACAATGTCAAGTTGAATTTATGGATAACTCGAGCAAATAGCCCACATAAAATTTTCGGATAACTCGAATTATTGATGGTGTAGGATGGTATAGAGTTGGGCACATGTATAATGCAATACCATCTGTAATACGAACCTGTTTTACTGTCGCCAAGCATACATAAAGTACCTACATATACACCCCGAGGCCAACTCTTTATTCAGACCCCTTGAAGCCAGTCCTGAATTGGTCCTAACTGAGAGGTTCGACTGTTACCTTCGGTGTCACCCAGGGCCGCTGCGAGGACAAAGTCTCCCCCGCCGGGCGCGCTGATGCTGTAGGTGACGGGGTCATTTGGCGACATGGTGTTGGCCTCCTGCTGGAGCGCGTGGTGAAACGTGAACACGGTGAGGACCTGTGTACCCACAGGCTCTATATCCTCACGCACTGACAGATTGCGCGGCAGGTTTCCGAAATTAGGCGCAGCCGCTGCAAATGCAGTAGAGCCTTCGATTAAGACTATCTTAGCAGACAAGAAGCCATCTTTAAGAAGAGGCTTCATATAAGTATATACCCCAACCGGCGGTAGAGCAAGCTTCCTCTCTCATTTTGATCAGTAGGTACTGTGGGTTTCAGAAAATATGGATGTACTAAAAATATCTTGTGCACACATACCTCAAATCGTCCGTTTTCATAGTAACCTCACATTTTAATTAATAATTTGGAATCTAAATCAGTTAAAATCATTAAACTATAGGCAGTCAGCCAATCGTAGACAGTAACTGTCAGTGGTGTTTACATTGATCAATATGCTGGAATTTGCTAGATGTACGGGCTATCAGGAATAGGTCGCCATTCTCACCCTGCAGGAGGAACGCCTTGAGGGAGTACGCTCTAAATGGGTAGGGCTGATTTGCTCCCGTCTGTACTGATGGTAGGCAAGCTGTGTTCAGGCTAGTGTCGTCGCAGTAGTCTATGTCACCAGTGTTACCGCCCGTCCATAACTCATCCATGTCCGCCAGGTCTCCAGCTGTCTCTGAATAGCTGATCATCGAGATTCCGGAATTCCCACGCTGGCGCCTGTAATATAATGATACAAAAGTGCCAACCTGCTGGATTCATTCACTAGTAAAGGGTTCGGTTCTATCATTGGAAGGTGGTGGGTCATGAATAGTAGTTCCTATAAGAATTAGTTAAAAGAGGTTGTTTTGTAGTAATGCTGCAAACAATACAATTAATTCAAAGAACCTTTATTACATATCGCTCTGGTAATTCTAATATTTCAATGGGGGACATACATCTTTTTTGCACGTGTCATGGTAAAAACAATAAGACTTGTGATAATATTATAATGCTAAAACAATGAGCATTAGACAACCACATTATATTATATATCTAGGCTATGGTGGAAGTCTTAATTTGAAACGTTGTGTTACAATAGCTCTAATGCAAGCCATTTTTATTGACATACACAGGTCAGTGACAAATGAAAGACAATACGTCATATTATTATTGCAAGAATGACAAGCACCACTGGACCGTCTCAAGTGAAGCCTTACCATCCGATGATGTCTCCGGGGAAGACCGGGATCTGCTGTCGGTAAGGCACCCACATGGTCACCTCACCCGTAAATCCAATAGTGCAGCCCTCGGCAGCGGCGTTATAGTCATTGTACCTTGGGAGAAAAAGCTCATATATTCAGTTTATATATTCAGAGATTAAATCCGCGTAACAAACATTTTGAGAGCTGCTTGAACCTCTTGAATTAGTGATTGAATTGGCAACGATTAGGTAGCCTATATCTCAGCATTGCAAAGGGAAAAACACACAAAATATGGGATACAGATTTAAAAGTAGTCTACTAGATTTTAACCAGTGATTGTGCCATCCTAAAGATTTTACCATTAAAACGTTGTTTTAAAACAATTCAATATTATGGATGCTCGCTGGGAAGTTGAGAAAGACGGTACAGTGTGACAAGGATGTCAATGACCTGATGTGAATGCTGAGTCAGTAGTGCACGATAGCAGTGAGTTTTGACTGTAAATTAGCACTTTTACTTTGCGTTCTAACTTACCCCCTGAGCGTATAGCCGGCAGCAGGGTTTCCAGGGGTTACAGGACGCCATACAGAAAAACGCAGGTTCTGGCAGGTGCCTGCTGACTTGTAGAACGTCCATCCCTGCATACACAGCATCAATTTGGTATCAATGAGTAACTTTTTATTAGACAAATCATACACTGTCCAAGTGTATAATTGTGTCCCTCTTGTAAGAAAAGGACAAATCTATTGACACAGTTATGAGCACCATTGTATATCACATACATGTATTATATTTGTTAACTATTGTTTGAATTTAAAAAGTCTAACATGTTTTATAGCATTCATTAAAAACCGAACAGTTCATGTTTGCCGTGTAACTTGATGCTACAAGCAAGGATAGAGCAATACAGATATAATATGAACGTTTATCAGTGAGCATAGGCACGCAACCCCCCCCCCCCCCTAAAAACAACAACAAAAAACAAACCAAAACCCTCACGCACGTTTTCCCCATCAAAATACCTATATGCCAATGGTAAGGATAATTAAATATGTGAAATGGGAATTTCCAGCGTGGCCATACCGCGAGCATGCCGACACAGTTAATGGAGCCCTGCTCCCTCATCACGAACACCCGGTTCTCGTCCCCTGCCACAAAGGTGTTGTCACCCCGGTCAGTGGTGTCCCGGCCCGTGTACCGCCCATTCTCGGTGCATGTGCCTACAACATAACAAGCAATGAATTCAAAACATAATAAACATTGGTATATTAAAGCCCCAATCTCGCAAATTAGGACCCAGGCCCGGGGGTGGGAGGAAGGACACTCCAAACACTTCACTGTCATGCAGTTTTTGGTACATGAGCGCAAAATTCTGTAGGTGCACCCAACCCTCTTTTTTCTAAAACCGGAATCTGCCAGTGGCCATGAATGTTCACCTCTAATCATTTTACTGGGGTTTGGTAGATGAGTCAAAAGAGTGATCTATCAATCTAATAAAAACTTAGTGTAGCAGACACTTTGAGATGTTTATCATTTACAACACTGCCACTTCTTCCTCTTCAATATCCAAGACTGTGTGAGCTTCTCCATAAGGATTTTAACCATTCAATGATTGGGGATTGATATTAATGATTATAGTTATGCTACTTTGAGAAGGAGGTCACTCAAAATGACATTTTCAACTAAAATTCCCCCACACATTCGGTCTATAGCCCTAAATACTCCAAACAAATGAAATAATCAACTCTTTTTATAATTTTGATTCTTCGACTGCCTCTATAATGTGATAATAAGTCTCTGATATCAACCAAATGTCACTTGAATGTCTATTGGTTGTCATCTTTGCTTTAAATGACTTGATAAGTTTTACGTACTCTAACTTGTGTGTTCACCAGAATTGCCTCACCTATTATATATGGTTTGCTTTTTTTGAAGATGTGATTTATAATAATTTGGTGTGGTAAGAAACACTCTGCGTTATCTTGTGTTACCATCCATCATTAAAACAGTAATGTACAATGATATAAAATATTTAAAAAAAATAAGGTACAATAATGTAAAGCATAATGCCATATAATTGTCCCTGGCTGATAAGTAGATATTATCTATTGGCTCATATCTATTACAGCATTAATAGAATACGAAAAAAGTCCCAATAATATCACGTAGGTTGGCATATTCGCGTGCATGACAACCAAGCCATGACATCCGATTAAACACCATTACCATACAAACAGCACAAAAATCACCCTCTAATCACAGTCTTCCTCACCACCACCAAAACACCTTTTCCAAATAGTCCACTCACCTTGTCCATAGCCTTTGGATATGAGTAGAAAACACGAAAATATCACGGCTTGCACCCACAGGTGTCTGTGTCTGCTGATGGCCGCCATGTTGTTGTTGGTGTGTGACATCACTGGCTCTTATCAGATAGGATTAACGGTAACGGCAGCGGCTTATCAGTGGCCAGTACTAATCCGGGAGGCAGCACGGGGCACACTGCTGAGAGGCTGGTGCGGCAGTTTTGGATTGTTTTATAGTGATTTGGTAAGAATAATCAACTGATTAAGATCAATAGCCGATTCAGCGGCGATTGGTTATCATAAGTTGAATTTGTTTTTCAAAGCTTTGTTCTGCTATGTGAGTGTTCCTGAAACCACATGTGTTTGCAACTATTTTACGGGTTGTTTTCCCTGTAGCTGGATCGGCTTGAAACATATACATAATCAACTTCTTAATTAACTATCTATAATAGCTAGCGGTATGCTCGATCTCGAGATTGGGGCCCTGCCTTACTCCCCACAACAAAACATATTTTTTCAAACAGTACTGAGGTTGACTCAGGAACGTGAAATACATAATATATTGTAGCTGATACCAAGCCTTGGCTGTTAGGCGGAGCCAATCCTATTCATGACTGAGTGCAAATTATTGGACACTACTTGATCACAACTCGATCCCGGTCATCAGATTGGGATCGCAACGGTGTCCAGCCACCTTCACGAGAAGACACAGACTGACGATCACATAAGAATGTCCCGCTGTACTGTCAGCTGCATGTTTATTGCTTCTTATCAGCTATTAATGGTGCACATTTCCACAAAGCCGTGCACCAAAGTCAGCCACTTGAGGCAATGTTTGCTGTAATGTGGATCCATCAGAATCCCACATACTCCATACGTGGAACATTCAGCGAATTGTTGCTTATCTCAAACGTCTTGGTGATGGTGTCTGTATAGTAAATAGTGAGGTAGCATTCTTTATACTAAAGATTATAACTAACCCGTTGCGTGTATGTTGATTGAGTCTAGTTATTTTTACATGTAATTACATTATGGCCTTGCGTGGAAATGTGGCATGTGTATAATAATAGGAATTTTTTTGGAACACGATAGAATAGTTGTCTCGTTAATTGAATGGCAAAATGCCTCTTCATTCTGTTCATAATAATGATGATAGGATTATTGTGGAGATTAACTCCGCATTAACACAGTGCAATAACTAGGTGAAGTGACAGGAGATAATCCTTCAATTTGAAGTGCTACACTTGAAGCCGTCATGTCACAATCTCTTCACGTCACTTCAGGCTTGTGCGTAGTATGTTGTTGAAATATCCTACTACACTATGGTTTGCACTTTAAAGAAGAATGTTTCTTTGGACCTGTCTGCACTTCTACATTTAACAATGCCACAAATTACAGCTACCATTTTTAAAGATAAAGTCAGACAATCCAGAATGTTGCAGCCTAAATTATATGCTGTGGTATTGTATCCACATTGTTAATTGGCATGCATTCATTGTCTCTTCACTGTTGTAAGAACTTGTAGAAATCATCGCTTTCCCGTGTATTTTAACATAATGCTTCTGTGCAATAGAAATTACGATTGACAATCGTTATACTGTTAGACTAGGAGACTAGGGCAAGAAGTCGCACTTCTTGTACTTGCCCTCGGGTGGAGATGGGAGAGGATGTGAGGATGGCTCATACGAGGAAAATGCATCTATATAATTTTATAATATTTGCATGGTTCATTTCTTGACCGGTCAGAGCACTCCATTACTTTCAGACATTCAGATCATCAGAGTCTTTAAAAAACAGATCATTCTACATTGGGCACTGCAGTTATTAGATTATATAAAATGTGGATTTAATCTGTATGATAATGTTATCATTACTATTATGCTGAGTATGAAGGATCATTATGTCATGCAATTAAAGATACAATTGTTCTAACATGTTCAAGACTTCCTGTGTGATATCAATTACTTGGCCACAGACGATAGGGCTAAATTGCTTTATCAAAGTTAACACCATGATTATTTGGTAGATTAAACTGTGCACCAAATGTTATATTTGTGCTACGTATGATTATTTTTATGTTGGTGGAATGAAAATGGATGTCATTTCATTACATAACTGTATGGCAAACTGTTTGGGGTTTTCATTTTTTTTTTTTTTTTTTTTTTTGTATTTTTATGTAACCAGGTCATATGAAATATATCAACTAGTGATAACAAAGTAACAGAAGTGGACATTATGATTATGTATATGGTGTCAGTTTTATCGCTTGAGTGTACAAAATCTCTCTCTAGTTTATTGTTGTGGGGTATTTAGGAATTTGGTCGGACACACAAAACGATTAAGACGTTCTTGGTGGAGTGAATTGCTTGATAACGTCATATGAATGATGCACTTGATTTTATAACATCGTTTGTGTGATTCTGATTTCATTAAAACCCACAATCAGCATTTATCTTGTGTCATAGTATTTACTTTAGACAAGAGTAACAATGTAATTTGATGATATAATGTAGGCAATTAACAAAATAAAAACTGTTGGCAGGACTGTTGAAGATTATGTTACACTGCCATGGTATAAACGTATTTGCAAACATGCAGATGGTGAACAATGGATCCCTCAGATTTTGTTTACGTATGGGTTACCTAATGTTATTGGAGTGTTAAATAGATGACTGTTTTTTAATTATGCAATCATGGAGATGCATTGTTTGCAGCTATGTTACCTTTGTAAGTTTTAGGGTCGTCTTCTATTTTTAGTTTGGCAACAGCCCTTAAATTCGAATAGAGCTTTTTGGATAATTTTCCCATGACAGTTATACGTTGTAGCGGGGTTGAACTCAGTTTAGACCCGCTAGCTTCTACCATGACAATGCGATGAAAAAGTTATAGATTTGAATGTGCAATCATAATCAACGAGATCAATATTATTAAAAGCAATTCTCAATGACCCTCTATCATTTGGCCATTTTGATATACATCGATAACCCCTCCAGTGATAACACGCAGTGCTCTACGGGGAACTTTTGCTACCACTAAAACCTATTCGATCAATTTTGTAGGCACTTTTGGAATAGTGTGAACCGATTGCGAATGACTTTGCCCAGCACCCAACATCCGCAATCAAACCCACCATAATATTTTCATGATTCAAACTATAGAGAACATCTTGATAGCTATGCAGATTTGGCCGAATTCCTAAATGATTAGATAAGCATCCACGCGATTTTACTTACATCACCTGTAAAATAACAGCAAATACAGAGTAATAAGGTCTACTTATAGTTTCTATATTTGTTATCACTAGTTGAGAGTGTTCTATACAATATGTTAGAGAAAAATAATTGCGGTGTACTTTTATTTAACCAGAGGACATTCATTACCTATTTATTCGGCCTAGCCGTGAAAGAACGTACCACGACTTTCTGAGTAATTGCCCGTCCAAATAAGCACTTATTTGGCAGGTCTCTACCGAATAAGGGCCCATAGGCTCTTATTTCGAGCCAAGAGTATGTTTCAATGAAAGTCCTATTTCTGGGCCACTATTCAGAAAGTCCTGGTAATGAAATAATGAGACAATAATGAGTTTCACCTCAGCAAAAACCTGAATTTCATAGTAATATGCTACTTCATTGTGTGGTGTGGTACACTTTAGTTCACTGACGCAGTCCACTAAATTGACTAGTTTGCACTGCATATATTGTATTTGATTGAGTTATAACTATTCAAATAAATGTATTGCCCCGTGAAGTGATCAAAGAACAACAACCACTACTAATAAACATGACTATTGAACACAGCTGTAATTTTAAAAGGGCGCATGCGTCAAAAATAGAAGTCTCTGATAATGTCTCTAGAGTAATTTAATTCTCAAGAATTGTGATTAGCTGGCGTGACTAATATAATGGAGATTTCCAGTGAACTAAATGAACTCTTCATAGAACAAAGCCGGAATACTTGTTATGAACCACATTGTGATGCATATTCTCAAGGACATCCCTATAAATTATAACCTCACTTTATTACTTCAATAGATACAATATCGCAGTGTAAGTGTTGTGTATATACTTTATAGGTGTTTATTCTATGACAAAGTTTTCATGAAAATCCCTATCAGTGTCGCCAATATAACAGGATATGGGATCACAATACATATTAAATCTTAATATTAAATATGCCAATGGGATATCAAATAAAATACTGGGTTAAACTCGTTTTAAATAATGCAATTTGAAACAATTTACTATCAAATTAAGATTTGTTTTGAAAAAAAACACATATTCATATTTTCATTACAAAACAACAATAACGCCGAATCATTTATAGACTGAAGATCGTGTTATGGATGTTTGTGGCGGCCTCTATATGAAGACTTGAGAAATTGTCTCATCATAAAGGTAGCCTCCGTACACAGGTCGTCCTAACACAATCGAAGGTTCTAGAAAAAAATAACATGATATTCGGCATGCTAACAGGACCACATCTCTCTCGTAGTCGTATGTTTGTTTTATTAGGTACTCAAACTGTATGTGATAATTCGTGGCTGACGGCTTAACGACTGATACTGCCAAGATTAACGGCCTTTCAATGAGGTTATCACCTGCACATTAGAAACAAAACTATCCGTTGGCTAATAGCCGGCCACATATTGGTAGGTACAACTCAACGGAAGATGGGTCCAAACCGATTGCCAAATTACAGTAATAAATCAAGGTGGGTCTATTTGATGATTTGGTGGCGCCTTGTGTATTTCCACAATCCCACATCCCTAAATTTCTGGCCTTATTTCCCACATCCCTATACTTCTGGGGGTTTTTCCCCACCCCCTACAAATTTTAGGGCTTGTATCCCACATCCCTCTTTGTTGGCCTTTTTTCCACATCCCACTTTTTCGGCCTTTTCCCCACATCCCACTTCGTTATAAACTCTCCCCACAAAGGTAGTCATCCAAGATAATTATGAATGAGGCTAACAAAACTAGTTTTTTTATTTCTATGGAACGTATGTCATGTTTTAATACCAGGTGTTCTTTATTCAAAGGAGTGTATATCATAATTATGATTTAATTCCACTGTTTGTGATGCAATGGATTAATAATGGAGAGATGGTCTCTCAGCAGGCAAATGATAACGGTGTTATAGTATTCATGCTGATAGCAGATTCATATACAGCAATAACCAAATCAACGGGAATTGCACTGACCATATTTTAATTACTTAATTATCCATAACACTATTAGATATTGTTTTAATATTTGAGGCTCGCAAAGATAGATTGTCAGGTATTGAGTGCTCTCAATTGACTAAGGCAATCAGGGGGATAGCTGCCCCACCATTGAGGTTCCTCTGTATGCGTGTGATAGCTGATAAGACCCTGTCACTATAACATCATAACACAGCAATGTCAGCACACACCAGGATTAATGCGATAATCCATTAATTAAAACATACTCTATTCAAGACACGTATAATAGATTATACCTATAGCTAGTGTATTACCAGAGTTCCGGATAATCGTTACATCAAGAGGATATACTAATTGTATCAGATACAGGGATAGGATAAAACAGTGTGTTTGTGGATACCAATAAAGCAAACATCACAACACTCGTCAGTAGACATTGCACCATACTGGACAGTAGTCTGGATCCAAAGACGTGCATTTCGTTCTCCATATTACCATGATAGCAGGTTGAGCTACCTAGTTTCCTAACATGATCACCTGTGTTGAGAAGCTATAGACACAGGTCATGACTACTAGAATAATGTGATCCCCTTTCCACAATACATTTTCTTTTATTTTACATTGTATTCATAGAACATTGATTTCGTGATCAATTGATAAATTTCGTTTTCTCTGTATACATATTTCGCAAAGATTCCTCAACAAGCGTGTATCCAGAGCACATCATCTAGTGTCCCGCTTTTGAAGTCCTTCCCAACTAGTGAGGTGAGTATTCATCCAATCAAACAATTTGACTCAACTTCAATGTTTCTCTTTTCAGTTAAATGCAGCATGCCTCTAGCTGCTTATATTCTTATGATATTATAACATTAACATTAACTTAACAATAAGTTGTTAAGAGTCTGGTAAAAGAAATTCTCGTGGGGTTCAGAACGGAGTAAGAAATTACCTCACCCAGCGCCAGCAAAATGTGAATAGTTCTAAATTATGTCAAAATGTCAGTCCTAAGAAAGTAGCCTATCCTCCGGATAATGCATTTGCACAATCAATCAGCACAGGACTAGATGGAAACCATTATTTCAAAACTTGCACCCAGAGCTCAATCAGCATTTACATAGTGTATGATTCGATCAATCTGTATGGGCTCTATAGAGTCAGTTTTGTTATAAATATCCACTATCCAACAAATGTGTGTCTAAATCCCCAAACATGTTATTCTCCAGTTTTCACTGAGTGGCGGGTACCAGCCTGTGCTGCTGGTACAGTGAGCGGCGATGTTTCGTTTCGTGTTCCTGCTGCTGTCTCTGGTGGTAGGACCAGCATCTGCTCAGGGTGAATTGTCTGCTAGTTACTTTGATATTCATAGACGATATTAAACTCATTTGCACAGGCACAAATTCCCAACTCAATCATTCCACATATCTGAAGGAAATTCCAACAGCACCAATATATTGTACTCACTCAGTAGCTAGCACATGTGCACAAAATCCCTTTTCATGATTAATGGTTAAACACTACTTGCATAATTATTACATAATGCGTTCCACCACAGTGTAATCTCAAAGTAATTCGAGCGCCAACCACTCAGTCAACCCTGTAATGCAGCTAAGGGATGCTTTGTGGTTTACAAAGGACTGTTTTTTATATAATTCTGGCATTTGAAACAGCCTATAGTCTATAGTCATCATTGCTTAAGGCAGACATATTGTTCTCTTATGGATTCTATGCCGATTATGATGTGACCTACCTATGCCTCAATAGTGTATTATGCAAAACTGGCAATAGAAAAACAATAATTTACCATACAGTGTCCCAATAATGCATGACACATGCAAAATGACATGCATGAGTGATTCTGTTCATCAGTGTCGGCTTACAGGTTCAGAATGTACTGCTGGTAGGACCTTGGGACCGAACCCAGAGCTCCGCGCTGACTCAGCCAGCACCGACCCCCTGAGGATAGGGTTCCTCGCCATCAGCAATGCGGTCGACTGCCATGGAACCATCAGGGTGAGTAACTAGGTGGGCCAATGGTGAAATATACCACTAGCAAATCCAGGTGGGTCACGGATGCTGGCTCTTCACCATTTTCACCAACGGATTACAAGTTGAGGGTGTATCAGCAAAGCATCACATGTTTGCATTCATTTATCTCATGGATCTCTGACTTTTGCCTGTGGTTCCACCACTGCCCTCTGTCCAGTCTGATATTAGAGATTACAGTATGGTCAATTGAGAAGGATGGAGAGTGTTAAGTTCTATGAGGCATAAAATTAAAATAACAGAATTAATGAAGAACGTTGGACAATGTTTATAGTGTCACGCAGAGTCAAAAGCGCCATCAAATACCTGTGTAAGGTGTAAGTACTCTACAAAGTGGTAGGCTTAAATACAATTTGCTAAATAAAGAAGCACTATGCTAATCAAATGCTATCTTTATTTAATCTATCGCCCTGTCAGGAATGGGAGATCCACTACCCTGGCTGGGACAATGGCCAAGCGTGCCACAACCTGAGGCTGCAGGTGTGGAGACCCACGGGCACCGGCAGCGACACCTACCAGCTGGTGGCCGAGGACTTCATGGACTTCAAGGCCATGTCCGGATGTGACGTCACCGTGGGTAAGCGAAACATCTGCAGGTGGGGGATTATGGTTAAGACATGGGTGCTAAATTTGCATGGGTTTTTTGTGCTGTTGCTTGGCATGTTCTTTTTATACTAATCAGTTTATATATTGATTTGTTTATGACTAATGGTGCATGACTACATTGACTAAGTTTGATGGTGATAACAATGGTCATATATTTCAATGTGATTTGTAGGGTTGACGACCCTGCTAGCCAATATGACTACACTACTCGTGTTTTTGGCATTATAAAACGTGGTCATGGGCGGTTGGCAAACGTGTATTGTAATTCATGGGTTATGGCATATTGAACTGCACAGTCTCAGTTATTGCATGCTTATACCGGAACCTTATACTCTAATTGGATATTCTTAGTGCTATATTGCCTTGCTACTGCTCCATGAGTTATGCGCTTTTCAAAACCGTAGTGAGATTACATGTCACAATCATCTAACCGATGGTGAATCCCACTGCGCCTCCTTCTGTACCATACACAATAAGTTTACCCAATCTGTAATATTTGGGTGCTTGTCGAGGATCTAATGTTGTTAACCTATTAACAGCATGCTTCTCTATGCTTCTGTATCAACAGATAGGTGCATTGTCCCACCGTTGTTCCGGATTGACTGTGGAGCACCAACAGAAAATTCATGTGGAAACCAGCCTCAAGGATGTTGCTGGGATCCAAATCCACCCGCTGGAGCATTCCAGTGCTATGAGTTACTACGGCCCCCTGCCAGTAAGATCTCCCCACAGGACCCATAGATATTGGCGACCCTTGCAGAAGGATCCTTTTACCCATCCCTTTTGTTTAGTATTTATTATATTGACAATTACCCATCCTGCTACTGGTATGGTGAGAATTGGTCAATATATGAGTGGCTTTGTATTTTAGTAACTTTCCATCGTGTATATATTCACACATTGACAGCTGATGACATCGCAGCAGGAGCCTTTGCTGGTGGAACTCTTGACACATGACAGACTCCTTTTTTTTTGTTTCTTTGGTTATACAGGTTTTGGTGATAATTATGTTTTTGGTTGTTGTTGTTGTTTTTTAATTACTTTGTAGCTTTATTCTTTTTATCCTAGTCTAGGTGTTTGTGTGTGGATCACCTACGTACTATATACATAAGTTTCTAATAGTGCTCATATCGTTCATATCATTTATATAAGTATTACATACGTCATTAGAACCTACCATTTACATGTTTACATGTTTACATTTCCGTTAGACCTGTGTATGTGACCATTTTCCCATGTATAAATGTTCTACCATACGTTCATGTATTCAAAATTTAACACATCATTTTTAGAAGTGGACATTTTGTATATCACGTTAGTTAGTTATTAGGTGGTGATGGCTATTATTCCATGACGTGGCAACCAGCAGGTGTCTCCAGTGTTTTCCCTCCACCAGTCCTCAGTAAAATTCTACTAATCTGTCCTACCCCCCAACCTATTACAGGCACCTGCCTGCCACCTGTCGCCCAGACAGAGTGTCCAGGGGCGAATTTTCCGAATCAGTGTAACAGTCGCGGGTGCTGCTGGGATGCTGCTGCAACACTCGGTTACAGCTGCTACAACTCAAAAGGCGTCGCCGACAGTAAGACCATGCATGGCTCGATGGATGAGTATACTAAGATTGTATTTGTTGTGAATCAAAATGGTAATGCACAGGCACATTACAATTACGTATAGTTGGAATGATTTAGGAATGAATGTGCTGAATTGATGGGTATTGAACGAAGGGTCATGATATTATTCACGAGATGGTTTATAGCTACTATATTAATTCGGGCTAGTTGATTTAAAGAGCAGTCTCGGTAGGTGGTACCATCGTATGGTTGAAAAACAGTTGTGTAAGCGAGGATGCAAAAGTATAGAGGCATTGCTCAAGAATGACTGCATTACTGTGGAATGGTTGAAAATGTGAATGGTGTATACATAGGTTGTGTAATATAAATTGTATAGTGTATGTGAAGTGTAATTTTTGCATAGTTTAGTGCAGTATGTACATTTCCCAGTGTGTATACTGACCTATTTCATAGTCATATAATTGTGTTATAAATGTATTGTAAATATTATATCAGTATACCAACCTTCCATACAATATACATGGGCTCACATGTTAAATATTGGCTTCATAATATTACACCAATTGTTCATGTACCCTAATATCTGCATGTTCCCTATATCTTAATAAATACCTATCATTGCTAATATTTCGAGTGGTAATGTGAAAAGTTCATCTGGAGAATGAAATTCACAATGATATTTTTCACCCATTCACACCATTAGATCAAATGTTATAAGCAATTACTATTACATTACGCCATAAACCTTAAGAAGATATCTCTACATCAGACAGTTATAACATGGTGTAAAGGTCACATGAAAATCTATGAGGATGACTCAGTTTTCTAATCTGTTATGTCCACTTCCGGCCCTGGCACGTATCAGTGTATGACCTGAGCTCCATGTTTCCTCCACAGTGCCCGGCCCTGATCTGTACAAGCTGGAAGTGCCTCGCGGTAACCGTATCCAGGTCATCCCCGGGGACGTGCTTGGCTGGTACGGGCTTCAACACACCTACAGTAGAACCTCTCTATAAGACCACCCAATGGGGTGACCTAAATAATGTAGAGAGGGGGTCCTAAATAATGTGAAAAATTTACACCACTGTTTCGGTTTCAAACGAATTTTTAGTCTGTTATAGGACACAATTTTAATGTTAGAGGAATAATCACCATGGATTTATTACATTTAAAAATATTACAAAACTATACACTAACTGATACTGATCATTTTGACTGGATAGAACACTTTATTACAAAGCAACAGATGCAATATGATTTCATGCCGTAGTGTTTCAATAGCCATTCAATAATCATTTGTTTGATAAACACCATCATCCTTTTTGTTCAATTAGCATAACCGTTATTGCAGTCAAAAATCACATGTTTGAGCTTGCTGACATGAACCTTTTCAATCCATATGAATAAACATTCAAAACGAAACAAAACAACATTGATCACTTTCAATGGTACCATCCAACCTATGTACCAAATGAACAAATTCTCTACCCCGTATTACCAGTAAATTTACAGTCCGACATCTACATACAGCCGTTAGTTCACAAGGTGTTAACCAGCTCGTTTACTGCCATCATTAACGATCATCCCCTGTTTACAAGGATTGTCAACTGGTTTATTTTCTCTTTCACCCTTGACTTGCCTGCTGACACCATTATAGGGTGGAGGACGGCGTGCTGGCGACCTCCACGTCCCGCATCTACTCGTGGTCGTCCGACCTGACGGGGTCGGGCCTGTACGGCGTGGTGCGTTCACGCACCGTGTGCGCGGGCGGCGTGGGAGACACGTGCGACTGGGCCGAGGGGTCTGCGGGCGGGGCTCTGCACTACGTCCGCGACTACAGCCTGCAGGCCACATACGATACTAGTATGTCGGTTTAAATATATATTATTGCAAAAATGACAAAGAATACGGCTTGGCAAAAAGATTTGAGCTAGTAAGTTGTGTGGTCTTTGAAAAAAATAGTCTTCACTAGTTGAATATATTTGAATAGGTTTTGAAACGGCATTTTATTCATTATTCTTGTTAAATTCTTTAACGGTTATGTTCCCTAACATTTTTTTGTCTTGAGACATTCTCAACCCCTCCCACATATACATATATGTGGAATACATGTCTAATACATTAATACTTTTACATGTTTGTGTGTTAATTCTGCTATAGTGCTCAGACTAGGGTCTTTTAATTGTAGGAATGTCATACTTCCTTTGATGAAATACAGCAATTATGTGATACTGTTGGTATCTTGATGCTCCCAGAAACATGGTTTCTAGATATCGATTTGCCCATGTATGCTAAATTCTTTACATAAAGATTTCTATGCTAAAGGCTTATCTGCAATTGATTCTTCACAATTTCTTCTAGCAGGCCGACCTCATGGAGGTACTTCTATTCTATTGCGTAAGTCTCTAGGACAGTCATGCTCCATTAAAGAATACGGAGATCCACGACTGTTACAGTTAGAAGTGTCAATACGGGATCAGCTGGTGCTATTTGTTAATGTGTATATGCCATATGACTGGTGTGCTAAACAACAATACTGGTGTGCTAACACCAGTATTGTGTGTGATTTCCATTCTCCTTATGTATATATAATTGGTGGTTTTAATGCAAACTTAATGGACTATGCCAACTCTGATCATAGGTTTGGTAAGGAGCTTATTCATTTCTGCGTAAATGAATCCTTGGTAATTGCAGATAAAATGCTACTACCTGGCCATACATACACTTATTATAGCGAGGCCCATCATACGGTGAGTTGGATTGACCATGTTAGTACTACCGAGCAAGGTTTTGTTGCTTAATGCAAACGTCAATATTGGCTATGTGTCTTCAGACCATTTTCCCGTATGTGTAGATGTAAAGGTTGAAGCTGTAAGGGTAAAATCTTCCACTGATAACAATGGTACTCCCATGGTCAAATGGGACTCTGTAAATGACAATAACATGCTGATTATAAGAATCTTGCTTCTAAATATCTGCGTAAAGCTTAACACGGTTCATCTGGCATCAATAACTGACATGTATGGCAGCATTGTAACCCAACTAAGTCTAGCTAGCGATATTATATTTGATGTTGAAAAGACTAAGGTTCACCCTGTGCCAGGACGGAACGAATATTTAAGGCTGCTCACCTTGAGGCACGAGCGGCGTTTATCACTTGGCACTCTCAAAATAAACCACGCCAGGCTTCAAACAGGCGTTGAGACATTGTAAGTCGATTGAGAGTACGTCTAGGGCAGGCTCATTGGCTAAGTCACTATGGAATAAAGATTC
>CM032662.1:16390239-16433850 GCA_019095985.1 Streblospio benedicti
GTGAACATTCTAATGTTTATCTTTTATCTTTCCTTTAAGTTTCATTTTGTTCATTTTGTTCATTTTGTCTTCCAATCTGTTCCAAATTGAAGGTAATATCAGCCATTTCGTAAATGTTCCATTTTGGATCGAATGATAAATTCTACAGTGTTTTGATATTTGTTTGCCAAATCGTTAGTTTTGTTTTGATCGACTTGATTTTTAGTGTGGATGTGGCTACTATGTTATTGTATAACATATATAAAAACCAATGTGGTTACATGAATACTTATTTCACAAAAAACTTTAAAAATTGCATTTGTGACAAAAATGTAAAAAATACTATGTTTATGCAAATTAGGCATATGCAAATGATATAATTTGCATATTCATTGTAATAACCTGAAAGTAGTTTCAAATACCGTTTATGTGAGATATCACACTTATCTCTATCTATAATAACAAAGATTTTGTAATGGTTTTTATATTGTGTAATTTTGGTCCAATTTATGCTGACGTTACCATGGAAACCACAATTTTTCTCAATTTTCGCGGCACTTCCCGCACAGGCATCAGGCAGCGCCTTGAACTAGACAAAATTCTGCAACTTTTGGTATATCGCAGTGCTTGTTAAAATCTGGTGCAAGGTATCTCACTTAATATGCATCATACAGGCCTCACTGTGCAGCCCTACTAGTTAGCTTCACAACTTGAGCTTGCATGATCTGGCTTTTGTTGCGAAGTCTGCAATAGTTGAAGACCCTCCTTCCACATGGCTGTCTACTGCCAGACAATAAGCGATATTATGCCTTATATTGTTTTGCCAAGGTGTGGTAGAGCTAGCTGTTCACAGTTGCAGAGAGTCCATCAGATTTTCACCTCACAGATAATGGCTTTCTGCTGTGCTCAGATGTGCTGAGATGCTGTTAATATCTAATAATAAACTATTGATAAACAGTTTGGACCAAAATAGTATTATTGGCTGTCTGGGGCATATAGTAGTACGTACGTAATGTGTGATAAACCCATCTGCCCACTCAACCCACCGATAAATTCGGTGGCAATTGTATGTACAAATGGAAAAAAAAAACAAGTGGTTCCGCTGGTTTTACTGGGTGGTACCCACTATATGTGTTTTGGAAAGGTTGTATTTTTTATCCATATATAAATATATGATAGTATCTATCTATCCAACTATGTCTATGTTAAGTGTAAGCTAGGGGATAAGAATTAAAATTAGATTGTGTAGATAGTTCTGTGTTGATATACAGTCAAACAGCCACTTAGCAGCTTCATAGTAATAAACCTCAGATTTATTTGCAGTAGTGACCAGTTACCGTGTCACTGAAAGTGAGCAAAAAGAGTGTAGTTTTTATTTTACCTTTATCAAATATATGCTTGGCCTCTTACTTTAATAATGCATATATTTTTCAAAGATAAATGTTTGCTTTAATTTTCCATGTAATCAAAAGAAAACATCCTTCAGCAGTGACTTTTAAAATTATGGTTTGTAGCTTGACACTGTGATTTTTCAGTTTACCAACACCTCGGGTTATTCCTGGATACTTTTTCTCCAGGCGCTGTACTTCATCAGTGATCAGGTTGACATGATCTAGGCTTAATATTTTCAGAGCTCTGGCAGAATCACTACTTAGCAGCGGCGGAGATTTTCCTTCAATGCAGATTAGTGTTGACTTTGTTGATTGGCCTTTATATTTCAGGACCACACTGGCTTCTACTGCAGCATGTAACGGCGGAGATGCATATGGATGAATGACTCGGGTACTTTTCACAAAGCGGACACCCCTTTCTTGAAGTCTGTCTCGTATACTACTGTTAATTATATTACATGTCGCTCCTGAGTCGACTATCATTTTTACGGGTTCTTTGTCAATGTTCACGGTGGCATATGTCATTCCTCTCTTGTTTTCTGCTACACAGAATCCAAATTCTTCATCACTAGTTCCAGCGTCATCAGCCTGAGCTTCAACTTTACCTTCGGACACATATTTCACACCATGCTTTTGTTCTTGTGATTGAACAATTTTGCTTTTGCACACGGACCTGAAGTGTCCCATTTTTCCACAACGGTAGCACTTGACATTTTTGCTAATTCGGCAGTCTTTACCTGTGTGTCCCCTGAAGCCACATCTGTAGCAGCTGTTGTCACCAGAGGCGGGGCTAGCATTTCCAGTAGGTTTTTTCCCATTTTTGTGGTTGTTAAACTTGTGGTGTTTAGCACCAGACACAGCAAATGTTCTGTCGGTCTCCTCGAACGAGCGTGCCCTACTTTCCGATGCCTCTTTAGCTTGCGCAATCTCTAGCAGTTTTTTTAACTTTAGCTCTGGTTCAGCTAGTAATTTTGTACGTAGAGATTTTGACTTACATTTGTCGATCACTTGATCCCTGATAAAATCATCTTTGGAATCCCCAAACTCACACGGTCCTGCCAATTGTCTCAGTCTTGTGACATATTGGATGATACTTTCGTCATCTTTTTGTCCCTCTGACCTGAACAAATGTCTGCTATACGGTATGTTCTTTAATGGCGTGAAATATGCCGTAAGTTTATCCTTTGCAGTTTTATAATTTTCACCTGTTCCCTCTAGGGTCTCAAATATGTCATGTACTTCTGTGCCTGCACAATGTAACAGCAATTGCCTCTTCTGCTTGTCATCTTTGACACCTGATGCGACTGCAAATGTCTCGAAGTCTCTTGTCCATTTTTGCCACTTTGTCGATAGATCATGCGTGTGCGGATTAAAAGTCGGTACGGGAGGCACATTGATGTTCACTGCCATCTTCAATTACTTATGCACGTTTCGGCGGCTTTTATTTTGTACAATATTCGGCTGTTCGGGTTCAATTTTTGAATTCCTCGTCGCCAATGTAAAATGCAAAGTGACAACGCTATGGCCGGTTAGAACTCATTTATTATTCATCGACGCGCACACACTATGGTGACGTCATGCTTATATACATTTAAAAAATATTTACATATATCATGCAGGCGCTAACCCTTCTTGTAATGATATAGGACAATGTATATACATGTATTTGACCAATGACAATAAAAGCCATGGCATATGCGTAAGGCTGAGTAAATTTACATATGATGAGCACATTACCCACATCAGGAAGGAATATACTGCAATGCCTTCTGGGTAACCGATGTTAATTTTATTATACAATGGCATTTATAATATGATAACTCATATTATATGCATTTTGTATAATTCCATAAATTCTGTGCATCATATTTTTTAATATAATCTTCATATGTCTAAATTGCAATAGATCTCTTTCCACTACAGTTTTATCTTTGAAGTTATGCATCTTTAGTGAATACATATTTAATATGTAAAAACTTTTACTGAGCTTAACAAATGTGTGTGTCTCATTTCCAGGTGAAATATTCACTTTGATAGAGCTGGTCTTTCGTACTAGAGACGTGTATACTCTTACAATAGAGGTAGGAATATTTAAGTTTGAATCTGTCAAGTTTTTTGTGAACATCACATATACATTTGATTCCTTATGATCAATTCCATTCTAATTGTTGTTTACACTCTTTGAACAAATAATTATGGTTGTTCTACTAACAAATGATGTGCCGCATCAAAGCCCAATGGTCAGCGCCTGGAGAGAAATCATAATAAACGTAATGTATGAAGCTATGATGATAGATGTTATACATACAGTAAAACCTACTACTAAGTCCACCTCTATATTGAGACACCCTCTTTAATAAGACCACTTTCCACGGTCCCAAACTGTCATAAAGCAACCGAAACTAACCTCTGTTGACCACCTTTTTATTTAGACCACCTAACACGTGTTCCAATGGTTGTCTTGATAGAGAGGTTCTACTGTATCAAGAATGTTATCATCATGAGAGTAATAATCGTATGTGTCATTCCAAATTGCTAATTCTCATGGTTAAATCTTAATGAGTAATGATTGGTCTGTTGACAGGTGCGGACAGGCCCTCTGGCATCCTCGGCGAACCTGATCATTCGGGTGGTGGAACTCAACAAACCTCATGAACTACGAAACTGGCGTCTGAGAGAAACAATTGATTGTCTCACTGACAATGCAGGAGATGAGGTCTGTTGCAATGGTTGCTGGTTAATTTCATTTTATTGATGGACCTTGATCTCTTTCAGTATTTTCCTTTTCTATGCAATTTCATCACTGTAAATGTTCATTGTGAAGGCCGTAAAAAATAAAACTTGATTTTATGATATCAAACTAAGTATAACAGACATTTCAAATTTACATGCTCCTTTCTGCACCACAAGGCTTTATATCAGTTGAGATAACTTAATTCAGTGTAGGACTATAGCATATTACAAGTGACTCCTCACATGTTGCAGGTGGCGAGAGGCGAGTGTTTTGATCTTGACAGTGTGGGACCGGACAAGAAAATCTACTACGTCCCGTCTGACCCCGGCCTGGGTCTCTTCAACCCCGCCGAGGACGGACCTGCAGGCCCTGGTGCCTGTCAGTATCCTGAACTCATTAGGACGTTTTGTATTTCACTATTGCACAACTACACTTTGATGTTCACAATAATAGTGACTGGAAAATAACAAATTCCTATTTGAGAAGAACCTGTACAAAGATGTTGAGCTTTAGCCAGCCAGGCTATCCTGTGGTTTTCTAATATCTTGTATTCATATAACAACACAATCAAACTGGGAAAAACTCGTATCCTCATTAAACGGAGACAATTGCAGGGCCTCTGACGGGCATTCTGCGGCTGGCGCGGGCAGTCCGAGACTGGACGGGCACCAACATCACCTACGTGGACGTGTACTGTTCCGACGGCGTGTTCGTAGCCGGACCGCACACAATACAGGTGTGTCCGTGTGTGAGTGTGTGTGTGTTTGAGTGTGCGCGTGCGTCCGTGTGCGTGCATGTGTTGGGGGAGTGGGGGCTGTGAGAGCAGATATGTGTAGTGACAGATATCTTTATCATACTAAAAAGCCCACATTGGATGACGCCATTAATGTGCTAGAACGGAAATTAATGAAATTTAAAATACTTTCCTCTTGCCTCTTCTTGCCTCTTTTCTGAAAACATGGATCCTCGAGTGGAGCGGGTGGAGGATGAGTGAGTGATGTTAGTGTGTGTAAGGAGTGGGCACTGGCAGATCTTTATTGCCTTAAATATGCCGCATATGAGGGGATATCGCATTTGCTGGTAAGGATCTATGAAACTCAAACTTATAGCTCGAACGCCCTCTTTTTGAGAACCTGTATGTGCCAGTAAGAAGGATAGAGTGAATGGCGAGTGGATACATTTAAAGGAAGGTTGATGTTAGGCTATGCATTAGGATTGAGTCCAGGGCAGATATTTGATTGCCTGAGTACACATAAAGTTGCCTTTTTAATTCGTGTACTTGCTAATAACTATTATTGTTGCGCAAAATAGCGCCATATTTCTTAGAACAATGAAATGATCTGTGTTGCAGATCGCCCTGATCAACCTGCGGAAACCCCCGTACTTCCGCAACCTGCCGGGCCGCGTGGATTTCAACGAGTACGACGCTTTTCCCCCGTATCAGGTCTGTTCAAAACTCTTTAGGCACTCAATGCAAACTTTCAGTGAAAAATGTCAAAAGAATATACATATAGTTGCCTATGTCTATTTTAATTATTGTTTTCCTAGTTTTTTCTATCGTTAATGTTTATTTTTGTTAGAGAACCACGTCACTCTACGACTGAGTATTACAGTACACCAATTATCAATACTACCTCTGGCCCATTAGGTAATATGATAAAAGTTTGACGTTTGAAGTACAGTGATGCATACATCATCTTCTGCATACCATGCTGTAGGTAGAGTCGTGGTTTGACCAGCGGGCAACAGAGGACTACATCCTCACACGCCAGTTTCCACAGTCACCCAAGGTGGACTGGAAATTCGATCTCCCAAGTAAGTTCAGCAATGTCGGGAAACTAAGACTGTCAAAAGTATCCTATGAAAACAATTCACCATTTGCATTGTGATTCATCTGCCCAATATTCGTGTGTACAATTCTTGATTTATTCCCCTGTTGCCTTAATCTGCTGAAGTTAACCATTCGGAATTCACCATTCACCGCTAGATCTACCTGAATCTTACACGCACGTTAATATAGAGTATAGCCTCCCTGTTACGACCACTCGGGAAACTGTCTTCAAAAGATCTCGATAGAGAGGTGGTCTTTTGTGGTCTTTTCGTGGAGGGTTGCAGTTGTCTTTTTCTGAACCCATGAGACTGCGGAAAATTGTCTCATTCGAGAAAAAGTCTTCGTATAAGGGCAATGATACGTGGAGCTTATTCTGTACCAGACACTGAGGTGGTTGGGGCAGCGGGTGCCACGTTTGACTACTTCGAGTGCTCGCTGTACGAGGTGGAGGTATCGCTGGTCGACCCCCTCTTCACGGTGGCGCCGCAGAACCTCACCGTGTCCGTGCAGTGGGTCAACCAGGAGCCCGTCTTCTTGCCAAAACAGTACACGGCCATGCTACCAGAGCTCGTGGTGAGTATTATAGCTTTATAACGATATGAGATCTGGAAAAGACACAATATTAATCACCAGCAATATAACCATACAGATAGCCAAACACCGCAACAACCAACAGACATGTAGGCAAATAACCACAACATACGACCATGCTTGCCTTTATAGCTTGAGTACAATCTAAGATTAACAAGAAAGCATGGCGTAGATATTAGGCAGTCACACACTTTCCCGTCGGATAATAACCAGCCAAATAATCTAGACAGCCATCTCAAATTGAGGCAAGCATACGGATATTGGAGGTATATACGTAAATGGTGTTTAGTCCTTTTTTGTGGACTGTAACACAGGATGCCATCAAAGCCCTAGATACTATAGTGATAATATAGAGTATAGCCTCCCTGGTGCAGGGACACAGAAGCAGACACCAGTTTACTGCTTACACTAATTCGGATTTTCTAGATATTTTGGTGAGCCCTAATAAAAGCTTCGAAAGTTGTCGAGTTAAGCTTTGACAAAGGTAGCAACCCAAAAGTGTAATCCAATCCAAGTGCTTCACTATCTAAGTGTCTACGTCGACTCATCTGCCCTGTACGCCTGCCATTGCTCCTCCCCAACTCTAGCCAGCCGGCACTGTCCTGCCGGGAGTAACTCTTCGCGCCACGGACCGGGACTCGCTCCGTGGGGACTGGATCTCCTTCTCCTTGTCCGGATCGCGGGCCTACCAGTTTCGCGTGGACAACAACACAGGACGCGTCTACACCACGGATCCGGACCTCCGCATCCAGGATGGATTGGATGTGGAAGGGCTCGTACTACAGGTAAAGACGCAGTTACACAGGTCGATTCATGGGAACAGGGGCTTTTAGGTAATCGCTATAGAGACGTGATTTATTGTTGGAGGTTTTAAGTGCATGGCTGTTTGGCATTGGATAAAATGGTCTTATCATGGACGTAGTAAAATTTGAATATGTACACTAGACTAATGCCTTCACGCTCTGGATCTTCCAACAGAAAATGCACACCTTAAGTAGCACTTGTTGATCAGTGGTGAATGCTGGGTATTAGTTGAAGGTTTAGAAAGCCACATGTTCTCTTAGATTCACCTAGTAAGTGAGAGTCTTAAAACGAGTGATTTTTATGAGAAAGCAGAACGTAGTAGTTGTATATTTCTCTAGCGTGTATAAATGTTGGTGTCCATTTGAAATGCTCCCTAACCATCAATCATTGAATACACATCCCTGCATAATCAAAATTATCTAAAATGCACGGTAGCGTAGACGTTAACTTTCCAAAATGCGTGTATGTCAACGGCACCACATTGTATATTCTATATCAATAAAAGAGACACACACCAACCTGTACACTAACGTTGTCACGTGTGACCAGGCGCGGGTCCACGATAGCTACGGCGAGTCGGACACGGCTGACTTGTACGTCACGCTCACAGACGTCAACAACCACGCCCCCGAGTTCAGCCCCGACTACTACGAGGGACACATCAGTGGTGAGTGTGGCAAGAAGGGATGGTAGGACGGTCGGACCGATGGACATTGACACCGGCATATATGGAAAAAAGACGTGCAGATAAGTACTCAGCCAAGACAGGCGTGCATGTACTGCACATTATATCCACGCAGACACTGTTAATCACATAGGAGGGCATCGACAGACACTGGAGGTGGTGTCCCTTAGTGTAAAACATCATCAAAAAACTACACTAAGACCTACGTATAAATGTCTCGAGAGAAATGTAGTCTCTTGATAGAAGGTCAGAATGTATTTGTTAAGAGGCTTGAAACCGCCAGAAATTGTTTTCATACAGGTGTGAATTTGAGTTCTACTCAATGAAGTCAAAGACGTTAGAAGCGCATAGATTCGTGCACAAACACATAGTCACATCATAGCAAACATCCAAACCAGGCTGCCCGCGTATCCACACAAAGTCGCTTACAAATTACATGTATTTTAACTTCGTATGTAGGTTAGCCACATTGACGATTACCCGCACACATGCTTTTCGTCTACCTATTCGAGGAGGACCGTCGTCTTTTCCTGTTTGCAGTAGCGCAGGTGGTTGATAAATGGTGCATCCAATCTGCGGGAGGGCTATTCTTGTAGATTTAGGGGCAGGAGATGATGGTCTGTGTTAAGGGGTAGGGGGCTGTCTCCTGATGACATTTCCTCGCTAGTCGTTTTATGGTGACTCCAGCTTCAGCGCACTCACTCACACACACACACACACACACACACACACACACACACACACACACACACACACACACACACACACACACACACACACACACACACACACACACACACACACACACACACACACACACACACACACACACACACACACACACACACACACACACACACACACACACACTCATCAACACACCCTGCTGCTGTGTTGTAGAGACGGACCCCTCCGGCACCGTAGTGGTGACGGTGACCGCACTGGACCGGGACGGACCCCAGAACAACCACCTCACCTACTACATGGACGACCCCGAGGCCGATCGCTACTTCGAGGTAAGCATCTGGGGGGAGTCTTGACACGTGGTGCCAAGAAACACACTAAATATAACAACTGCGATGTAATATGGAGAGCTAATACATTCTAGGGAATCCCATTTGGATTCTCCTCATGGAACTTCTCAGCAGTCTGAGTCAAATAGCAAGTGCTGATATGACTAGTCTCGAGTTTAAAGACATGCTGATACTAGAAGCAGAGTGTTATGCATGGGTAAATTTTTACCTGGCATCATGTATTTTTCTGCACCATAGTTATTCCGATAGTTTCCAATGGCACTAACACACGTATATCAAAATGAGTACCAATTAATGAACCACTATAACAAAATTACATTGACATACAAGGAAATGTAAAATTGTAAACCATAAAAATGTAGTAACCATTATCAGGCAAGAGCCCGCTGATGTTTACATTGGTGCTGGTGTAGGTGGGTGCCTGGATGGACGGGGGTCGTCAGCTGGTGGTCAAGCAGCCGGTCAGCCACGCCCGTCACCCCGGCAACATCACCTTTGTGCTGCGTGCGGTGGACAACGGTCTGCCGGCGCTGACCGGCGAGGCGACCTTCGTCGTATAGTGAGTGTCACCCGCAGAATGACCAGTGTTTGTCAATACAATGAGTGTAAACATAAATGTAAATCAATATCTTTAGTCTGGCGCACAGACGCTTGCATTTTTTTTACTGTCATGCTGTGTCTATAGTTTTGCTTGACTGTACATTAATTTAATACCATTTCGAATGGCTTTTGCTAACAACACAAACTCGGTCAGTGATGCTAGTAAGTACAATTAGACTAGCATGGGTTGGATTTCCAGTTCTGACACTTAGCTGAGTCTGGTGTGGTGAGGTGTGAGTTATATGAAAATGAAGCCCTAAAAAGCAAATTTGATACCTGCATGTACTTTCTCACCCTGTAAGGTCTTTGGTACATGTAGATAGTAATCATCTGTTAGAATCATAAAGTGTTCGATAAAACCTGGCCATAGCCTCGAATTCTTCTTCCTCCTGCCGCCAGCATCACGGACGAGAACGTGAACCGGCCGCAGTTCGCGCAGGACTTCTACAACACGGAGGCGCGCAGCGACCTACCGCGCGGCGCCACCGTCGTCACCGTCACCGCCAACGACCTCGACACGCGTGAGTGACAGACAGCTGCTTTGTGTGTGTGGCATTCTGGGTAGTGGGGGTCAAATGAAGCAAGGGGAAGGGACGTGGGATCTGTGTTGCTGATTGGCTATGTGAATATTAAGTGGCTCTATTCTTATTTATAATGCCAGACTTCTCATTGTCGTCTTAAAATAATGCATTAGATGTAATAAAGGTTTTTTTCATTTATCGACCAGCCCTTACCCGTTACTTACAGAAGAAAATCCATAACAACTCAGTCCTTGGGACCACGTCATGATGCCCAGTGGTTCTACTGCAGATTAAAACCTCTCTTTTTATGGAGGTTCATTGTGATTTCTTTATCAACTTTCAATACTTTGTTGTTGTTGTTTTTTCATTTCTACTTCCATTTCATAACCAAAATCAAAATCTTTTGATTGTATACTCAAGATCACTTTTGATTGCCACTTGTCTATGGAGCTTTGGGAGCGCAAGTAGTGGTCTCATTATCGAGGTGGTCTCATGAAGGTCTTAATTGGAAGTTCAACAGTATAGCCTCTGTACGCCACATGACCCCCCCCCCCCCCATGGGCGTCTTGAAGCACGTCAAACATAGCAACGCCCTAGACGATAGATATGTCATTTAAAACCTTTTTTGGAGCCACATTTTTGTCTTTATTATGCTACCATGTGTTTCGTCTATTGTATTATGCATTTTAAAGTGACAATAGTCCTATTTATCGGGCCATCGTGTTCCAGCGGAGACGAGCCCAGTGACGTACTTCCTGCTGGTGCCGGACACGCGGTTCGCGGTGACGGGCGACTCCGGGGCGGTGGTGACGGCGCGCTCGCCACCGCTCCCGCCCGGCTCCAAGCACCTGCTGTACGTGTACGCACGCGACGGCGAGCCGGGGAATGACACCACCATGTACACAGAGTGAGTAGACTAGTAGAGGGAGGACGCCACCTTGTACACAGAGAGTAGACTAGTAGAGGGAGGACGCCACCATGTACACAGAGAGAGTAGACTAGTAGAGAGAGGACGCCACCATGTACACATAGTGATTATACCAGCAGTCAAGTATCCAGCCATGTTCCTCCTATACACTACTACACTACTACGCATATCTATGAATCGTTGGTAACTTTTAGACAAACATTGACTGAGTCTCTCGCTTTTCTTCCTAACCTGACTTGGAGCCGTGTGTCTAATGACTTAATTACACATAATGATATATATTCCATTCCGGTGAATCAAAATATTTCAAATATAAATGTTAACTTTCATGTGTCCTTGCAGCCCGTGCATAGTGCGCGTGGACGTGTACCGGCCGGAGCACCACCTGGTGGACATCCACCTCCAGCTGCCACTCGCCGACTTCCTCCCGCTCCAGGACGACTTCCTCGGCCTGCTCAACGAGCAGCTCGGGCCCTGGATCGTCAAGCCCGAGAAAGTCATCTTGGACGGCGTGCCATCCAGGTCAGTCACTCTGGGTGTAGGAGTGAAGATGTCTGCTTATATTCTCTTGATGAGTACATAACAATGATGTGCAGCCTAGCACGAGGCCTTATGCACAACACCCAATTTCATGATTCTGCATGACAAAGTATTGATGGTTTCTGAGCTAAATTTATCAGAACTGTAGCCTGTAGGAAGTGATAATTCGCACTAGCTCTTCAACTGTGTACTTTAATTGTGACCACATGAGTGTTGCTACTGTAAATTAGAGAGAAAGCTGTCAGATATAACTTATCTTGAAAATTTGGGATGTGATGTGTGTGTCCCTAAGACTATCATGAGATATGTGTGTGGAGCCCTATCACATATACATGATTCATGCTTATTTTCCATTGCTGCATGCTCTCAGTCACCAGCAGCATAGAATTAACACCTTTCACATTCTCCCTTACTGGCCAGTTAACAATAAGATATGACCATTAGGTTTAAAATAATTGTTTCATTTTAAATCATATTTATTTCATTTAATTAATATCTGGTCAAAGAATCAAGAAGACTCTAAAAGGAATCAAAAATTATTTCGATAACACTGTGTTTGATTTTCAACCTTTTGGTTCTTACCAAATCTTTGGATTCTTTTTGGAGGCTTTTTGAACCTTTGAACAGCTATATGAAGAAAATAAAACAAATATAATTCAAAATGAGTCATGCATCTTGAGTTTTCACTATATGATCAGTCACATTGCCTTTACAAGTCCTTGTTCATACCTGCGTATATGGCCATGAGAAATGGCGGTGGGAGACGTGAAGCTTTACCCTAAATCTCCAGTATTACATACGAAACGAAATGCCAAAAGAAGCCGTTAGACATTCCATCACGTGACCGTTGCTGCCCGCAGGACGCTGGTGACGGTCTACGCCCTCGCCGACTCGCTCACTCAGACCGTGGATGACATCGAGCTCAAGAAGAACTTCGTGCACCGCGACGACCTGCTGCACAGCATGCGCACCGACATCAAGGGTGAGGCCACTTGCGGAGCCAGGTTTTTGGGAAAGTGTGGGGAATGGGGGGGGGGGGGGGGGGTCGCACCTAAAGTATTTCAAGGGTCTCGAATGATTATAGCTCTGCACCAAACTTGTTGGTAGCATTGTCAATTGCTCCTGGTTTATCAAACTTTCCACTGGATATAGCCATTTATTGCTCTGGATACTTGGATAGTTGCTTTATGAATTTCACTGTCTTTTGGACGCGTGAAGGGTCAATGAGATGCAAATACATCTCATATGTATGTATCTGTATCTGTAATAGACCACATTTATATATACTCAATAGTAGATAGAAAATCGTGGTATCAATTTCACCGCTAGGTGGCTAAAACCTGCTAGTCTCGATCAAACAGACCCTGCGGTGGCGTAGCAGGAGGATGTGATACAGAATATCTCAATGTTTGTCTAAAGAATATCCATGTTAAATGCATTATATACATGTGGTTGTGTTTGATTGTCTAAAAAAATACCCACAATTAATAGATATGCGAACTGGTGTGTGATGGGTGAGGAGTCCTTAAAAGGCATGTGTCAGCCCCCATGTCCCACCTACCCCACTATACAGCCACACTCTCCCTCAAGGCTCTCCGCGCGACTGGCTGCTGGGCGGGCCGTTCTCGGGTTACCAGCCGGTGTCCGTGCTGCCCACGTACCCGCGCTGGTTCACCGACACGGTGGGCGGCATCGTGACCTTGACCCTGTTGTGTCTGGCCGCCGCCGCCGGACTCACGGCCGCCATCCTCGCCGCGCTGAGGCATTACAGGCTGCTGTGCTTCAAGGAGAACACGTGAGTCGAGGCTGGTCTTTCGTTGTTGGATGTATTGTGTTTATGTACGTGTGGTGGGGGGGGGGGGCGCGTGCGTGCATGCATGCGTGGGTGTATGTGTTTACTAGTTTTATTAACACTATACTATAGCAAGTGAGCGTCTACGTTTTGCAATACTTGTAGGTTTCTATTACGACTGTCACTGTAAATATAGAATAGTTATTGGAAACATGCACACCTACATGTACCTCTGAATGAAACAGGTCTTTGCTAAATAGTACCGTCAGTAATATTATCTCTTCAACGAAGATGCTTGTTTGAAAAACTAAACTATGTATTTTGTATATTAGTTAACCAAATTAATAAAATTCAAAAAACACACAACAACATGAGGCATAAGCTCAGCACTGCAGCTATAGACTCCATGACCTTGTGTTCACCAGTGTCTCCCCATCCGAGCCCCCACGCCCGCCCGCTGATGAGTTCAACCTGAGTTATCGAAAAGAGCCAATAGACTACAGCCGGCCCAACAGATCACCCCCGCCGATGTACACTAGTAAAGCAGAGTTCCAGTAAGTACATCCTCTAGTACACCAGTAATACTGCAGAGTTCTAGTAAGTAAATACACTCTGCAGTACTCCATGTACGCTGTATAAGTATTCATAGATCTGGACATGCTTCCATCATCTGTTACTAATGGTTTTGTGATATTTCATTACATCTTATATACATACAACCACTCCCACCCCCGCCCTTCTACTCTATTATAACTTGTCAAACTCTGTATCTATATGGGGGACTTTTATAAGTTTACATTGTGGAGTTGTGTGACTTTTTGGACTTCATGGTGTTTTTTTCCATTTTGCAGCAAGAATCCAAAGATGCAACCCGAGTTTTGAAAAAAATAACATGCACCGATGTCATGTTTATGGTAACAGAACGTGAAGGTTTCTATTTCCACATTGCAATACAGGGAAAATGATCAACCTGGGAAACTTGAGAAATATTAACAATTGTTAAATATTGACTTCATAAATTGGTGATACCATATTACTCTTGGATTATCAGAACCAGAGGCAACTACACCGAAGGATTTGATCTTCTTTTGAGAAAATTGATAATGAATGAAAGAAAGCAAGAATGAGTCATTCTTTCTGTCTTTCATCCTAGACCACTTTCAACTGAAGATGAAATCTATTGATGCAGTTGCCTTGGGTGAAAAAAAGGTGAAACTTGATTTTTAGTTAAACATTCCGTATGGTAACAGATAACAGATAAAAAGATAACAGTATTTTATTTCGGATATCTTCTACATATTTTAAAAACATAAGATCATAACCATAGAACAAGAGGGTTGTATGTACAGCAATATACAGAACATAGTAAAAAATCGTTTTTGTATTTAAAATATTTGTAAAGTAATGTAATGGATTGACACAAATTTACTTAGTAATAAATTTATATTTGTAAAGAATCACTCTTTGTATTAGACAGCTAGGTTAAACCAAGATTGAGGAATACTGCCCATCGCCAAACCAAATGACATAGTTGTATAGCAATACTACAATGAAAGATTATGTTGTCTGAGAACCATTTGATAAACATGAATGATGATTTGCTAATGCAAGTTAGTTGCTCAGTTTATTCATATTTGTAAGCTTCTGTGATACTAATTTATTAGTGAGTAGCACATTGTGATATATTTATGCATTTATTCTAATCCATAGTTACTGGCGCGATCTATTTTTATATTCCTTTCCCAAATATTGTTTTGTAATTGTAAATTTTACTGACTTAGCCATGGATAGATAAAGAAAATATAGCTTCTTTCTGATATTGAGCAATGATATTAAAATACATTGCATGTAATAAAAAATGTAATGTGTGAAGTGCGCGGTCACTGTAAATGATATTTGTTTATGGACTGCTTTTCATTTAAAACTGGTGTGAAATAACGAGAATAAAATTAAACATTTGTTAAGTTATTGTATTGAGTTTATGTAATATGGGCATACAGTATGTAGTAGCCGAAACTGAAGCAATACGAACTGCTATCCATGTTTTGATGTTCTTTTTTCTGCTCTTGACTATAATCGTAAATATTGATATAAGATTTTATAAGATGTTGTTTCTTATTCTAATAAATTATTAATTATTCTAATAGTTTTGCATGTTTGCATATGGATTACTGTTAATAAGTCTACAGGTGTAATATATAATACTAGGAATTTAGTTAGTGACCAACAAATTGTGTGATTATATTTTTATTTCAAATTTAATAGTGTCATTCTCACATAAATTCCCAAAGACCACTATTTTATGGTGATACAATTATTTGTAACATTCAATTGTGAAGTAGGCTACTATTTGGTGTGACAAATATTTGAATTTGGCTAAATTCAATTCATATACTGTAGTATTAGGTGTAGACAAGTTTTAAAATTTAGTAAATCATTATCCAGAATGCATGTCAAACAATTTGATTGATATATACAGGAGAACAGATCTGTCCATGTATAATGTTCCAAAAAGCACAAAAAATACACCACACACAACTTCACACCCACCACTGCTGAATTACCTGAGGTCCGCCAAAACAGGAGGCCTACATCCATCCAACACAATCTTCCTGCCCTCTTTAGGTATGGCCCTACACACCTATAGTATTCCAGCGGCCACGACTTAACACCCTCCCCACCCCCCAACCCCCAACCCCCACCTTTTTTATCCTCTCCTCACACTCCACCTCGTTGTTGTGGTTGGGCCTGCACCCAACCACTTTTCTTACTGGAAATATTTACCCCATAGTGAAAAAATTGCTGGGCCCAACAACTTTTGTTCTATGTTAGCGTCTCCCCTGGCACATCCAGTTTTCCCTGATGAACCCTAGTGTAATATGCTATAAGATACATATATTTCAAAATAAAAACGAAACATACACTCGTTTAGTGTAGATTTTAGTCATGATAGAATGATATTTGACCACTCGATTGTCGTGTCAATCGTGAAATTGTCGTTGTCAAATCCTACAATAACCAACATATAATGTAACATATAAAAACAAAACACACACAATACACATCCCATCTTTACTTTCCATGAACCCATACAATACAATACAATACAATACAACTACCTATCCCAGTGACAGTCGATGATTATAGACAATCCATTTTGTCAACCACCGACAAAACCACACACAACACACACAGTACAGCACCCGCGACATCACAGCGCTGCCTCCCGAGCTAGCGGCAAAGCCGAGGTCCTGGAGCGTGCGTCCCTGGAGCACGGCGGTGACGGTGCTGGCGAGCGGGAAGGGGCCCTGGCCGCAGTGCCGGCCGTGTGGGTCGTCCAGGTCCAGCGACCAGAGCATGATGCCGCCAAGGCCCTGCCCGGCCATCCAGCGCGTCTGTCAGTATGCGAGGAACAGGGTGAGTAACACTGTATGCAATCATGTTCATCTATTGTGGTGGTAGTGGAAAGGGGGGGGGGTACAGTGTGGGTACAGGGGGGGGGGCATAGGCAGTCAAGATTCTCTAATTTATTTATTTTTTCTACATCCCATAATTTTATGGCCTTTGATCCCAGATCCAGAATCTTTTGGTATTTTGTCCACATTCCACACTTTAATACATTTTATCCACAAACATCACACTTTCTTGAAATCCAACATACCCCTTTTTTGCCTATTTCCTTTTTTTTCCAACATCCTACTTCCCGATAAACTCGCCCCATCTATATAAATTTGCAATGGTCAGTGTATGCCAAGTACATGAAGAGATGTGGTTGGCATATGTAGGACACAGTTCCATGACACAGTTGCAAGTTCAGGGGCAAATACATCTAAGATGTTTTCATACCAGTGAAGTTAGTAAATTCAATGTGGCCAAGTCCAATACATTTAATTCTAAAAAGTTAGATAACTACTGAACAAGAAAATACAATCGGTGTATTCAATGTGTCAGCCAGTAAAGGGTTCAATGTTGCAAAATAAAATCTCAGTTTAATTTGTCCTTGTAATCAAACACATATAAAAAAAAAAACGTGTCTTAATCAAAATACTGTTAAATATTTATTCATGCTATATTTGATCAAAGTCGATGGTATGAAGGCTCAACAATCTTATGCGAATCAGCTAAACATGTGCCAACATGAGCGCGTCATAGTTTATCGTTCAGTTATCGTTTAGCAACGCACACGGAAACGTTATGTTAAGAAAATGAAAAGAAATAAAATATACCGCCGCGTGATATTCCATGATACAAATCATATGTAAACATTATATTATATTTTATTTGTTAATATTTTATTTAATTTGTAAACAAACTATATTTTGTAAAATAATTTTATAACATTAATAGTAATACAAGCGCGCGATTATAACCATACAGTTTGAATAGGACAGGCCGGCGATCTCACTTTGATAGCTTTGCGCAGTGGCAGTACCGTAGCCAATGAGGTTTATCCGAGGCGCGGTTATTGCTAATTGAAAACTATTCCCAATACCCCGCGGTGTCCACTTGAAATATAGTGGGCATTCGCAATGTTTGCCGGCCCTGTCAAGGGCATCACTTACCAATAAAAGCTTCCCACTACCTGAGACTTGCCTTGGGCAAACTTACAAAGTGTGAAACATAGGATTCTATCGAAAACAATACTACATAACTGTAATGAATCGCATGCCGCGGTCTTAATAATTTGCACCATTTACCACTAGAGTAAACTGATAAATAAATTTGTACGTTGAAATGGTACAACATTTAGAGACATTTTTCTACGTTAATTAGCGATAAAGTATAAACTCATATTTCTTATTTTACAAACCATATTAAGTATGCTTTAGTGCATTCTCAAAACATCCAAATAATATGGGATGTAGTAAATAAAAACAAATACATGATCAAAAGAATGCAAGTCCATTTATCTGAATAACTGATGGTAAGCAGTGGTAAGCCTAGTTCTACATATCAGACGGCAAAATGTCAATTAAAAGGTATATGTAATGGGACCAAAATTACACTTGAATTTGGAGTGGGAATACCATATTAAAATTCAATTGCGTTTGAAATAATGTATGTTGTTTGTGAATCTAATTATACTTAGTAGCTATCATTTCAATACAAAATTATCCGCGAATTTTTTTCTGTGCAGCTTATATTAAAACTTAAACTAGCAATATTGTTTTAAAAGGGTTAGAATATGCAGTAAATATACAGAGATACATGTAGTAAATAATGTTTGCATTTTTATAAACCGATGGTTGAACTGGCTGTGGACTCAATCTTATGCAATTCGATCACTCAAATATTCTTTATGATATAGCAAACTTTAAATATGATAATTTGATTGCTTCATATTTTTAATGGTGTATGGTAAGCATTATTTATATACAATACTGCGCATCTCTAATGTTTGAATGTGAACATCCCGTGTAGTGTGTGTGTGTGGGACCATGTATCAATTTAGTATCCAACCCTTGGGTACTTGCTCTGCTTTAGCCTTTTTATTTCAAGAGACAGCTTTCCACATTATTTAATATTTCCAAGTACAACTTACGACCCTTCTTTGTGTCCCAACACACAATTGAAACCCTCCCCCTTCCCGCCCCCGATCGATGAACATACATTGAAGTTCCGCCCCCAACCGCTGGTAGCTAAGCTTAAATGTGAACGATGGCCAATTGTTGTTGATGAACAACCACCTTGGAGCCCCCATCCCGCAGTCTCTGTGAACTACCAAAGATTTATCGCAATCGCGATCAATATTAAATACATTACCCGCTAGCTGTGCAGTACTCACCTTGAGCGCGACGGAGCGCGCGTTGTCGTAGCTCACCCACGTGGCGCCGCTCACGGCGTACGGGAACTTCTGGTCGGCGTCCCAGCCGCGCCGCGCAGCCGCAGAGAGCAGGTCACAGATCTGACAGCAGACGACAGCAAGCACATGGACAACAATCAAAGGCAAAATTTTATTTTTTTATACGACACATTAGATCTACAGTAATTAATAACATACAAATGCACAAATCTACCCATGGCCAACATGAATGGATATCTCAATGGGTTTATGTCTAGGTTAAAGACTCACATTTGGTCTGTCTGTGAAATGAAGACCTCCTGCCTATTGACAGCCGGTCCGCTCTGACTAATACCAATGAGACTTTTAAGATGACGAGTAAACCGCTGTAAGGGACCATTCAATATTTACGACAGGGTGTGGTAGGAGGATTTTAGGGCGGGCCATGAACTTTTGTCACAAAGTTTTGAGGGGGGGCTATCAATTTTTTCACACACGTTTGAAGGGGGCTATCAATTTTTTCACAGAAAATTTACCCCTATTTTTGAGATTCTGTACTAAAATTTATTGTTTTTTTAATATTATGGATATCAATCAAATAGGATTTGAGTTAGCTTACAGTGAATGCGTAAATTGTAAGGGGGGGGGGGGGTCATCAATTTCTGTCACATGAAATCAAGGGGTGTTACCAATTTTTTCACAGAGATTTGAGGGGGGCTATTATTTTTTTCACAGCATTTTTGGAAAATCCTCCTACCTCACCCTGTCATAAATACTGAACAGTCCCTAAGCAACAACCTTTCACATTTTCATCTGAGAGTGGTCGCTGTACACCATTGGGAAACTATGGTTGTCGTCAAAATATTCACCGGTGCGATCAAATCTCCATAGAATTACGCGTCCAGCCAATAAGAGACCTCTATTTTCACCATCCTATTCTGCTATCGACCCCGACAGCTGCGACTGCTGCTGTAACTCGTACTTCTCACCTCGTAGTAGCTGAGGGTGCCGCTCTCGCCCGTGTACTGCCCCGGCGGTCCGGGCCCCAGGCTGGGCGCGCCCACGCCCGCCCTGCCCGCGGCGTCTGCCAGCAGGAACGAGCGGCCCTGCAGGGCCAGCCCCAGCACAAGCTTGTCGGCGGGAGCGCCGGCCGCCAGCCACCGAGACACCGCCCACTCCTACAAGCAAAGGTGGCCGGTTATATGTGAGAAATCAAATATATGTACAATAATCACAAAATGGTAATGAGATAACTCCATTTGGTAAAGAGAGATCCAACCCAAATGTAGCCTGGTTACCCCGGTGTGGTTACACGTGGTAAATCAAATATGTATAATACTCATAAATGGTGATGAGATTAATCCATTTGGTTAAAGAGAGATTCAATGAGCTCATTGCGTCGCTTCAGCAGCTGAAGCAAAAGCCTTGTGATCACTTTGTTTGCATGTCAGTATGTATGTATATATGTCTCTGTAGAGGGATCACTTTGTTTGTATGAACCGATTTTGTTCAAACTTGTATATATGTCTCTGGACAAGCTATTCGAGGGTATACTTTGAACCGATTTTGTTCAAACATCATACACCTATTACATGTGGTACGCTGTGACACCAGAGAGTGATTCGATTTTGGGCACTTTGCCCCATAAAGTTTTTATTCAATCACTTTGCCAATTTAAGTGTGATTTCCTGACAGCCATTTTAGGTCATTTTTTTGTAATTTTCTCCAATAGTTCCAATACAGCTTGAACCATGAGTTCAAAATTTGACACACTGCTCATATATCTAGTGACCATCATCAGTGTCCAATTTTGGCACTTTGTCAATCAAAGTGTTCTCCCCAGAAGGTCATTGGTGGCCAATTTTGGCATTTTTAGCTTGACACATGAGGGACTGGTAACCACGACCTACGGTGAACTTTGGTATTTTGCTAACTACATGAAAAGTGCTCAGAGAGCACAGCATTGTGTAGCAGTTTAGACATTTTAGTTTTTTTGCTACTTTCATCAATACTTTCAATACAGGTTGAACCATGACCTCCAAATTTGATTCTAATGTTCACATATGTAGTGACAATCATATATGTTCATCTTTGGCACTTTGCCAATTAAAGTGTGCCGTTTTAGTTCCATATTCGACATTTTCAACATTTTTATTAATAGTATCAATACCTTTGAAGACAAAATCTTCAAACTTGGTTCACTGTTTACATTCATTGAGACCATCATGAGTTTTAAATTTTGGCTATTTGCCCAGAAAACTATAGGTTCCAGGGAGCAATTTTAAGTTTTTGTAAAATGCTTATGCAATATCATAATCGCCCATATGTCAGCGTTGTTCTAGAGACGCCGTGTTCTTTGAACAATTTTGATCTAGTTTAAACAGTATTCTTTATGCATTTATACCAGGACTGGTCATTGACATTTATGTCACAGAAAACCAGTTATAATTGAACTGGTTCGTGTCAATGTAAATCCTATCAGCTTCAGCTAGTACGTAACATAAAACAGCACCCCCGTCGTCCTGAATCCCCTCCCCGTCTACACAGCACCCACAACTGACCTAACAGTACCACCACCCCTCCGCCCCACCCCACCCCCCAATCCTACTGCCATTCTGACAACACCCACTCATGCCCTGATAGCACGTGCTGAAATACGTTCACCCAAAATTGAGTGATGTGTTTGACAATCAAAATACTATTATATGTGTCGGTGTGCCTGTCTACACATTATTATTATTAATATGTTTCTTGCTAGATCTATATGTTGTAGGATTTAACCACGAGATTGCCGTTTCAATCGTAAAATTGGACATGGCATGCTGATGGCTGATTTAGGAGAGGGTAAATCAGACATCAGCACGCTCGATTTTACGATTGTTACGACAGTCGGGTGCTCAAATACCATTCTATCATGAAGTAGATACGATTACATGTCCCATAAATACTAAATACACACTAATTTCTTATAATGATAGTCAGTGCACAGGGCCGTATACATATGAGGCAGGGGAGGCAACTGCCTCCTCTGTACAGGGAGACCGTGTTATTGGAGCTTTTCTGTCATAGATAGCCTCAAAAGCAATGAAAATGGTCCAAATTCAAAACTTTTCTTGTTGGCTTTTAGCATGCCCTCAAAATAAACGCCTACGGTGCAATATTTTGTTTACACCCTCGCCCAATATATTTGCCTCCTCTGTTTTACAATCCTGGCTACGCCTATGTGCATTATTTGTGATCGTGACGTACCATGGGCATGTGCATCGTACAGGGCAGAACTCAACTGAGATTGATGAATAGCCATTCTTTCTTTTCACCCTTGATTGTTTACTTTTAGATTATATAAATAAACGACAAAGGGTAAAAAAAAAGAATGGCTACTGATAAGGTCTTTTAGACTTAGTTCCTAACCTCTAGTCTCTACAATACATGTGCCCTATAGCTGCGCTTGACGTTCACAAACAATACCTTCTAGTAGACGCTGCGCGTACAAAGACGTTTGGAATGATACGTGGAGCGCACTACGTTTTACCTACTCCCACTGGGTTCTATGAAACGGTCTTCCATTCATAGTAAGGATACTGCTCAGGCGTGAGTTATTATGGTTTTTGTAAACAATCTGAATATTTTCTGTATATCTAACAAAATAACTCGGATGAGATATCCATTATATATATATAGAAGATCTATGGGTATGACAAAGCCGCCATTCCGCTTTATTTCAAATCAAAACTTATGGATGGATGAGACAGTTGCATGTGCTGTTGCAACTGCTTTTCAACAATGATACAGCATCACGGGAGAATAGTTTTTCTCCCGAACAGATCAGTGACATGGCTGTACATCATCATCGTGGTAATCTTCCAAGCGTTTCCTCCAGCAGGATCTGCCAACATGGAGATCAAGGATCTAACCGTAGTGATATTTGAAGACAAGAATTATACAGTAAAAAACGCCGCCTATAGCAGCACACGTGTTGATATTCCATGTCACTATAAGATCCCCGCTGGCGAAAAACCATTCCTAGCACATGAGACTAGACATGGATGGATAAAGATTACAGATAGTACTACTGGTATATATGAACGTGTCGACAGTGACGATAGCCGACGTGCAGACTGGACACTTGTTAGAAACAATTTCAGTATATATGACGTGGGAAAATACTGTTGTAGATTCAGCACTTCTATAGATACTAGCCCTGTTTATAGTGGAGAGGAGTGCGCGTGTATATATGTAGTAGATTTTACAGAAAATACTTGGAAAACACACTTGGTGGACGAAAAGAACACATCTTTATTAAATACGTTCGAAACCAAATATTCCGATTACAGCATAAAGGCCAAAGGGTCAATCAAAATATTTGTCAGCTACAATGACATTTATCCGCCCTGCGATCTTATCCTATATGAGAAGACTGCTGGCTCCCAATGGAAACTTTTGAGTACGAAAAATTCATCTCGTGCGACAAAGAATGATAATGGAAGATATTCACTGATGATGGAAGTGTGGAAAGACCTAACATGTGAAATGAAGTCTAGTCGTATTGCACTCAAGGCAGTACTTGAGAATTGTAAACATCGCGACGCCCACTTTTTGCATCCAGACTGTGAATTTTTAAAGAATGGAGGTCTGACGGGAAAGCAAGCGGAGAGACATATCAACATCATCAATATTTGCGAAGAAAAATGTTCAGTACCATGCGAAAATGGAGGTATTTGCAAGAATGACTCTTGCTACTGCAATGAAAATTACGCCGGCTCCTACTGCGAGTGTCTACTGTCTTCGATCTGCGAGTGCGCTGCTGCACCACATTGTCAACACGGAGGCACGTGCACGTATGATAAACTCATCCATAAGTTCTACTGTGTATGTAGCGAGCGTTGGGAAGGGGACAGATGTCAGAATTATAAAGAACCTGTTGCAGTCACGACACCAGCACCCGGTGGTGGCACCGAGACCCGTATGTCACCTGCCGTTGTGGGGATGACGGCCCTTCTCGCCATTGGCGGGGTAGTGGTCATAGGATCCATTGTTGTTCTCGTACTAGTAACCCGTAAAAACAGAAGACCACCTCCCGCTGTTGTTCGACCGATGCATCTATCAGAAAGTTCCTTAGATGAAGGTCAACCACGCCATAGTCTGGCCACTAGCGACAGCAAAAAATTCTCTTTCCAGCTTATTAATTTTTTCTTCCCCAACAACAAAAAAAGTGACGAGGAGCCGCTGGCATCATGAATATGTCTTAAATTACACTGAAAGATTAAAAGCAACAACAAAAATGAGTAAAAAAATAAATGGAATTAGTGGATATAAAAAATTTACGTAAATTTGCGTGTGACGTGTCTAAAGAGTACCAACACATTTAAAGATTTGCTATAAACAGTGAGCTCATCGTAAAGTCAATACCGGGACCTCATCAGGCCTGCCTGTGTCATGTGTCATGTTCTTTTGTGTCTCCCCAGCCAGCTGCAAGGATCATGTAATGGAGAAACCGATAGATTAATGAACGAGGTACCAGTTTAGGTTTGCAAATATTTATAGCCAATGTAACAAGAATAAATTAATATTCAATGTATGTTTATACCAATCACTTATAAAATATATTTATTATTTAAACTTGTGCTGATGTTGTATTTGTGTGTTGTTAAAGCTGATGCGAAATCGTTTTGAGTTTCATTGATTGTTAATTAAAAAGGCTAGGCAAATTAATGGATTACGCTATTATCGGTTGTTTTATTAATGCAGAATTTGCTACAACACCTACTACCCGTAAGTTAGTACAGTCGAGTGATTATTTCTTTTGAATATTATTTGCAGCTAAGATTCCTCTACTAGGAAATACCTTACGAAGATCATATATCTTTAATTATAACACTCTATCTCATGTGGTTGAATATTGCCCTCGCAAGCTCGGGCAATATTCACCACATTCTGGCATGCATTCATACATGGTGACCTGCAAACCATGACATATTTCTTCATTACAAAGTACCTTAAGTACTGCAAGCTCTCTCAGGTCCTTTACATAATTCAAAATGTTGATCAATTAATATCACAAAATCGGTGTTGACCCCCTTGCCACACCACACCCTTGATCTGTCTATGCGATACTTTGTAAATGTTTGTTGGCTACAAACAATCGCTTTTTCAGTAAACCTCGAAATTCATAGTAAAATAAGTACGTCCAAATATTTCTAGTTTTACAGTACTTATTGCGCCACTCACGATGCTGTTGTGCGGGTTGAACTTGCGGTCGTGGTATCGCGAGAAGAGCGGGCTGTTCCCGCCCGTGTGCCGGTCCCAGGAGCCCCCGTGGAAGTCGTAGCCCATCAGGCTGATGAAGTCCACGTGCGCGGATAGCTCCGGGACGTTATAGCTGGAAAGAGGCGATAATTGCAATGGGACTTTGCTTGTCAACGTAAATTCCGTCTCACAATGCTGCTACTTAAATTGTTAACCTGTAATTGCCCCTGTGTTTCACAACACCATTGGGTATTAACAGGACCCGGATGTTGGCATGTATTTTGTGTTACTCGCCACACCCCCTCACTGCTGGGTGATTCCATACCCTACTCACCCCCTAGTGTCCACACACTCACACCAACTTGCACCCCATCTACACGAGGCAATACCCCCGGACACACACACACACACACACACACACACACACACACACACACACACACACACACACACACACACACACACACACACACACACACACACACACACACAGATTATGGGTGTACCCCACTCCACCAAACCCTAACTTACCCCTCTGCCACCCCCACCGCCCTTTCCTTCCCCTTAATAACCTATTCCCACCACACTTCCTTCCTCAGACTCACCTGCGTAACGTGTCCCCCACCCGCACTCTACCCTGTCCCTTCCCTTCTCATCTGACACAGCTAGCTTGGAGTGACCCGCCCCCTGGCTGTACGTCCCCCACCCGCACTCACCCCTGGGTAATGTGTTTCTCAGCCACGCCCACGGCGGCAGACAGCAGCAGGCGGCGGCGCCCCGTGGCCTCGCCCTCCGCCGCGAAGCTCGACCTCAGCGTCTGTGGGAGCCAATAGTACAGTGATGCCTCAACATCAAGGTTTCTCATAATACAACTGCCAGCTGGATCTCTTTAATTTTAGGACAATCTAAGGGACTGGCCTCGGTGGTTTCAATGGAGAGGTAGTTGTGTTTCGGAGTTCGTGGTGCGCTTCTCTCTGTGTAAAGGGTGATGGGTTCAAGGAGTCCCACACCCCTCTTTGTTTAGCTCTCGTTTCCCACAACCTTCTTTTTTTTCTATTGTTTTTTACAACCTTCCACGATGACTCCGCCCCCCCCCCTGGGGCGGGACCCACCTACCACTACAGATTTTGGGACGTAAGAAATAGTCTTGCCATAGATGTGGTCTTAATTAGAGGCTTTACTGCAGTCTAGAGATAAGAGTCTTGGGCAAGTAAATTAAACATTCACATACCTGAGATGTCGAATTATCAGTAGGAATTTTCCGATATAGAGAATGGATAGAGTGCCATCACACAGGCAGGTCCAGGCTTTTAGAAAGAGGGGAGCGCACGATTTCATGGGTTTCGTACGCGTGATCAATAGCAAACATGTCAAAATCCTTATGAAAATAAGGTATTTTGGTACGAATAGGGGGTTGCTAGCCCCCCCCCCCCTCCTCTCCCCCGTATCTGCCTATTCAGTCAACTGCTTATTCTTTTGAAAATTGGGTTGATAATTATATATTATATATATATTATATATTTTATAATTATAATCTTTTCATTGCAATTGCCAACATTCTAGACTGTGAAGTAGTATTATTTTGTTTAAAGACGTAACCTGATGTCGATGCTCACCCTGACGAGTGCCGAGAGTGACCGCCGGTCAGTGGGAAACTCCCAGTCGATGTCGAGCCCGTCGAGGTCGCGCTTACGGAGGAAGGTGACCACGTTGGTGGCGAAGGTGGCGATGTTTGGCCTGGGAGGACGTGACGGCCGTGAAGCCGGCAGACCCCGCCTTGGCACCACCTGCAACACGCGGGGGTGGAGGGAAGGGAGTGAACAGCACAGCCCGCAGCCATGCCGACTGCGTGCTTTAGGGCTTCCACTATTACGACCTCTAATTAGGGTGTAGGACTCAAGTGGTCTTAATATCGAGAGGTGCTCTAATTTATATGGAGGGTTAAGGTTGACAGCCATGCCCACTACGTTCTTATCTTGGCATCTGATTCTCAGAGGAGAGATGCTCTATTTTATTTGTAGGTTTGGGTTGACGTATTTCTGGACAGTGTAAAATGGTCTTACGAAAGGTGGTCTTTTAATCCAGGAATTCAGGCCTCAAGTGGTCCTAGGGATGATGTACATTTTGTCATGCTCATCGAAAGTCAAAGGTGGAATAATGGTCTTTTTTCTTGACCCCCTCTCCCTAAAGTGGAAATATCAGATATGTGACATATTCGAAAAACAGCTACACAGTGTTCTGCGTTTCGCGACATCGTTCATTAAAAATTACCTTTGCATACATATGTAATGATATGACCCCCACCCACCCCACCACCACCCACGGAGCGTGAAAAATGTAGGCCAACATCATCACTTCATGGAGAGGTGGTCTATTTTATATGCAGGTTAATTGACATCTTTTAGACCGTGGAAAATGTTCTTACTAAGGGTGGTCTCATTATTGAGGTGGTCTTATAATCAGGGGTTCTAATGTTATGTACATTCTGCCCAGACTCTGATCTTAGAGAAGTGACAATGGTGGGAGAGATCAAGAGACAAGACATGACGATGCTTCCATCTCCTATCGTCGTTCTACGCAATTCTCTTTTACACTACACATGATCCAGTGTTACAACATCAATAACTTGTGATTTTGATAATATAAAGCCCGAAATGGATGAGAACGGCACCTCCAAACACTTTCTTAACATTACCCGCCAATTGGAACATTCTGAAATCTAGAGTTTGTGATATGTATTGTGATGTGAAGAAATCATTATCATTATCTCTCCGTCATCCACCACTGACCTTGTCCCATCATGCATCATATCTTTGTGTTCCAGCATTTTCACTTCACAATCATAATCCAGTGTTACAATATCAATAACTTGCGATAAAATATCGATAATAAGGCCGAAATTGATGAGGATGGCACCTCCAAGCACTTTCTTAACATTACCCCGCCAAATGGAACTTTCCGAAATCTACAGTCTGCAATATGCATTTGAAGAAATCATTATTTAAAAAATAATTCTAACATGATCTGAGCATTCTGGAATATCTCCGCCATCCACCAGGTCACCACTGACCCTGTCCCATTATGCACCATATCTCCATCATTGGTGCAGAATACTTACATATATGTAATTTTAAATATTTAAGAAAAAACATAGCTCTCATATTGCTGCATTTGAACAATGAACTCTTTAAAAGAGCATCCACTAGGTTGTTTTGACTTGTTGTTTTGCTGATTTCTGTGCAGTGTATGGTCTACATGAGAAACATCATCTTTCAGTTTGAAATCACGTCTATCCAGGACGAGCAACCAAAACATTTTATTTCTGTTTTATTTTTATTTCATGTTTTTGAATGTCTGCTTTCGATCCCGCATAAAATGATTGTTACAATAAAACCTCTCTATCAAGACCACTGGGTTTTCAGACGGTCTCAATGCAGAGGTGGTCTCTTTACAGGGGTGGTCGTTTTATGAAATTTTCTTACTGCAACAAGCTGCGTTATTACAGAGATAATCTCACTATAAAGGTGGTCTTTTAGGATGTTCTACTGTGTGCGTTACCTACAGAGGGGGTCTTCATTGGATGTTCTATTGCACCTATAGAGCTTGACATTGTGTGGTACCTATGGAGGTCAGCTTAATTGAAGGTTCTACTGTACCTATAGACTCTGTGTGTGTAGATGTGGTCTGTATTGGAGGTTGTACTGTAGCATGTGTTCGTTACCTATAGAGAGCATGGTGCGCAGGCGCGGGTTGGCCCGCTTGAGGCCCGCCAGCTTGGCGTAGTTGCCCTCCTGGCCCTGCACCGGGTCGTCATTCCACTCCATGGGCACCAGCCTGAGTGAGCAAGAGGGTGAGGCGAGGTGTAAACGTGTTTTCTGTATGATTGGGGCAGGGGGGCACATATAAGTGATATGTCATCCAATGACGTATATGCCCACTCCACTCATAGATAAGGGCCAACGAAGGAACGTAATTATCTATATGGACGTTAATTCAAACAGGCAATTAGAATGTGAATACAATTATGTAGAACCGTAATCTTTGAATGGGCATTTCTAATGTACATTGACACGATGACACAATGTACAATGACACAATTTGGATATTGATATATCATTTACATGTAAGGCAACATGTGTTTATTTATGCATCCAGTCATCAAATTATGAAAAATCATGGTTATGGGATACATGCACTAGACAGTTTTCACACAGCGACTGACGTACCTCAAAAGGTCGGGGTCGATCACGCCAAAGGCGTACACGAGGTGTGTGCACAGCGCGGGGTCCAGGTCCTCCACCTGCACTCTCGCACCCGCGTTTTGGCGCGACGTGGCCCAGCTGGCGAAGTAGCAGACCCGGCGGTATGGAGGCTGAGCTGCAAGCAAACGGTGATTGTTTGCTGTTTGTTTGTTTTTGTTTTTTTGTTCTTTCTTTGTTTGTTTTTTAGCTATCACAATGACATGAGTTTATATTGTATTTCCTGATTGTTGTTTTTTGTTGGCTGGTTGGTTGGTTGGTTGGTTGGTTGGTTGGTTGGTTGGTTGGTTGGAAGGATGGCTGGTTTGTTGGTTGGTTGGTTTTCTGGCTTGTTGGTTGGTTGGTTGGTTAGTTGGTTGGTTGGTTGGTTAACTGGTTGGTTGGTTGGTTGGTTGGTTGGTTGGTTGGTTGGTTGGTTGGTTGGTTGGTTGGTTGGTTGGTTGGTTAACTGGTTGGTTCGGCAGGCTAGCTGGTTGTTTAGTGTGTGTGTTTTATTTGTTTGTAGGTGTGTTTGTTGTGTGTTATTATTGCTGCCGCCGCCGTTGTTTGGTTTGACGTGGCTGGCGGCAACCAAACTTCAAGGATGGCACGTGCTGCCTTATGATGTAAAGAGGGACAGGGGCACTACTAGGCGTATTTTCCAACACATGTACGGAACTGTAGTATGCAATACTTACTGTAATTGATAAGGCCATTAAAAGCATCTCTATTCGTCATGTTATCAATGGTTATCAAACGGTGCATGTCCATGCATTCGAAAAAGGGAAATTAGATGTCAATATAATGTATATAATGTGTGTGACAATGTATGTGACGGTTGGCAAGAAATCATCTAAAATCACTTATTACAATATGATTGCAGACTGATTGCGTGCTAAAACAGTATCTTCTAATCATCAAAGTTACATGAAACCCCATCACACCATAATGCTTTACTTACCATGGCATTGCAACATCCATAATGTACTCACTAATACACAGAGGGTACACGCATGTGAACCGATCATCATGTATCTAAATAATTTTCCAAGTTGAACTTTATGATTGTGTGCATCTTATAAAAGTGTAATATTATTAATCTATCACTAAGTTACAAAATCCATGGTATTGATTTATCTAGAGTATGACTGTTGATCAATACAGAAATGTAGGAGGGTCATGGCCCTGTAACACATGTCACTCGTTTCTATGGTAACCATGTTATTTCATATGCCCACTGGCTATATGTCACCATGGAATAGGTGCACGAATATTGGCTCGTAGATCATTGGTGGTTTCGTTCGTGTATGGTCAAAACACCATTTATTAAAAAGAAACCCTCTAAGATAAGTATTTTCAAGTATGATATATTCCATCGTGTATATGTGATTGTTTCCACAGAATCTCAACTCTGTTTTAGAATTATTTTATATATACCGGTATTATGTGTTTCTCGTGCAAAAATAGATATTTCATAACGATCTCATGCCTCCTACTGGGAATCAATGCATGAAACCAAAGAGAACATTATTTTATTTTTCACTATAGTTTCAATTTGAAACGTGACCATCCAATTGGCATGATGATTTGATATATTTGATCAAAAGGGCTCAGAGTGCACAGCGTCGCTAGAACAACTCATTGTCTTCAGACTGTTACGTAATAAATATTGATACATTCCAGCCAATCCACCCTGAAATGACAAATCGGCCGTCTTTTGGAGGATCTGGAGCTAGGATCGGCCATGTGAAATTGGGGGGGGGGGGGTTAAACCAAAAGTTAAATGTTTCAAAGTCTAGCACATTGTGTCATTAGTCAACAATGATCAAGAAGGAAAGATTTAATTGGTTTTTGATAAAATAATTTAGTATGTGTGTTTGTTTGTTTATTTCTTAATGTCATACAACATATAAATTGTTATAATACATATAAAATCATTAATATATGTTGCCCGGCTATATCTGGCCTATAAGACATTACATTAAAAACATTTATGTTAAAATACAAATTTAAGTAAAACATATAAAACATATTAAACATGTGACTGTAATAAATATAAAATCCTATACAACCAAGTTTCAATTAAATATTTAGTAGACCTGAACGCCTTTCCATAATACTAAAAACTAATTTCCCTAAAACCGCCTGTATATTTGTATTGGTCATCAATGCACAAAACTGATCTTTAAAACACAGCTCTGGGTTTAACAGACTTACCATATTCTGTCTGAGATCATCATATATAGGACATTGAAGGAGCAAGTGAACTTTATCTTCTATATCATTATTGCATAATGTACATAACCTCTCTCCCAATGGGACCTTTTGTCTCCTGCCAAGTTCAACCATTATTGGAAGTGAACGACATCGTAACATTGCAAGGTTTTTACTGTGTGCAAACGGCATTCGTGTAGTGACATATGTTTCTACTAATATATCTTTTTATAGGAACAGTATAACCGAAGTTTGCTACCATTATCATTACCATGATCATTAAAAACATTGTTACACCATTTATCTTTCTCTCTTACATTTAGGTAATGTCTCTAAAGTCACTCAGTATTCCTTTTGTACAAACATCGTCATTGCATGAGGCGCTATCTAGTAACTGACACTCTTTTAACATTGATATAACATTAATAGTTTTGATGTTACGTCGAGACATTGATTACGTGAACATTGGTATGTGTGTTTACTTCAACAACAACTTTTAAAATGAAATCATTGGCCTCTCGTTGAGAGGACGTATGCGTCTATATGAAGTCACTTATTGAGCTGATAATGACAGGAACACATCGGTGTGCGGAGTTGGATGAGTTAACATCATGCAATTCTATTCTAAATTGGGTCTAGGAGCTGGACGGACATATCTCGTGTTGTGGACACTGGCTATCATAATGTGTGTGATCGTAGTTTTGTATAGGTAAGTCATGGGGATTTGGGTTAAAATGGGGTACAAATGTACCGTATGCAAATGTTTTTTTATGTTTTTAACTCTCTATACATGTTGGTGTTTTTTAGAAACAAAATTTATATTCCAATCATTCTAATGTCTCACTAGCATGCACAATTTACAAAACTGATAACTTGATGGTTTTATGTTGATATTTTTGTTTGTTTGTGCGTGCGTGCGTGCGTGCGTGCGTATGTGTGTGTGCCTTTGCAAGTAATGAGAATTTTGATATTTTAGATCATTATTACTGTAGGTTTTGAAATCAAATGATGATAGAGAAATTTATGCATATGTTTTGTGTATATATATATATGAGTTCGTTTCTAACTTTCTCTATATATATATATATTAAGCATATATATATATATATATATATATATATATATATATATATATATATATATATATATATATATATATATATATATATATATATATATATATATATATATATATATATATATATATGCTATATATACCATATATATATATATATATATATATAGCAATATATATATATATATATATATATATATATATATATATATATATATATATATATATATATATATATATATATATATATAAGATATGCTTCCTGTTTTCTTTAACCACTTTGTGACTGATGATATATATAAGTAAGAAACAATATATATATACAACATATATAGTTCCTTGTATTTATATTTTTAAAATATATAAGATATATGCTTCCTGTTTTTCTTACACTTTGTGACTGATATTGCGTTAAGAGCAACTCTTATGAGGATCTAGTTCCATTTTCTTTAAAAATATAACATCCGTATAGTTATATAGGTATATCAGATACTATATATATATATATATATATATATATATATATATATATATATATATATATATATATATATATATATATATATATATATATATATATATATATATATATATATATATATACACACACACATACATACATACATACATACATACATACATACATACATTACATACATTACATACATACATATATACATACATACATACATACATACATACATACATACATACATACATACATACATACATACATACATACATACATACATACACATACATACTACATACATGTTTATGATACCTCCAAATTAAAAATGAAACAATTCGAATTCACTTATTTTCAATACAAACAACCAACAAGTAAATTGTGGACATAATCAAAATTGTGTATTAAAAGTGTGGATATTGTTATTTGATGGTTTAACATACATTTGGTTTATTTAGAGCTTTGACTTTCCTATAATTTAAAGAGAACAAGATTTTACGTTGCCAGTGGGGAGTATATGAAAATTAAACCAATATGAAATAGCATTTACCCAAACTCCACAAACACCATAGACCATGTGTTCATAATGTCGTTGGTTCCGTTCAATAAAATAAAACACAATAGATATTGTTTCAGGTTTGGACTAAATACCAATAATCCATATGTTCATGTATATGAAAAGCAAACCAATATGAAATAACATTTACCCAAACACCATAAACACCATAGATATTGTTTGGACTATGTACCAAAAATCCATATTTTCAAGCCCAACACCCCCACAAGCACACACGGGCGCGCATACACCCACCCAACCTATACATGTTGTTGTAGAAATACGCTTTAGAGTAAGACAGTTGTTATTCTAAAGCTTCTGTTGAGCAAACACATCCCCGACTCGGTGGGGGGGACCCAATATGGCCGCCTGGGAGACCACGGGATGAACACAGAAAGTTTCAATGTACACTGAAACCTCGCTATTGAGACCTCCCAGGCACTGGTCTCAAGAGGTAGCAATAATATCGAGCGGTGGGCACTTTATGGAAGTTTCATGGTGGTTACTCTATGAATGATTGGAACTTACGAGCAATGGTCTTTGTTTAGAATTGGTCTCTTTATAGAGGTACTCTTAGTTGAAGGTTCTACTGTACAACGATTGAGCGATTCGCATATTAGCGCCTGCTGGGAGGATTAAGTCCTACGTTTACACCTATATTTCCAGGTTTGACCTGCATGCGTCTTTCGTCCGTCATGTTGCTGCAGCATCAACGAAACCGTCTGGGTGGAAAGAAAATGTCAGTCAAGAAGCTTCAGACAGGCTACTACTAAATGGGACCAGCACCGTAGTTGTTGATAAGCGAGGAGAAGAGCAGAAAAGTGGTGGTCAGAGAATGCCAAATGGATTAACATCGACAGTAACGTCTGGTAACATCAAAACATATAGCGAGATCGTTCAAGAAGATTCAGGTGAATGTGTGGAATATTCAGGACAACATGAATTGCAATCCTTTTACCACTTTCTAGCTATAAAAAGTCATCTAATTGGTCAAAATTCAAGCTCCCGTAAGATACGCTCTCAAGTTGCTAGTCAACGTGGTCAAAAACTAGACAGAGCTATAAAAAGTGATCTAATTGATCAAAATTCTAGCTCCCGTAAGAAACGCTCTCAAGTTGGTCAACGTGGTCAAAAACTAGACAGCTTACACATATTTCCCACAACAAAGGATGATGATAAGACGTTTCCTCATGGATACGCGTTACTAACTAATGGCCCATTCAATGAAACCCTCCGCCCTGTAGTGTTAGACTTGGTTGCAAATTTTCACAAAAGCCAGCAAAAAAGGTATGGAAAAAGTGTCCAGTTGTGCAAGAGCGGCTTGCGTAGTGCCATGGATCGGTACACATGCAAAGTCATGGCTGAGGCAGGCGAATTCAGCTATAGATTGGAAAGGCTGGAATCAAGTGGGGCGACGTGCTCAGAGTATAGATTGGATGAAACAAAGAAAGGCGCCCGGACCGCAGGCGGCAGTCACTTCCGCATTGTGAAGAATATGCAGAACTCTGGCCACGTTGTCATGTGTAACACTGAGGACAGGTTCAATGGCTCTTATGTGGTGCGCTGTCCCTGCCTCCAGGGCTGTTTCAATTTGACCATCACGCAGATCTTTCATGACTTCCTAGCATTCACCGTCCACTACACAAAGGAGTCTATAGTGAGAAAAGAAAACAGACTGATTTTACATAGACGTGAATGCGAATCTGTCTGTGGTGGTGCGGCGGAGAATGTGATTGCTGGTTGGAGGGTGGTTGATGGGAATTGGGTGTGGTATGATGGCAATAGGGCAAGTAAGATTCGACTGTTCTCCTCTGAAGAATTGGATTGTCTGAAGAGGTTGCAGGCAATACATGTATTAGGTTCTTCACACATACGATACATCTACAACTATCTGGAGTTCAGACTGTACGGATCCATTCAAAACGTGAGGGGTAGAGGAACCATGCACAATGGAAAACTCTCATACCTTGCTTTAAATTATATAGGTAACCTTGGAAAGTGGTTCAGTAAAGATTTTCAAAATACAACTGGCGTCACAATCTTCATGACGGGAGCGTGGGATCTCGCGTACAAATCTCTAGAGCACTTTATCAACACTAGTTCCGATTTGGTGAAATCCGTGAAAGAAATGCCGTCTGCCCACAGATCCAGATTCGTGTGGATGAAAACCGTGCCATTTCCGGAGATTTGCATAGATAATCGAAACAACGTCAACATTCAAGCGGCCCACGCGTTTTTGACAAAGCACTTTTCCGGACTTGGCATCCGCACAGTGGATGCTTACTCCATTATTGAGCCCAGACTGAATGAGTCCGTGAGGGGACCTCATTATTTCGGACCCATGTACGATTCACCCCAATTTGTTGGAAGTGTGGGCTACATCATGGTCAATGAAGTTATCAATGCGCTGTGTTCTTTTCGTGGACAAAAGTGAAATATACTCACTGCCTACCCACTCACCATGACCAACGTCAACTGAATCCGTGGGTGTGATCTTCCAAATATGACGTTTGAATGCCGCTTCTTTTCTTCTTTTTTTCTTTCTTTTCTTTTTTTTCTTTACTTTTATGTCATAGATAGGCTTACCCTCAGAAGCTATGACAAGGTGTCTAAATTCATTCTATTGGGAGGAGGGAGCATGCCCTCAAATCCACCTAGACTACGATGCTTATCTGCGCCCTCGCCCAATATATTTGCCTCCTCTGTTTTGCAATCCTGGGTAAGGCCCTGCTTTGATATTGCCTGAAGCTCAGCTTCTTTAATATGGTCTACTCCAATCAACTGCTTTTTAATAAGCCGGACCGTTGAATGACAAGGAGGACCAGTAAACTAATGAATTACTATACTTATATATTATATTTATATACTATTATATTTCAAATTTATTTCAAATATCGGTAAAATGGTTTATAGGTTCGATCTCTGTCATTGTATTATTTATTCAGGTTTCAATTTCATGATAATGTAGTCAACATGGTAAAATTCACATACATAATGTAATAGACATGTACCTCATAATATATGCACACGTTCATGTACATGTGTGACTTCAGGTTTTTGTGTTACTCGTTCGTTGTATGATTTCACTGGCAGATCCAGGTTTTCATAAGGGGGGTCACTTAAAGGACCTCATTGGTCTTATACGAGCACTCGATAGCAAACATGCCAAAAACCCAATGAAAATAATATTTTCACTGGGAGGAAGTGGGTGCGTGTCCCCTACTAACCCCCCCCCTGGATTTGCCTGTCAATTTAGTGCATAGTTCAAACCATTGCCTAGAAAAAGGTTAGTGGGCTCAGAGTGGCACATGGAGTGGCACATATCCTTATGATGAGATTAAATATGAAATTTTCAGGGAAATCATGTGGGCGTATTTCTTAAATGATTGCCTGTGAGCACAAAAATTGAAACCACCTTGCAAAAGGTTTTAGCACGCGCCTGCATGTGATGGATACAAACACCATCTCCCTTCGCGACTATGTTGTAACTATGTCCGTTGTGTTAATTATGTATTTACATTATGATTTTTTTCTTACTGGCTTAACTACATTGAATATCAGTAACAATGTAACAACTGGGCTCCTAGAAATGTAATTGGCAGAGGGCCCAAAATCGAATCACTTTGGTATCTCCTCATACCTCATACATGTAGTTGGTTAAAGTTTGAACGAAATCGGTGCAACGGTAAAAGCTCTAGCTTGTCCGTAGACATACATACATAGTTAGTTAGCTAGCTAGCTAGCTAGCTTGCTTGCTTGCTTGTTAGTTAGCTAGTTAGTTAATTAATTAGTCAGTCAGTCAGTCAGTCAGTCAGTCAGTCAGTCAGTCAGTCAGTCAGTCAGTCAGTCAGTCAGTCAGTCAGTCAGTCAGTCAGTCAGTCAGTCAGTCAGTCAGTCAGTCAGTCAATCAGTCAATCAGTTAGTTGGTTGGTTGGTCGGTTGGTTGGTTGCTTGGTTGGTTGATTAGTTAGTTAGTTAGTTAGTTAGTTAGTTAGTTAGTTAGTTAGTTAGTTAGTTAGTTAGTTAGTTAGTTAGTTAGTTAGTTAGTTAGTTAGTTAGTTAAAACAAACAAAACACAATACTTTGTTTCAGCAGCTGAGCTGAAGCGACGCAATGAAAAATTGGATTACTAGAGAGCGCCGTACATACTAAACATAACATTCTCATCTGAATTCAGATTTACAATGGAAATAAAGATGCATTTTCTACTGTCCAAATGCCGCATTTGCACAAACAAGCTTAACATATGTGTGAATATTCTAAAGGTAGTCAAACCTATAGTAATATTTTAAAAAAAAAACGGTTCACAACAACGATTATTTGGAGTGGATCTGCACACAGCAAATGCTAATATCAGCAACTCTAACCCTTGGTCCCCCTCTGTTTAACATGCATGTGTGTAAACCAAATACACGTGATTATCAAACCAGATACACAAAAATAAGTAGTCTTTGTACGTTAACATTCTACAACGATGGCAGAATACGTGGAAGACGATTACATTCGAGTTGATACATCGAAGTTGAAAAATCGCAATGGAATTGGCATCGACATTGGTAAGTGTTGATAATGTGTTTTCTGTTAGTTCAAATAAATTATAAATGTCTGTCGGGGGAACAAGCAGTATTTTACTATGAATCTTGACTTTTAAATCAGTTGCAATATAAAATGCCCGATGCACAAGTATTTTTTTTACATTTAAAACGCCAGCAAGGGAGGACATTATGTATGTGTATTTAAATAAAATGTAGATCTAGGTAGGAGATAGTGACACACACGCCGGTACACAAGACAATTTCTGGCCAAGTTGGCCAAGCTATGCAATAAATTGCCTGATTGAACAAGGCTAGTGCTCGTGCGTGAGATGATGGACGTGGTTGTTGTAGGTGGCAGTCTCATCAAGGTGGCTTACACGGTCCCTGGGCCAGAGCCCTCCGCGCTCACCGTGCACTTCACAGCCTTCGCCAGGACCAACGTGGATGACGCCGTCTCCTTCATAAAGGTAGAAAACAATCTCTCTATTAGGACCACCCGAGCGTTGTGCCTAAAGTGGTCTCAGCACTCAGTAAAGGTGTGGTCTCTTGAAGGAGGTTCACAGTGGTCTCTTTTTTAGGTTGGGCGCATTGGGAATGGTTTTATTATAGAGGTAATAATTTTGTAGGGGTGGTCTTAATTGTAGAGTATATGTACAATATAATGCACTTGCACCCAATGCAGACATTGCAATGGCGAATAGAGAATTTTGCGGGTGTGACTCAATAAATAAACACACCCTGCACACTATCTGGTGCCTACACGGTCAGAATGATACGGAAAACATGTCCCCCTCTCACGAGTTTGCCACTGCATGCTGACACTTTCTCCATTCTGCCAATCTCCAAAAATAAGCAGGGAAACCTCTCATATCCACGCCAATCTGCATGATCTGTTCACATACCCCGCCCCTTCAGCCATTTTTTTTTATTCAAATGCATTTTTGAAATTGCAGACAGTTTTACAAATAAACATGTGTTGACGGAAACGGCTCAGAATACACCTGAGAGCATAGCAAATTCGAATGTTCCCTTGGAGTAACATGCATAACATGCCATGCACCTTACACCGGAACCCCCCACCCACACCCCCACCACACACACCACCACCACCCGCCACCCCAGAATGGCGTGTCTGCGCATTCCTTTTTCCGTATCCCGACCCCTCACCAACATCCTGGATCCGCCACTAGTGGATATTGTATTGTGCTCTATTTCTTGGGGGACTTGGGGCTGGCATATACCTGAACAAGACCATTTATGTGTGGAGTGAAACAAAACCGCATATATAAATGGTTAGCCTGCTTTTTGCATTGAACAATACATTTTTAGCACAGCTTATAAACGTAACTTGGACTCAATGTGTCTTTTATAATCTATTGCTGTGGATCAAGTGTTCCATATAAAGTGCTGCGTCACTTTTTAACACTTACATTAGCACTGTTTGTTTGTGTGTGTGTGTTTTGGGGGTGTTGTTTTTTACATTTGAAGTTTTTATACTTGAAGCAAATCTCAGTGTGTGCACATAAAACCACTGACTGCTGACACAATCACTGTGTTTGAAGTGTCAGTTTGCCGCCACTTATCACTGTGGAGGTGACTGACTCGTGCCGCAGCCTACAAAGTCCGCAGGCTTAATACATGTAGTAGATCCAGAGTGTGTGGGGTGGGGGAGTTGGGCTGAAACGCACAGTTTTCCAGATAAGTTGGTTGGTCGGTCGGTCGGTCGGTCGGTCGGTCGGTCGGTCGGTCGGTCGGTCGGTCGGTCGGTCGGTCGGTCGGTTGGTTGGTTAGTTGGTTGGTTGGTTGGATTGCTACCTGTCTGTCTGGTTGGTTGGTTGACTGATTGATTGACTGATTGGTCGACTTATACATTGGGTGAGTGATTATTTTAGGAGGGGTGAAAGGGAGTGAGGGAAATCCTTAAAAATATGGAATGTGCATATACGTGCATTACGAATTTACTGGTTAGTTTCTTTGTTGGTTGGCTGATCGGTTGGTTGTTTGGTTGGCTAGATGCCTGGCTGGCTGATTGGTTGGTTAGTTGGCTAGCTGGCAGGCCAGTAGGTCGGTGGCTCGGTTGGTTGGTCAGTTGGTTGGTAAGGCGGGTTGTTAATTGGATGGTTGGCTGACTGATGACGGATAGATTGATTGACTGGTGGGTGGACTGATTATTTTTTATATACTGAATAAGTTTGTAGAGAAATAAAGGCACTGTCTGACATTCAAGAGTGTTTTTATCTCACAGAATTAGCGGTGTAGTAGGGAATGATGAGAAATTCTTGAAATGAGCACGATTCTATATTCTAAAACACGTCTGTTACAAGTCAATGACCAATGGCTACAAGCATAGGCAGATCGAGGTTTTTTTTTTTGGAACAGGGGGGTGGGGGGCGCACTTAAGGAAAAGGGGTGATGGGGCGCACTTACGGGATTTCATTAAAAAAAATCAATGAAAATGAAGTATTTTGGTGGGAAAGGGGGGCGCGCACCCCCCTGCACACACACACACACCCTGGTTCTGCCTATGACAAGACCATCACCCTGCAAGATTAGAGAACGTCGCACGCACAAATATTGTGAACAAAGTGAGTCATACATCCCACGCCTTATCTCACAAGGCATACCGCCTTAACAACATCTCGGTGTGTTTTACGTACCCACACGAATAGGCAAATAGGTTAACAGCCCTAGTGTACTGACCGTACAAGCAGCTAAACTTCATCTGAACCCTAGTGGCTACGTCAGTACTGGTGGTAATAGACCGATCCTTATCCTACAAATGGCCATAGCAAACAAAACAACCTACAAGGTTATCTAACTTAATTCCTAGTCCAGTGCAACTACGTTATATCTACTTTATACTCTGTGAGGATGCTACACTCCCCGTGCACTGAAGCCCCTGACAGAACTTACTGGTTTTGTTACTATGATATATATAACTTGTTTTCAGGAGAAGTGCCCGTTCCTCAAGGCGGGAGACCTGATTACCTGCACGGGCATCGGCTGTCACGCCATGAAGGTCAAACTCAAGGACGCACTTGGGGTCGAGTAAGTCATCTCTATAACGGTTTAAAGACCATTAGACATCACGCACATCTCTCGTAATAGTATCACATTATTGGACGCAATCAATTTCAAATTATGTTTTCCCCTATTAAAAAGTTATTAGTATGTAAATTAGCTTTTAATATATACGCAAGTGTTCTTTTAATGGACAAAGTTTCGTGCATAGATATATAGCAATTCATTGACTTGTGTGTCAATATTGATATTAGAGTAGTGTGTCTCCACATCTATACTATATCACATAGCCACTGCTGGACCACTATATTACCACTGTGTCACTTAATCACCAACCACTTGATTCAGTGAAGTGATAGTGATCCAATGTTCGGGTCCCAAGAGAGGCTATGTGATATATCCCAATAGAATTGGAGTAAGAATCCTCTAATGTCAGAACAACATGTTATCAACTTTTCATCTTACAAGAAGGAGGCCCTAGAAGGGGTCTAATTACACAAACCCAGACATTCAACGTGCACCAAAGTCCTTCCTCTGTTAGTCAGGGGGCAAAATCTGAATAAGCCAAGGGCGTAAGCAGCTTTTTGTAAGGGGGGGTTCACATTTGCGAGGGAGCGTATAGCGACCGAGCAGGGGGAGGTTATAGGAGGGGGCGGAGCGCCCCCTCCTATGCGAAATTTTTTTGAAAATGTAGTACAAAATGACTGGATTTCCTGATACTTGCGATTTTAAAAAACTATCTAATTATGCCATATAACACAGAACATAGAACTAGAACAAACAGATGATAAAATGAATACATGTACATGTTAGTGTGGCAGATATGTGATAAACATGTTCATATCTGGCAGAAAGCATAAAACTTTGTACATAAGGGTTTTGAAGTATGCTGATTCCAAAAATATCGGGAACCACGCTCAAAGATGATAGGTTCCTTCCGAAATCCAAGATGGCGGCCGGTACATATATAGTATGTAACGTTTTTAGTATTTGGTCTAGAATTTAATATAATACCACTTTCTGCACTACATGTAGCATGAGAAAGCCATTTCTGAGGGTATTTCAGTGATTTGAGGTCAAGAACAAGGTCTAGGGTCACATCCATGAAAACATTGGGATTAATTTGCGGTTGGAAAATAACAAACGTTGACATGCTCTCAGCCTTCTAAAGATTGAACTACTGTGGGCCATTCAGGTGATTCAAGTCATTCGTTAGATACTGTGTTTTTAGGGTAGGGGTTAAGACACTATGTATAATATCCGTAGATCAATATGTGTACCCAAGTGCTTTTCTGTATGCCTTAAACAAATTGACTAACATAGGTCAGCCGACACCATCACAAGTACGTGCTTTCAAAGCATATGGTAGCATTTATTGAACTAAATTTTGTTCTTCTTTTTCTCTCTCTATCTTTTCTTTTGCAAGCAAGCTCCTACCACTATATTAGATAAGTCACATGAAGTCCTTTTGATGTTCCCGGACACCTTGACCATTAAGATCGTTTCGCAAGGTTGCACTGTCATATTCCTTTCATCAGGGTTTACTAATTCCCTACTAATCCCGCAAAGCAGTGAAGTGAGATGCCGCCAGGAGGATTTTTAATCCAGTGAAAACTGTACCACTGTTTACCCCCCCCCCCCGCCCCCCATTTCATTTGCTCAACAACATAGCCACGATTGTGGGTTTGTTTTATCAGAAAGGTGGTCTCTTTATATAAGTGCTGTTAATTTGGAGGATCTACCTTAGCTAGAATCAATACTTCAACGGCAAACAATGAAGGGAAAAAGAATAGACACTCAGTAGACTAGTCTCAGTTGGCTTCTACCTTCTACGATGCATGTGCCCGTGATTTACATTGCATTAAATAGTAAAACATATCTTACACATAGTCGCAGGGCCTACTAAAAAGCGGCTCCCTATTTTAAGCTCCTTATCCCTAAAGATTATTTAGATTTTGTAAGCCATGCTTTTTTTCTTGTAAAATGAGTAATTTTGACCGTCAAATTTGATGATCATGTTGAACGCGTAAACAATTTTGTGATGA
>CM032662.1:16433950-16477565 GCA_019095985.1 Streblospio benedicti
CATTGTGTTGATATATATTTAATAGGTATTTTATATGAACAAAATATGCTGCAAAATGGTATATTTGTTTGACAGATTGCACTGCAATGACGTTTGGAGGGAACAGGAAGGGGGCACTCAATTTTCATTGAAACCCTAGGATGGTCACACAAGCTCCATGTGTGCTCTAGGGGTGGGGGTGGGGGGATATGGGGTTCTCTTTCATATTTTCTCTTCATATGACTCTTTTTTATTTACTTAACATGAACTAGTAGCCATGGAAAGTGTATGTGTGAATTTCGCACGAGCAAAGGCTCACAGAATGGCAAGAACAAAATACTAGAAGGGTGCACGGCGCAGTGCACACAGATCACGTGCATCAAGTTTTTCAGAATGAAAATGATTGGACAATGTTGTATATGTGATGCTCGGGCTCAGCGTGCACTAGAAAAATACATTGGATGTGTGTGCGCTGCTCTAGACAATCTTTTTGAGTAGAGTTAGATTTATACCCTGTTGTGTACTTTTGAGAATTTTGCAGTATAGAATGATGTGGAAAATATGTTTTACCTGTGAAATATCCATACGGCTGATTTATCAACTACGCGCCAAAAGACAGAGAGCGGCGAACGACGTATATGAATGAGAACGTTGTGTAACAACTGAGTGACGCAAGAAGCAAGCTCAAAAGTTTTGACAAAACGCACGTACTAGTACCGGCAACGTTTGGCGTTTTATATTCTGGGTCTAGTGCACGTAGAAATATTGTGAACCATTTTCTTCTTTGTGTGCTGGGGACTTGGCCTACATAGATCTACGGCGATTTTCTACATACATAAATCAATGTAAATTGGCAAACCTGCTGTGAAGCTTGAGGATCCCAAACCCCAAGTTTAACAGTGCTTCTTCACCCCACAAGGGGGGGTTCGTGCGAACCCCCCGAACCCCCCCTGCTTACGCCCTTGTAAGCCATTATTTAAGGAGTAACTGGCCTCTCATAGTAGAAGCTAGCAACTATTATTTCTTGTAAGGGGACTATTTTTGGAATATGGTTTGAAGTGTTGCCAGTTTTGAAAATTACTGACGATTTTTATGTTTGCTCGAACGCGCTTGTTTTGTCATCTACAAAACTCCCGATGATATGCACTCAAGTTTTATGCGTGCATTATGCATACTGTCCTGATGCATTCAGTCGTCAATAGCAATGAGGACAGTATGTAAACTGTCCAGATTCCATAGGTGGAATTGAATCTACAGAGTGTCCACAACCTTTCTTTGCTAATGTTTGAATGCCTATATTGTAACAGGGACCTCTCCTCTCAGCTATGGTCCGCCCCCTGCGTTCACCCTCTCAGCCTTAATACCATTGCAGGTTTTTACAACATTCCTGCTCACATCAGTGATGGATCCAGGGTGGGCTTTGGGGACTTAAGCACACACACCCCCCCCCCCGCTCTATTGCCTCCACTCCTGAATGAGCGTTTGTACATTTTGTATTACTATATTACCACTAGAGAGGGGTGTGTTATTTGTCAAACACCATAACAAATGTGATAACATGAGAAAAATGCGGGGGAAAACATAACATATGCACGTGCTGTGTTAACCGCTTGGACATCCCGGTGGTCTCAATAGAAAAGTGGTCTTAACTAGAGGTTTTTGCTGTGTTTGTGTTACCAGCCTGGACATCCTGGTGGAGCAGGACATGTTTGTGGGCTCGCTGCGCTTCCTGCTCGCCGAGTACCGCTTCTCTGACGTCATGTACCAGACGACAGCCGGCGCCATCGACAACGTGGCCGCCCTGATGGCGGGGGTGAGTGCGTTGTGTTTGCTTGTTGTTTGTTTGTTGCTTGTTAGTTGTTTGTTTTTTTATGTTTGTTTGTTGTTGGGTGGGGTTTTTTGTTGTTGTTTTTTTCTGGTTTTTTGGGCTCGTGTTTTTAGTTTTTGCGTCTTCTACTCTAGCATGAATAAGTTGTGAACAAAAAATATGAAACATACATTCTGTGGATTGTAACTGATTTGAAATGTGCGTACACGTAAATGTGTTGAAACCAATGCTAGAGCACATCTAAAGAAAAAGTGGTAGATGAGTAGTGGTGAATGAACATATCAACAATAGTGCTCAAAGAACACGGTGTCACTAACCCAACGTTGACGTATGAGCAATCAAGATATTTACTGAAACAATGTATACTTTTACAATTGAGAACTTATGAATTTCAGTGGGAAAACTCAGAATGAATTTACAGCAGTTACAAAGTATTAATCAGCCATGAGTGCCACTGTTAATAATTACATTGGCTTAGTCTCGCTAAATATTGATTTGCCAGCAGCAAATAGCCAACAGCACCAAGTAGAATTTTTCTTTTGTTTAATAACTGTCATTTGAATATTGTTCAAAATTCATATAATGCTAGGTAGTCACATCTTTCTACTCCAATATTCATATCGTCCCAAACCGCCACTACAATGCATATGCCTATAATGTCATATGTCCTGTGAACGGTTGAAAACTGCAATTCTCACCAAAACCACGGTTGAGGCAGAAGTCGCTCAACCTACTCATTTAAATGCAGTAGCAGTAGAAGTAGCAGCAGCAGCAATAGCAGCAGCAGCAGTAGAGTTGCCCACATTATATGAGTACATTGTGATTGTGTTGGTTCTCGTACAAACTGGTATTATATTCAATTCCAGTATGTCCATGTGTTTGTGCTGTTTTCACATTTGATTTCATGTATCAATCATTATTTCATGATAGTTTTGTTTGTATTTTCTGTTTAAAAACAGATCCATCTTGAGACGAAGTGCTGTGAACCAATTCAACTAGATTTTTTCAATAATCATTATTTCCCCATGCTGTACACTTTTTGTTGGTATCATCCAATATCATCCATATTTTCTTCACTAGCACCAGGCACAGCTGAAGATAATGGATAAGTTCAAGGACAAGCTCAAGGGCATGCAGCGTATGAAGCTGAAGGACGGGGCGGACGTGACACAGGGCATCGATGCCTGGGAGCCCGCACAGGAGTGAGTGCAGCATCAGCATTACATTAGGGATGATATACATTTTGTCACGCTCCGCAAAGGTGGAACAGTGTTCCAGTTTGGGGGATGGGAGCGTGACAAAATGCACATAATCCCTTACGAAGGGTGGTTTATAAGGGTTACGAAATTCCACATGCCTTATTTTCGGTGGCCTTATTTCCCACATCTCTCATTTTGGAACCTTTTTTTTGCACATCCCACAACTTTTCAAGTTTTTCTCCCATATCGCACTTCCTTGAAATCCCATATCCCTTTTTTCTGGGCTTTTCACACATTCTTTCTTTCGGCTTTTTTCCACATCTCACTTACTTATAACCTGCCCCAATAGAACCTCTTTATTAGCACCAATGGCTGGGTGCTAGCGGTCTCAATAGAAAGGTTTTGGAAAGTGAGAAATGGTGTTATTATTAGAGGTGGTAGAATCTTTATATTGACCAGCCAATTGCTGGATGCAAATGGTTTCATTAGAGAGGCGATCTTTGCATGGAGGCTCGAGGTGGTATTTTTCTAGGGTTTGGCAAAGTAAGAAATGAGGTTATTCTAGAGGTAGTCTCAATACAGAGGGGTTATTAATTGGAGGTTCTAGTGCACGTGATCAAGGAATGTAAAATAGGGATGTAAATAGGGATGTAAAATATGACCCCTGGCTTAGTAAATGTAAATATAAATGTCTGGTTTATAGTCTTAATCCAAGTTTTGATCTCACGACTTTACAATTTACACCAGGTCATTGGCCCACTTATTGATCTTCAATTGATCATTTCTCACATACTTGCATCGGCAGCACATTCAGCGCACAATGCTAATCACTCACACGATCACTCACTCACTCTTTCAACCCAACGACCTGTACCTAATTAACGTGTAGGTGCCACGGAGCAGTGTGCAACCTGCTAGCGGTAAGTTTGCTCAACACCCACCACCAGACCCGACTGGGAATCGAACCCACGACCTTCTGGCCACGAGTCTAACTCCCTAACCACTCGGCCACGGAAGCAAACCTTAGCATTCATAGCATACATTGCTGATGTTTCAGGGGAGAAGACGTGAGTTCATCGGTACCTGAGATTGACCCCGAAGAAATGAAGCGGAACATCGCGCAGAAGTTCACATCCGAAGTACACCCAGGTACATGGAGCGAATGCTATATAATTCAATTGACTTTCCTTATTGATATTACTAGTTTATTATACAAGTCTGAGTGTTGAATTTAATATAACGATTGAGCGTAGTCAACGAGTTCTGTGAAAGTCCATAAGAGATGAGATTATTTCTGACCTCTCACCATCATCTATATAACTACCTTTTTCTTTCGTGTTTCTACGTAATCGTAGGTCTTAACCTTTGAAGGTTAGGATATCAATTTTCTGCTCCACCTCTCAACCAATCAGAATCGAGTATTGTCAGCAAATACCACTCTTAGCTCCTTTGATATCTCAATATTTTGAATAACACAAAATTATTATCAACTTATATATCACGGTGTTTATAACTCAAACCTAGTATTTGCTACATCCAAGTTAGAGTTAATTCCTACCAAGATTAAAATTACGTGCTCCATTTTGCAGATTCCATTCAAAAAGAAGACCTGTACCCCTGCTTGATGGCATTCTTGGGCTCTGGCGTGGGGATTGTGGAGGTAACAAGAGCCTTAAGAGTCACTTTGTATCGACACCACACTATCAAAGCACCAAGAAATTCCCTACCCCCACCACTTTATCTGTATATGGCAGATATTGATTGACCCACTATTTATGATGTATATCTTTTCAAACTAAGGTATTAGCTTTTAAATGACCACTCATTTCACGGTGGCACCTGCAATTCTGTACTTGTAGATTCAGGCTGATGGCAAGGTGGAGTTCGTGGACCTGGACCCGCTGTGCGGACGCAGCTTTCTCGGCCTCGGCGCGCTCCTCACGGGGGCTAAGGTGCGTCTTATGCTATTGTGTAAATGTGAATCATAGGTTTATTGTCTTCTTCCGTGCTATGCAGGATCAGACAACTCTACATTCACACCAGGTCATTGGCATATTTTTTACACAATATCTTGTTCGACTCCCCGATGAGCTGTGTGCTCCTCGCAACCAAAGTGCAGACGTCCTTATCAATCAATATTAGCGTTCACTTCCCTGACCTGTACCTATTTAACATTTAGGTACCGCGGAGCAGTGTACAACTGTTTTCAGGATGAGGCTGCTCAACACCCACCACCAGACCCAAATTGACTCGGAATCGCACTCACAGTCCAACTCCCTATCCACTCTGCCACAGAAGCACACATGCTCTTTACATGGATGACATTCTTATAACACTGGGTGTGTGACTTTTCTTGTGTAACAGAGGAAAGACATTATAGAAATATATGAATCCATTTAGCGCACTGGGTTTGTGTAGACCAAGAACTTTGTGGTCACCGGTAATGAACCTCATTCTAGATTCATGATGTCACTTCGGTAACATTAATTTATAGCCGTGTATAACTGGATATCCATGGGGCACTGCCAAGTGTGAGTAGAACACATGTCCTCTGCACTGCAAATCATATGGCACTGGACTGGGTCATCAAGATAAAAAGACAAATGGCCAAACGTGATTTTACTTTTGTTAAACTGCACATCACGCTTTGCTATCACTCACAATTGGAGAGCTAATATCATGTAATTATCACTACTAACTGGTACGTTTGTTCATACATTGTATATCAAATTCTGTAGTCTCCTGTTAGTATGTACAATGTAGGGAGTTATACAGTAGAACCTCGTATCTGACCATTTGCGGGACTGGCATGCTGCGGTCTCATCCGAGAGGTGGCTACTTTATGGAGGTTTATGGCGATTTACAGTGATCTACTTATTGTTGAATGCTTAAGACAGTAAAGATGGACTTACTATAGAGGTGGTCTTTTTGTTGAGGTTCTACTGTATCATCATTCAAACCATCATGCACTAACCTCGTTTATGTAGATTCAATCACTAGATTGTTATATTTATATAATTAGGTATTGACTTTTATTCACTCATATAATTAGATTTTGTATGTGACATATAAGTCAACTAGGCTGGCTCGAATGATACCCTCTTTGTAAATATGTGTTTCATAAGTTCACAGTTGGTACCAGGTGTCACTAAAGAAGCACAATACAATGTATCTTTTCAGACGTACGGGGAGCTGGCGTCGCTGGCGGCGGCCGGGGACTCGGCGCGCGTCAACGTGCACGGCGCCGACCTCAAGGTGGCCGGCGACACGAGCGACATCTACAGCGTCATCCCCGACGGGCTGCTCGTCTACTGCATGGGCAAGGCGGCCGGCGCGGGCGCGGGTAAAGGCTGGGGTGGGTGGCCGGTAGTGTGAATGGTGGTTGGTGACTCTGAGTGGATGGCAGGAGACGCAGGGGTTAAAGCGGCATCGGGGTGGGGGCCCTGGGGCTGGTCAGGTAATGTGGGTGCACGTGGTGAGTGGGGGTCCAATGTTGGGGGCGGTAGGGGGGTGGGGGGTGTCAGGTAATGTGCGATCTGTGTGGGATGTGCAAGACGCTAGAGGGTGGGGTGCGATTGTGAGTGAAGGGGAGAACGTGTGGAGTGGTAACTGGAGCACAAGTGCGGGCTGGGGTGTGGTGGACAGGCGACAGCTCAGGTGTTTGATAACCTTGGTACTGTCGGGGGCTGAGGTGGGGTGAAGAAGAGCACGAGAGCCGAGATAAGTTAAGCAAGTCAGTGGACACGTTTTAAGGGTTTTACTCAATTTATGCATACACTATATAGTGGGAAGTGAGGTGTAAGCAGTGCTCTTGTATTGTGTTGCAGACGACTTCCGGAAAGAAGACGTGGCCGCCGCGCTGCTGGAGACCATCTGTCAGAACCTCGCCCGCAACATCTACAAGGTAGGCTGCGCAATACGCTGCTACCGGGTGTAACAAAAAACAACAACAGATACTAGTGGAGCTGGAATTTATTATATTCATAACAATTGTGCACTTGGTGATGAGTCTTACTGTACAGGAAGTTCATTTCTGATAATGATAATGATACACACAGTAGCTGTTCAGGTGACGAGATTCGGAATCCCTATCATAGGGAATTTTTTTATAAAATCTCAAATACCAGACGTGACAATATGATGCTATGATGGTTAATCCCCTCGCCCCCGGGCCACCCCACCCCACCGCAAAAAATAAAAAAACGTGAAAATAAAAAAATAAAAAAAACTCTCACCCCACCTAGACCCTAACCAAATTACTATTAAATTTACGATCCGTCCTATAAAAGTTAATACATGAATATCCCGATTTTGAACTCTTCCCATTTTGTGTCGCACCTATTAGTAACAATATGGGGATGGACACCATCTATATTACATGCTAATCAATGATGGTGGTTTTAACAAATTATGTGGCCATTTCAAAGAGCCTACTGTCTGCAAATTTACAGTGTGAGCTTAACCCGCATCCCCGTCGACAGTCTACGGGAATTTCTTTTACATTGTACATATATTCAGTGCTAACATATCCACTGTGAGTATCTACTGTGTATAGAGTGGTGAGCTATGACATGCCACCCCCTTGTCGCTGCAGACAGCGGCTCTGTGGCGCGTGCGGCACGTCTTCCTTGCCGGCAGCTTCCCCGGGCAGAGCGCCGCCGTCCGCGGCCTCATAGACAAGACCTACTTTGCCAGTACCAAGCTCACGCGGCTACGCGGGCAGGTGAGGGGGGGGTTAGGGCGGGGGGGACGGGGGCAGGGAGTTGTGGGGTGGGGTAGGGATATGTGAGGAGACGGGCTACAAGGCAGGTGAGATGGGGGGGGTCATAGGGCGGGGGGACAATGGCCTGGGGAGTTGTTGGGGAAGGGGGGAGTGGCGGTAGTGGGGACTTGAGGGGGGAGTTAAGGATTGGGGGTTACAGGGCAGGGGATATGAGGTGAAAGGTCACAGGGCAGGGTGGGAAGACAGTTGGGCAGGGCATAACGACCTTAAGGAGGGCAGGTCTCAGGACAGGTCAGTGGGGGAGGTCGCAGGGCAGTTGGGACTTCGACGATGGTCCGAAGGGGGGAGTTACGTAAGGGTTATTGTATGGTTTGGGATGTGAGATGTGTTATTATATGACGTATGTACTATCTATAGCCCACGGGTGAGAGCAGCAATCGAGTGCAAGTGTAGGTCATTCATTAAAAACGGCTGATGGTGTGAAATGTTGTCTCATTCAAATGCAGATTCAGAACTGATTGCCTGTGATCTACACTTTCAGGTGCAGTCGCAGTGTCACTTCATGAAGCACGGTGGCTACCTGGGCGCTCTCGGCACGCTACTAATCGGCCTCGGCTACCAGGCGCAGCAATAGCACGAGTCTCGACCACCAGCCGCAACAATAACGTTTTAGCAAAGTATACAACAGAACCACCGCCTCTATGAAGAGACCACTTCTGTAATGAGACCACATTTACAAAAGGTGTGACTCCATTGTTAAATCAGCTCTTCTGTTATACTTCTCATCACTTTTGGGGGTTATTATTAGAATTACAAGTTATTGAAATGCCGGATTGTGCACAGTGTAAAAGAGATTCCCGTAGACCGACGATGATAGACCGCTATGAACAAGATACCATATCTCATCAATTAGCTATTTAATTGAGATCACTCGATGTAGAGGTCTGTCTTCGCACAGTGGTCTTGTTGTACAGTGTTAAAATGTCATATTGGTTGCTGGTGTATTTACTGTGATCACGGTGCCACTTTGTGTGTCTCGTCCTTGTATAACTGTAATTTGCAAATATGTAACATAGCAAATGTATTACTCTTGCAGATCAAAGAGTTCCTTCCTACCCCCACCCGCATACCTAATGTACCAAAATATGTAAACCTGGCTGCATTTTCAGCATTGTAACAGTGATGGTTCCTGCATACAAATTTCATGATATTCCCCACCCACCCAGCCCCCATTTTGAGAATGTGTATCTGCCAGAGTATTGTAATATTCCTAGACTAAGTTCTTATTTATATTCATCTCAGTTATATATTCTGCGTGGTTGTCGTATAACAATGCATGGAGTTTTTGTGTTTTTGTTGTTTTGAATAAATGAATAAATAGATATGACAAATATTTGGGTGTGTTGCTGTCGTTTACATATTAACAAGATCAAAAGTGTTCAAAGAACACGGCGTCGCGAGAAGAACGCTGACATATAGGCGATTATGATATTGCATAAGCATTTTTTAAAAACTTAAAATTGCTCCCTGGAACCCATAGTTTTCTTGGAAAATAGCCAAAATTTAAACCTCATAATGGTCTCAATGAATGTAAATAATGAACCAAGTTTGAACATTTTGTCTTCAAAGGCATTGATACTATTAATAAAAATGTTGAATATAGAACTAAAACGGCACACTTTATTGGCAAAGTGCCAAAGATGAACATATATGATTATCACTACATATGTGAACATAGAATGAAATTTGGAGGTCATGGTTCAAACTGTATTGAAAGTATTGTAGAAAGTAGCAATAAAACTAAAATGTCTAAACTGCTACACAATGCTGTGCTCTCTGAGCACTTTACATTTAGTTAGCAAAGGGCCAAAGTTCACCGTAGGTTGTGGTCACCAGTTCCATAATGTTGTTTGAAATACGGAAGTCATGTGTCAAGCTAAAAATGCAAAAATGGGCCACCAATGACCTTCCGGGGAGAACACTTTGATTGGCAAAGTGCCAAAATTGTACACTGTTGATGGTCACTAGGTATATGAGCAGTGTATCAAATTTGGAACTCATGGTTCAAGCTGTATTGAAACTATTGAAGAAAATGACAAAAAATGGCATAAAATGGCTTTCAGGAAATGGCAAAGTGCCAAAGTGCCAAAATTAAATATATGAGATGGACTCTAGCCATGTAAGCATTGTATTAAGTTTGAATGTGTTCATCCAAGCAGTTTTAAAGATACTGCAAAAAACCTCCAAAATGGACCATAAATGGCCCCATGGAATGAATACTTTCATGGGCAAAAAAGTTTGAACAAAATCGGTTCATAGGTATACCCTCTAGCTTGTCCAGAGACATACATACATACATACATACCACATACATACATACATACATACATACATGTACATACATACATTACATACATACATACATACATACATACATACATACATACATATACATACATACATACATACATACATACATACATAGATACATACATACATACATACATACATACATACATACATACATACATACATACATACATACATACATACATACATACATACATACATACATACATACATACATACATACATACATACATACATACATACATACATACATACATACATACATACATACATACATACATACATACATACATACATACATACATACATACATACATACATACATACATACATACATACATACATACATACATACATACATACATACACATACATACACGCATACACGCATACATACACGCATACACGCATACTCGCATACTGACATACAAACGAAGTGATCACAAGGCTTTCGTTTCAGCTGCTGAAGCGACGCAATGATCACCCGAAACAATGTTGATGCTTTTCGTCTTTGTTGCAATATCTAGTTTTGAAAGACACTATACATCAAAGGAGTTTTATCGTGTGTTTCATTGATAAACGAAGCGGTTGCACGCTTGAAATAAACGCTGTGGACATTTTAACACCCACTATGCTTTGATGCTTGACAAGAGCAAGTCAGCTACTGAAATTTGAACCCTTCTGAGAAGAAAAATACACTTAAAAACACATAACCTAGTAGAAGTAGAGAATAACCACACAAAGAAATAACTTTGGGCCCTGTTGATGAGGCGACCACAGCACGTGTATGTGGTGTTGATTTCGGGGGCGGGGGCAGAGCATTGGGAAAACCACAACTCCTACTTGTGTGTGGACAGAGGTGATGCCATTAACCACTTGATAATTGACATAAACTGTCTGGGTAGTTGTTGTGGTTATGTTATTATGTGGTTATCCCCATTTTCAAACGAGATATATGTTTACTCCCTAGACAAAAAATCTCTTCTTGAATAGATCGCTGAGAGAAGAGGTGCCCTTTGGACAATGGTTTCAATTGGGTTGTCAATTTTTGAGCATTCGTATTTTGAAGCTAGATATCTGTATAGTGAAACCTGTCTTATATGAGCATCTTCTGGAGAAGTCAAAAGTGTCCTAGTAATTAAAAGAAAGATTCACTTCATATATACATAAGAAAAATGTTAAAAGGAGAAGTTCACCTAAGACAGGTGTCTTTGATATCGAGGTGTCCACATGTAAATTCTCCACTAGCTACATGCACTGTATAATAGTGGGTACATTATGGTCAGTACCATACTAAGCGTAATATATATTAAACGCATAAGCACCTGTCCAATAATTTACCAATCTAAAAGAGAACAATGAATGCTTCATATGTCTTTGCGTCACATTTAGAATGCTTTCATTTGAAATGATTGTATGGAAAATAGGTTCTAGAAATTAAATAGGGTACTGTATTATCATCGTAAATCCAAACCACACTCCCCCTTTATAACAAAAATAAACTTGGGAAACATAACTTTGATCAGTGTGTATAGATACATCAGTGTCGCACATATTAAATACTACTATAATACTTTCTTGAAATTAGATGAGACAATAAAAGTGTCTTTATTTGTGGAGACATAATGTAGCTTACAATAGAATAATAAAATAAATCATCACACATGGGAGAATCACAAACATGCTTCACAACATAACATTTTATATCTCTTTCAATTTTCAACTCTCCTACAGTTTAATACATTTCAGGTCTGGTGGCTTTTAATTTTCCGTGAGTTATGTGAGAGCAATGTAAAATTGCACATCAATTAAATTGTAAGAGTGATTCAAAAAATGGAAATTTGTAATCTGCTTTTTGTTTTGTTTTTAATCTTGAAATACACATCAGTATATAGGATATACTGAAACTGTTGATACGCCCTTGAATAAATACATGTTCAGTGTTCATGTTCTAAAATGGATTAATTCATTTCCATAGACATATATTTAGACAGATAGTGAGTGTAGCAAAGATCAAGCTATTTGTACCAGATAAAAAACGCTTATCATCCATGTTGGGGGTATTATTCAATTCACAAGTTACTTTTACGAAATCATAGCGTCCCTGCAAACGAAATTCCCGTACAAGGCCGACTATGTAAAATATGGATTTAAGTAAAATGAAAATGTATCCTTCTGGTGTAGATAACATAGGGATAATCCTTCCACCCTTTGTCCAATGCTGGATGAAGGACTAGATGGTGACACACGCCTATTTCCTCACAAACTGAGAACACAGTGGGTGTAGGAAATATTTGGTGAAGAATGAAAACAAAACAGACAGCTGTGGTTTAGAAACCGCTGTCATTCAATATTTGACTAAAAACTGAAATTGGGTCAAATGACTAGTATAGAATTCAGAGGATGTAGCGCCATCTTGGACTTCAAGCGGGTTATGACTCTCGTTCACGCCTGGTTTGTGATAGAAAATGATAAATAATTTCATATTCAAATAACATACATATGATTATGTCAGGGCCGTAGATACATATGAGGCTAGGGAGGCAACTGCTTCCTTTGTTTGCTTGTTTGTTTTGTTTGTTTTGTGTTGTGTTGCTGGGGGTGGGGGTTGTTTTGTTTTCATATCAAACCCAAAGAATTTCTTCGGCGTGTGCCTGCCCCCCATACCCACACCCTCCCTTAGAAAAGGTGTGCGCGGGTGGCTATGGTGGCTTAGCGAAGAAGAGGAAAATAATTTAGAAAATATAATTTATTCGTAATCAAAATATCATCACAAAAAATAGCAGAATAAAACAAAATTTTACAAAATAACTGCCTAACCACTGTCATCACTACTGCACCAAAGTTGCAGTTTTAACAAACGCCTCCCAAACATCAATCTAATTAAAATTTTAATGAGATAATTTCTTTCTCTAATATCATCTATACTTTTTTCAAAAGGAAATAACAAAAATGTGTAAGCAATAAAATACTACTCTTAATATAATATCAATATCGATATCAATTCTCAATAACTTTTTTGCAATGTACTTCATTCCATTTGTTTACAATAGCTCGATGGATCTATCAAACATTAACATGCTTCATGCTCGAACTGAATGACATTAATGTTCACTCATTATCAATTCTAACAGAATATAACAACAGAATTGACACAATATAGAATTCTGTTTGTCTTTAAAATACGTTCTTTCAATACCTTACTTTTCCTTACCAGTACCCTTGTTGCCAACATTATCAGAAAATGTGTTTTGATTAGTAACATTCTTTCAAATAGAAACAATTTCCTACTTTGCCTAATTTGAAAGTTCCTTAAAAATGTCCTAACTGCCCGTGACCTTCAGGTCATCGTGCACGTATCTAAAGTAACTAAAATTGAAGTATAGTGTTCAATTTTTCTTACCATTGCATTTTCCTTACCAATAGACTTTATAATTAAATCCATTACTTAGTTTCCAGATCTTTAGTCCCCTTTTTCAAACAGGAGACTAAACACGTTGAAAAGATTTGATACATGTATACATTGTTATTTCATATTGTGTCAGACTATAATGTTTTAAATGCATGATAAGAAAAATAAAACACTACTGAATCACAACAAAGCCTACCTAATACACAAAATGTTTTAAGAGAAGTTGAATTGTTTTTGTTTTGCAGAATAAAATTCCCTCCACACAGGCTTCATATCACAAAAGCACGACTGCCACGACAATGAGACTGTTCATTCATTTACCTAGATGTAGATGTTTACAAAAACATTAATTCTAATGTCTATGCTTGTTTAGAATTTCCTTATCAAAAAGTCCTTTTGGAATGACAATGCTGGCAATACTATCGGAAGGTACTGCATAACTCTGATCAGTGTTGCGGAAAAAGCTAGAAATCTTGTGTCGGAACCTTCTAGACCAGCCAGAATGGTGCCTCGATGGAAACGCATAGTTACTTTTTCCACTCCGCCAACTGTGCGCCCATCTCTTCTGTCTGGACTTCTTCTCCATTGGGTCGAGAATGTTACTTTCAATTCTACCATCACGCATTTCTAGCATATCCAGCAGACGAGCTAGGATCTGAGAATATTGCTCTTGTCCCTTTTGTTTAGTGTCTTCAGAGACTTCTCTAAAGTTTCTATGAGGCGTTTCCCGCAGCAAGTAGTTGGGCTTGAAGGGGTTGAGGAAGATATCGTTTGGTGCTGCACTCTTGGTTCTTTGTTGTGACGACAGGGGATGTGGTACTGGTGACGCGGCTGCGCAGTGGAGCGTGAAAGCGAGGCTCAGAAACAAGATGGCGGCTCTGGTGATCGTCTGCTCCATTTTTGAAGATGTTTTGTCTGTAAAACACAAAACAACAAATCGTGGAAACTATTCTTAAAATAAATGTGTTTGTTTTGGTATACTGCATGATGCAGTTAGAATATCAACAGTGAAAAAAGTTTCAACGTGATGTTTTGGTTCAGTCCCAAATATAATTTGACAATCGAATTCTTCCAAGTGCAATTTACATGCTGACTGTCTGGGTATTTCAAAAGTGTTTGCAATATTTTCAAGACAACGTGAATATGTGTTGACCAGTGGTTTATAAACTTAGTATGCATACGCTTCTAGAAATACTAGTATAACGGCTTAAATATACAGCATTGCTCAATGCGGTCATCATAAATGTCCCGCGCTATGCGCTGATGTACATACGAAATCATATACACATAAGGTGTATGTGTATGCGGTAACCAGTAAGTGTTACATCAGGCGACTGCTACTTAAAAGATGACAACATTTAGCTAAGATGTCCTCTGGTGATTGCTATATATGTTGCTATCAAAAATATACTCTACAAACCACTGAAAATAGCGCCACACGTCACAATGCTCGATAGTTCCAGGTCATGGCACGCAACCTCACCACTAGCTGAGTGTTTGTACATTGTGACAAGTTGCGTGTGGTGGCGGAAATATTATACTGGGCCGCAGCTTACATGCTAATATCGATCATCGCACAATAGAAAGACAGAATAACCAGCTGTTTACAATTGACTAGATGATTTTGTAGACCTATTTAAGGGGCCACGCCCACCCCGTTGCAGCGTCATAATCAAAGTATAAGCATCAGTCTACTTGGTTCCCATTGATTTTGGGGGATTTAGCAATTGGTCGTAATGGTTTAAAATGAATAAAGTATGGAATAATTGTCTATTATCGTCGGTAATTACGTTTTTTTTAAATCGGCTGAATTATATGGAAAATGCAGTGCTCTCCAACAAGGCAAGAAAAACGTGGTCTTTATTGATATAAAAAAAAGACACCATGTAGGTAGTTTGCTAATATTGTCGATTCATAAATGCGTTTTCCTCAATTCTAGATACTAGGAAGCTTTACAAGGACATATTAGGTTGTAAACTATAGTTTGAACAGGAGTAATAAATTGGGATAAATCTGCTGCCGTATCAGGAGAATCTCGTGTTCGTAGACGATCGGGCGCTTTGTTTTCATCATGGGAACATTGTGTTTGTATATATGTCATGACACTGGAGAACGGGTGCTATTTGCATTATCAGTAGCAAACTGAAACTTGCTATGAAACTGAGCAAAGAACAAAGGACGCAGGAGAGCTACCTAACAGTGACTGGTAGTTACAAGAAAGTACATAACTTGCCCACTGGTTAGTTAGGGGCGTCCGTCCATGGATCCAGCCATTACAAGCGATTGAGCGTTACGTTAACGTGTTCACTGTTTGCAGTGTGCAGTTTTGGTGTTTAAAGACGCGCTAACATTAAATTGCATTGCTGCCACACCTGCCAGGCTTCCCTTGACAGTGATGATGTTCCAGAATTATGTTAGTTGCGCTATTCTTCTTGATAAATAAAACCCGATTGCAATGGACACCTACGATACATTTTAAAAATATGAAGTCCATATAAAAGAGCGGTGCAAAAACTAATTGAGCAAAACAGAGTTTGTTCACTTTTCATGTAGGCTTCAACCAAACAACAACCATGTATGCAACTTTCTTCTGCATATTTGAAACTTTACACTTTAAGCATCCTTGCCACTCTATTTAGGACGTGTTATTCATTTTGTAAGTAAATATAGATATATTTAGACTATGATTTTTCACATTGTGAAAAAGATATCTGTCAACCAAAGATGCAACTTTGTTGCTAAGATGAAAATACTTTTTCTTTATTTTCAAAACAAATACACCGTAATCTGACTTCTTTGAGAGAGAAAAAACACTAAAGATAACTCACCAATAACTATATCAAGGCACCGTTGTAGCGAAGAAAGAATCTACAGTTGTTTATCCAAGAGTGTTCTTTTAATGAATTCGCGCAGCTATTTTTTTCACCTTGTGTCACAATCGTCGCTGTGAGCAGAAACCGCGTCCAAACGACATGTCTCACGTGCCTTTATAGGAAACCCGTCTGTGACGTCATCGCCGTTGTTGACTAATTGGTTAACCAATGAGCGATCAGTTAAAGGCGCAGACACCGGTGACTTGGGGGCGACACCGCTCATTTTGGATTAGCCTTGCTTCAAAGCGCTAATCAGGATTATGATCGACGATATGATCATCTGAGTCATTTTCAATCAGTGCTGGTGACTAGTTCACACGGTGTACGTGGTTACTCATTTTGCTGAGGAAAAACAGTCTTTGAAAAGAAACGTTGAATTAATTGTAGAGGTTTCAGGTTTCAGGTTTTGACAGCCAGTCATCTAACAAGATGATTTTAGGCTGTGTGCGATAGAGAAAACAGTTAGAGAGAAAACAGTGAAAGATCAAGTAGGAGAGAGTGAATAGTAGAAAGCTGAGATAGGATAGTTAAAATTAAAAACCAATGGTGCATTTTGTGCAGGATAAAAACAGTTTAGGTTGTTAATAAGGAAGAGTATGTGTTAGTGTGACAATATTGTTCAAGAATATTGCCATAGACTTTGATTGGAGAATCTCTCTTGGTAAACGATTCCAATTACAGAGAGCACGAGGGAAGTAGGAAAACCGATATTAGCTAGTTCTGGTAATGATGTTCTGGAGGTGAAGGTTGTTTCTTTGAAGATTAAGGTAGCAACCCAAGGGGACAGCAACTAGGCCATTTACGATCTTATACGCCATACAGAGCCTACTGTCTACTTTACTTGACTCAGAGGGCGCCACTTCAACTTCTGGAGTTACTGTACATATATGATAACTACCTGTCTACCCGGCTCTGCTCAGGTTGAAACAAATGAGATCCCTAACACATTGAATGCTCACCCCTCCCCATATCCCCATACTTAACCATCCCTTACACCAATTCCGGTCAGTATACAGGTCTAGGACAGATACACTCCCATCACCTTCCTCTCATCGTATTTTGTCACAGCCACATCAAAGTGCATGTATGTGGCAATGATTGATTCCTCTAATACGCCCTCCCCCCACACACACACACACACACACACACACACACACACACACACACACACACACACACACACACACACACACACACACACACACACACACACACACACACACACACACACACACACACACACACACACACACACACACACACACACACACACACACACACACACACACACACACACACACACACACACACACACACACACACACACACACACACACACACACACACACACACACACACACACACACACACACACACGCACACACACACACACACACACACACACACACACACACGCACACACACGCACCACACACACCACACACACACACACACACACACACACACACACACACACACACAACCACAACCACAACCACAACCACAACCACAACCACAACCACAACCACAACCACAACCACTGCTACCACTGGTAAACACGCCCGTGTAAACACGCTCCCCTACCCTTCCTTCCGTCACTTGTGGTGGCGCTTTTCAAATCACGTGGTTTTTCTTGTAGAAAATGTCGTTCTCGTTTTGTTAATAACTTAATTTACATTACATTACGTAACGTATGACAGTAACAACATCAACCCAAAAGCCAAATCTTATAATGCTTACTGTTATCTGTTTCTTGAATCGTGGCTCATCTAGTTAAATTCTGGTAATCTAGGACAATTTAGTGTGCGGTAGCACATGAGAAATACATTAAGGATGCAAGAATCTGTGTGCAACATATGCACAAACAGTTCTATGACACACCATTTTGACAAATAATAACAGTCACAGGACAACGACGGTGTCTAGTTCAGTTATCTAATCGGTCACTTGAGACCCTCGCATTACTGTCGTGCTAAGTTCACCATTTAACTGAGACCAGCTACTACAATATAATAGTCTCTACTCTCAAAATGCCTCAACTGAACTTGCATACACAAAAATATAGTAGTTACTATACCAGTAATAACATGGTAAATTTGACTCTTTTGTAGTGAAATAGCAGCTACCACATCCCCTGGTTGACCCAAACGCAGAAGCTTGCATAAAACGAGCTATTTTTGTAATACATGGCATTGTGACATTGGGTGATAAATAAAGATATGCAGTGCGCATCAGGTTTGCCCGTAGATTCCTTCAATACACGACAGCTATATCAGTAGAGAACCATGTTCTCTCTATTTTGTATGTAACCTGTACAAGGTTGAACAAAGGTTGAATCACTATTTTATTGATTGATTGATTGATTGATTGATTTATTGATTGATTGATCTCCCGTGGGATGATGACCACAAAAGGGGTTATAATAGGAAAACTATTGATGGTAGTAGGTGCATTTCAAAACATGTTCTTCATTGTTTTTATAGTAGAGTAATCATGAAAAAGCTGAAAATAATTAATTAATTACTGATTGCATTTTCATACACGTTATTAGATATATTAGTACAGTCTATCACTGCATCATTTGATCAACGCGAAACATTGTTTAAAAGCTGAGTTATACACTGCATCTTCATAAAGGATGTACAATAATACAGAGGTTTCAATTTAATTGGGCAAAGATTTCCTCAAAGTTGCAACTATATTTATAAGCCCCAATCTGACAATTACAAACGTTCAAAACCATTTTTATTTCCGGTATAGAATTTTATTATAAATAGCCTACATGGCGGGAAAAAAGATCGTTTCAGCCTTTAAAACAGACATAACTAGCAATTGTTACAAAACCACCAGAGGTTCGATTTCAATTTTCCACACTTAGTCTACTTGATATCTTAACATTTGGGTCTTTTCTTTGTGAAAACTTTATGAGGTCTACAGTTCGTGTATATGCATAAAATTTATTTCAACTGCATTTATATTTATGTTACTTACGGCTATTTTAGATTTGATATTTTTATTCCAACATCACGATGCTTGTCATGTCTATATATAGTGAAATTGTATTTTTCTGCAACTTGCACCTGATCGTGAATATGCACGTGTGGGAGGAGGTAGGCTAATTGCAAAATTGTGTTGCTCAATAGTCAATTGTAGTAAAATTGCTCTAATTAAATGTGTAAGATTTCAAAACTTTCAATGGTTTAAACTAAAATACGTGTCTTGTTGCAATTTACACAATTTTTCATATCACCCACGTGAGTACCAATTATCCAAGAAGCAACACAAACGTACAACTAATTACATTGCCGCTCTTCAGGATTGTAACACTAATTGTCTTGTACACATACAATGACAGCACCAGTTAGTGAAGACAACAGAACAGCACCATGTGAGTACTTTTGTTTGTTTGTTGTTGCTTTTTGTTCTTGTTTATGAGTATCTGGAAATGAACATGTTTGCAACAACAAAAAAACGAGTTCAATATATTTGCTAAAATATCCCGTTAAATTTAGTTATCTTCTGATAATCCCAGATTGTGGGTATGATGATTAAAAATGCTAAGATATTGTATCATTGCAACAAAACTGGCATTTTCTTTCTATTTTTTTTTTCAGTTCAACTTTCCACCGGTTCTATGGCTAATTAATCTGCAGCACCTGCGAGCGAGACTACAATAGATGTATAATCGCTATTAGACGTCGCGACCAGTTTTGGACAATTGGGTGGGCTCCGGGTTATCAGGGCGTCCGGAACTCTAACTAGTAGGGAGGCATTGAAGAGGGGCAGTAGGCTACCGCTCTAATTTTATAACACTGGAAAATCCAGGCCGTATAAACCCCGACTCACCCCCAGCATACACAGTTTTATAAGGGGTGGGCGATTCCATCTTCTCGATTTTAAATTCGTGTATACGAAACCGATGAAATACGCTACAATATAGACATCCACGCCTTATAATGTCGAGCTATCAACAGCATTGTTGACGCCATTCACACGTACTAAAAAGCGCAACTGATTGTATCAGAGCCTAATCCATGGCATGCCTCACTTGGCTAGACGTGCTAAATAATACAGGAGATAGCGCATTGATAACGTCAGACGCAGATCCACATCTGTAGCCGTTCATGCTAGACACAAAGATTGGCGGCAGCTCCCACATTTGAAGTATTTATTGTTACCGTGCAACTTATAATATGATATAATCATGTCGCTGTACTATGGCTGATATATAATCAATCATTTGGCTGTTTCCAGAGGTTATTTGTCTGTTTTGTTTGTTGTTGTTGTTTTTCTGTTTGTTTCTGTTTTGTATTTGTTTTTGCGCGTGTTTTTTTTCAATATTTGTTTGTTTCTTTGCTTTTTGCGGGCGGGGGGGGGGGGATATATATTTTTTCACCGACCACAAATTGTGTCAGACATAGCCACCTAGTAAAAGGACATGAACAAATCCAGCGAGAAGGTTGCCTTATTCCCTATTACATGATAACCACAGAGATTTGTTTTGTTTTCCCCCTTGATTCTGATATTTGCAAGTGTGGACTTTGTGGAATTTACACTCACGTATACTGTTTTTTAAATCTGGATCTAACAGTCAATGGTGCTAAAAATACTGAACCAGGGCCCTCCACCACCACAGCCCGCATCTACCACTGCAATAAGTTTACAAAATAAAACACGCGCACGCACATGGCACGTCTACTGTGGCGGATTGCCTTATCACATCTGTAAAACAATGTGGATTCTCATCTGCTGAGTTGATGGCACAACACATCTCTCCATCTAGGTCTGTGTACAGATTACATATATAACTGATTGCATGTTCTTAAATTACACGCTCTAACATTTACTCGAGGAAAGTGTGCAAACTGTTCCTTGGGTGTTAAGAACGTGTTCATCAAAGCCATAAGCAAATCTCCTTGATGGATTTAAGAATGCAAAGAAAAACTGAACATTTTGTGTGCATAAAAATCCCTGAAAGAGACATTGAGCGCGTGTAATCTCGTTGTGGCCTTTGCAAGAAGAAGGCTCGACGCATTAAACGGGTAATGTTAACGAGTCGTTGGCCTACTACGTAGAGGGTGCGGTAGAGAACCAAGGTGCGCCGGGCACCTTGATAGCAAGGCCGCGAGGAGGGGATCCCGACACAACGATCATTGCGTGAACACATAGTCGGTCTCTCGGGTTGATCATCATATTAACCGTACGATGTGACGATGATGTGAACATGGAGAGCTAATTTCAGGCTTTATAAGCAGTATTTCAAAGCAAGATGAAATTTCGCAACACAGATGCAGTCCTTGTCTACCTAGTTTGTTACGTTGCACAGAGAGCTAAATGTATCTATCAATGATTCTCCTTTACATCACATGATGAGCCTTTTTTACATTATTTCTGCTATACATGTTGGGCATAACAAGATAGGTAGTCTGCAACATGAACGTTTGGGCATTTTTGCAGATAGTTTTCAATGATTGCGTGTGGTTTGTGGGCTTTGGACACAGAAAGCAGCAACTCAGCACCATGGACCCTCGTGGACAGCAACCTGAGAATGGGATGCGACCAACGGGTGTAAAAATGAAAACATAGAAGTTTCAAATACGTCCCAATTAGTCCCGTGTTAAATCAGTGTCAAGGGATCACGATACCAAACTTATACATTTGACCATGATCATGTCCGCACACAATTAACGTAGTACCAGCCATCGTATACACACTCTGGAATGTGGCGTTTAGTCCAAATGAATTGCCGATACCTACCGAACTGCACGTTTCCTCTCTGATAATGCAAGTGTACGCAACTTTTTTGTCGGCACGGTATTCGTGTTTTGTGTTTTGATATGCGATTAGGGTGCAGTGTGTAAACTTTTGCCTCAAAAATGCAAATATTGTCAATTTAAGATGATAAAATAAACTATTTAATCACTACGCTGCTCCCAGCATCCAGGGTTCACATTCTGACTGAACATGCAACATAAACTGCTCAAGACTCTCTTTTGTTATATAAAAGTGAAAGGCCATTTGCAAATTATGAACCCTGTTCATTATTGAACAAAAGATGTCCACCACTGTCAGGTGTCCACACGTGTGCTTCTGTGGCCGAGTGGATAGGGGATTGGTCTCTTCACCAGAAAGTCGTGGGTTGGATTCTCGGTCAGTTCTGGTGGTGGGTGTTGAGCAAACCAACCCTTGACAGGTTGCGCATTGCTCCGTGGTACCTACACATTCAATAGTTACAGGTCAGGCGAGTGAACGCTAACATCTGCGCCACGGAAGCGATGTGCGATATGTTCCCTGGTGAGTTGAGAAAAATATATTGTGACAAGGATGTCGATGACCTGGTGTAGTTGTATAGTCGCGAGAGCACGGCAAACTGTGAATCACGACTGTAAATAACCACATTTTCATTTACATTTACAAAAGCCAGGTTTCCTGGTGTATGTTCTATGTTCTACCATGTCTGCCACCGCATGCTGCACGCCCGGCTGGCGGTGGGTCGTCTGGGCCTCTGATTGCCTAATAATTACAATTCATTATAGGTCTGGCATTTATATGGGCGGCCACTGGGAAGTCGTGGATGTTAACCTGACATAGATCACAAAGCGAAATTAACGTTCATTACCCACTGATTGTTGCGTGGAGAGGTTGCGGTTGGCGGGGTCGACTAATACGTGAACGATTCCTTTATGCGCCCGTGAACCCAGTGCGTTTGTGGTTGGCCTGTAAATGTTTGCCAACGGCTGAAATTTGATGAGATTTGACACCTTGTGAAGGGAATTTAAGAATGGCAGACTTTGATGAGGCTGTTTTTTAAAGAAAAATTAGGTATGTGGGTAACAGACATCGACCGAAATAGCTGTTATGTAATCAGAGCAAACGCACGGTATGTGTGCATTCAGAAGACCACAATTGTTATTGTTAATAACGATTTGTTATGTCGTAGAATTTGATACGACGTAAATTGCACACTATAAAGCATCATTATCTCGTTTCATGTATCATTCAATCGTCAGCACCATGGTCTTTGCATACGCTTGATAAGGAATAAGTTGCAGACAATGTGATTAAGCCATATGCATGCAGAGTTAAGTGTCATATCACCAACGAGATGTTGGTCTAACATTACACTATAAGAATGTTACATATGAATACAAACGCAATACGTTACAAATGTGTTACAAATGAAATCATGCAGTAAATGAGAACCCCCCCTTGAATGGTCGGAACAATTAACATTAAATGTTCTGATCATAACGTCCTCAACTTTTATCCAATTCAAAGAGGGAAAGTGTACCAACACGATTAACAAGACAACAACCTTTACAAAAACACGATAGCCCATTTGCAATGCACACCTCAATGTTAAATACACAATTCTTTTGGGTTCTTTTTTTTTCAAAAAAAATGAGTGTCTCTTCATGTGACAAAACCTCACGATTTCGTCTGCCTAAAACAGCGCCGCCGCCGCCGCTGCCGATGTCTGATACGTCTGTGTGTAGGCGGCGGCGGCGACAGGCCGGAGTCACACTGGCCGATAGTTGATCCACAATCTTCTCTCTCACACATCTCTCTAGCTAGCATTGGGAAGCAGTGCATGTCTGATAGGTGAAGTCGACATGTTGTACAACTAATAGCGATTGTGCAGTGGAATCTCTCTGTTTGGGGGACTGATCTCAAGTGGTCTCAAACGAGAGGTGGCCTCTTTGTGACGTTTTAGGAGGACATTGCAAAATGTTCTTATTAGTGAGGTGTATACTAGGGTTGGTCTTAGTTGAAGGGTGTAGTTATTGTAGACGCTGTTACTTTGCTACACTGCCTTGTCCCATACTGTGTTGTTTGGTGGTAGAATCATCTTTCCCCGGCATTAGTTCTCCTCTGTATCCTAAAGACTGTCAGACTGGAGCTTTAACACATAAAAACAGAAGTAGGTCATTATCAGATAACATAAAAAGATAACTGGCACTGTAGTGCAAATGATCTTGTTTTGTCCACTGGTCTTATGTAAGTACATGTAGATTTAGTTATATGAGTTTTAGATTCTTCTTTTTAATAAACTTTACATGTACACCAGGCCATTGGCATTCTGTTCACAATGAGAATACCAAGCATTACAGACGCTACTAACTTGATATAGAAGATGCGTGTTGGTATGATAATCATCTTTTTTATACAAACTATTCCGTGAATTGCTGTTTTGTTGCACGTAGCGCATGCATTAAAACATTGTATTACAGCACATTCTTACAAAATGGCGTTAATTAAAAGGTTCTAATATCACACTCACAATAGTCATCGTATAAAAGAGGTAATTGTTTGTAATTATACACTGCGGAGTGTCAATATATCCAGTTACAAAGCCTCAAAACGATGTTTTGCAACAACCTCAACTTTAGCCGTTTGTGATTGCTAATATACGATGAGAACAATTAAACATTGAAATTAATCACACCAAGAAACATAATATAGATTTAGTGCCTGGGAAATTTTATTGTGTGGTCGTCTGAGATGACTTTTTTACTACATAACCATACGTTGAACAGAGTTAATTATAATATCGGAATCATATTTATCCCGGAATTTTACTGATTTTTCAATTTAAAAAAAAAACTAACACATAATACCCATTAGTTTATAATATTGGCGAACAAAAGCAACCTAACACTGCATAATTTGAATTCAAACATTTACAGAAATATGTTATATTATAACTTTTAGTTAATCATTAATATATTGAAGTAAAGTAGAGGAATTATTCATTCTGGACTAACCTAATTGGCGTTAGGTCAGTCCTGGACTGACTTAACTTAAAAACATTACTGAAAACCCTTTGGCTATTAAAAAAAACGAATATGCTAGGCATTCCTGGGTATATGTCTAGATAGCAGCCAAACCCGCTTTTAACGTCCATATGAAATATATTGAACAGAATGAAGTAAAACCCTAAAAGTATACTTAACTTCTCTCCAATGTGTGCCATTCCCGTGTGCGTCACTGTTACCTTACTCAGCGGAGGCACTGGACCGTGACAGTGATGACAGTGAGTTTCAGGCTAAAAACTTGCTCAACCAACATAATCCCCTGAGCCTGCTACATCTAATGGTTCTATTGATTTTTCATCTCTCATCTCTTTTTTTACCACCAAGATTTTCAGAATGAATCCCGATAAGGAATCTTCTTTATTAATCATCAGAATACTTGTGATTCACTTTTGATTCGGATAGCTTTTGTGTGGTTGTGTGGTTGTGTGTGTGTGTGTGTGTGTGTGTGTGTGTGTGTGTGTGTGTGTGTGTGTGTGTGTGTGTGTGTGTGTGTGTGTGTGTGTGTGTGTGTGTGTGTGTGTGTGTGTGTGTGTGTGTGTGTGTGTGTGTGTGTGTGTGTGTACGTGTGTGTGTGTGTGTGTGTGTGTGTGTGTGTGTGTGTGTGTGTGTGTGTGTGTGTGTGTGTGTGTGTGTGTGTGTGTGTGTACGTGTGTACGTGCGTGCGTGCGTGCGTGCTTGCGTGTCGTCGTTATATACAGTAAACTTGTTATTGTTGCTCATTATTATCTTTAGCAACAAAATTTTTTGCCGTTTTCATTACAATAAATATTGAAATTTAATATTTCTATTTCATGTGGTATTCACATTAGTGTATTACTGATACAATTATTCAATCCCTTGAACACTTCCATTACCATATCCATCACACAATAATTGAAATCATAGGCCATGTGACCGAGCCCCCCAAGGCCCTCTAGTTACATGTGCTGTATTGTCTTTCTTGTGCCCATGAATCAGACATGTTTGCATTTTTAATTACTGATTAGACAATGACAGACGTTTGTGTCATCAACATCCCAGAAAATCCGTTGCCATGCGTCAAATCAGAGCTATACGTTTTCGAAGGAAGAGCACACATTTATGCTACCTGCCACCACCTCTGAATAATGATGATCATGAAAATGGTCAGATCTTTTGGGGGATTTTTTTTTCAACGTGGCAGACCTAACTTAGTCCTAACTTACAGTTCTGGGGAATGAGTATTATGAACACAAAGATAAGTGAGGACGTCATATAAAGTACTGAATTATAAGGTGGTTATTGTCATGTATTTGCGTTGTATCATATATAGTACACGAAAGCTAAGTACATTTTTATTTCCACTGATATCTTATTCACAAACTTTAGAACTATTTGCAGGGGGTAAAATTTATGTGAACTGGTAATAATTCAATAGGTCACAGTTGTAAACAGAGCAAAATACGGGGTGATCCCATGTTTGGCTTGTCTACAGGATAATTAGCAGGTGAAAGTTCATGATTTCAAAATAGAAAAAGAAAGAAATGACACAGAACTACTTCTATTTGGATTAATTTATTTTTCCTAGCTATCATGAACATTTGAGAGAGCAAAACAAAATATTTGTTCATAGACCAATGAGGAGAACTGGTTGAACAAGAACGATAACCCCAGCAATGAACAGACTGTCCTCAGGAGTCACAAGGCAAACATCAACAGGTATGCATACTCATCTGATAGTAATGCTATTCGTAGTGGAGTGCCTTGTCACCAAAAATCAAAGGACTGAGACTCCTGAAAAGCCGAGCTTGAGAATGTTATCCGGCTGGGAGTGCATAGTAAAATTTTCTTCAAATGCAGTCAATAGAAATATAAAACAGTTAGCAACACATTGTCTACCCCTAGATAGATGACTAAATACAAATTCATCCCATTGGTGATAGTCAGCACTGCATAACACTTTATAATCCATCCTATTTGTCTTTTTCCAGCTTATGGTGAGTCATAAGGCAAATACTAGTCTAGCACAATCATTTCATTTTCTCTAAAAATACTTCTTATCTGTGTACATAACTGTGTCAGGACATAATAAAGCAAAGTTCTTGTTGGTCTAAACTTGTAGTGGGACAATCGGCCCCTTGGTAAGGCAAATCAATGAGTCAATTTTGTACTTGATGGGCCACTATTTTTGCCGTAAATTTTGACCATGAACAGTTTCAATAAATAATATTTAAAAAATAACTCCAGTGTTCACTTCTATGCTGAGTAACCATGACTTATAGTGAGTACAATGGTTTAAGTAATGTTTTTCATATTTTATTTATTCACACATCATAAGGCGGCAGTAATATTTTATCAGCATTTCCAAATCATTGATCTTAAATCAAGAACATTTGTTTCATTTTAAATAATATTTAATATGCATAGGCAGAAAAAATAACATCAACTTGCATCACTTACTACAAATCTGTCTGCACATTGCACAGAGGGTGAAACGATTATTTTTGATAACTGTAAGCGCATTAATGGCGGTTTTACCCGCTGTTGCTAAAGCTTTAAATAACTCTGAGCAATATTGTTACACGGTAGTTGTAGTGGCGTATTAATGTTGATGGCTACAATGTAATTGGTGTTTCCCCAGCTAATTAACATCGGCGATTGTCGGCTGTTCAGTTTCATTGATTAATTCAAATTGGGCACTAATTTCAGCTCGTATGAATGTGCTTATTGTAGACATAGTGGACAGGGAACAGAATGAAACGCCTACGATGACTATAAAGCTCGAGTCTTCTGCGAAGCTCGGCATTAAAAACCAGAATTCTCACTGCTAAATTTATAGTGTGCTAATCGCAAGAGGCCCAAACAAAGAGGCTGCTCTTACCGAAACAGGTATGCACATGATCTTTCACAACTTCATTGTCAATCAATTTTACTGGTTGCATAATTATTATCACTTTAGCAGCAGCCCTTCAATTTACGTCAATGTAAAATAACACTACTTTTGGGCTGGGCAACAAAGCTAAATAATAAATGGGCGTGCCAGAATCAAGTGCAGGTAAATGTGGGTGTGGCTGCCGCAAACCTTCATATTTCATTATGTCATAATATTCAGAAATTTCACACAGCAATGTCGGCTAATTGCAAACGTGAGCTGCTGAGCATGATAGAGCGACAGTTAGACAAGTAAGTGTAGCATTGGGCATCGTATACTATCTATGCCTACACTTGCTATACAAACACCAATCTTATCCATACAGACATATTTCTGACATAGAACAACTATTTTTGTGCGTGTGAATAAGAATAGTGGTGATGATTGGGGGAGGGGGAGGGGTGTAGTGTAGTATGTACACACTCCCCTGGTCATGATCCTGACTCATGGGTATTGAGAGAAAAAATGATGGCTGCCGTACCATATATTTTACTTCAGTGATATACTGCTATGATTATTGATAACATTGATGTATGATCTTTCACAATCATTTTATGGGGAAATATAAAGACATATTGAATAATGTTTAAGCTAAATTAAGTTATTTAGAAATTAAGTCACTTAGACTTTTAAATGGTGTAGAAAGAATTTAAAACAACTTATCAAAATCTTAAAATTCATTTTAAAAAGGCAGATAATGTAAAAAAAAGCAAGATTTTCTGGTTGGGTGGTATTTTTATTCCAGCAATATGTAGTTTAAAGATATATAATACATATCTATTATAGATATGTTAAACGAGCTAGAATAAACCAATACAGTAGTAAACGTAAGGGTTCCAACCAAAAAGTATTAAATAAATAAACATGTGACCAAATGAATACAATAAAAACTATAGTCCCAAAATGTTAACTTTGTTGCAACTGTTCAAAACAGAAAAGTGGTTAAACTCTTTTTCTCACAACAAACTTCCTCTTACGAGGTACAACGCAGTCTGTGTCACATGGAATAACAGTTGTGTTCCTGTCGATCACGAGTCTCCTTTTTCTTGACATATCCGTGGAACGCGAAGAACTAGAAGTATTGACTTCCCTACTCTCTTGTTCAGATTTCGGGAAATACTCCTTAAAAACGCCATTTGGGTTCGCAAAATCCAGTTCGGTAAATGGACGGGATTTGAAGACGAGTCTTGGTTCTTCTGTTATCTCTGACAAATCAGAATCTTCAACTGGTTGTACAGCAGTCACGTTGCAATCTGTTTCCATAGATTCTCTTTCTGATTTCTGGAAGAAATCCTTGTACACGCCATCACGACTGGCAAAATCTAACTCGGTAAATGGGCGGAATCTGAAGAAATTCTTGAAATAGCCATCGTGGCTTGCAAAGTCGAGTTCTGTAAAAGGTCGTGGTTTGACTGCAGTTACAGTTCTACTCGAGTGTGAAGAATTGAGATTGCTAATCATCGTAAATTATTTAGAAAAGTATTGCAAAAATAAAACAAGGCTTGCTTGATATATGTGATTAGCACATTGGTTACCACGCACGTCGCACGTAAGCGTACGTTGTTTGGCTACGTTGTACGCAGAACGTATTGAGACTTACGTTGCTAGTCTCGATCAACCACTAGCCTGGTTGAACGAAGAACCACTGTGTGCTGTGGGCAACAGGGTCTGGGTGTGATTTTGTTAGCCTACTACTGAGCCTAGATCATCCAGTACCGATGTAGTTCTAAGTGGTGTTGATATAATAGACACATTAAAACAGCCTGAAGATAAAACTCTATAGAAACTGGTAGATGTTTTGCTGCTAGAACTCAACATACTACTACACGCACATACAGTAGACCCCCCCCCCCCCTCCCCTCTATTAGGACCACCCCTGAGACTAACCTCAAATGGTCTCAATGTGCAGGTGTTCTCTGTATAGAGATTCGCGTTGGTATTGGAACTGCAAAGATGGTCGTATTATAGAGGTGGTCAATTTATAGAAGTGGTCCTAGTGGATTGGTTCTACTATACATGTCTACGCGTATTACACGTTTTACTGCATTCTTTAATGTTTTGTGTATGACTTAATAATATTTAATCCTTGAACAACAGTTCTTACATTGTCTGAAGCTGGCACCCTACTACAAATCAAAGGAGTGAGACTTGAGATTGTTATGCAGTAATATCGGCCGGGATTGCATATACACACACACACGCACACGCGCACGCACGCACGCACGCACGCACGCACGCACGCACGCACACACACACACACACACACACACACACACACACACACACATATATATAGTGACCATGGTGGCAATGACTTGATAATCGAGGTTGTTGTGCTAATCTTTATAATCGTAATAAAAACTGAGATACCGCTGTTAAGGAGACTTGCTGGTGATAAAAGAATTTGGAGGGAAAAAAATCTTAAAATGTTCTTGTTTTTTATTTTAGCATAAAAGTACATTCATTTCCCTTTTTAAAATGTATAACACCTTAACGGTTGCGGGAATGGAATTTGGTTTATGTACCATACGAAAGATCATACAAATACAATAAAAAATTCAGTCAATGTTAATTTTGACTGTACCGAAATTGTATACATGATCTTTTGTATGGTCCATAAACCAAAATCTATTCCGAAACCCCTAAAGTGTTATACATTTTTAAAAAGGGAAATGCTTGTACTTTTATACTAAAATAAAAAAACAAGCACATTTTAAGAATTTTTTTATCTCCAGCAAGTCTCGTTAAGCAAACTTTAACATGATATTTGTATAATGTATGTCCTGTTATAAGTCTCTCTTGAATGAAATGTGCGTGAAATTACTACAACATGCGATATACATCGAAGTTGTTGCATGCATGCTGGATAGACAGAAAAAAAGAACAAACACACCGGCCAGTTTCTCATTAGTATGCACATGCATGTATATATATGGCGTATTAATTTTGATCGGCTGCAATGTAATTGGCGTTTCCCCAGCTCATTAACATCGCGATTGTCGGCTGGTTCAAGTTTCATTGATAAATTCAAATTCGGCACTAATTTCAGCGCGTATGAATAGGCTTATAGTATACGTAGTGGCGGTGAACCGGGAACAGAATGAAATGCCTACAACGACTGTAAAGCTCGAGTCTTCTGCGAAGCTCGGGTTTAATAAAGCGAAAACCTTTAGCATTTTTACTTTACATGAAATATACATGTGCTTGTAGAATCATTGTAGGAATTGACCACGAGATTGGAGTGTCAATCGCAAAATTGAGCATGCTGACGTCAGACGTCAGCATGCTCAATTTTGCGATTGACACGACAATCGAGTGGTCAATCACCATTCTATCATGACTAAAATCCATTTTATTTTAAAATAAATCATATTATAACGTTCTCATTGCAAGTCAATTTTGTTTGTTTTGAGCGCGCGGAGACCACTACTACGGCGCTAGTCTAAACTTTTGCTCTCCCCTACACGGAACACGCCTTCCGACATCAGCGGCTGTATTGATAATGTGACGAGTTTAGACTAGCGCCGTAGTAGTGGTCTCCGCGCGCTCTGGAGCATGTTTTCCATCGCAAAATTGAGCACGCTGATTGACCAATCAGCGTCAGTTATTGGTGGTGATTTTTGCACGGAATGATAGAATGTAGAATTAAGTACTACCCAATTCCATAATAATTTAATCATTTTCTGAAGTTGTGACTAAGACATGAAATAAATTCAATAAAAATAAAAATAAAAGATTAATCATTGTATCAAATTTATCCCGATTTTAATGTAAATTGAATGAAAGTTGACAAACGTAGCTCACATGCATTATTACTCGAATCTTAATACCCTAGGGAGTGAAAATATAAATATTGTCATTTTTTTCTGTAACCCAGATGAGTCACAGGATAGATCAAAGCGTAAAATTTACAAGATTGTGGGTGTCTTTACATAATATTATATTGTATGCAGCAAATAAACGCATAACCTATAATACCAAGGAATATGAATTTGGTGTCCATTAAAATATCACTTTAGATTTGACCTTAAACCCATTAAATACATTAAACCATCTGTATTGCATAAAAACTCCTATTTTGTAAGTATTTCACAAAGTCAGCAGGTACATTGTCAATTCTCATTATAATTTTATAATAGCCTTGATTTCTTTAGGAGGAACGAGCATATATTGAGATGCTTGATAACATGAGCAGGCTGCTAAGTCATCATGGCATTTCAGGTTATTTTAAATTACTAATTGGTTCACCTCATGCAGTAACTTGTTACAATTTAACAGTAAAGTTTACTTTGCATTTATCACCTTGTAAGTTTATTATGAAATTAAAGCAACTTCTTTAAAGATAACATACAACCAAAGTCACTTGTATTTTGTGCGATGTAGGCCTATTTGATATATACAAGAAAAGGATAAATAATTGGTTATCCACTTTTGTTTGGACTCACATACATATGAACACTTTTTGCAGATTCACATTTTAGATTCATTGTGGTTCTATTTGAGGAAGGGGTTGTCATTTGATATTCATTGGTGGTTTTTTTTACCTGGAGCCAAACCTTTTTTCAGATGAACCAAGATGAAAAGAATCCACATTAACTACATAAAATAATAAACTACACAGGCGTTTAATGCAATTGTGACAAACAATTTTTCAATAAACCAGACACTCTTCATCAGCCATGAAAATCAAATGAGCGGTCACTTGTTGTCTGTGTCTTTCACTCAGCCAGCGCTGCCCTTGGTCTTCCCAAGAGGTCGAGCTGGTCGTCAAAGAAGCCATCTGCAGCTCGCAGGATTTGCCTGACAGCAGCCAGCCCCAGTACATCCACGCCCAACTCCAGTTCCACCTCACTCTCGTAGTTCTTCACCTGATGATATGACATATGAGTCAGTAATATTATATGGCAAATGTACAGTGGCTATAAAGGCACAACTCATTTATGTGAAATAATGTGCACCAGGACCTTATAAAATAAATTATTAATTCTGCACGTGTTTCCCCCTTTTGATATGACAAATATATGTAACACATTGGATCTTACGTGGAGGAATATTTTAAAATATGGTAATATTTACCGGCAATACTTGTGACTTTATAATGCCCAATTTGTCGGAGATGAGCTCTACATGTTCCTGGACAGCGATGCTGTGAAACACCTTTGATATGTCTTCTTCCACATGCGGACATATTTTATCGACCTTTGTAAGAATGACGACTGTTGGAATGTCTGCAAATATTGTGTGACATAATAAGAGCAAAACAGACAATTAGAAAATTGATAACAGAAGAATTCATTGATATTGGGACATTTTTGCAATATAAGGACCCCAATGTCAGCAGTGACAGCTTTCTTGTGCTATCCAAGGAACTTCATGTGACAGTCAAGATAGTCTGTGATTATCTGTGATATTACATTCTATGTATGTTGTGATTGCACATGTTTTTTTAAATCCTGAATAAATATAATCTAGTCTAATCTTATATTCATAGTAACTAGAACATTCACCAACCAATGAGTAACCATTAGGTTACATCACATATTGTACTCTTCACAGAATATTTGGGCATGACCTTGCTGATCAAACTGACTCTTCTGGTGGTAATCCTGTTTCTGTCAGTGTCACAGCTAAATAGTGGATATATAATAATCATTTGTTTTGGATAATCATCAGCAATTTATTTTGTACTCCACATTTTAGAGTACTGAACATTCAACCAGTCTGTTTTGTATTCAAGTATTTGATTAGAAAACTGAATATTCAATTATTCGAATATACAACACCTGGTAAGCTAGCCAGCTGACTCTTCATAGCTTCATAGACCAACAAAGACAAATACACTGCTTTACTGATATATGGCCCTTCGGAGTCCTACCTTCCACAAAAAGACACTTATTTTTAAAAACTGGATGGTAGTTGGGCTTCTCACTATATAACAAACCCATACACGTCCTTTCAAATTGAACATTATATAGGAGCTATTGAAAATGTCTTACTTCTTTGCTTGGCATGCTTTCTGATGTTCATCAACTTGGCCACCATGTTACTGCTCATACATTGCACACTGCCAGCATCAATAACCAGTGCGATGACATGGATTTTGTCCTTTAATTTCGCATCCATTTTAAACTCTGGATGATCAGGTGTGACTAATGCTTCTGGATTGAACTGGAATACAATCATGAATTTATTACCATTTAAAACAAGGCAAGTATTGTTTCAAGAAGCTTGGCTTTCTATGAGGCCCTCGGAAAAGACTGTCCTCTATCAGTCATATCACCCCCGTGTGAATTGGTTTTTTTTACTTTGTCATATCGATCCACTGAATCTACAAAAACTAATTGTGCTACAGTCACAGAATTTTACTCTATGCGAACATCATGACCAATGGAAACAATGTGATAACTAGTGAGAGTAGGGGAAAGTGATTTCTGTAAATAGAGCCAGGCTTCGGCCAGCAATATTAGTCATAATTTGTATGCATTTAATTTTGCAATTTTTATATTACTTTATCAAACCACGTCTCTGTCATCGGATGATTTTCAACATGGTTCTCAACAATTTCCTTTCACATATCAGATGTCATGAATGTCATGAAAGCGGGCCGCTGAGTACTTTTCAGAACTAAGTGCCTGATTACATAATCAATAGCATGTTCTACTCGATTTTATTCAACTACATAAAAAGTGTGAACAAAATGTACCTGAAATTGGTCCTGAATGTTACCATCTAGTATGTATGGGATATCAGAAATGTTTATTCCTTTTTCTTCCTCTAGACCCATAGTATCGCAGAACTGCAGGTTAAGCAGAGATCCACCTCTTCTCTTTTGAATAACATAAGTGCGATACTGAAAGTAACAGCAAATAGATGTTTCATAGGTCTTCTATAATGAAATTAGGATTTAACAAAGATGGGGCCCACGGAAGTTACTTGAAGTTAAGTCGGTTAGGCCCACAACCATTTTTTTTTAGCTTGCAAAACCTAGAAAGCATCGACTTACATTGAAATTGTCATTGCGTATCTATTTACATTTCCGCATATAATGCATCAGCGGATAAATATTTTCACCATATTGTCTCTGCGGCACTTGTATTCTTATCCAGCAATATGAACTGTGCAGTTATTATGAATCTGAGGCTAAGCGTAGAAATATAAGAATAGACGTAATGTTCACAAGTGTTTAATAAGCGTCTATGTTTAGCTTGGTGCCCAACCACATTTTTCTGATTTTGTTTTTCAAAATCATGTCAAGTCAAGTCAAATATTCATCTATTATACTGACATGTATGGAATCTAATGGCATTTGCCTCATTAAACGGCTCAACTCATTCGATATTCAGATTTCAACCTCTTACCATTACCATTAAATATCACTTTCGCCTTTATACATATATGTTAGCCTCATCATATCTTTGTTCTCTCTTTTATTTGCAAATTAGCTAATATTTTAGTATACACTTTTAATTACTACTTATATCACCTTCTTATGCCGTTATGGGCTGTCCGAAACCCCTATTACAATTGACTTCATTGCCAGGAGAAGACTGTCCACAAATATCACATGCCAAATTTTCAAATCTGTTTGGATATATTTAATTCTGTGACAAGTGATATGACATTTTTATTTTCTAATATTGGAAATGTATGTAATGTATTTTTTATGATTTTCTTCTGATTCTGCATGACTTACTGATAAATAAAGTATTCTAAATTCTTTTCTGTGCTCTGTATTGATCGGGAAAGCTGCAACAAGGTATACTACAAACATAATCTCACAAAACAATCATGATTGAGTATGGGCATTTGCACCTTGTATATATGATAGTAACACCCCTGGGTCTGCACAAGCACAACGCTTGACAGAAATATGACCAGAATGAAACAACATCCTAAGCAGCATAAGTTTTATGTATAAGATAGCATAAGGTAGGGGGCATGGACCAAGTCACCAAGGCCATTTGTGCAACCCCTTCAGTGTTTTTATGTTCAATACATGATTCATGCTCATCTACCATCATATAGCCTGCTCCCAGCCACCAAGAGCATTATATTTATTAGAGTTAGCAGCAATTACATTCTCAAATGCTCTTTAGCTATACATTATGATAGGATAATTGCGTGTAATATTATTAAAAGAAACCTTTAGATAAAAGTCTTTTGAAAGACCACATTTTCTAATAAATTCCTGTTTAAATGATCATTAGTTTTCACAAACACTTCTTTACTGTGCATACATTTAACAATCTACATATTTATGTTACTAATAATATTACAAGTATTGCTTATTACCTTTGTAGTGACACTATCTCTGGAACTACCAGCTAGGGCCTGAGTAGTCACATGGCCACGAAATGCAGAGTTTACGGTATTGAAAAAGCTTGATTTCCCAGCTCCTATTTGACCAGTTAGTAGAATTCTCACCTAATTGATAATAAAGTAATAGTTATCATGATTGCATATGCAATGATCAGCTCGACCAGAAACACTCTAATACATATTTAAAGACTAGAGTTTAGGCATCAAATCTTGAACATGTTTGTAATAACTAAACATATGAGTATTTCTTCAATTGAGGTTCTTGAGAACGTCTATTAAACAATGTTTTGTGAATCATCACAAATCTTTACCCACTGATAGATAATAACTTATAATAATGGAAAAAAAATATTAACACCCTGACCTGTTGAAATTCAATTTGCCATTTAAAAAAATAAATGAACAAAAGTCTAAGATCATGAACTGGGACGATAGGCCCCGTCAACACTTGTGAATCTACAAGTTGTGAATCTACAAGAAATAAGTACACCAACATGACTAATTTGAGCAGTTTACCTGAGGAACATGCAACCCTTGGTATGGCTCATAACTGCTAATTTCCTCTTTCACTTGAGCTAATATCTGAAGCATATGCAAAATGAAAATAAAAGATTACACGGTAAATGTGACTAGAATGATATCAAGAGGCTCTACTAGAGCCTAAAATCGCTCACCTATATATATGTTCTTTAGCAAAAAAGAGATAAAGTTGCACTGTAACGTACAAAGAACTATAATCTTAAAAAATCAGTTTGCATTATGACTAAAAGACTGACTGTACAAGAGACAAAATTGCACTGAGACTTCTATGATCTCCAGAGAACTTTGAAAGCTTGCATTATGACAAACAGACTGACTACACTTTTACACTAAAATGTTTGATAAACCCCTGGGGCGCGGTCAATTTTACCCCCAGGGACATGTATCAAGTATGGAATGATGATCATATAGACATACAACTTATGTGAAAAAAATTATGAAATTTGAATGAAAAATAAAGAAACTATTGTGCAAATATGAATTGCTGACAGATGGACGAGAGGCGACTGACGACAAACGACGCACGACGGACGAATGGTGATCACAAAAGCTCACCAAGTCTACGACAGGTGAGCTAAAAAGAGAAGGAAGCGGACCTTCTCAAATGCTTCTGTTGTTCATGACACTTGATGTCCTCAAGATCGCTTTCACTCATACCCTTGCTCAAACTCGGCCAAGGTAAGGCGGTCACTTTGATATTGACAAAACTAATGCATGTGTTTGGAAATTTCACCCAATAATACGATTCAACGCAAATGCAGATGCAGGAAGAATGTTCTCTGGAAGGTCGGTTCTATATATGAAAAAAAGCATTGAGGTCATTGAGTACAGTGTAGGTTCTTTTCCTTCTCTTTATCATGAACCCAAATGCTTAGAAATCTTTACCTAATGATAGCTTGAACTCTGTGGCTTATAGAGCAATTATAACATTTGGATAATACATGTTACATTACTTTGTATACCTGCTCATCAAATTTAATACCCTTTCTCCACGGATTTTGCTCTGGGCAAAGTTTGGGTTCTGAAAAATATGAATAGAATTTTACACTTGTTGGATATTATCTGTGAAATATGAGAGTGAGCATACTTCTGATGTAGGTTAAAGTATGCTAATTTATTTTTAAATATATACAGAAAGTATTTCATGCATAGTGTACACACTTTTTTACACACTTTTTTACCTGCTGTTTTGAATAAATATACAAGTTTTAGGTTTTGACATGAAATGTCCCCTTTATGAAAAAAACACATAGTTGCTTTACAAACATTGATATAAAAATATAAAAACTCTATTTCTAAAGACAAGTGTTTTTATAGCAAGTCTAGTTTACATTTGTACATAGCGCCGCCGACCCCGTCCCCTCTTTCTCACGATGAGGGGGTTCATGATTGAAACTGTGTTAGTGTGTGGGGGGGTGGGGAGGAGGAGGAATGGAGAGGCTATAATAAGGCAATCTTCACATGCTACGTTAATGGCGTCTAAATAGAAACTCAATATTAAACCGACCACGGAATAACTGAGCTTTTGAGTGAATGCCAGCAATAAAAAAAAACATGGTTACTGCAGTTATTAAATAAGTGCGTCTTATATACTTTGCAATTGTTCGGCATCATAAAGTGATAGAAATCACAATACCTAAAAAATAATATGTACCTGATACTTCGTAGACTTCAACGTTGTGTAACAATGGGTCACCACCATTAAGCTCTTCATTAGAATGACCATTATTATGGTAGCCATCATTTAGTTCAACATACACTTCACTTTGGAACAGATCATTTGGAGGTTTAGTTAACGATTTGAATTGCAATCCATAGGAGGTTCCATTGTTGCCGAAATATGGACCGCTTTCGGGATGGCTTACCACATGACCATCCTTTGATGTATACCTCACGTAATCAGTCTTCTTATTCTTCTTCAGTCGGAAAAGAAAAGCATATGGGTCAGGAATTCGTTCATCATTTGCAGTCCATGGTTTTGATGCAAATCCACCAAATGTATAACCAAATGTGTTGCTTGCAACAACCAGGGTAGGTGCTTTATCATTGCATTGACGGTGAAAATCTGCTTGAGAACATCCGTCTCTCACTGCACTGGAAAAAGCACGTTCATATTTAATTCATGGTGATTCACACCATACATTAGAGATTTAATAGGAGCACTATTCTAACATCAGGTACCGGTAGGTAGCCTTCTAGCTTTTACTAGCATGTTAGTATTTATTAACTTTTATTTTTCGGCTGTTGCGTCCACCTTTAAACAAGATCAAATGTGCTCAGAGAGCACAGTGTCGTTATAACAACATTGACTCATGCACAATTAAGATGTTTACTTTAACAATGTTTAGATTGCAATGACTAAAGGTAACGTATTGTGTTAACCACATGAAAAATCGTATTTTATTAAACAAAACAAATATAATTGACCCTATATTTTCAGGTAGTTGAACCCTAATCAATCGAGGAGGTGGGTTTTTATAGCAGGTAATTAAATTAACATCAAGATTACTGATAATTGATAAGATTTTTTTTTATAGGACAGGGCCTGTTGTTTATGGTATAGGTATAATATATATGAATATGAATTTGCAATATTTTCAGCTTTCAATCTATGCACAACATTGCACACACAAAATTATTTTTGGTTGATTGAATTCACAGCAAGCGCGATGAATCATGGCAACACTAAAATGTGACTTTGGAAGGTATGTGCATTCTAAGTATTGCTGTAAAACTCATCCTTATTGTCATTTAGATTTAAATATGGATATATAGAGATTCACTTGGCCATTTTGAAATTCAAGATAGCGGCAGATATAATAGTTGGCTGACATGTGTCTTTATTTCAAATAAAAGAGCATATCAAAATTAACCAACGCTGAAAATTTGGCGCTTTTGTACCAAGGTGGACGATTCTTCAAAATTTGGACCCTAACAGCCCCTACTAATGGGGGGGGGGAGGGGATTATAAGGAAGTGGCATAAGGGGAAAAAAGGCTAAAAAAAGAGGGATGAGGGGGAAAAGGGCCCCAAAAAGAGGGATAAGGGATCTCCAATTAGTGGGATAAGGGACGAAAGACCCAAAAAAGAGGGATAAGGGAAGAAAGGGCCAAAAAAGAGGGCTATGAAATTTCTAGACCCTTATACCACCACCACCCCCACCCCCGACACTAATATAAGTTCGTAAGGAGAGGTGTGTATACGTGATAATGTGTGTTCTGCTGTTAAGTCATCGACCATTTAAAAAGGTTGTACCATGTCATCCCCCTGGAAAAAATAGAAGAAAATCCAGGCAACAGATTTACAGTCGTGGACGAAACATATGTGCGTGCGTGCGTACAGATAAAGTGCATCTGACCTAATCAGTGATTTCGTAAATAGCGAGTGACGTCACGAGGTCAAAGGTCAAAAGGTTGATGTGTATTGGCAGCGCTTTTTACATACAGGTTATAGTAAAACACACCTCTCAAAAGAGCTTCATATCTTCGTTAATCCTTGTGTAACATAGGTAAATTTTAATCACCAAATAAAAGATGCAATAAAAGGTGTTAGAACTTGTGGCTAAAATTGACAATCAAGTTGGCGTTGTTGTGCATTTTAAAATGATTGTAAATCTGGTGGAAACTTATATGGAGAATTCTACTGGGTGATCTCAAGCATTTTAGGCTGGGCAAGCATGCTTATAATGACGCATTTATTGCTGTATTGTGATTTTATGATTAAATTGTGTTTGGTAGCAGGATTTTAATATAAAAGTCTCTATTGTTTGGGGTAGGCTAAGTGTGACTTATAATCCAACCATAACTACATTATTTCTTGGTATCCAAAACAAGTTAGTGACAGATACTTTATTGTAAACCCTGTTTGCTCAGATACAAAGTAATAAAAATCGCTGTTTAATATATGGACACTGTGAATGTTTACTTATATATCAATAGCGAGCATGCACAAAAATATATAAAGCCATAGAATACAGTTGGCTTGTTTCCCGTGTATTTGGTCAATCACAATTGTGTATACTATTCAGACCCCATGTATTTGTGTATCTGGGTTTTAAGTCTCTTGAATCTAAGGTCAAATTAGACAGTCATTTAGAATAATCATAGAAAAGCAAGGCAAATGGGTATTAAGATTATGTAGCCCTAGTTAACAAGCAAACATTAGAGATATCAAGTTGTCCATGTGAATTTCACCCGGTGTGCTTTATTGAAATTATAGGCTTATTACATTATACTAAAGTGCATAAAACACTTTTAAGCATCCATAAATAAAAGACACCCACATACTAGTAAAGGTTCATTTCTAAACATGTTCTTCATTGTTTTTAGTATAATAAATATTAAAAAGTGAACATTGATTACCTTTCTCTTACAACATTTCTTGTCCCCTCAAAGTCAGGCTTTTACTATAGGCCGACTGGCCTTGCTTGGGAAACATTACATGAAGACGGAAATAACACCTTAATTTACGCTAACTAACCTGTATAACAGCTTGAGCTCTACTTCCTTTGTATAGCCCATCCATGCTGACAACTGACGCTTATCTTGTTTTGTTAATTCGATGACAGACATTTTTTCTGATGGATAGAAGTCTAGTGAAGGAGAATCCCAAAGTAGGCTATCCTCAGTATCATACACAGACTATGTACTGTATAGGGAAATCCAGAATTACCAAAAATAGAATCTGCTACATGTGTCATAGAATACTGATAAGATTCCTTATTCATGTCCGTGTGCTTGGTACATAATATACTTAATGTTTGAAAATGACGAGAATAGTAGAATATTCACAAATATGGATAATTTCTGCTGCTGCTGCTGCTGCTGCTGCTGCTGCTGCTGCTACTACTACTACTGCTGCGGCGGCTTCTGCTTCTGCTGCTGTTGTTGCTCCTGCTGCTGCTGCTTCTGTTGTTGTTGCTGTTGTTGTTGTTGTTGTTGTTGTTGTTGTTGTTGTGTTGCTTTGCTGTTGCTGTTGCTGTTGTTTGCTCGTTGCGTGTTGCTGTTGCGTTGTTGCTGTTGCTGCTGCTGTTGCTGTTGTTGTTGTTGCTGCTGCTGCTGCTGCTGCTGCTGCTGCTGCTGCTGTTGCTGCTGTTGCTGTTGCTGTTGTTAACAGGATCCCTAATGGGAGCTTGAATCTACACCTTCATAGGGTAGTGTGTAGAGTGAGCGCCACTGCCGTTGCAACTGGTTGTAGAAGAGGAGGAAGTCTGTAAATAAATTGGGCCAGAACACGCGGTGACCTCTTGTCGAGGGCAGCACATAGTCTGACCACTTGGCAAAAGTTTAGGGATTTAGGCTGGATGAAGCAATGGGACAGAAATAGAACTGCAAGTTAGATACTGGCCAAGTATGAACATGGCTATAAATGTACGGGGAGTTAGCTTAATGGCCTACGGCGCCTGTCCATACACACATGACTGGTCTGGTGTGAACAAGAGATTGTGAGTTTAATTCCGCAACTTTCCAAAGCTTTACATGTCTACCTGATTTTTTACCCTACCAGAATATGCATGTTTTTTGTGATAGAATCGTGTTTTTCTGGGGTCAAAATGTATGATTACTTTTAGCTGTTCTTGAAAACCACTAGGACCGTGTCAAATGAGTAGGTTTATCAGTGAAAATTGACATGGAACATAATGCACTCTGGTGGTTAACAAAATCAGTTCTGACGTCTATGTAGTGTGAATTATGCGTGGGTTTTAATGATTTCTGTAAATGACCATCAAATGGCGTACAATGTGTTTCCATACTCACATCTCCATTTTTAGCTTTTCATTGATTTCAGTGTGTTCTAAAATAATCATCTGAAGCGCAAAACAAAACAATCAAACATGAAAATTTGAAAAATCATATAATTCGATTGATTTTAATGCTTAACACCACAAATTATATTACCAAAATAAGTAGATTTCCAAGTACCACTAGATGATAAAAATTACATGGTTAACAACAATAACTACACGTTATTAATGTGAATGACTTTTATATTCAATATTCATTACCATTCTCTCCATTTTTACTATCCTGTGATGGATTTGTCATCTTTAATCATTATGCACATGATTGAATACCACATTCAGCTGTGTATTTAAGTTCATTTGATAAACATGGGCAAGTGGACAGTACATGTATATAGTTGTAAAAGATATAATTTACATTATTTCTTACATTTGCAAGACAAAAAAAGTAAGTATTGCTTTAGATGCTGGCTCATCAACAATCCACTCAATGTGCAATCGTCATTATCAACACAAGTCAAAGAATTACTTAACCCCTTGCCTGGATCATTGCTTAGTGTCGGCGCGGATCAAACACGAAAGTGGACTGCCAAATGGTCATTTAAGGTGAGAACTTGCGTAGCCTCTAACTAGCCTATAATGATCAACAGTCTCTTATTAAAGTTCCAAAGCCAAGTGACCACAGTACCAGCTTGTTTTGCCTGCCTAATTACCTAATACTTAATAATCGTCTCCTAACGCAAGCACTTGACCACAACACCTGTGGCGACACCATCAAAGGCATTACTTGTACCTGGCTGGCGCGTAACTTCTTAAAAGACCTGAACTAACCCCCCTGTCTGAGTGGACAGGCGGAGCGCGGACTTCTCGTGGCTACGCGCGTGAAGTTTGAAAATTTAAAAAAAATCAAACTTGTTGCAAAATTTT
>CM032662.1:16477665-16489086 GCA_019095985.1 Streblospio benedicti
CTTTTTCATTCTCTCTTCTGCATTATACATAAAATGGAATGATTTGCTATGTTTGTTATATATTACTATCATTTATTTTTGTCAATATAGACTGCACGTTTTGAATTAAATAAATAAATAATTAATTAAAAAAATAAATAAATAATGAATGAATGAAATGAATGAATGAATAAATAACTTACTAAATAAATAAATAAACAGATAAATGAATAAATATACAGTAATGATTAATAAATCCCCAAATTGATTCAGGTTTATATACAATTCTGGTCTAAAATATACAGATCAATAGTTAAGCAATGAAAATATACAAAAAATACAAAAAAAAAACATTCTACTGATATGTGTACATTTGTTTTAAAAAGAAACCATAGATTATTATGTATCATGTTCTAGTTCCAACAATTTATTTGTGCTTTGTGGACGAATCAAAAGCGTTATTGTTATTGTTCTTATTGATGTATTGGTATATGAAGCAGAATTTTATTATCAAATGGTGTGATAAATTATCTACACCTTTTAATGGAACCAATGGTCTTAGACAAAGGTGGTATTCTTTCCCCAATTCTTTTTAATGTGTTTATGGATGACCTGAGTCAAGAATTATCTAATACTAATGTTGGTTGCTATCATAACAATGTGTGTATCAATCATCTCTTTTTATGCTGATGACTCAGTCCTTCTGGCTTCTTCACCAGCTGCTTTACAGCTGCTGCTGCCGAAACAATAAATATTGAAATGGTGTATACTGCAAAAAAGACTGCTACATGGTGGTTTATCCTAAAGTTATAAAAAATATGTCTCTCCCTCTCATGCTCTTGGATGAAAGCACTGAAATGGATTGATGAACATAAATATTTATTGGTCGGGATACACGTGGAGAGGGACGGGCTAAACCTGCCTTTTTGTTTTGTTTTTTGGTGGGTTTCTCGCCACGAACCTTCAAAAGGCAGCGCGCCCGTCGTGCCGTGCCTAGCCTGGTCTTATTGTTCATCAACCTCCTTACAAGGGCGCCGCCAAGGCCAAGGTCGGGCCAAAACTTTCTGCTCTCCATGCGGCGTAACAACCGGGGCAAAATACTTACCCCGCCGAGCCTCGCCGCTCCCTCCGTGCTTTAATTGCCGTCCTTGCCTAGCCGTGCTCGGTCATCCACCTTACAAGGACACCCTCAAGGCCATCGCTAAACAATAGGAGCTAAATCATTGGACCTGACATATCTTTGCAGAACATACTACTTAAATGTATATACCGCCCTCTACTAATGTACTCCTGCTGCTACCTAAAGCTAGTGGCACATTCCACCCTTGCGGCGGTAGTAAGCCGCAAAGCGTGTTGAGGTCTCTTCTATCTACGCCGTTTTTCATGCATTGACAAATACAGTTATTGTGGGCACTATCAAAACCCCGTGCGTTAGGGCTTCGGGACAGGGAGTGATTTTTCATTGAGGTGGCCGTGAGATCAACTTGCATAGAACGTGCGATGTACTCGCACACTACACTCTACGCACCGTGTGATTACAAAAAATACGGGATCCGCATACGTTCATGGTGCAGGGAACGCACGGCCCCGGTACTGTGTCTTTGCCGACAACATGTGGTTAAATCCTCTGCGTGTCACGTAAGGTCTCCGCACTGCCTCCTTATGGTTAGGCCATGACGCAGGGCAAGCCAAACTTCTTCTACCACCGTACGGCGCAAAAAAAACGTACGTTTGCCGCACACTCACGGATCGTTACGATTTCTATGCGTTTTTTGGTCGTAGAATGTTGGAATGTGCTTTTAAATGCTCTATCACCATAAGACTTGGTTCTTAATTTAAATTCCTTGAGCAATAGGTTGTTGATAACCGCAGTAATCTAGGTTTTAGTATGTTAATGAGAGTTCAGATACAGGTAGGTAATATGGCGAAAAACCATTGAGGCATTTGAATATTGGTGATTATATGCGTATGTCTGCGTCTGTTGCCAAGTGGATAGGGAGTTCGATTCCCGGTCGGATCTCTCAGAGTGGTTGTTGAGCAAACTCATCCTTGAATAGTGGCACACTGTTCCATGGTACCTACGTTAAACAGGTACAGGTCAGACAAGTTACCACTGATATTGATTGACAAAATGTGCCTGCACTACGGGAGAGTTGAGAAAATACCATAGTGTGAAAAGGGTGCCAATGAGCTGGTGTTAATGTAGAGCCGTCAGATTCTGCATACTGGGGAAGAAAATTTTCATTTTTTACATTTTTACTTTATGAATGAATTAATAATGAACACCTAAAACCCCAACACGTGCATTAACATGTCTTCTGTAATAAAAGCCACTTGACTTAGACAATCACAATCCATCACATCCATCTAATGAATGGCATACTCATAGTTCCACCCCGTGGGACCATTCATGAACCAAAGTCAATGCATACATGCACATTTACTTATGCTGCAGTCAATCAAAGCTCGCTAAATGGGATGTTTGTAATGTATTTAGACCATCCATCCGCATCCAGTAGTTGAAAAGGCGATTTCCACTTTAAAGGCTGTGATGCTTTTGTATTAATTGCCCTTGTTTAGATACGACTTCCTTTCGTTTGTGAATGAAACTAATTCTTTGATTGGTAGACATTCTTTAAGGCTTGGTAGTTACACAAGGAGATGTTATGTACTTTAGTCTAATATGAAAATGCCAACATAATAGCATCTGCTTTCTTCAACAGAATAGATTTTAACTGCTATTGCATAAATTGTAACAGCAATGTTTAGAGAAACGTTAACCATTATGCTGCCACCAGCATGTAAATTATAATACTACAATTCTTGAATAATATGATATTAACAGTCATGTAGACTACGTTCCAGATTGAGAGATTCTAAGCTAATTATGTAAAGCCTCTCTCTATCGACCACCCCGGCGACTTAACTGGCTTCAAGTGTTCTCAATGGAGAGGTGGTCTTTTTAAAGTACCCCACACACACACCCTGTGGCGTGGTGTGTCTCTGTATGACATTTTTGGGACAAGTGGTTCTATTATAGAGGTGATCTCCATAGAGAGGTGGTCTGAACTGGAGCGTGGGAGTTTTGTTTTATGTTAACGGCGGTGAGTCACGTAGGAAAAATGTAGGAATTGACCACTCGATTGGTGTCAATCGCAAAATTGAGCATGCTGACGTCTGATTTACCTCAGGTAAATCAGACGTCAGCATGCTCAATTTTGCGATTGACACCCAATCGAGTGATCAATCACCATTCTATCCTGACTAAAATCCATTTTCATGATTTTATTTTTAAAATAAATCATATTATAACATTCAACATTCAAGTCAATTTCGTTTGTTTTGAGCGCGGAGACGTCAATTCCTACAGTTTTGAGCGCGCGGAGGCGTTAGTCTAAACTGTTGCACTCCGCACAGCATGAACACGCCTTACTACGTCAGCGGCTGTATTGATATTGTGAGGAGTTTAGACTAACGCCGTGGGTTTTTTGGGAGCGTGTTTTCCATCGCAAAATTAAGCATGGAGATTGACCAATCAGCGTGGGTTATTGGCGGTGATTTTTGCACGGAATGATAGAATGTAAAATTTACACCAGATCATTTTGCACCCCTTTCCACTCTTCACTGTCTTTCTCAACTCCCTCGGGGAGCATATACATTTTGTGGGTGGAACCCACTGGATCTCCATATGGGAGAAAAAATGTAGAATGTCTTTATTTGTTGCACAAAGAACAACGTAACTACAACCACGGCGTATAAGTATCGTGTCATATGGTGCAATACACCTAATGACGCACAGACACACACACACACTGGCAACTTGTATGCACGCCAACTAAGCCTGAAGACTAACAAACACTTTGAATTGGTGATCTATGTTCACCTCCCACGGGACAATAATAGCAAACAAGCAGCAGGTTGGATAGACTGGACCATCTCAACTTGTGTTCCCTATCAACTGGGAGATGCTTAAAACTATAATAGTGCGTGTTTATACGGTACAGCCGATAATAGTGTGTAGAGGCACCATCTCATTGTTGCTTAACACCCCCTGGGGCAAGATACACCCCTGGAGCGAGAAGGTGGGGAGGGGGGCAACATCCCCAGGGGAAACAACATACACCGATGGCCCCAACTCTGCTCTCTCGTTGTCTTCAACCAAGGTGTACATATGCACGTAAATACATAACCTCCTTATGATTGTCCGTGTAACATACGCCAAATTTTCAACTAATTTGAAATAAAAAATAATGCATTGGTGTACGGTCAAAGATAACACCACATTTATATTCAGCAAATTATTGGAATGGCCCATCACATTGTTCAATCAATTCGGCATTTAGGCGTTTTGGGGACCTAATTGATTGAAATGCTGATTTAGTGCAGAGTACGTGAAATAGAGTCCAAATGTAAATGTGCTTTTTCACAGTCGCAATTCACAGTTTTTTTCCGTGCTCTAGCGACTATACAATAGATCTCATCATACAGCTACAAAATGATGACCACATCATAATGGCACCTATAAATCGAATGCAATATTTCAATTACAGCAGTTACATAATAAATTAGTAGCACAACAGAAGACACTGGATGAATTGTGTGATGGTCAGATTTCAGCAGCACAATGCGAAATGGCAGTTGCGGGCGGAATTTCAAACAGAATACAAATTAATGACATACTTCAAATCAGGATAGAAAAGATGAAGAAATCGGATGTTGAGAAGTTGCAGGGTCAAATTGAAGACCTTTATTACACCAGGTCATTGGCATCTTTGTCATACGATATCTTTCTTATCTTTCTAAACTCCCCGGGGAGCATACAGCACATCCGCAGCTACCGTAGCGTATACACGTGCTTATCACTCACATTAGCGTTCGCTTCCCTGACCTGTGCCCATTTAAAGTGTATGTACCACTGAGCAGTGTGCAACGTGTTAGAGATGGGTTTGCTCAACACCCACAACCAGACCCGACCTGGTATCGAACCAACGACCTTCTGGTCACGAGTCCAACTCTCTATCCATTCGGCCATGGGTGCACACCCGTCTACCCGGCGGGCGGCGGCCAGGTGCCAACAGTACTGATTTTTAGCAAGGGCTGGCTGGTTTCAAAAGTTCACGGTCCGGTGGGCTCTCAATAAGAACATAGTTTATGACCGGACAGGTTTTGTCAGGGTCGGCTACTTATCATAAATGCCGCCCCTGCTGTCCGTGAGTAAAAGTTTAAAGAGTTTCAAATCATGTTTAGTAGTCTGAGTCATGGCCCCAGCCTCATGGGCGGGTGTGTGTTGTATGTATATATAAACCTACTACTATCATTTACAAGCACTATAGCATACACGTTACTACTATTATATAGAAGGGTAACCAGCAGTCACTCAGGGACCATGGGAGCAAGGGCAGGCTTTAGTATATACTTTATCACTTCACATTATTGAAATAACCCCCGTCAGAGTGGACAGGCGGAGCGTGGACTTCGCGCGGCTACGCGCGCGAAGTTTGAAAATTTTTAAAAATTTCAAACTTCTTGCAAAATTTTCCCTTCCTGGCAGAGTAGAAGTGAGTCCGCAGGCGGAGAAATAGCCTCCAGTGCAGGGAAGTCAGGCGGAGAGAAATTTTGCTAGTGCGGAGTGTAAAATGTGTATAGCGGACTCTGGCGAAGTCAAATTATGAGTCTTGCGAACCCTGGCAAACTGAAATTGTGCGTGACATTCGCCAGACAACCATGGCTCCGCCGACGGAGTCAAGCGAAGTATTATGTCTCCGCCAGCGAAGTCTTGCGGACCTCAAGACTTCGCCAGCCAACTGTAGCGAATATCCAGAGTCCGCCGACGGAGACATGAAAGCCAAATAACATAATAACAAGGGAAAATTCCTTGCGGAGAGCAGCGAAGTCATTCGGCGAAGTCCTGCGAACTTGTAGCGAAGTGGCCGCGCCAGAGGCCCTGAGCAGAGTCCGCTTCCATCAAAGGACGGAGCAGCGCCGAGGTAGCGTGATAAAAGCAAACTTTGTGTGTGTGTGTGTGTGTTTGTGTGTTTGTGTGTGTGTCTGTGTGTCTGTATGCTGTCTGTGGGGGGGGGGTCTGTATGCTGTCTCTGGGGGGGGATGACTGTATGCTGTCTGTGTGTGGCATTGACTATTTTTATGTGAGTTTTTTTCAAGGCTGATTCCATGCTGGTTTTTACAATAGATAATCAAGAGAATAATATGGATAATTATGCCATGGAAAGGGATTCGTGAAATGTAGTGACAAGTAGGATTTGAATAATGGCATAGAACCTTGATAAACTATCGAATCACAACATCCTATGCTGGACAACTCCTCCCCAGTAATTGTAATAAATGCTGTTATTTATAATTGTCTCTCCACAGACATCTTATTGTTTAGGGACGACATCTTGTATACCCCACGAGTTTCTGAACTCACGTACTATATCCCAGCAGGCACACTGACGTCAGCCTGACGTTGGATTATGGTTGTATTATGTTGTGACGTCAGGCAACGTAAATTCAACGTCACCTCAACGTTGATTGCCTGACGTTGACACAACATCAGATTTTCAACGTCACCCTAACGTTGATTTCCTGACGTTGATCCAACGTCAGACATCAACTTTGGATCAACGTTGATCCAACGTCTTGTGCCCGCTGGGATTATTGTAAATTGGTACAGGAGACCAACGTTGATCATCATTATGGAAATGGTGATGACACTAACCTGGCATTGTGACACTTTCACATCTCAGGAACTTATCACAGATAGTTTGATGTGAACGGGCAGTTTGAAGACTTGTAGGTTTGAAGTGGACACTTGTGAAGTTCTTGGAAGGCTCTTGGATGGGGAGTTGAATTTAGATACCCATGTACTTGCAATTGGTATAGAATAGGCAAATCCAGGGGGATCGCAGGGGGTGCCCCCTGTACCCCACAAAAATACCATAGGGTTTTTGTCATGTAGGCTATCAATTACATACACGAAACCCATGCGGAGAGCTCTTGCTCCGTACAGCGGAGGTGAACGGCGTTCATTTTACGTGGTACGGAGTCAGACGGAGTCCGTTGGTGCCAAATACGGCTTCGCGCGGAGACCAGCGAACTCAAAAAGATCAAAGGGAATTCGATCAATAATCCCCGCACGCGCGGAGTGGTCACGCGAACTCAAATTTCCACTTCTCTAGAGAAATGGAGAAAGTCCGCGCCATTTTTGGACGCGGAGATAGCGCGGAGGTAGGGCGGAGCCCTCTCGGAGGCCGCAAGAGTCCGCCAGACTCCGCTGCGGAGCCATGCGAATCGCGTTGTCGATTCGACAATGAAAGTGTTAATTTTTCATATTTTTCACCATTTTTACAGACTTTGTCATTTTTTCGACCTAAAAATGACGCGGAGTTGACTCCGCGCGTCCACTCTGACGGGGGGTTACTATGTAATCATGAACTAATTGCCGTGTGATAGAAACACAGGTGAGTTGTTAAGGTGACCATTTTAGAAAGGCGACGGTGCAAACAAAGATAAGTTCTACTGTGTCTTTCCTGTTCAACATTTATGGCCAAATGGTTGTTTTAAGTTCATTATTTACTCACCTACTTATCAACCAACGTTCGAAGGTTCGTTCGGTAAAGTTTAAATATTATTTACCAGGAAGGGGGACCGGTGCATTTGGTAGGGGGACAGGTACTTTTTTCAAGGTGCAAAGTAGGAGGAACGGATGATTTTTCATTCTCGTTGGGCATGGGACATGTACTTTTTTTCAACTGCTTAAATCCCACCTCGACGTGAGCGAATCGACATGAGGGAATCGGTACAAATTAATCTTTCATAAAGACTTTTTTATGAATAGAGGTCATGGGACATCAGGTGTGTTTTTTTTCATCACATCAGCAGGGGACAAGACCTTTTTCAGACAAGGTTTTCGATATGCACCAGTCAGTAGAAAAATAAATAAAATGGCCCTCTGAAAGTTAAACTCTAATTGGCAAAGTGCCAAAATTGAATACAGTTAATGTTCAGTTGGCATGTAAGCATTGCACAAAGTTTGAATGCTTTCTCACAAGCAACAACAAAACTATTGCAGAAAATGTTGAAAATGGACCCAAAATGGCACTATGGAAAGCACACTTTAATTGGCAAAGTGCCCAAAATCAAATCACTTTGGTGTCGCGTCATACCAAATAGTTGTGTAAAGTTTGAACAAAATAGGGCAAAGCGTAAAAGCTCTAGCTTGTACATACATACATACATACATACATACATACATACATACATACATACATACATACATACATACATACATACATACATACATACATACATACATACATACATACATACATACATACATACATACATGCATGCATGCATACATACATACATACACGCACGCACGCACGCACGCACGCACGCACGCACGCACGCACGCACGCACACACACACACACACACACACACACACACACACATACGAAACACAAGGCGTTCGCTCCAGCTGCTGAAGCGATGCAATTACTATAACTTTAAATAACCTTTGAAATATATTCCACTAATTAAAATTAGCCTAGCAGGATGTCTCGCATTGCCCATTTAAATACAGTCACTTACTCAAGAAATCACGTGATTAGTAAAAATGCTGTAATATTTATAAAGCTATATGTAGCTAGATCTAGCTACATTTTACTTTATGTGTGCAAAAAGCAATAGATGTCTGGATTTCAGGGCCATATTGGGTCATTGGGTTCAATTTGCTCATTAACCTGGAGAAGTTGAACTCACAACAGACAGCTCATTGTTGACAGTTGCCTAGGGATAAATTGGTTCAAAGCCAGTTACAAGTGAGGCATTTTATCAGCTTGCCCAGTGGACGGGTCAAGTTACACAGTACCAGTCCAGCTGTCAAATTCACCTGTCTAGACGGGTGGATGGGTGTTAAGGTCGCACCCTGCACATGTGTATTGGTTACAATTCTTATAAACATTTTTGATGTGAGGCGTTATTACTGCCATTAAATTTAATTAATTAAAGATTGCCACATTGAGTTTTGTAATAAAATAAAGTTTTTATTATCAATAAATAGTTTTTGTTGTTGTAATAAAATAGGCTTTTGTTAATAATCTACAATAGATAAATTTATACATTGTTATGACACCTAAATCTAAATCAGAACTTTAAAATGTAACAAAATTTTAATAGTAGAAAATCTATTGACACCAGTTGAGGAAAATAACAATTAAAAACAAAACTCAGTTTATAAAAGCGCTTTATTCATTCAAACATCTTTCAATATCATGCATGCATTACAATCAACGTCTCATTCTTTTAATATTAACAGAGACTTGTGTAGCCATATAATCCTGTAACACAGTTCAGGGAAATCATTTCTTTTTTCTTTCTTCTCTTGCTCTATCGATTTCTTCAAGCTGTGATTTCAATTCACGTAGTACTAAATCAGGAACATATCTGAAGTCATCCTCTTCAGGATCTGGACGTTTGACAGATACATCAATGCCTTCCGGAGTATTTTGTTGAATGGCTTCAAACAGCAGTGATGCATACGTGCTGGGCAAATCTTTCACTTGGACATTTCGTTCATATTGTGCCAAATCATATTCATTTAAAATGTTTGTACTGAATGGTTTAAAGGTCTTAATGTTCATTGTTTTCCGAGGAGCAGCATACGCGTAACATTTTATTCCAAGTGATGAAGTTAAATTTTCAACGTACTTCATGAAAGACTCCAACACCACAAAATCATATCCTTTCATTTGAATATTAAGAACTTCATATTCAGGAATATCTGGTTCATATTTGATGTCATCTGGTTCAAAACGAGAATAACATCTCACTGGAGCAACGGTACATGCACCTACACCTTTGTGACATCTCAACAAACATGTCGACAAGTGCTTTACAATTGAAGTGAGCATCACTATTTAAAACAAGGTTCTATAAATCCTTAAAGTACAAACAATAACAACCATAGAGTATATAACATAAATAATAAGACAAAATCATGAAAATTATTCTGTCCTTGCTAACTAAGGAAATGACGGGAGTGTGGAACAATAAAACGACGTCAAGGTACTGTGACTGACATTTTTTGACCAAGTTGTTTACGTTGTGATTATTTACTGGTTTTTGATGGAAGACATCGGGACACTCATATCAAAATAGGGGACGTTGTGCAAATCTCTTTCCGGTTTGGTGATGGGGTTTCCTAATACAAGAATCATCATCATCATGTTCCCGTCCTCTTTATAAGGGTTGGATGCAATGGCCCTCCATACATTTCTTTCCTGAGCTTGTCTGACTGCTTGATGGTAACTTAGCCCTCTCCATTTTGACACATTATTTGGCCATGATGTTCTTGGTCTTCCACACCCCTTTCTTCCATTAACTTTCCCATCTAGCACTATTTTTTGTAGAGAATCTCCATTCTGCCTGGTGATATGGCCAAAATACTTTAGTTTCTTTGTTTTTATGGTGTTAAGCAACTTGTTTCTAATATTAATTTTTTTCAATACTTCTTCATTCTTGATCTTATCAGTCCAATTAAGATATCCTTAGCATCCTCTTACTCTTATTTCTAGTGAAATTTTTCTTGATGTTAATACTTTCTTCATCTTTCTTAATTATTATCATTGATTTTGTTTTCTTTGCATTCATTTTCATATTAAAGATTTTACCAGCATCATTTACTGCATTCAGTATATCTTGGAGACTATCTTCATTTTCTGCTAAGAGTACTGTATTGTCCGCATATCGTAGATTGTTAATGTTGGTTCCACCTATATTTACTCCTTCCATATTTTCACCATTTCTAAATATCATTTCTGTATACAAGTTAAATAGACAAAATGACAGCACAAATCCTTGCCGGACCCCTCTTTTGATTTTTATCTCATCAGACAGATCTTGTTCAAGTTGTATAAATGCTTTCTGGGTCCAGTACAGGTTTGTTATTAATTTTATGTCTTTGCCATTTGTTCCAATATCTTTCAGACATGTTATCATTGTCTCATGGTTGACCCTGTCAAAAGCCTTTTCATAGTCAATAAAACAAGTATATATATCTTTGTTCACTTCATTATATCTTGCACTTATCATTCTCATATTGAATATACCTTCTCTTGTTCCCTTTCCTGATATGAACCCACTCTGCAATTGCATACAAGAATAGCGAACATATATTGGAACATCATAATCCAGTTCCTGGATGGCTAGATGATGAGATAATTAATGGATGGCTATCTTTATTCATTACCTAGTGCTAACGTGTTGTTTATCTTCTTTGTTATCAATAATATTACAACCACGTCATATAACATGATGAACTGAAAGGCACATGTTTTTGCATTGTGCGTTTATCATTTGCAGGTTGTTTACAACAAATTATACTCATTAACTTGATTCATGGAGAAATGTAAACTGACTGGGCTGTACTTAAAAATAT
>CM032662.1:16489186-16509543 GCA_019095985.1 Streblospio benedicti
AATTGAATCTACCAGTGGGCAATGATGGAATCAACTATCAACGTGGTACCGTATAATGTATTGTGCTATGATAGACTTGAGTATAAGCAATAAAATAAGAAAACGAAAAACCTTTCTGATTTCAATGTTTACTCTAAATGCTCTTAGAACAGAATTACGTTGACGCTCGCTTTATTTTCTCTCAATTCACCTGATTACACATTCAACCACATCATTTAATCATCACAGGATGGTCCCCATAGAGAGGTGGTCTCTGAATGGAATCTCACGATAGTAGTCACTTTATGAATGTTTTGCGGCCCTGGAAGTGATATCATGTTATACGTGATGTCCATAAGGTGCTATTACTCTGAGTTTGTACTCTACCTGGCTTCCAGGTGCGGCCTTCGTCCCTGCTGCCGGCACCTTCCGCTGCCCGGACGCCGGCCTCTACGCCTTCCTGTGGTCCGCGGACGCGCCGGCCGGACGCCTGCAGGCCGAGCTGGTGAGCATTTATACATATACCTATATATTACATTACAATGTACAGTTTTTAAGACACCTCTATAATGAGACCACCTATATGATTAGACCACTTGTTTATGTTCCAACCCTTCATTCTAGGCCCCATCCCTTCAAAATGATTCCAATAAGAACCTCCATGTAGAGACCACTTTTCCATAGAGACCACTAAAAGTCGGTCCCACAAGTGATCTTAATAGAGAGGTTCTACTGTGCAAAAATAGAATCATCGCAAATAAGCATAGGCCTTACCATCATTTAACACACGTACTTAAGATATATAATTTGTTTTCTGATTATAAAAATATACCAATTTTGCAGTACATTGATTTTGTAGTTGATTTTGTTAGCTTCAGAGTTAGAGGACACATTTTGCACTTGCTGTCAGGTGATGGATGACGAGGCCCACAAGTACGGTCCCCTCACCCCGGAGATCAGCGTCTCCTACAGCGGCACGGCCACCATGTCGGCCGTGCTCCCGTGTCGCCCAGACAACACTGTTGCCATCAGGGTCAGCGCCTGGCCAGACGACGCGGTAATAGTCACGTAAAGTCAGGGTTATACCTCTAGGTGACATCCTTCTGTTCACTGACCGTTGTGCATGATCAACACATCAACACAAATTTAGACATCTACAAAACAATAGGGACTCGTTTACATAGGAACTCCCTCTTCTAACAGACATTACCCGAGTGGAACAATCTCGATACAGAGACTATTCACTATAATTCTGTGAATCCGTTCTGTGCGAGGCTTCATGTCTTGCACAAAAGCAACTGAGTAGCACTGAGGAATGTTTGAAAATTCTGTTTACTGTTTAACATGCACACAACAGCACCAGAATGGTCCACCATAGTTATAAACATCGCCATATCTCACGGCTATATACGAAGTATATAGATGTGAACAAGGACTGGCAAAGTCAGTGTGAGTGATCAAGCCGTGACAAACGACGATGATTTATAAACTCATCGCCATTTTTAATGATTTTCTGCCTTCAATTTTCTATTGTTTTAGAGATATTGGTGTAGGCCGTATAATGTATATTGAATTCATTTGGTTCTCAATATATAAGCGCTGAGATATTGTGTTTGGTTTTTAGCAATATCTGTTTAGTAATATTTGTACTCAAGTCTATAGACCTTATAATAATAATGATAGATTAGAGACCATTCAGTATTTATGACAGGGTGGGGTAGGAGGATTTTCCAAAATTGCTGTGAAATAAATGATAGCCCCCCTCAAACTTCTGTTAAAAAATTTGTAACCCCCTCAATTTCATGTGACAAAAATTGATGATCCCCCCCCCCCCCCCAACAGTTAATGCAATCATTGTCGGTTAACTAAAATCCTATTGGATGGATAACCAGGATATATAAAAAGCAGTAAATTTAGTAAATTTTAGTTTAGAATCTAAAAAATAGGGGTAAATTTTCGGTGAAAAAATTGATAGCCCCCTCTCAAAAGTGTGTGAAAAAAAATTGACCCCCCCCCCCTAGCCCCCTTCAAACATTGTGACAAAAGTTCATGGCCCGCCCTAAAATCCTCCTACCCCACCCTGTCATAAATACTGAATGGTCCCTTATCTATTTTCATCCCTCCAGATATGTAACCAGGCTGAGGCTGTCTACACGTCATTCACAGGATTCAAGATTTTTGACTCTCCAGATGGTCCAGAAGCTATTGCTTTCACCGCAGAACTCTCTACAAATACTTCATTTGCTATTTCGGACACTATCGTCTATGACAACGAGCATCTAAATATAGGTCAGGGGTACAATGCCAGTTCTGGAGTGTTTGTGTGTGACAGTGATGACACGTATGTGTTCATCGTCAGCAGTCACGTGACTTCATATGCCGTGAACATGAGGATTAGAAGAAACGGGGCCATTGTTCAGCTCCTGACGCATCCTATTAACACGGAGAGCTGGTTGAATGACTCTGGTACAACGACAACAATCTCCATCCTCGAATGCAAACTCGGCGACGAAATCAGAATCAATCCCGGACAACCCGTCATTCATTTTGCCCTCGCAACTTCGTTCACTGGCTACCGTATCCACGATAACAGAGGCGTCATTGCATTTACAGCTGTACCATCAGTACCATCTGACGGCAGGTCCTATGTGGACGGAGAGCAGGTTCTCTTCGATTCTGTTGTCTCCAACTCTGGGGAAGCCTATGACCCAGAGGAAAGCTACTTCCACTGCACAGATGACGAACTTTACTTCTTTAGTTGGTCGGTCGCCATAGTGTCGGAATCGAGTGAGAGGTCTGGGGAAAGCCGCCTGATGATGGAGAAGGAAGGGGTTCATATTGTACTGAAGGAAGGGCCCAGGACAAGTAGGCTTCTCAGCGGAGGCGTGTCCAACTCAGCCTCCACTCAAGCCATTGTACGATGTGAGCAGGGAACATCAATTTATGTACAAGCTGTTGTCGAAAATGACCAGCAACAAAATTACTCCGAAGCATGGACTTCATTCAGTGGATTTCGTCTTCCAAAGTTTGATTAGTAATCGATTGAAATCATTGTATTGCTTTAACCATTGAAATAATTATTTACTTTATTAAGTCATTAATAAACACAAATAAGAGAAGCTATGAAGTCAATTATTTAGTTCGATAATTTGTTTTCCCTTATATATAACATGTTGCATTTTCATACTAATTTATGCATTTTCCGTAACATATATGAAAGTTATCAAATCACAAATACGATTAATATATTTTTATACACTTATAGCTTTTTCATTAAATGAAACAATATTATGTCATCTTAGTTTCCATTACAAGGATGGCTCCAGGAATTGAAGAGGGGGTTGCTTGCAATTTTTATTTCTTATTTTATTTTATTTTATTTATTTATTATTTTTTGTGAGAAGGGAGCACCTTTGGCACTTAGGAACAAGCATGGGAGCCACAAAGTTCCTCCAAGGGGGTGGGAGTGGGGGAGAGGACGGTGTCTGGGGACACACACGCGCACACACCAAAAAAACATTTTATTAAGTTTATTGTTCAATTTAAACCAATTTTGAAGCATCATAAAAACAAATGTCTTGAATTTCAGTTTCATACAGGGAATTCTGTTTGCAGCATGAGGTATCATTATTTAATTATTCAATTCTGTTCTGCTGCACATCACTCTGAATATCAGACGTCAAAAAATCAAATTGTGTGGCCATGTAACTCTATGCCTGGGAACTTATGCCGTTATGGTTCGTCTATGATAACAGTGCAATCACAAATGCATACGATCTTCCGTATGCAGATTAGGCAAGAGAGTCTGAGGACGTTATGATAAACCAGGTAAGAAAGTAAGTTAAAATAAAGTTTTGGCAAATATTTAATACCTCATAGTTACATATATTGGCAGCTGGAATATGAATTGTAAAAGACAATCAATCATTTTCTGCATATACCTTAATAGCAAATGTGTTGATGGTCATACTATGGAACAAAAAATAAGTGTGTTTCTGATGGGATTGATATGGCAACAGTGTCAGTGCCAGGGCAGTGGCAGTGCCCGGCAGTGGTCCTGGAAGATCTAGCAGCTAGTAGATCTACTGATAGCTAGACTAGCCAACTTAAATGGCATTTTGCCCCGTTTTACTTAGTCTAGCATTAGTTCACAGTATATGCTACATCTATAACTGCCTGGCAATATTCCCGGGATGTGTACCTGCACTTACAATGCACCAGTAGGGCCGTTAGAAGGAAGGCGCGCTCATAGCCCCAATCTTGTCGCGATCTATATATTTATGGTAGTTGTATAAGGTATATACAATGTTTCAGTTTTTGTGGCTAGCGCGCTCAGTGCTAACCAAATACATTCACCATTAAGACAGCTAGTGTAAAGAAGATTGATCGAGTGTAGGCCAGGATTTTCTAACATAGTCTAGGCTGTCAGTGCGTGACCCACACTGTTTTCAACCCTTTTTCAACAATAATTTAGCCGTCTTGACTTCACCTGCTTAGTATCATAAATACTTTAGTGTGGCACTTTGTCAGAGGTTAATTGATAATCAAATACCAAGTGCGGGACCAATTAAGTGCTTTATATGCAGCATGTAGAAATTCTTCAAAGCCCATGCCCCGTAAAGACCAATTTTTATGGACATTTACCTGATATTTAAGAAGATACCAGGATTTTATTTCAGATAACTGTTTTTTTTAGAATTTAGCCATCACTTTTTGTATACTTTGAATGTGTATATATTCAAAGCCCAAACATTTATCTGATATTTAAGAAGATACCTTTTTATTTCAGATAATTTTTAGAATACATTTTTGATACTTGAATGTGTATATATGCAAAACAGAAAGTGATGCTATGTCACGTAAAAACATTTATTGCGGCATATTTGGCATATTAATTTCTTTTTGATTGAATCACGATGCCCTCCACATGACTGATAATTTGGACAGTCAGTATTACATAATATTTTTATTTTTTTTACTATCACTGTTCTTGCAAGAAATGTATTACAAGAGATGACCACACATTGTATTGTGTGGTGGGTCAATATGATATCCAACACTTCACAATCATGTCTGGAATGTGGAGGCAGACTGAAGAAAATATTATTTCATTCTTTTAGGTAACATGGGGATGCTGAAGGGCAAAACATTTGAAGGAATGTTGAAAAAGGTAACTATTAAGGAAAATAAATAAGGTTTTATAACATGGATATTGACCACCTTGCTGAACATTTATTTCTTGGCTTGTTTGTAATTTAGGTTTTTTATGTTCACTGTCTATTCACATTTGAACATTCAAGATACCTGCCATGCTGACGGCAGCAGACGGATTAAAATTGCTCCCCCATAGCTCAAGAATTGTGAGTAATTCAACAACCGTAATGCGGCTGCGCCCCTATCACTCACATAATGTCACCATGACTACCAGCCCTCACACATTTGTTGCCAGCCTCAGTGGTCGTCCTCATTTACAGACACGGTAAGTATGTGAATATATAGACATAATTTTAAGTCACAGATTTATTGAATACATTTCGTGTCATGGACACACCCTCAGCATAAATGAAAAATTATTACATGTAATTAAGTGCATCAATGGTAGTACATGTACTACAATGTACAAATACATTTATATTTATAGTACAATTAAAACTGCTTTTATAGTCAGCATACAATAATGCAAAAACAAAGTGAATATATTGCATGAAATATTGAGGAGCATGTATGAAACTTCTTCCTCTTGAACTTCCTTCTTTTATATTAATCTAAAGAATGCTGTTGAAAGGAATGTTTGTAAACTTTTCTTTGGGGCATATTTAAAAAAAATATCACTAAATTAGTTTTAAAAAACATTCTCTTTCAACAAACCTTTTCAATTGTGAAAATAAAGTATATGTTTTAAATTTCATATATTTATTTTCGTGTGTATAGGAGCCTGAATACTGGCCCGTGGTGTGACACCCCTGGTGGTGACCCCCCAGACCTGACCAACTTACCAAAACCCTTCTCACAGGTGAACCCGTACTATCCCAGTACCAAGAGCAGAGACCTCCGCATCTTCCTTGAAGAGGTGATTACATTATTTTTGTTTATGAAACTTAATTACATTGTAACAGACAATCATTATAGTGAGTCCAACTTACACGATGACAATGATAAATGATAATTAGGTCCAAAATAAATACTAATTCTTCATCAATCCTAATCCACTTTTATGTGAGTTTTTTTTTTTTTCAATAGAAGTCAAATATAATACTTAAGATGAGTATAGGAAATTGGGTGTTTATTTAAATATATTTTAGCTCTATAACATTATATGTAGAAGACATTTTTAGAAGAGACGCATATTCTACTGTTTGTATTTGAGGAGAAAAAGTCATGTCAATTGTGCTGCATTTTGTGTCTTCTATAACTACCATTGTGAGTTTTGAACATAAATAATATGGACCTTGTAATTCTTTCCTGCACAGATCTGTCTGGACACCAAGGAGGCCAAGTACTGGCTGAAGCAGTTCCAGCTCTCCTGCGATCAGTATTCCCCGTTTGCTGTAGTACAGGTTGATACTGAAGTGTTCAGAGATCGCAGCTTGGTAAGTTTACATCAGTGACTACACTTTTGAACATATTTTCTTTTGTAGTTGTTTCTATTAAAGAAAAGTATGTACAAATTGGTAGTTTTTTTTGTTTTTTTCGAAAGTGAAACTTAAAATTGTCAAAAGTCTACAACAATTACAATGATTGAAGGAAATGATCAAGTAAGTATTCCTTAAGACCACTTTCACTAAAGGGAAAGGGAGAATTGAGATAATAATATAATGGCATATGGGTTAGGTGAGTTAACTATTCTGCTCTGCATTTTCACACGTGCTGATAAATGTAACTTTAAGAAGATGGCCAAGTTTTTCAAGTTGCCAATCCATTTGATGTGTAAAGGAAACAACTCACATTTGTCAAAAGTCCAATGATTCAAGAAAATAATTAAGTTTTTATGTTGTCAATCGATTTGTCGAGTCTGAATGCCTGTCATACGTTTAAGTGTTGTGTTCTGCAGCTGGACAAGCTGGGCTCGTGTCTGTCCTACCTGCAGAGAAACGACATGAAGTGTGTGGCCGTGCATGGCTACAACCTCACCCCCGGCAGCCGCGCTCGAGACATGCAGGTATAAATTTCAGTTTATTTTCTAAAGATAAATTATTAAAAGTTGTGTTTATATTACATAAATTAGTTAACCGTGTATTTCTTAGATCATCATAAAGAGAACATTCAAAAAGGAAATGAATTTCATTTTCTATTTTGTCCATGTTACATAGTGTACATATTCTATTCTATACATTTTCAAGTTATATATTGTAAAACCTTCCTGTTTCTTTAAAGAGGGGTAGTTTACTAGCTCTTAGTTAATTTTATAATAATTTTAATCTTACTGATATACTTGAGCACATTTACTACTTCAGCAACTAAACGGTTGATTCATTCACTTGGTTAACGGTGAGAGATACAGGTTTTTGTTTTTTTCAATGTGTTAGACCCAGGGCAGACCTTTGATTTTGTACTATGGAAAAATATGCAAATCATATGAATTCTTTTTAGGCTTGTTTCCAAAGAATGTGAGGTTTTAGGGGTATTCCCTCTTCCTATAACGTCTCTATCCGCCAACTTTAGAAGTAATAATTGTTTTTTTCACCATTGAGTGCTCCCGATAGCAATGATGAGACAACACCTGATTCGAAGATCTCCCACCGTAATATGCGTTCAGCTTCGGCTTGGAGTGCATTGTGTTGGTCGAGGTCTCATGATCCTATGAAAAGTCATCTGAGCTGTCATGTAACAACTGAACTGACTCCTTTCAGTAGTTGTTTTTGATGTTGTTAATAGTTTGAACATGAAAAGAACAAACATCACATACCAAAATTTACGTTCTAAAGAAAAACCTTTAACTAAGGCCATTTGAGGGACAGCCTTCAAGTGATCGAAGGTGTTTGTATACATGTATAGAGTTGTTCTCAGTGGTCAGTTATACATGTATACCAATAGCTATATTGTCATTATTGTGTGTAGGCGTGTGCGTTGCGGCGTTCGCTGGTGCACGACTCTCGCCTGCTCACAGCGTACATCGAGGCGCACGGGCAGTTCACACGCCCGTTCTACAGCGGCGCCGGCCTCCTGCAGGTGCCAGCCGACAGGTGCGTGGAGGGATTTATCGCAAAAATGGCAACAATACCGTAGAAATGCGAGGATTAGTCTATCTCAACTATAAGTCAACGTCCTGTCTTTGGCCATCAAAATGAAGAATTTTTGTAAAAAAATTATGTTAGAATGCTTGAAAATCACCCAAAACATAAACATCCATGCACTTGATTTATAAACGGCGCTCTGACACTTTCGCACTCGAATCTTGATTAGGTTTGTGTTTGTTCATTGTAGTACTGCCAGTGTGTTGTTTTGGTATTTATTTGTATGATCTACCAGAGAGTCTCGGGCGACTCCATACATGGTTCATTATCGTCCGTCATGACCACGACCATGGTAATGTTTGGATCGGATTATAAGTCTACCTTAATGATTTAGGATGATTTTTGGAAGCAAAAAAACTCGACTAATACTCGCATTTCTATGGTAAGTCAGTAAAGACTCACATATTTGGAACAATGGGTCCTGGCATACATAACCATAACAAACTATGAATATTTTACGGGTTCCATGGGATGCACGATTTTTAATTCTTTCGCCAATAATTAAGAAACACCTCTTGAATATCCTTGTGCTTTTTGTTTACATCGAATCAAAATATGCACAACCTTGTCGGTTTAACAAACACAACCTAAATATGTGTGGCTCGACCACTTTTCCTCTTAACTACACAGTGATAACAAAACCACTTTCTTAGACAGTCAATAAATGTTTACCAACTGTAAAATTACTGATGAACATAATATTTATCATTTCAAATACATGTCAAATGGAAACTCAAATCTACAACTATCAGTTTGATATATATACACAAGTGTAGACAGTCGGTAAATGTTTACCAACTGTAAAATTACTAATGAACATAATATTTATCATCAGCTGGTTATCATTTCAAATACATGTCAAATGGAAACTCAAATCTACAACTATTAGTATGATATATATACACAAGTGTAAAATTTCTAATGAATATAATATTTATCATTTCAAACACATGTCAAATGGACACACAAGTCTACAACTATAAATGTGACATAAACAGGGTAAGATCAAAGGCAACTGCATCAATGGGCTTTGAAAAGAGTTTTAATTTGAAAGGTAAAAAACAGACAATAAGCAATTGCCCTACCCCACAAAGTTGGTGTCATCTCATTCTACATTATGAACTTTTTCTTAAACATCATTTAATTGATGTGACATTATTTGTACATTTAGTAATTAAGTATTTCATGTGTAAATTAGCACACAGCGCAGCTAAGAAGGAAGTTACATTTTTAGTCATTTCGGCGCAAAACCAAATCGGCACCAAAATTGCATACCAGAGCGACACGAAACTACAGCCAAAATCTCACGAAGATAACAGCTAAAATGACATGATGCGTATCGCATATTTTCATGTTTACTGAAGTCAAAGTGTTGATATGTTGATTTGTATTAATTCTAATTAAGTGCAAGTTACACATATAACTTCAATTTTTATCGCTAACTAGAAATTGTCAACCATAACATAACCTACCTCCCATTATGTTGATTATGGCTTTTTACAATCTATCTAATAATTATTATTTAAAATCCTTCTCCCCACCCCCCACCCATTTAGCCACGGAATGACCACAAAATGTATCTTTTATTTGCACTAACAATGTCATCCAAATTAAAAATTATTTCTTTTGCAAACGTTTTTTTCATTATGCTGTTCTTTCAATGAATAATTTACGTAATTGCATTCAATCATATTAGATTTGAAAATAAGGCCTCACAAGACCAAATAGTAAGATTCATGGAGGGGACTCAGGTCTTACCCCATAAATGGTACACGTGTGCCACCAGAGGTATGGAATCAGTACCAAAAATTATAGTGCCATTGCTGAAAATATCGAACCCCAAACTTTAATCTGACAAGCTCTGAACTAGTACCCCAAAATTTAATGTTATAAACAACATTTAATTTCTTTGATAATGCTCAGTCGTAATGTTACTAAAGGATGATGTGAATTAAAGCAAAGAAAATTTTATTACTAAATAATATAATGATTTGTCATTATTTGCATGAAAATGTCAAACATGTGACCCAAAAATATACAGAATTTTGAAACATGGCCCCAAAATACAATGGACGGCGCAAAAAAAGCACCCGTATCTGGTTGCACATCTGCACCCATCCAACCTACTGAAGACTCCCCCCTTCCCACTCACAAGCCTCAGGCCCCAAATTCTTTTTTATGGGGTTGTTGACATATACATGGAAGTGTCAAGCCTTCATGGCATACAAACCTATGAAATCCTTACACCCTTTTCTGAAAATCTGGATCTACCCAAGCCACATTAATAGAGATACAGGGCCATCTGAGGACACCGGCGATAAGCAATGTCTGCATGTGCCCACACCACGATGGCAACCACGTCATAGACTTGGGCGTCTTGATTCACCATAAACATCTGTAGGTCTGCGTCAGGCAGGGCGGGGTGACCGTTGGGGTTTTCCTCTATGCAAATTCTGGCTTGACTCTGTGTGGGGTCGTAGAAGGTTCCCAAAACGTCGCCTACTTCCACGTCAAACCTGAAAAAATTTGCATTGAAGCAAAGGTAACATAGACGAACTTCAAGGCCTCACTGGTTATTGTTTAGTTGGGAATTATCAAGCAGTTTTAAGTACCGCTACCTTAACACACGAGACATGACTCAATGATACTGTTGCAACTTATATGTGGACATGGTGACATAACATAGAGTAGCTTATACCCTTTGGCACAAAAATAATAACAACAGACAAACAAGTCTCATGCCCTTTTATGAACTTAACACTGCCCAAACCGCTACCTCGGCCCACTATTCACGCTAGGCCTTTGTTATCAAATTGCCAATACACAGCATCATTTTGAACATCAAAAATATGTTTGCACTACCACCAAGTACCATGAAGAATCTCCCATGGTCAGATGGTGTCCAGCTACTCACATTTGGGAGGAGTTTGCCGCACAACACACAAAAGTTTGTGTATTAATATATAGATTATAGAGAGCTCCAATGCTGCTGTCTTAATACAGACAGGGTCGTATCTACATATGAGGCAGGGGAGGCAACTGCCTCCTCTGTTTTTGGGAGTTTTTTTCTCAAACCCTGAATGAAACTGAGAGTTAACATATTTGTTTTGTATGCTCCAAAAATTATTTTTTTTTTTATTTTATTTTTATTTTTTTCTTTATTTTAAAAGAATATGATTCTTGTAAGCATGCAGCCATTAACACTAGATCTATTGTAAACAAGCCAGATATTTTAATTGATGGTCTCAATTCTGGGCATATTAGTATATACGTGTATTGTTATTGCATATGTAATGTGTCTAATGAAATAGATTGTAATTAAAATGGCATGGGATCATTCATAATAACTGAGTATGGAGCCTGATCGATGTTATCAAGACAGGAAGAATCGAATCGGCAGTCTGAACATCATGCATGAGGTTCTCGAACAGTAAACACCATACAGTAAAAAAAAAATCTAATAAAGTGAGGAGGTAAAAAGCCAATGATCACTTTTGTAGACATACACTACTTGTGCATAGCTAGTGTTATCTCCTCGCTAAATCGGACCATTCAAAAAGCAATATAGTTCCAAAATAGACTCCATTGGATCACGGCCGCACTAGAAACTACTCGGAATGTTTCTGAGCTCAACAGACATAACATGAGGGGTTTGGGGCATATAAACATATGCTTATATAAACATAGTAATTATGATGGTTCAGTCTCAGTATTAATGAGAAATATACTGATACTTAATAAGTTAATAACTTCATATGGTCCATAATTGACATTTTTGTATGACATTATTTCCCATTCATTATCTCACCTAACAATATATCAGGCAGCGGGTACGCACGTGCATGGAATCTAACAGTGAAAAAAAAGGTTACACAATGATTGAGCCACGCACATGTATTTATTTTAACAAACCAAATCACTTGTTTACACTATTAGAACAGTGTAATTGACTGATGAATGTGGATTTTATCGTTGTGTACACAGCGGGTACATCTGCCTTGTAAAGGCTGGTATCACGTTTCATGTGGCGTCCACTCGGGGCCACTAGGGGCACGACCAATGATTCCGGGGGCCTGTTATATAAACCTACTTTCCCATCGTTAATTGTATAAAACCACATGATATTAGTTCCTTTTTGCATTTGTCGTGTTGCATAAATAGATCTAACTTTAAGAGAGCGACACTGATCTTATTCACACAATGAACCATGTATGATTTCGCATGACATTTTCCCGTTTTTAAATCGTGAGGATGGGCCTTTAGCATTTCTTATTTCACTTAAAATAGTACTTGGTCTGCACACCTGTTCATAATGAGGAGTTATTTTACACTAGATTCGATCATACAACTGAGTGAAATGCCAAATACACAATGCACATGTAATAGGTGAAAAGGGAGATTTCCACGTGGACAGATTCCACATCTGATCCAGTGCAACTAGTGTATGGAGTCCCTCAGGGTTCAGTACTGGGACCTCATGAATTCGTAATTTGCATGTGCCCTCAGGCTGGGCTAGCGCTAGACCCATCTCAAATTTAGCCAATTGGCTAAACGACGACATTTTTTTTAGCCAATTGAAATTTTTTTTAGCCAATTGGCTAAAGAACTAAATTATTCTTTAGCCAATTGAATTTCTTTTTAGCCAAGCAAAAACCTATGTAAATTAATTAACATAGTAATGATATCACAAACATCATTACTTTTAGTTACTTTGACAATATTTCTCCTTTAAATATCTTAATGACATCTGATCACATTGTGTTTAATTTTCCGACGCTCCGGCGAGAACGATGAAGGTTATATAACTTTCAAAACTTGAGGAAAAGACCCTGCTGATGACTGCTTTGCATCAACCAATTAAGTACATTGGCCAATAATGGATACAAACTTTTGATAACACATATACACTATATTTTCTTAATTTTAAAGCATTTTTTTCTGAGGGTGGCCCGGTGGGACTGGAAGAAGGAGACCTATGCACGTCTCCTTTCGAAACCTCTCGGCGCTCCGCCATCGGGCCACCCACGTTTACAGGTGCCATGCTGGGGGGATTGGGGGGGGGGGGGTGAATATACTTCCATTTTCGTTCATATTTTATCATTACATTGTGAGATTCAAACGGCTGCACTTATTATCAAAAACTAACCTAGTCTACCAGCCTTAATTCTATATTATTAAGAAACACCAACGAACGTTTAATCCATGGATTTTGCAATAATATTGAGGTCGTTTTAAAAACATGCTAGCCGGTTGCTAGACTAGATGTGAGACTATAAACCAATGCATCTTTGAATCACGTTTTATTTACTCACGATGAAAGTGTCGATATGGCAGTCAATGGCGCGATACTTTCACAATACAAATGATAATATATAAATATGAAAAATACCGGTTTTATTCAAGTAAATTCCGCATATTTTCACGTGTAATGGGCGCCGCCATCTTTGTTGTGATTGCGCTAATATAGCTCTGCTCCGCTCCACGAGTAATAATAATATTTCAGCACGTTGTTCGAAATGTTGTCAACTAGAATGATTGATGGCTAACGGCGTTCTGACATTTAGTCTCGATTTAGCGGAAAAAAAATTTGCTGTTTACGAACTTTTCTTGAATGAAAATGATTCGCCACATTGGCGAAAAAGAGTAATCAAAATCTCTCGCCGATCCTTAAAAATCTCGCCCATGGCGATAAAACGAAAGACCGCGAGCCCAGCCCTGCCTTTGGTAATGCTGAAAAACATAACGTCAGTATGCATCAGTATGCTGATGATGCCCACCTCTATGTGGCCTTTGACTTCAATAAAATTGCACGACCGTTCGAGCCAAAATGTACATTGTGCATGTTCTGATGTAAACGTAATAAAATATATAGTTAAGTGAGCCGATGCGTACTGCTTTGTCAATTTTTTTATGCAAGGGACATCGCATCGTACACAATGTGCCAAGCGTCCTAAACAGGGTGTCTCAAATCACCTACGAACTAGTGTGCACTGACGGCTAGTGACGCAAATTGTGAATTTGAAAATTTTCATGGCGCTAATTTCGACGCCGCGTATTTGCAATTTACAATCATCAAGTGACATAAATTGCGTGTTATTTGGTGTGTTTGGCTCACACCTAAATGACCAGACATTATTTGTTAATTATATAATTGTCACATAAATCAAACTGGATACAAATATGAAAAGCATCTGTATTCATACTTGACAAACATACTCTTTTTCATTTTTAACATATGTAAAATTTTGCTTTCTTAATCAATAACTGTTTTATTTCTGAGCCTCAGAGGCTAATTAATAAAAAAAATATATTGGGGTGTGGGTGCCCCAAATTCACTCTAGAACAGCTGCGCGGCTACAGAAGTCAATATAGCTGTTTTGTTACTTATAGGTGATAGTGGGAAATATATCAACCATGACACTTTTTACATCAATGGATTCAAATAGGCATCAGCCAATCACTAGTGATGAAATTTACATCGAAAGCCTTGAGGCCATGACTACAGATCTCACCTGTCAGCCTCTGGGACTTCCAGGATGATGAGCTTCCTCACCTGGTCTTCGGTCACCTCCGCGCGGGTCCTGCCTACCAGCTGGTAGGTGGTGTCGGTCACTGGCCGCCATACAGACAGATACACCACACCTGCCTGGCTCACCCTAAACTGAAAAGAGGAGAACATCATAAAGTTATTCAAAATTTTGATGAAGTTCATATGGAGCATATGGTCTTATTTCTGGTACTATATGTTTTCTGTCTATGCTATAGTTTCAAAATGCAATAGAATTTTCAAAATGCTTTAAATTTTATGTTTTGTTTAAGCTTTTCAGCTCTACAGGGGCCTAGTTATAATCATTATGATAAAAAAACATAAAAACTTAACATATTTTGAAATTTTAATTACATTTTGAAACTATAGCATAGAAAGAAAACATAGTACCAAAATTTCAAAATTTTAGGTTATGACAGTGCAGCAAAATGGAGAAAAAAGTCATGTCGTATTAACAATACATCTTCATGATGCCTCTGCCGACAAACCTAAAAACAAGAACAAACGTAGATCTACTTAGGACACGCAAGCTAATTGTGGAAGCTGGGCGATAATAGGCCATTATCGCACAATACTAGGCTTTTTATTGGTTCATGTGAGAAAAACTTGACGGTTTGCTGTTTAATTAAATGTGAAATTAAATGTGAAATCCCGCCGTCATTGCTGCAGAGTGTTGTCGTTGCTGCTGTCAAAAGCTTATCAATAAATTAAACTTATGCCACTTGCTGTGTGTAAGAAGTTGAATATATTTCATCGTCTTTAAAATGCATTTATAATGAATGTTTATAGCTAATTTTGCAATAGAACCAAAGGAAAATAGTTGAGAATACAAACTTCCACAAATATACCGAGTTCAAATTTAGTGGTTTGGTTGATTTTCTCTACTATGATTATACTACGAAAGATAATAGGTTGCGTCCCGTACTTCCAAAATCGAGCAAAACTTCCAATTATTGCTTGCTTGTGCTTGCTGAATTTCTGTCTTCATACTTCATACAGCGTCAAATCAAAATCGTTACGCAGAAACACACCCACCTTCCACATGCGCACACGTCCCGGGTCCTTGACATCCAACCTGTGGTACAGTTGATGAGCCGAGTGGGTCACCTCATTGAGGTCCAGCAGGGAGCCGATCACCACCATGGCGCGGAACACGTGAAACGCTGCCGGCTCCGCTGCATGGGTGAAGTCGTAACGGGCGTACAGGGCACAGCATTCTGACTGCGCCTACAGCACAAATGTAAATTATTAACATGAAATTTCTTACCGATCTGTTCATTGATATTATAAGGAAAAATCCCTCAACAAACTCGCCAACGTCTGGAACAACATCCTTGAGGCGGCGTCATAATATCATTGTAATCGCAGTGATTGATAGAATGTGTTGACAAAGGGGCTGGTGTGCAGCACGAAAGCTTACAAGAAAAAAAAACGGGGCTGTACCTTTAAAGAGACCTCCTTAAACCTCCATCTACTGTCCACCTGTCTCTTGAGACCACTTTAGACCTGGGATTTTGTGGTCACTCTGTCATTCTACCAAAAGCTCTATAGTATTTGATGGCTGTTGAAAAAACTCAAAGTTAAGCATCAAATCTTATATTGCAATAAGTGGCGTGTGTTTAGAAAACTTGTCTGATAAATTGCACACAATTACATCGAATATGAAGATATGATATGTACTTACGTCATAAGCATAGGCCCTACACTTCTGGTGATTCTTGCATAACATCCACACTCGATGGCTGCACGCACTTTGTTGTGGGTGGCTGCGGAGTGAAAGTGTCATTTCCTGTCAGTCCTATCTTGGTAAATAGCTGGCTTCGTTCAACCGCCCCATCGCAAAATCACAGTCAGTATGATCAAACTCGCTATATCTTTTGTAATCAGCATATTTGCACTTGCCATTCGTTATTCTAGGAATAAAACGTTATTTTTCAACTACCTACTGTCATAAATTCTGAGATCTGGCTGGGAAGTGACTCCAGCAAGCAGTTGCACATCAAATACAGACATTTCAAAAGTCTAGTCGTCAATACGGATTAGATGACGGGCTACAGTGAAACCCCCCCTTGAGCCATTTTTAACCTATAGCAGTATCATAATTGCAATGGATCTATCCATGAATGCAAGACATGTAAACAGCTTCTAACAGAAGCAAGAAACAAGTCACTTTCAAACCTCATGTATCATGTGTATAAAGGTTAGGTCTAGTTTAATAGTTGTGGATCTATGATTAAAATTGCGTACATGAGCAAGTGTCATGCCACATGCTGTTTATGTGTTTGCAATTACTAAACTTTCTCCATCAACGTACCTCATATTACTCACTAATCCATTTTCAAGTCCTCTTTGTTCAAACAACGATGATAGTGATATTTACTACAGAGAGATTCTCCAATTACCAACATCTCTCTAAAGAGATCACACCTGTAATAAGATCACTTTAGAGTTCCCAAGCTGTCTTCGCTATACCGACATGACCCAACATGAAGAGACCACCTCTCTATTGCAACTACTTGAAGCCACCCGCCTTGGTGGTTGTAAAACACGTTCTAATGTACATGTACAATGTTTGCAGGTACTCTGTTTTTACTCTGTACTCTACATTGATGTATGAGGACATGTCTAGTTTACATACGTATATTGTTCTAACAGTCAAAAAAAAACTTTCCCATTGTACTTAATTGATACACGGAGACCCAACTAACACTAACTTTTTTTTTTTCGAGGCACGTGATGGTCCAAGTCCATGCCCCTGATCTCACCCACATGTGCACTGAAACTTTTTAGCTAAAACCACAGACGGTAAAATAAAAAAAAAAATAAAAAAAAAAAAATTCAACTATCAGATCAACATGAAAACTTCATTTATACAATGTATGTTTCACCACAGGAATACCAAACATTGTGGATAAAGGCGGTTGAATTTGGCTAAAAATATAACAACTACCACGTCAATAATTATGAAAAGATCGCTAAAATATGCAATTTCGGGATTTTTTATTTAAATCTAACCAAAATACACAACGTAAAAGGTGTGGCGTTTGAAAAAAATGAGTCCTGGACTCAGGACTCACATCTAGATTAATTATTAGTGGGTTCCATTGTTTGTTTGTTTTTAGCTCACCTGCTGTGAAACAGCAAGTGAGCTTTGGGATCATCACCTTTCGTCCGTCTGTCCGTCTGTTGCGGTCCATCCGTCCAACAATTCATATTTTCTAAATAATTTCTTTATTTTTCATTTGATTTTCACCAAACTTGTACACAACTTATATGGCTGTCTTATCATCATATCATATTTGAATCATTCCCCTGGGTGTAATATTGACCCCTCCCCAGGGCGTCCATATTAAAAAAATGTGTTCAATAAAACTTTCATTTCTCATTTGATTTTCACCAAAAAAGGAACATGAGTCATATGCTTATATAATAGTCATATTTGAATCATGCCCTTGGGTGACAGATTTACCCCCATCCCCACGGGTACCTCTAAAAGAAATTAATAATTGTGACTGGTTTTGTCATTTTTCAATTGATTTTTTATTCTGATAAACCATATTTGAATCATACCCGTTGCTGACAAATTGACTTCACGGTTAATATTGAAGCCCATTTTTCAATTGATTTTTTATTCTGATAAACCATATTTGAATCATACCCGTGGGTGACAAATTGACTTCACGCTTAATTTTGAAGCCCAATTTACATATTGGTACCCTCATCAGTATTCTCATTGGCAGGTGAGCATAGGACCTTATGGTCTACATGAGCCAAGGCAAAAGTTGTGAATTTGTTAGAGAAAAGTCATGATTCTCACTCTAAGAGATAAAGTTTAGCGTGGAGCATTAGATTATTTTAAACAATGCGCAGTTGTAAATATAATCCGTATTGGCTGTGTTGCAGGGCTGCTGGCTGTGGCGGGGTGTCTGTGTGGCGGGAGCCGCTGCTCTGGGCCCTCAGTCGGGTCTCATCCCCCGTGCTGCCAGCCGTCGGGGGAGACTCCTGGGGCCAGCTCAGACCGCTAGACGTCTGCCAGGTGAGACTAGATGGTGATGACTATTAGGTAAAAGAAAAGATGAACTATTGTTAAGCTTAATGATCAACGACAGGCAGCTAGATGTCTGCCAGTTGATGCTAAATGGTGATGGCTATTAGGTAAAGGAAAAGATGAACTATTGTTGAGTTTAATGCTAAACCATAAGGTGCATTCTTGCCGGGTCAGTGGCTTGTTATAACCACAACAGTAGCAATAGCACTTATGCTCAGCTTAGGTCTGAACTTAGGAACTTGGTAGTCTAGATTACTACACAGAGCCGAAGGCTTAGTTTGTTTTTAAATGATACAGCCTAGAGAATTCCTGAAGACTGTCTAAATTATACTCTGCAATATAAAACTAACAATACATAACAGAAATGCCAAGTTCTAATGAACAATTAGTATTTAACTGGTGTTGGGGTTATTTGTTGCCAAATTTAGACAGTTTGTACTTTAACCCGAGAATTACCAGTATTGATTTGTTTTAAGTTCTATTTGAAAATATCAATTGTATTTTTAACCAGTTGGGCCAAAAGAATATTGTTTTGTAAACTATAATGTAAATCAAGGTCTCTCTAAAGATGAAAAGCTTTTTTTTTTTTAAATTTAAATAACAGAATTTATATTTACTTATATAGCTACCTGTTCAGGGGTCGACATAAGGATCGATAAGTCAGTAGACATCAGGTCCACCAAGTTTGAAAATCAGTGGACCTGATCAAAATCAGGTGGCCCGACATGAAATACAAGTAGCAATGCCGAAGGCATTGCAGCGAAAAGCGGAGGCACGAAGCCCATTATGGGGTCTGGGGATTCCCCAGAAAATTTTTTGAGAATTAAGTGTAAATGATGCAATTTAGTGATATCTAGAGAGAAAATTGAACATTATTTCAATGACAAATGTTCATACTTTTTAAGTATAAAATAAAAAAATTTTGTGTCAACCTAGGGAAGATGAATAAAAATATATTTAGCGATTTGATTTGAATTTTATAAAAATTCATTTATTAAAACAACAAAATGCATTGATTGTAACATGACTGATGTAGATTTATACAGCAGACGACAAAGCTTAATAACACTACTGGTATCCAACAAATAAAGCGCAAGAAAACACGGCAACAGTATTTAATCAATAATAATAATGTTAATGTACGTCTACCGGTACCAGCAGAGAGCGTACCTAGCAACTACACGACAATATGACTGGTTTTCATGAAGATAGCATTAAAAATTAACGCAAACGTTATGAAATCACGTTCGGATTAAACCTGTGCATCAGTCAAAGCAAAACGCAGCGCCTCTAGCGGTGGCTGCCGGAAACTAGCGGTAACAGGTAAGAAAATGGCCGACAAACACGGATCCGTCAAATAAATGCGATATTATTAAAAAAATCTCGTGGTTTGGGGGCCTGAAAAGCTAGTAGACTGTCGGTCTCCTATAGGAGCTGAAACAGGTAGGCCGACGGGTTTGCTAGTGGTCTGGCTGTAAATCTCAGCCAAAAATGAAAATTGGGGGGGGTTTTCCCCCATTCCAATCAAATTTTTTTAAAAAAACCCCTT
>CM032662.1:16509643-16551081 GCA_019095985.1 Streblospio benedicti
AAATTGGACTCCATCGGATCAGGTCACACTCGAAACAAACCCCCTGGAATTGTTTCCCGGGAAGGCTAAAACCAAGTTTAAAAAATAACATGAGGGGTTTGGAGCATATAAACATATGCTTATATAAACATAGTAATTATGATAGTTCAGTCTCAGTATTAGTGAGAAATATCCTGGATACGCTTATTAGGTTAATAATCTTCCGATATGGTCCATAATTGACATTTTCGTATGACATTATTTCCCATTCACATTATCTCACCTTAACAATATATCAGGCAGCGGGTACGCACGTGCATGGAATCTAACAGTGAAAAAGGTTACACAATGATTGAGCCACGCACATTTTTGAATTCATTTTAACAACCAAATAACTTGTTTACACTATTAGAACAGTGGGAATTGGACTGATGAATGTGGATTTCATGAAGTTTGTGTACACAGTGAGTACATCTGCCTTGTCGCTGGCATCACGTTTCATGTGGCGTCCCCCGGGGGGCCCACTGGGGGCACGACCAATGATTCCGGGGCCTGTTATATAAACCTACTTTCCCATGATTGTATAAAACCACATGATATTATTTCCCTTTTTTGCATTTGTCGTGTTGCATAAATAGATCTAACTTTACGAGGCGACACTGATCTTTTTCCCACAATGAACCATGTATGATTTCCCATGACATTTTCCGTTTTTAAATCGTGAGATGGGCCCTTTTTAGCATTTCTTATTTCACTTAAAATAGTACTTGGTCTGCACACCTGTTCATAATGAGGAGTTATTTTACACTAGATTCGATCTACAACTGGTGAAATGCCAAATACACAATGCACATGTAATAGAGAAAAGGAGATTTCCACTTGGACAGATTCCACATCTGATCCAGTGCAATTTAGTGTATGGAGCCCCTCAGGGTTTAGAACTGGGACCTTATGAATTGTAATTTGCATGTCCCCTCAGGCTGGGCTAGCGCTAGACCCATCTCAAATTTAGCCAATTGGCTAATGACGACATCTTTTTGTAATTGGAAATTTTCTTAGCCAATTGGCTAAAAAGAACTAAGTATTCCTTAATAGTTAGATTTTGCTTTTGCCAAGCAAAATTGAAAATTAACATAGTAATGATATCACAAACATCATTACTTTTAGTTACTGACAATATTTCTCCTTTAAATATCTTAATGACATCTGATCACATTGTCGTTTAATTTTTCGACGCTCAGTAGAATGATGAAGGTTATATAACTTTCAAAACTTGAGGAAAAGACCCTGCTGATGACTGCTTTGCATCAATCAATTAAGTACATTGGCCATGCGTGGATTCATGACTTTTTGATAACACATATGCCTCTCTTTTCTTGTCCTTAAAGCATTTTTTTCTGAGGTGGCCGGTGGGACTGGAGAAGGAGACCCATACTGCGTCTCCTTTCAAAACCTCTCGGCGCTCCGCCATGGGCCGCCCACGTTCAACCCAGGTGTCTAAATACTGGGGAGAAAGGAGGGGTGAATATACTTCCATTTTTGTTCCATATTTTATCATTACATTTGAGATTCAAAAGGCTGCACTTATCATCAAAAAAACTAACCTAGTCTACAGCCTTAATTCTATATAATATTAAGAAACACCAACTTAACGCTTAATCCATGGATTTTGGCCAATATTGAGGTCGCTTTTTAAAAAACAGGACTAGATGTGAGATCAAACCAATGCATCTTTTGAATCACGCTTTATTTACCTCACGATGAAAGTGTCGATATGGCAGTCATCATAACGACATTTCCTCACAATACAAATGATAATATATAAATATGAAAAAATACCGGTTTTATTCAAGTAAATTCCTCAAGATACGTGTGCCGCCATCTTTTATTGTGATAGACTGTTACACTGCCTAGCCTGCTCTAACAGAAAATGGGTTAAAAATCAGTTCATCCTGCCGGGCATGTTCCCAAATGTTAATAATCAGAATGGATTGATGGCTAACTAAAGTTTGACATTTAGTCTCGATGCAGCTTTTTGAAAAAAATTCGCTGTTTTACTTAACTTTTCTTAATGAGAAAAATGATTCTCGCCACATTGGACAAAAAGAGCACCAAAATCTCGCCGAGATCCTTAGTCTCTCGCCCATGGCGATAAACGAACGACAGCGCGATCCTCCCAGCCCTGCCTATGGTATGCTGAAAAATGTTAACTCAGTATACATCAGTATGTTTATGATGCCCACCTCTATGTGTGGCCTTTTGACTTCATAAATTGCACGACTGTACGAGCCAAAATGGTACAGTGTGCACGTTCTGATGTACACGTAATAAATATATAGTTAAGTGAGCCGATGCGTACTGCTTTTTCGATTTGTTTATGCAACGGGCACGCAGATCGCATCCTACACAATGTGCCAAGTGTCCTAAACAGGGTGTCTCAAATCACCCATGAACTAGTGCGCACTGACGGCTAGTGACGCAAATCATGGATTTTAAAATTTCCATGGTGCTAATTTCGACGCCGAGTGTCTGCAAATTACAATCATCAAGTGACATAAATTATGTGTTATTTGGTGTGTTTGGCTCACACCTAAAATGACCAGACATTATTTGTTAATTATATAATTGTCACATAAATCAAACTGGATACAAATATGAAAAGCATCTGTATTCATACTTGACAAACATACTTTTTTCATTTTAACATATGTAAAATTTTGCTTTCTTAAAATAACTGTTTTATTTCTGAGCCTCAGAGGCTAATTAATAAAAAAAATATATTGGGGTGTGGGTGCCCCAAATTCACTCTAGAACAGCTGCGCGGCTACAGAAGTCAATATAGCTGTTTTGTTACTTATAGGTGATAGTGGGAAATATATCAACCATGACACTTTTTACATCAATGGATTCAAATAGGCATCAGCCAATCACTAGTGATGAAATTTACATCGAAAGCCTTGAGGCCATGACTACAGATCTCACCTGTCAGCCTCTGGGACTTCCAGGATGATGAGCTTCCTCACCTGGTCTTCGGTCACCTCCGCGCGGGTCCTGCCTACCAGCTGGTAGGTGGTGTCGGTCACTGGCCGCCATACAGACAGATACACCACACCTGCCTGGCTCACCCTAAACTGAAAAGAGGAGAACATCATAAAGTTATTCAAAATTTTGATGAAGTTCATATGGAGCATATGGTCTTATTTCTGGTACTATATGTTTTCTGTCTATGCTATAGTTTCAAAATGCAATAGAATTTTCAAAATGCTTTAAATTTTATGTTTTGTTTAAGCTTTTCAGCTCTACAGGGGCCTAGTTATAATCATTATGATAAAAACATAAAACTTAACATATTTTGAAATTTTAATTACATTTTGAAACTATAGCATAGAAAGAAAACATAGTACCAAAATTTCAAAATTTTAGGTTATGACAGTGCAGCAAAATGGAGAAAAAAGTCATGTCGTATTAACAATACATCTTCATGATGCCTCTGCCGACAAACCTAAAAACAAGAACAAACGTAGATCTACTTAGGACACGCAAGCTAATTGTGGAAGCTGGGCGATAATAGGCCATTATCGCACAATACTAGGCTTTATTGATTCATGTGAGAAAAACTTGACGGTTTGCTGTTTAATTAAATGTGAAATTAAATGTGAAATCCCGCCGTCATTGCTGCAGAGTGTTGTCGTTGCTGCTGTCAAAAGCGATCAATAAATTAAACTTATGCCACTTGCTGTATGTAAGAAGTTGAATATATTTCATCGTCTTTAAAATGCATTTATAATGAATGTTTATAGCTAATTTTGCAATAGAACCAAAGGAAAATAGTTGAGAATACAAACTTCCACAAATATACCGAGTTCAAATTTAGTGGTTTGGTTGATTTTCTCTACTATGATTATACTACGAAAGATAATAGGTTGCGTCCCGTACTTCCAAAATCGAGCAAAACTTCCAATTATTGCTTGCTTGTGCTTGCTGAATTTCTGTCTTGGCCTATGAACACTTCATACAGCGTCAAATCAAAATCGTTACGCAGAAACACACCCACCTTCCACATGCGCACACGTCCCGGGTCCTTGACATCCAACCTGTGGTACAGTTGATGAGCCGAGTGGGTCACCTCATTGAGGTCCAGCAGGGAGCCGATCACCACCATGGCGCGGAACACGTGAAACGCTGCCGGCTCCGCTGCATGGGTGAAGTCGTAACGGGCGTACAGGGCACAGCATTCTGACTGCGCCTACAGCACAAATGTAAATTATTAACATGAAATTTCTTACCGATCTGTTCATTGATATTATAAGGAAAAATCCCTCAACAAACTCGCCAACGTCTGGAACAACATCCTTGAGGCGGCGTCATAATATCATTGTAATCGCAGTGATTGATAGAATGTGTTGACAAAGGGGCTGGTGTGCAGCACGAAAGCTTACAAGAAAAAAAAACGGGGCTGTACCTTTAAAGAGACCTCCTTAAACCTCCATCTACTGTCCACCTGTCTCTTGAGACCACTTTAGACCTGGGATTTTGTGGTCACTCTGTCATTCTACCAAAGCTCTATAGTATTTGATGGCTGTTGAGAAAACTCAAAGTTAAGCATCAAATCTTATATTACAATAGTGGCGTGTGTTTAGAAAACTTGTCTGATAAATTGCACACAATTACATCGAATATGAAGATATGATATGTACTTACGTCATAAGCATAGGCCCTACACTTCTGGTGATTCTTGCATAACATCCCACACTCGATGGCTGCACGCACTTTGTTGTGGGTGGCTACGGGAGTGAAAGTGTCATTTCCTGTCAGTCCTATCTTGGTAAATCGCAACTCGTCGCAACTCGCCCATCGCAAAATCACAGTCAGTATGATCAAACTCGCTATATCTTTTGTAATCAGCATATTTGCACTTGCCATTCGTTATTCTAGGAATAAAACGTTATTTTCAACTACCTACTGTCATAAATTCTGAGATCTGGCTGGGAAGTGACTCCAGCAAGCAGTTGCACATCAAATACAGACATTTCAAAGTCTAGTCGTCAATACGGATTAGATGACGGGCTACAGTGAAACCCCCCTTTTGAGCCATTTTTAACCTATAGCAGTATCATAATTGCAATGGATCTATCCATGAATGCAAGACATGTAAACAGCTTCTAACAGAAGCAAGAAACACGTCACTTTCAAACCTCATGTATCATGTGTATAAAGGTTAGGTCTAGTTTAATAGTTGTGGATCTATGATTAAAATTGCGTACATGAGCAAGTGTCATGCCACATGCTGTTTATGTGTTTGCAATTACTAAACTTTCTCCATCAACGTACCTCATATTACTCACTAATCCATTTTCAAGTCCTCTTTGTTCAAACAACGATGATAGTGATATTTACTACACAGAGAGATTCTCCAATTACCAACATCTCTCTAAAGAGATCACACCTGTAATAAGATCACTTTAGAGTTCCCAAGCTGTCTTCGCTATACCGACATGACCCAACATGAAGAGACCACCTCTCTATTGCAACTACTTGAAGCCACCCGCCTTGGTGGTTGTAAAACACGTTCTAATGTACATGTACAATGTTTGCGGGTACTCTGTTTTACTCTGTACACTACATTGATGTATGAGGACATGTCTAGTTTACATACGTATATTGTTCTAACAGTCAAAAAACTTTCCATTGTACTTAATTGATACATCGAGACCCAACTAACACTAACTTTTTTTTTCGAGGCACGTGATGGTCCAAGTCCATGTGCCCTGATCTCATTTTTATGTGCACTGAAACATTTTAGCTAAACCACAGACGGTAAAATAAAAAAAAAATAAAAACTAAAAAAAAATTCAACTATCAGATCAACATGAAAACTTCATTTATACAATGTATGTTTCACCACAGGGAATACCAACATTGTAGATAAGGCGGTTGAATTTGGCTAAAATATAACAACTTCTACCACGTCAATAATTATGAAAGACCACTAAAATATGCTCGGGATTTTTATTTAAATCTAACCAAAATACACAACGTAAAGGTGTGGCGTTTGCATCCTTTTGAAAAATAATGAGTCCTTGACTCAGGACTCACATCTAGATTAATTATTAGTGGGTTCCATTGTTTGTTTGTTTTTTAGTTTTAACATATTCTATTTCAAAACTGAAATGGGATTTGGCGACAGGAGCTGTCTCCATACATTACATCACATGTATTACTAAAAGCCCATGGGCGTTTAGGTATGAAGATTAGTCAATTGAGGCAGTGGGTTTCTACATGAGCCAAGGCAAAGTTGTGAATTTGTTAGAGAAAAGTCATGATTCTTACTCTAAGAGATAAAGTTTAGCGTGGAGCATTAGATTATTTTAAACAATGCGCAGTTGTAAATATAATCCGTATTGGCTGTGTTGCAGGGCTGCTGGCTGTGGCGGGGTGTCTGTGTGGCGGGAGCCGCTGCTCTGGGCCCTCGAGTCGGGTCTCATCCCCGTGCTGCCAGCCGTCGGGGAGACTCCTGGGGGCCAGCTCAGACCGCTAGACGTCTGCCAGGTGAGACTAGATGTTGATGACTATTAGGTAAAAGAAAAGATGAACTATTGTTAAGCTTAATGATCAACGACAGGCAGCTAGATGTCTGCCAGTTGATGCTAAATGGTGATGGCTATTAGGTAAAGGAAAAGATGAACTATTGTTGAGTTTAATGCTAAACCATAAGGTGCATTCTTGCCGGGTCAGTGGCTTGTTATAACCACAACAGTAGCAATAGCACTTATGCTCAGCTTAGGTCTGAACTTAGGAACTTGGTAGTCTAGATTACTACACAGAGCCGAAGGCTTAGTTTGTTTTTAAATGATACAGCCTAGAGAATTCCTGAAGACTGTCTAAATTATACTCTGCAATATAAAACTAACAATACATAACAGAAATGCCAAGTTCTAATGAACAATTAGTATTTAACTGGTGTTGGGGTTATTTGTTACAAATTTAGACAGTCTGTACTTTAACCCGAGAATTACCAGTATTGATTTGTTTTTAAGTTCTATTTGAAAATATCAATTGTATTTTAACCAGTTGGGCCAAAAGAATATTGTTTTGTAAACTATAATGTAAATCAAGGTCTCTCTAAAGATGAAAAGCTTCTTTTTTTTTAAATTTAAATAACAGAATTTATATTTACTTATATAGCTACCTGTTGGAACCTGTCATTTTGTCTTTGGCAAGACTTTCGCTCTTCTCTCAAGAGCTTTGTCGGGCCTAATGAAAAAGATCCTCTCACTGGGTCACATGACCGCCATGGATTTGGCGATCATGTGACATCTTTTTCATTAGGCCCGACGAATCTCTTGAGAGAAGAGCGAAAGTCTTGCCGAAGACAAAATGACATGTTCCAACAGGTAGCTATATAAGTAAATGTTTATATAATGGAAGAAGCTTACATTCTGTGAGAATTTATATTGTTTTGTTTTTTTCTTTAAAATGTGTGACTCACCGGTAAGGAAAGATAATTAAACATAACATGTGACCAACTGCCACTTACGTAATACATACAATATTAAGAACACATTATATCGTAGTGTGTGTTTACATCAGGTGACCGCGGCCGTGTCTCGTCTGCTGCAGCCGAGGAAAGTGCTGTTCATCAACACAACTGGCGGATACGTTGACAACTCGGGCGAGGTAAATCTCAGCAAATGAAATGATCCCCCATCATCATATCTTACGACTATTTACGCAGTATATGCAACCAGTTCAATATCGGTGGAACTTGCACTCAAAATCAGACCAATCGCAAGGCCCACTGCCAAACAGTTCAGCGGGGAATTCGAACGTCAAACGTACGATTCTTCATTGCCAAGTAAGAAAAACTGAGTATTGATTTTGTTTTTGACACAAGTCCAACCGAAATTAACGTTTCCACATAAAAGCTATGACTTGGCCCACGGGGTGTTATGAACAATGACTTGTAAAGGCAATGTGTGTGATCAATCCAAGAAAACCGACAATGAGGATCCCCCAATTCAGGCTTGAATGTGGAAACACAAATGTGTGGAAGAGTGTTTAACGATGTTGATGGTCTGGTAGACGTTCATGTCGGATTAACTTTGAAGAGAGGAGGCTGCCAGTGCTGAAGACAAAAAAGCTGAGGCAAGCTGATTCTTGTTGAAAATTTCACCTGAAGAGTTTTGTACAGCAGTATACTTTGACTAATTAGACATCTTTTCAGATCAGCATGAGAGGATTCTTTTTTGTATTTGTTTACTTTTGAAAAGGAACTTGTAACTCGCATTTTAGCTATTGCCTTATCCATTTGTACATAATGTTCAATAAAATATGTTTAAACCAAAAGGAACTTGTAGTGTTCAAAATCGATCATAGATTATGTATAAAATTTAAATTTTAGAATCCTTTTTGGGAAGAAAAGCAGGTAAAATCTTTGAGTAATTGATCATGATACAGTTCAATTCAATAAAATTTTACTTTTACTGACATGTGACAATTACAATATACATGTATAAGAACATATATAAATAAGCAAATAACAATGTCACCCAGCCAACTTGGCTTACAAGTCAGTGCGATACAAAATAATAATAATAAGGCAGCAGCACTTAGCCTACAATACTACATCTAATGTACGTCTGCAGATCATTCCCAACACAAACTCTTATACTATATCTGCCATTATATGTACGTTCATACAGCTACCAATATGAACCTCTGTATAGAGACCACCTCTGTAGGATTGAGACCGCATAGCTCTGGTCCCAAAGGTGGTACTAATAGAGACGTTATACTGTGTACTTCTACAGATCATCCCCAACATCAACTTCCCGCACACGTGGCGGCAGTCCCCGGGCGCGGCGCCGGTGCCGTGGTCTGACCAGATCGCTGACCGCGTGCACTTTATCGGCGGCATGCTGGCCAGTCTGCCCGACACCAGCTCCGTTGTGATCACGTCCCCCACCACCCTGCTCACAGAACTCTTCACTCACCACGGTACATTTGCTATTTACACCCTTCTATACACACATATTAGCAGATCCAGGTTTTTGGAAAGTTGGGGGTGGGGGCGCAACCTGCTTTTACAGAACTCTTCACCCATCATGGTATATTCTGCACACATGAGTGTATTATTTACACCCTATACAGTACAAACATACTCACACAACTGGCAGATCCAGATTTTTGGAAAATGGGATGTGAGGGAGGCACACTTAAGGTATGGTATGTGTTTCATTCGAGAGATCGAAAGCTGATAAGCTAAAAAATAAGAATGAAATATTTTGGTGGAAAAACGGGTGTGTATACCTGTAATTAGGTTTTTTTGCATCTTTTAAGGAGAGCTGACCATAGAAGTAGAAAGTTGAAGAAATCCTTAATATTTATTTCAATGTGAAGCTCTTTTATTCTTCTTTTGAAACTTGCCCCTAAAACAGCACATTTTATTAAACTTCCATGCGTGAATATACAGTAAAAGAACTCTTAAAAATCAAGCTAAATATTTTTTTGATATTTGTTTATAGAACAAATCATGATAACCCATAAAGCTTGCACATATATTCAATAGTATGTGTGACATTGTCACTTATTCACATGGTAACCACCACCACTCTGGACAACGACCTGTGTACTGGACAAACTGACCGACCTCCACAAACAACTCATACAGAGGACGCAAGCAATGGACCAATATATTTAGTATGTGATGATTTATTGAGTGAAATCCTTCAAAAATGTTGAGACCATTATAATCGTCATTGCCCACGACTGATATTTGCAACAAAGCAGAGCTGAGGGTTCTGAATAATCCTGTGATGTTCTGAGAAAGTGATGACTTGTGGTTTAGTGCTGCCTCCAGGCTGCTGCCAAACCCCAGTGAATATGATGGGATTCCGTCGTATGATTGAATGTCTATTTGTTGATATAGTCCCTGAAATAGTGCTTGGGCACCTTCTATTTTCTTATGCCCATCTGACCATGAGAATATGACATCCCAGACCTGAGCTGGATCTTCCTTGCTGATATCGCTCACCAGGTTATAAATCTGAATGATGAGACTGATGTTTCTGCTCACACTGCTTGGAAAAGGGCATCCAGTTATTACTTGTTGCCAGCAGACGTTGAGTTCAGCTATGTTCTTGACAAATGGTGTAATGAAGTTGTGTATGTCTGAGTAAGGAGGAAGCCTTGTGTGGAACATTATAAGGCATGTAGCCCCATCTATGTAGATATTGTGGTCATGACATGGTGGAATATCATGATTCTTCTGTTCACTGAGCAATTTCTCTAGCTGCGAAATTCTCATCACCTGTTCTAGAGGGTCTTCATACTCAGTACAGTGGCTAATAGTCCAATTGTACAGACCCTCAATGTGTCTGGTGTGGGTATCCAGCAATTCCATGAGATCACTATATATATATATATATATAAATGTTATTGTAACTGTCCATAACATGTTGATGTGGTGCCATGATTTATCCGGTCCTGTTGTGTTTTCAGGCCGTGGCACGCTGTTCCGCATCACGCAGCCGATCCTCAAGTACAAGTCGCTGGCGGAAGTGAACAAAGACCGACTCCACACGCTTATCACAAAGTGAGCACTGGTCAAAAACGCACTATATTTGCTGTTTTTAATGTGGATTTCTAAGGTTGTAAATATGTTTTGCTGAATTTATATAGTATTGTTCAAGTCTTCTGTGTTGCTTATATATTATATATAGTATTGTTCAAGTATTCTATGGTAAAAAAATACCACACTGGATGGATGTTAGATTGCTAAAGCAAATGATAAACATAAAAAACAGACAAGTTTGTAGTATTTATAATCAGTGAGATCTGTCAACGTGCTTTGTGAAAGCACTAAAGCTTTCTTTCTACACATTATAATGCACTGGCAAATCCAGGTTTTTAGAAAATTCGGGGCTGAGGCACTACCACATGATTTCATTGGTTTTGTATGCCAGAAGGCTTGTGGAGATGTCAAAAATGCATGAAAATTAAATTTTTGGATTGAGAAAAGGGCGGTAGAGGATCTGCGTATGTAATTTCCTTGGACATTGTGATGAAAGCCTTTAGATGTGATGGAGTTTTTAGACGTGTACATAATAAACAATAAACATCCCCTCCCCTCTTAGATCTCCCAGTGTACACTGTGTAGAGAAAATATAAAAATATAAAAGTAAATGCGAAAAGTTTCACAAGAAAATAGTTCTCCACAAAGGACAGCTTACATTGTCATTTGGTATTGAACATGTGACTTGTAATACTAGTCTTTTGAATAACCTGCTACTTTCAGAGCTTTCCGCAAGGAACCGGCAGACGGTTATTTTGAGGAGCTGGAGAGCAAAATCCATACCATCTACATCTCAGAGAAGTACGTACTTTGTCAAAGTGCTTTTCTCATCGTTATTTAAGGGAAATTTTAAAGAGTTGTTATCAGTGAATCATGGAAGAAGAATTATGGGTGAGTGATCATCTAGAAATGGACTTGAACCCGAGACCACTACCATCCACAGCTTTTTTTAGACACCCAAGTCCACAAATGACAATACTAACATCTAAGTTTGTATATTCAGAACTAGTTTTACCTGCGGTACACCTGCATATTGAGCTCTTGCCTTGAGAACAAGTTATTACCTGATCCTGCCATTACAGTTTGATTGATTTATTTTACTATGGTGACTTGCTATGCAATATGAATAGCATCTACAACACCTCTATAGATACTAACACCTTTACAGATACTAAAGTAAACTAAATGAGACGTATTATATGAGTATCTACCAGGGCCACGAATAGAAGAAAAATCATGCGTCTCCATAGGACAAGTATTCTGAAAAATATACCTGTTCTAACTTAGATTTACACGTCCAACTTAACAAACTCCATGTAAATTAAATTGAAACTGACATCTGGTGTGACTGAGAATACTCGTTCATAGGACAAGTAACTAAAAAGTTTTACCCGTCCTGACAACACAGATACCCGTCTCGAACCATAGGACGGGTACTAAGTACTTATCTGTGGCCCTGGTATACAAACGCAAAGTATATGGAATAGTCTCCCAAATGAAGTTGTCACAGCACCATCACTAAATTCTTTAAAAAACAGACTGGACATGCACTAGAGTGATCGATTTTATATAGTATGATAGTGTGCCATAGTAGTTACACAATGTACCATTCCCACGCAAAAGTTTGAAACAAGCATAGAGACAATTGTAAACAGTCATATCATTAACAGGTCTTTGACCTAAAAAAACTTAAAGAGAATAAAGTAAAGTAAGTAAAGTATATACATGCAATTTGCAGCTACACGGCTGCGGCGATCCTGACGCGTGAGGCGGGGGTGGCTGTGCCGTACCTCGACAAGTTCGCGGTGTCGGGGCCGCGGCAGGGCGAGGGTGAGGGCGAGAGTCTGTGGGCGGAGATCAGCCGCGACGAGCCCGCGCTGTTCTGGAGATCACGACGCAGCAACGAGCAGCTCAACTCATGGTGAGTGGGTCGCCACGGTGATAGTTTGTGTGTAGCACGGCCACGGAGTCACAATGTTGACATGGAGATCTGATGATGGACATGTACACCAACCTATCAGAGGAAGTCCTACACCGTGGGAAGTCGATGCGTAGTTTCCCATGTAAAAATTAATTTGAGACTCTGTGATTGTAGTGTGTATTGTATTCATGTGGACTGCAGTCAGCTGATTTAGTAGAGGTCAAACCTGAGCTATGATTGTGTCCATCCTATGGTCAGCATACAAGAAATTCTAAAATTTGCTAACAAATATTTAGTGTCTTTGAAGTGTCGATTGTTCTTTTCTAACTATGTTCATGTAACATGCAGTTGCTATCTTGGGGATATATTAATCATGCTTTAAATTTTGACCATAACTACGATCGTAGCTTGGGTTTGACCTCTAACGAATTGGGTTTAAAATATAACTTCTATATGTGTTTCCCAAGATTAAAGTGTAATTTACCTGGTCATGTCACTGAAGACGAAGCACTGTAAATATTTCCTTTTTCTTTTTCATCAATCGTAAATCAGTTGCCTTATTTTATTTGATGGGAATAAATCATCAGGATGACAAATAAGGTTGTTTTTTTCAATTTTTTAATTATATTTTCTCAAACATTGTAGTCATCAGCCTCTATTCTTCAAGTTTTTATTAGATTCATAATAGTTGATAAGTGGTTGAAATCAACATCTTTATTCGTTGATTTATAAACATGTTTGCAAGGTTTAATATTTGAGCTGCAGCAGGTCCTCTCATACTTATTTAATATACATCAATGCACAGCTCTTTATACCTGCTTTATTATCCAATCCAAAGAGTAATTGGATAATAAAGCAGGTATAAAGAACTGTGTATTGATGTATATCAAATAAGTATGATTTATAAACAATGTTCTTTTATCAAAAGCCACCTTGATTAATGATATAAGTTACCCAGTGGGTGCTCATCATGACAGCAATGATGGTATAACACCAAACTGAAGATCTCCCACCATAATACATTGTATGCGCTCAGCTTCGGCTTGGAGTGCATTGTGTTGGTTGAGGTCTCGTGATCCTATAGAAAGTTATCTGAGCTGTCATGGACTAAATGTTCTGTATTCTTTTTTTATTTTCTATTTTTTAAATCTTGATGTAGATTGAAAATTCAGGGACATGACAAAACTTCCTTGGTTATGGTGCATGAATTTACGAAGCGATGATGAATTTCTCTTCTTCTGAGGATCTCCCACATTTTGTGCTTGGCTGGCAGTTTGGAGTACATTGTGGTTTTCACATTAAGTACTCGGCTGTCAGCTTAGAGGACATTGTGGTTGTAGGCCTTATGAATACATATTCGTGGTCAGAGCTTCTGCAAATTCTGCCAAATCTGCAAGTTTGATGCATACATTACCTTGTGTTGTCACTGAACACGACACAATGTGAATCGTTTCCTTTCCTTTTTCATCAATGGTAAGGTATTTAATAGTAAATCATAGTCCCCTTTATATTGTTTGATGTAGGGAATAAATTAGATTGACAAAGGCAGCCTTTCAGTTTTTTTGTTGCATTTTCTCAGTGTACTGCGCCAGCACTTCGGCATGGGTTAGCACTTCGTCGCTTTAAGTTATTCTGCGGTTGTATCCTCATAAAAAATTATCTATATACAAATCCTTTTGCTGACATTTTGAACAGGTGTTTTGGCAGGTAGGGTAAAAGTTTAACACACTTATGATCCCTATTCTCCAAGTTTTTATTAAATTCCTAGTAGCAGATAAGTTATTGAAATCAACATCTTCATTCCTCTGTTGACAAACAATGTTCGTTTACCAATAGCCACCTTGATTAATGATTATTAGTTACCCAGTGGGTGCCCTTGACAGCAATGATGGTATACAAATGTATCACCTTTCTATAAAGATCTTCCACCGTAATATGCACTCAGCTTCGGCTTGGAGTGCATTGTGTTGGTTGAGGTCTCGTGATCCATTGGAAAGTCAACTGAGCTGTCGTGGACTATATGTTCTGTATTCTTTTTTTCTTTTTCTTTTTTTAATCTTGATGTAGATTGAAAATTAAGGCACGTGACAAAACTTCCTTGGTTGTGGTGCATGAATTCACGAAGCGATGATGAATTTTGCTTCTTCTGAGTGTCTCCCACATTTTGTGCTTGGCTGGCAGTTTTGAGGACATTGTGGTTTTCACATTAAGTACTCGGCTGCCAGCTTAGAGGACATTGTGGTTGTAGGCCTTATGAATATATATTCGTGGTCAGAGCTTCTGCAAATTCTGCCAAATCTGCAAGTTTAACATATAAATTACCTGGTTTTGTCACTGAACACTGTAGTACTGTGAATCTTTTTTTCTCTTTTTTCATCAATGGTAAGATATTTGATAGTAAATCATAGTTGCCCATTATTTGGTAAAATGAATAAATCTTGAGTGACAAATGTAGCATTTTACGAATTGTTCTTACCAACTTCTTTTCTCCAAGTTATTCTATTATTCAAATATTTGTACTATATTCCCAGTAGTCCCTGTGATAATTAGTTGTCTCGTTGGGCAACCAATGTTCATTTATCACCTCAATTAGTATTTTTTTCTTACCCATTGGGTGCCCTTGACAGCAATGATGTGGAGCAATGTGGAGTCTGAACATCTCCCACCATAATATGCGCTCAGCTTTGGCTTGGAGCGCATTGTGATGGTCGAGGTCTCATGATCTGAAAAGTGGTCTTCTGAGCTGTCACGTACTAAATGTTTGCGTATTTTAATGGTTTTCCTTAATGTTGAGTGAGAATTAAGGTGAAAGGCATCCAAAAAACTTGTTTTGCAAACAATTTTTCCGCTGTAGTCAAGTCTCTAAATGGCGAAAATGTTTTATAGTTAAATGAATCATTACACTTTCTAAGAACTAAGGCTACTTTTGTTAAAAAGTTCATTTTGTGTGAATTATTTTTGACTTATCACATCATTTTCAAACATTAGGTATATTAGGTACATGTAAAATATAAGATAAAATACATTCTTTAATAATTTTATTTAAATGGAGATTTAGCAAATTTATGTATGAAATTATGATATTGAATCCAATCATGCGTGAATTCATGAAGCAATGATGATTACCTTTTTTCTGAGGATCTCCCACATTTTGTGCTTGGCTGGCAGTTTGGAGGACATTGTGGTTTTCACATTAAGTACTCGGCTGTCAGCTTAGAGGACATTGTGGTTGTAGGCCTTATGAATATATATTCGTGGTCAGAGCTTCTGCAAATTCTGCCAAATCTGCAAGTTTAACATATAAATTACCTGGTTTTGTCACTGAACACTGTAGTACTGTGAATCTTTTTTTTCTTTTTTCATCAATGGTAAGGTATTTGATAGTAAATCATAGTTGCCCATTATTTGGTATAATGAATAAATCTTGAGTGACAAATGTAGCATTTTACAAATTGTTCTTACCAACTTCTTTTCTCCAAGTTATTCTATTATTCAAATATTTGTACTATATTCCCAGTAGTCCCTGTGATAATTAATTGTCTCGTTGGGCAACCAATGTTCATTTATCACCTCAATTAGTATTTTTTTCTTACCCATTGGGTGCCCTTGACAGCAATGATGTGGAGCAATGTGGAGTCTGAACATCTCCCACCATAATATGCGCTCAGCTTTGGCTTGGAGCGCATTGTGATGGTCGAGGTCTCATGATCTGAAAAGTGGTCTTCTGAGCTGTCACGTGCTAAATGTTTGCGTATTTTAATGCTTTTCCTTAATGTTGAGTGAGAATTAAGGTGAAAGGCATCCAAAAAACTTGTTTTGCAAACAATTTTTCAGTTGTAGTCATGTCTATAAATGGCGAAAATGTTTCAAAATAAAATGAAATATTACACTTTCTAAGAACTAGCATACTTTTGTTAAAAAGTTCATTTTATGTGTGAATATTTTCGACTTATCAAGTCATTTTCAAACATTAGGTATATTAGGTACATGTAAAATATAAGATAAAATAGATTCTTTAATAATTATATTTAAATGAAGATTTAGCAAATTTATGTATGAAATTATCGTAATGAATCCAATCTTGCGTGAATTCATGAAGCAATGATGATTACCTTTTCTCTGAGGATCTCCCACATTTTGTGCTTGGCTGGCAGTTTGGAGTACATTGTGGTTTTCACATTAAGTACTCGGCTGTCAGCTTAGAGAACATTGTGGTTGTAGGCCTTATGACAATATATTCGTGGTCAGAGCTTCTGCAAATGCTACCAGATCTGCAAGATTGACAGTGTATTTTATATAGTATTTTTATGTTCGTAAAGCCCCGTATATTTACTCCCGATGCCCCCCCCCCCAGCTTCTGTAGATGTAGTTATATCTTACACTTAGGTATATCTATTACTTACTCCTCTCCTCATCATTCCATTTGCAAATACTTTAGACCGTCCACGTTTTGGGAATTTATAACATAACTAGTAGTTTAGCTACTTAACACACTTAAGTGTATTGGTCCTCCATGGGCTGTAATATTTGCCCAGTGTTTACCAGTCATTTCAAATGAACGTATTCCATGTCCTTCTTCTACCCTGTATCATTCCTCGGCAGGTACTTCCGGCGTTGCTCGGGCCACTGGTCCAGCTCCTCGAAGCGCTGGCTGGTGTTCTGGTACGGCGTCAACAAGTACCCAGACACCAGGCCACTCATAGACTTCGCTCTCACACACGACGCGTCGTTCAAGGAAGGTGAGATACTTGCCCACTGCTTCCCACGGAGGGAATTTAGCTTTTATTAGGCACTGGCAGAATATAGATAGGCAAAGAGTTGCTTGTGCTGCAATTTATCACTGGCAAGAGTGGAAAATCAACTAGCAAATTGTCAGCATGCCCGGGTTGAATTCCAACCTTGCTGCCCTTCATTCTTCAATACCTATGCATAATTTGACCAGTCTCTTTGTACCTCAAATATTGTTCTGTAATTTATGTCACTAGTCAGTTAGACGAATGAAGTTATTGCTCTGTTTACTCTTCATCTGTCACAATCTGAAATCTAGAGTGTATTAAAATGATTACTTTTCTTGGTACTAAGTTTTTTCACTACATACTAAGTATATGATTACTAAAGTAGTTTTTAAATTGGTCTAGCAGACTTTACTCTGCTTCATGATGCTTCCTTCAAATAAGGTCATATGATAATTGTGCTAATTATGAATTGTTTATTTTTGCAGACAATTTCAAGTCTAATGAAAAGAAGTTGGAGAAAAGTGTTTGAGAACACGAGTTTCTCAAACCAATATATGCTGACTTATATCTTCATTTTAGAATGTTTGACTTGAAAATACTTACATTTGAGATGATAAAAATCAAAATTCAGAATCCACTGACATTCATATTTTTTTTTTTTTTTTATTAACTTATGTGAATGCAGCATATTTGTGAAGATTAGTATGAGGGAATCAAGTATTTGAATATCTGAGAAGAATCCCACCATTCCAAAATTTAATAGGGCTGCATGATAGAATTCACAACTATAGCTTGTTGCAAAATGTTACACCACGCTATGTTGGTAATTGATCTGACTAGCAAGCCGGCCCACCGGCCATTGCATAGACACTGGGTAATTTGAAATATACCAAATATTGTGCTTTTTAATGAAGAGATGATTAGGGTTATATCCAGATCTTCTATTAGCGCAAGATTCTGCCCTGAAAATTTAGGATTTTGATGAATTTCTAATCCATCTCAATGTTGAGATTTTAGCCCTTCAAACAAATTGGATCTGGATCTACCAGTCACATTCCTGATCTCTTTATCAGAGAAATTAGTGGGTTGAAAAATCGAAATAAGGGCTTTGTCGTTCACAATGTGAGTATTTTTGTGCATACTTTTGATGATTGCTCATGATTTAGGTATGATTAGATTATATTTTATTCAAATATGTTTATATTTTGAGTGCTGTTCAAGAAGGTTGTTCAAATATATTTTGAATAGGAACAAGTTGATTTTTTAATGTATGTGCAATAGTTTGTAAGCAATTGGAAATCATTCACAGTGGGAATCTGCAAAGTGAAGTGTGTTTACGGTGTGTTATTTTGTGCATATAGCGAGTGTATTGTTGTAAGCTATTGATTTTGATTAACAATCTCTTCAACTTAGCTACAACCATTATCAGTGATAATCTAAGATCTTTTGTGGTTTGTTTGATTTTTTTATATCTCATTGTTCACACAAAAAAATAGTTTCTCTATATGATGATACATATGATAATGATACTTGTACATCTACAGTGTGGAACTTCGTCTCTTATCACCTGTTGAAATTAATTGTGTAATTTTAGTGTCACTGTGTCTATTTGATGTTGATTAGGTAAAGAATTGTTCAGCATTATTCAGATTTCTGAGACCATTATGCATTTGTCTAATCATAGATTTACCAGTACTTACACCCTGCTGCTTTTTAGCGGATGGGAAGTGTAAATGAGAACAGACAATGTTTGATACGTCAAAATGTTTATATTAGGATTGTTCATTCTTTCATTTACATGTATGTGCTAATATATTTTATACTGAAATGATGATTTACAAGTGTAGAAACAAAAATTCAATAATTACTTTAATTAGATTTTTCTTCCGTTACTGTTGTTAAGTTCTAAAATTGCTCAAAAATATATAAATACCTGTTGCTCCAAACAGTTTTTATTTAAGGTGTTTCAATATCTTACAGTATTATTTTCAATAAGATGAATAGAAGAAAAATCAAATCAAATGAGACCATATGCATGCTGTATACCAAATCACCAGACTTTTTTTGTATGTAATATTAGTAAGTAAGTACTCGATACTTTTAAAAGTCCACGAGCCTATCACTGAAAAAGAGCTGATTATGGGAACTTTCAATGAGAAGATGGATTTTATTTATTTGCTAATGGGTGTGTGTTCAAAGCATAGGTATTGTGTGTGTTAATTAAGCCCATAAGTATGTGCATGAAAAAAAAACCTTAGTAGATATCAAACCCAAGTTATTGGCAGTGCTCAAGTCATTAAAAACATCAAAAATATTAACATTCACTAAACAAATCTTCATTTACTCTGTCCACTATGTCCTGCTATAAAGTAAAACATGCATGCTACCTTCGGGATAGACATGAATTTGGATGTTGATAATAACTTGATTGCTGCAACTAACATGAGTATGATGTGTGATATTTTACTAGGTAATCACTGGGTTGCTTCTGTTATCTGTGATAATTGCGTTACTATGCCTGTGGTATTTATATCTTGACGGGTACTTATGATATGTGCAGAGCTAAGAACAATTTGTATAGAATCAGGGGTGACATATTGTGATATTAGTGATGAGCTAATTTTATATGAGCTAATATGCTCTAATGTTTTACAGTAAAATTTCCAGAAGAAAACCGCCATTGGGTATTAGTCAGTTAAAATTGATTTTTGGAAAAGGAGACTGAAGTTAAAAAGCATTTACCGGATGTGCAGTTATATGTTGGACTGATCAGTGCGTTGGAGAGGTGGTTTTCTTCATTTGGTTTACTGTACAACTGTTTTTGCATTTATACTGGTATATTATGTAGTTGTAAATCAAGTATTTATAGAGCGAGGGTATATAGTTTGTGATACAACAAAATATTTTTGCATTTGCTATTGATAATTGTTGAAAACAATTGCATTTTTGCTTCATTTATTTATAATATGTTCTAAACATAAAGATGATGTTATCAGTATTATCTTCTGGTATAATGATCTCAGAGATTTTAGGAAATGTGTATGTGTATTTTAGGTAATTTTTGTTTGATGTTTGTCAGTTTTTATTTAATACTTTACGGGGCGAAATTGAGTTGCTTCCGGGTGGAACAAAAAATATCAGAATTTTATTACTTTTGGTGAAGCAATATTATGTGTGAAGCAATATTATGTGTAATAATGTTAAAAAATTTACAAATTAAAGTGTTGAAAACTGAGTAAGGTAAAATATTATTTCTAGCAATCCTTTGAGATTTCTGTCTGCTAACGAAAGTATTGATACCGTAATGCCTATAATAATACTGTAATGATGCCTTAAATAAAGAGTATCTAGTCACCAGAACAATACTTGTTGTTTTTGTGACATCTAAAGCAACTCATTTTTCCTGTGATATATTGTGATAGTGATTCATTCCATGCCAATATATTGAGATTTTTAATATTTTAAACTTGTGAAATTGAACTATTTGCTTATAATAATCATCAATATTGATTTGTTGGATGGTTTGTTCATGTTTGTGTGTTAGATGAGTATATAATATGCAAAACAGGAAATCATTTCGACACACTTTTTCAAACCGACACCCACGTAATTTTGTGACATGTCAATTAATTAACAAATGTGTGTCCAAAAGATTCATTGTTCATTTTTGTAATACATGTAGTCAGTGGTAGACAAATTAGACTGATAAATATATGGCTGTGATGGTAAAATATGAATGAAGCTTGACCAAAGGGCGGGTAAACAACATTCAATTTTCAACTTCTTGCAGTGGACATTCGTCTAATAGATATAGGGGAGATAAAATTTGAAGTAAGCCAGGTGAAGTATCAGGAATTTGTTTGCCACTGAATCAAATTAATAATATAGCACGTATATTTTGAAGAAGCCTTTTGTAATAGTGTTTATTCTTTATAAATTTAAATATGTGTGTATGGTATTATATTTATTTGCAATTTGTTAGATTTTGATATTATATTTCAAAAGGAAGTTAGAAATATTCATTTGAAGAAATAATTTTTTGCACGAACATCTTTAATAAACTCCATAACCATATGAAAGTTTGCGTTTAACTTTTCAATAAGGCAATGTATGGAGTTACAGAAATCGATTCAATTTCTATATTACCTTTACATTCATTTTATGCATCTATTGCTATAGTAACATGGATATATATAGATAAGTGAAATTTTTGTATAAATATTTGTGCATCACATAATGGACTATGAGTTGCGTACTCTTTGCATTACAAATGTCTATCAAAGTGTTTATGCCAAGCAGCAATCATCTAACACCTCGCATATATATGCCAAAAATATTTGGTGTAATCAATGTAATGTACTTAACTACCAAAGGATTTATTTCACCATAGTGTGTAATCTATTTTAAAAGCACGTAAATAAAAACTTGAAAACTTCACAAAATTTAAAATTTATTTAAAAACAAAATTTCTGTCAGGTCCTCAATAAAATATGGCTGTTAATATATACAAAATATAAAGACGGGACTGAACAATCTCATACATTCTGCAAGTGACACCCAGACAATGTACATGCACACTGGCCAATGCCAAAACTCCACTATGATTAGGATACCTTTTTTTCCTTTCATAATAGAAAACAGCCAAAAGAATACCTTCACTAGAATAAAATATTTTTAAAACCAAACAAATTGTATCAAACAATTGCATTGTTGATTGTATGACTCAAAGTTGTATTTGTCATATGAATGCGAAGATAGATTTATATGGTCAAAGTTACATTATTATTTTATATACAATGTACTGCAAAACTAGAAATATTTTTGCGCACAATTTATTAGCGAATTTTGTAAAAAAAAAAAATAAATAGTCAGCAAACATTAATAGCCTGTGTAAAGTAGGTCCAGATTGGACCAAAATCACAAAATTAAAGTCACAAAATAATTTATAGATGAAAATTGCTAAATTTGATAGCCACGAAATATTCTAGTTTTACAGTACCTATGAATTTTAATTTGCACACACCTTACAAATGTCAAAAGATAATTTGCCAAGAAAAATTGTCTATGATGAAAGGTGTGACAAAATTTACTTTATAGTACCTTTAATATGAACACACCATCAGGTAATATAGCACATCTGGTTTGTTATTTTTCTTACAATAAAAATAGTTTTTTTTAACTCCATCAAAGTTTTTCAAACACTGAAATCAAGTTCAAGACTTGAACTTTGAAATCTTCCAATACTGTGATACAAATACTGGCAAAGCAACCCAGTTCTTAATGTTTTGAATAAATTCAACCCAACCAGTTCAACAACCAAGTTCTTACAGATTGCTAGTCATTATTTTATTTTCACCAACAGCCATTGGGTTTTACTATCAAGGAAAGTCTTAATGTGCAACCAAAGTTTCAAAGGAAATATTTCATTGGAAATATTTTCATTGGAAATACCGGTACATCTACACGAATTAACACTTGTTGCCTCATATTCAACTTCACTTGGTACTATCTACCCAGTAATAAATAAAATACAAAAATAGCTAAGACTTGAGGTAATAATAATGGAAGCATTTAATGTTAATAAATTAAGTACTCGATGCTTGTGTTAAATTAGAAACTATGGCCTATGAGTGATAATGTAAAAATTGGCGACACTATGAGCTGAACGTATTTTGATAACTTAATACTAAGTAACTAGACTGAAATATGAAATACAAATGTTTTCTATTCACATAACACAACAATGCAAAGGTCTGAAGAACTCCAATATAGATTCAATTCACAATATTTTCCAATGATAGTTTAGAAAATCATAGCTGATTACAAACGTTCAGTACAGCATAATTAGAAACAAGATTTTTTTTGATGGAAATTCATTTATCCTTGACTAAAAACTATTGTGATACTTATATAGAAACAAGATTTCTTAGGTAAAATGTTGCATAATATTGCACAAAACAATGTGAACATATAAAGTTGACTTACCTATATATACATCTGTTTTCATGACTATACAAAGTGCTAGGCTAAACATTTGAGAAAACACCTGGTTAGCAAATGAGCAGAAAATGAGTAAAATAAATACACAACTAAATTTTATAAATAACCCTAAATTGGAATCACACAGTTTCACAGGAGGGATTATACCGGGTATCTTTTTAATTGCCAGTTCTTACTGTATACTGAATAAAAAATTAAAATAAAAAAAAACAAATAATATGTGCAAATATGTGCATTTTAACTATTTTTGGAATTACAGGATATTATGTATTTCTATTGAGCTTTATCAATGTTATGAAAAAAGATCAGCAGCACATGTACATTTCAAAAGCTGTAGGAAAAAATGGCAAGAATTTGGTAAAACTCTTCCTACGAAAGGCACTTCCCATCTACACTTACAAGAAATCGTTTCACTATTTTCTTTACTAAAATATCACACAAAGACACAAGATGGCAAGACTGAGAAAATACATTTATCATCCCTAAACTAGCACCCACTGTAAGCAATCGAGTCATTCATACCCTATTCTAATTCTCACAAAAAAGCAAAATAACAAAAACTGCAGTTTTTTTGTAAAAATAACTAAAATACAAGTTTGATACAAAGCCAATAAATAAAAATAATCATAGCAAAATAAGGAAGGCACTTTTACTCCATCACAGATATTTACAGAGGTTATCATTTTACTCTGAAATTCACCATGGCTGCACAGTTTAAATCAACAAGTCAAACTCTTATGGATTTTTTAAAACGCTTTGATCGACTTTAAAACTGTGCAACAAGGCAGGTTTCAGATTAAAAGTAATAATACTTAGTTTCAGTTGAGCTTCAAATTCACACATCAAAATCACTCTGGGTCTCATGAAACAGTCATTAAAACATTCAGATCATTGCTTAGCATGAATTTCAGATCTAGTTAAACACATACATGTACACTTTCATCGCTGTACACTACAATCTCACTCGCACAAAATCTACCCGCAAACCTCATGAATCACAATTGAGCCATAGATTCATACTTGTTTTATATAGCAAGTTTGTAAACAAAACACCTTCAAACTCCCAAAACCTTTAAAAGCACAATTAACTTCTTCTTGAATAGAGTTCAGAGTTCAATTTGACTTCCAATATTTTGTTGTGTTCATTAAAAAAATCGTAAATACCCATATCCCTTCTTATTTCTACTCTTATGTAATGCTTTTCTAGTCTTATCTATATGAATACACCGTGCTGTCCAGCATGAAAGATAATTTTACTTAATAGCAGTTGGTGAGATTTCATCCCAATAGAAATCCCAGAGTTCAGTGAGTAAAATATACAAATATAAAAATCAGCTTAGTTTTCTTATTTTACGCTTCACATTGTCTTACTTTGGAAGACTTCATTCATTTACAACCCAGTACCTTAATGAAAATGAAGTTATATAAATATTTATCTGAAAAGGTGATATTAGTAGCCAATTCAGATTTTCTGAAGAGATACTGTCACTGGTTTTCATGCAAAATGTTATGAAGACCATTGAAAAGTGTCACTGAAAATGTCCGTCCGTTTATTATGCAAGTAGTCAAATGTACAAAAAAATGGTCTTTCCATCGTGCAAATTAAAAGCACCCATTTGAAATTATCCACCATTAGTATGTCTCAGTGCATTGTATTCCAAACGAACATCTGTATTTTCCCATGTTCCGCACAAAAGGCTTGTTCCGCACGTTTAAAATACTCAAATGATAATCTCAGGATTTTAAAAAAATGTAGTAATGTGTGCCAATATTGGACTGACTATATTTCCACTCGACTGCAGTCACAATTTCATTATGCATTATTTGAATGACTTACAATATTTTGCTTTTTAAACATAACTCAATATAACCGTAAAATTTCTAAGAAAAAAATATCCCCTGACAACAATCTGAATCATGTTGTAGCTTATGGCCTATATTTGAGTATAGTATCCTGCAGGGACATAAATTAACTGCATGAATTGAGATTTTTTTTTTCCAACTGACATAAGCTTTCTTCTAGTAGATCCTCTTGGTTCCATCCTCTATCATGCAGCGTATTTCACTGGCAGTCTCTGTCATCAACACCCATCAGTGCGCCTAAAGCCCCGAGATGAGCAGACGGCTTCAAAATACAGAACGGCATCTTGCGGTCCTGTGATAGAAAAATAAGAGATGAATTCACAGGACAAAAAAAAATTGTGTATTGCCAACTTTCTCCTTCACATATCTCTATATCATCAAATATATTCATACATAGCTGAAATTATGTTTTACAAACTTCAATTTTGACCACATCAACAGGCCTTCGCGGTACTTGAACTTGCCTTCTCGCTTATTTATGACACCATCATCTCAAGCATTGGGTTATTAAAAAGTTTACACATAAAATTGTAGTAACTTAATTTACATTCTTGGTCTCCTCTCACAACACAAATTGCATGTTTAAATCCAATGACAACTCTGCTCTCATTCATAAATATAAACTAAGTATAGATATCAGGCCCACGAATAAGAGATAAATCATACATGTCCATGGCACAGGATGCTGAAAAATATGCCCTTCCTGACTAAGATTTACGCGTCCAAATCAACAAACTCCATTTAAATTCAATTGAAACTTATGACTGGGATGATCGAGAATACTATAGGACAAGTAACTTAATCGTTACCACCCCTGACAACTCAGACAATAGGATGGGTAATTAAGGATCATTCACAAATGACATCACCCACCAGGGTGTGTGTGGGGTGTAGCGAAAGGTGACGAAATTTGAGGGGGGGGGGGGGCTGGGGGGGTCTAGCTCTTGGATGATGTCACTTTTTGAAAAACAAAGTTGTAGTTATCTAACGGTATTTGAACTCGGGGGGTGGGGTGAGGCAAAGATAATGTCACTTACCAGGAGGGGGTGCTGCAAAAATGACAAAAGGTGCCGGGGTGGGGGGGTGGGGTAAAAAAGGCCATAAACGAGGCGACAGCATTTGTGAACAATCCCTTATCCATGGCTCTGGACAAGATGCTTGCCAACATTTGAGGGTCAGTACCTGTCGCATGCTGTGACGTACCTGCTGCGCAAGCGCGTTTGTGATGATGAAGCGGCGGGTGACGGCCTCACGCACCGCTGCCGGCTGCACAAACGAGCCGCAGAACACCACGCGCCGACACGACACCGCCTGGTGGCCAAAATCAGAACTACAATCAATGTCGTCAACAATGGAATAGAAGATTGAACAGCGGAAAAACTGAATAATGGAATATTTTCTCATCGCCCGGCCATTAATATTTTCACACTTTTAATAAGAAAAATCAATTTTATTTAAACTTGCTAATCTTTTTCCCTTGATCTAGGGACCTTGTAAAACCTTATCAAGTAAATTATAGAAAACCTTTATTATTTTTCTATGGAAAGTAACATAAACACATCTTATTAACATTCTAGATCTCAACTTATTGCGATTTAATTCTTTCAATTTGAAACATTTAGTATGTCTTGCTACCCCAAAAGCAGCAATAATCCAGTACCTCTGCGAGGTTCTTTGCGGTCTGCACCAGATCTCGGACCGTTGTGCAGAGGAGAGCCGCGGCGAGGTCACATGACGCAAACTTGGCTGAAAATATTAAAACAAAAAAGTCACATAACACAAACTTGGCTGGAAATATCAAAACAAAAATGGTCAAGGAAACAAAGGAAATAAAAAAAAACTTGTCAGGAAATAAACAAAAACAAATACAAAAATGTAGATGGTCATAAGATGCAAAAATTAAAAAGCAAACTTAAAAGAGAATGCAGGTTCACAGTGTTGTGACTCGTGCTGGAGCAAATGTTGTGATTTTCATACGTCAAACGCTGCTTTTCCACTGATGTGAGGAATACTCTGCGCATCTAAACAATTGTTGGTGAAAGAGCCTGGATTTCAAACGCAAGTAAAACATACAAAATCATGTGCATACAATCGGTATATACCTGGGTCCATGTCCTGCGCTTTGCCAAAGCTGTACAATATGCTGTCCAAGCCCACATCCGCATCTGCCGCAGACTTGTTGTGGAGCTCTCCTGTTGCCATCCCAGGGAGGTCAGAAACCACTGTGTGCACGTTGCTGGAAACACCCTCTGATGCCAGGCCGAGTAGTGATGAGAATGTCTGCAGATGGAAGAAAGAATCCTCTATTATCAATACTTAAACCCGAATCAATTAATTCCATTATACTATGTATCTATGTATAACCAATACTCAACACATGTGTGATACACTTCAGTGAACACTGCTACATGTACTTTAAGACAGGTTCATTAACACCATCAGTTTGAATGACACAGCTTTTAGTTGTGTCTGGATGGCCGAGTGATCTAATGCGTCTGCCTTAAGTACTAGATGAATAGGTGCCAAAGTAGTAATGGTCCAGGGTTCGATTCTCGACAGAGGCTATGTGATATAGTCCTATATACTTGGAGAAAGAATCCTCTAATATCAATAATGCAGAGGTATTACACAATAGCAAAATTAAACTCTTTTTTTTTACTTGAACAATTTTTCGTCTGTATGTGGCTGCCATCTTGGATTATATAGATGTTCACAGATATCAGCTTTAGAATTTTTTTGTAGTTGAATATTGTGTCCAAATTGAAATGTGTTGAGCACTTTTTGTTTGTGTACAAATCACAGGCAATAACTGCATCAATGGGCTTTGAGAAAATGACGAATGAAGCTCAACTCTAAAACTCTTTTCAAAGCCCATTGGTGTAGTTGCCTGTGGTACAAATTAATTCTATATTCCTGGCCAATAATGGTGATGTGATGTGTTGGAAATAGAAGCCCAGGGCTGGTAACTGTGGGGAAGGGCTGTTTAACTTTTGAAACATTTTGCAGTCTGTGGCAGCCAATTGACAGGAGGCCTGGCGACTTGGCTGGTAACTGTTCAAACTAACCCGCTCAAGCTTTGGATATGATTTCTAACAGATTTTCAACACTGCAATATGAAGTGCAAATGAAGATTGGTAGATGGTACATAAGTTAGACATACATTATACAGAAAAATATGGGTCCTTTAACATTACAAGTCTCTCCCCATAAAGTAGAAATATGAAAGTTGACTTCAATTAGCTTTATCAAAAAATAAAACTATATGGTCAATTTCAGTTCACACATCAATACAATTCGTAAAATGAAGTGAAACACTTTTTCCAAATCTTCAGCGACAAGAAAAAAAGTTTAAGTAACTTAGCATGTTCTATGACTTTTCATACACTTTGTAAATTATTCACCTATCATACTTAAATTTTCACATGCATGTAATATGCTATGACAAAATAGCTGGCACACCTGAAGCATTGTGCATTAATTAAAGGTCTTCCATAAAAACATCACTTTCCTATTATATAATACCAGAAATTTATAAGGGCTCATAAATTCCCGATATACCTAATTAAAAGGCCACTGCCACTATACCTCCAATATCTCCAATTCAATTGAATCCTCCATCTTTACAATAGCGCACCTGCAGGGAGCAAACCCAATAAACTCTATAACATGTTTCCCACAAGTTGTAAAAGGCCTGCCCAATTGTGTGGGTGGGGGTGGGGGAGGGGTGTATATTGTATTTGGCTGATTGGAGATGGGTTTCAACGAAATAAGAGTCAGAATCTGTAAAGTCAAAGTAGCCATGCACATGCAGTTTTTAATTTGATGGTGTAGAGACTGGACATGAATTGTGTGCTCTCCAGTCAAAGTATTTAATGCTCCTTTCTCTATAAGGGAGATCGTACACAGAAAAGTCAGTGGATTTGTTGTGTGAGTTGTGTAATCATTTACGTATTGGATTCTACATCTGGAGTGGACTTATATCTATATCATTTCATGAGCAGTAGTAAACAGAGTAATAACAAAAAACGAACTCAGACTGGTTAATTGCTTTTATAACAATTAACATTGTAAAATAAAGACTCACCCAACTTCGCGGCCAGTGGATTTAAGGAGGCATCAGGCAAGTACGAGTTTTACAACTTGAAAAAAAAAACACTTTCTTGAGGACTTTTGTAAATCACAGGATACCCTGGTACTCGGCAATAAGTAGCCCTTTTCTTATTTGCAGTCATGTACATAACAATGTTTTTTAAAGGCTTTACAACATAATGAGTCATGTACAAGTTTCACAAGTCTTTGTGTGTTCCCAAGTGACCTCATTTCCTGTAGCAACCTCTACCCGCGGCCATGATCATGATGATTGGAGCATCCTGCTTTACAAAGGGTAATTTCACATCACAGCGACATCACATAAGATTCTGTTCATTTAGCATAATCAAACAGATATGTGATTTGCTCTCAGGATTAAAATGTGATTGGAAACCAACAGTCTCTTCTAGCATACTAGTCAGTTACAACCTTAGCAGGGAGATTTGTTTAAATTAAGCAAAATGCCTCATTTCTGCTGTATAATTGGGTGCTATAGTGAATTAAAAAAATATGTCAAATCTTTCTGTAGCATAAGACAACCAACAAAGAACAAAAGACCATAAACTTTTATAACGAACAATGAATGATCTACAACTTGAATGGCAGTCATCCCAAAAGATGATTTAAACATAGACTTAGCAAAATATGTTCAGATCACTTTGTAAGGCAACTTCCATCAATGTATTCTTTTTACTGATGTTCTAAATATATTTATAATTGTATTTTTAGATAAAAGCAAGTAAATATAAAAGTGGTTATTCACTATGTTAAAACACAGCAATATCAAGTAACACTTGCACATTAGCACATCAACTTAAGGCCAAGTGAATTGTCATCACTGGTTACTAGGTAGGCCAACATATTAGCGCATACCCAGGATGGATATCAATACAAAATATAGGTCAAAACAAAATTTAATTTAGACTCTAACAAATTTAATGGGCATATTTCAGACTTCAGAGTAGAGAAACTAGAAAAGGAAATGCAGAGGATTTTTCATTTTGAAAGTAAAGCAATGTCTGGAATTAAATGAATCATTTTCTTCAGATATTCCAGATATTACATCAACATTGGATGTATATTTGTAGAAGTTATAAATTTGGACTTAGATATAGTTGATAAACTTGATAAAACTGTGTTATTTAAAGCATGAAAGTTTCATTCAATAAAGAGGATCAGATTTGAAGAATGATCAAAAGAAGTATGCAAGATTCATCTACTAAACCAGACACGAAATTTCATTGCGCTGATTGAATATCACCATTATCTAACTATGGTCGAATATTTCATAAATGTGTTTCTTCTATACTTTGAAGTTGTACCTGCAAGTTAAGACAAGCCTCTACCTCTCCCTCGAAATCAGTTCATGTTTCTCATAGTGTAATAAATCATTGCAATGACTTTCAATATGCATAGATAAATTGGGATTAATTGATGGGGGTAAGTAATAGTATTGATATTTAACGGTAACCGTAGGGAATTTTTATCATTGAAACGTTATTTAGCTAAATAGGTTAAGAAAATTGTAATGATTTGGTGCATTACCGAGTAGTTGATCAGTCATTCATTGAAACAAGTTAAAAGCTAGGCTTAGCCTTAAAATGCCAGCTAGATTCCTAGAGTCATAGGTCACAGATTTATTGGTCCCACACAAGATAACAGGATACTGTATCATCTTGCTACTAGGATATTTGAATTAATTCAATATTCTCTACTTTGATTAAACAAAGGATATTATGCTTACTTTTTGATATATACTTATTGAAATATTAACTGTTTCTCCACTTTAGGTAAATATCCATTATTTTAAAGCTTTTAGAGTGAATAAAATATGGATATGTGTTTATAACTTTATTCTTTTCTTTTATATCCATTTTGAACATGAGATTCAAGAATTTTTGGTATAATTTGGGAATATGATGTCACAAGACATGACTGCAGCTGTTATCAGGACTATCATCTCTGGTCTTCAGTCATGGCACTAGCTCGTAGTTGTTTAGCAACAGATCATGTGGTTGAAAACACACATATATATATTCGATGTTGCCTTAAAGAAATTATAACGGGCAATATCGAATAAAATTTGATGTATCCATCTTGTTTAAAGCCTCAAAACTTTTTCTTGGCAAACATCATCCAATGATTTTGTATTTTATGATGTTCTTCCTATGCTATGTTGCACTCAATCACAGAAATTGTTCAAAAAATGTTTTTATTGAAGCTTTTCGGCTCTACAGACTATGAAAGTCATATTAGTAAAATATCAATAGTATTTATGGAGTTAATCCTAAGTAAATAGTTAAAAACCAACATAATAAAATCAAAACAATAGTCATATGTTTAGAAAATATGATGTCATAAAGCATATTTATAAATTGCCATTGCATATACAAGTTCCACTTTATATGATATAACCTATTGTTATGATTAGGGCTCTGTAGAGCTGAAAAGCTTCAATAAAAACATTATTTTCTTTGCGCTTAATAATCCAAAAAATAAAAAGTACATAAATATATTAATTTTAATTTAAATTTCGAAGCAACAGCTTCCTGTTCACAAATGCATAAATAAATAAATAAATATTACATTCAGTCTGCCATATACTGCATACCTAATTAACAGAATTTTTCAATAAAAACATTTTTGAACAATTTTTGTGATTGGGTACAATAGGATGAACAACATAAAATACAAAATGAGGCCATATGCTATGTATAGGATACATGAGATTAGTAATATCCAATGAATTAACTAGCAATAATGACCTACATTGGTAAGAACTGATACTTATTACTACTGTTTAATCTATCTTTGATTCATTGCAACTTCTTAGTGCAGAGGAGCTGCATGCTTCATTGCCGCTTTCTTTGCCACAGTGTACTAATACCAGTTTTTATACATCATTTATTTTCTAGACCTAAGCGGAATCATAGAATGGCTTACAGAAGTCGTACAAGTCGTGTCACAGCATATACTGATGGGTGCTGCCGATACAATGGTCAAACCGGCGCCACAGGTGGCATTGGTGTCTATTTCCCTAACCACGAAGACTGGAACATTAGTGAACCTCTTGTTGGATCACAGACTAACAATAGGGCAGAAATTACTGCTGTGATTTTTGCAATAAAGAAGGCAAAAGAAGAAGGGTATGCAAATGTTATAATTAAATCAGACAGCGAATATGTCATCAAAGGCGCAACCATTTGGGGAGATAAGTGGAGGTAATCTTTTCAGCTTATTTACTTTTTTTTTTACAAAATGAGCACATGCCACAAGAACATAATCAAGGTTAATTCATGGGTACTGCATTTTTTTACATCTTTATAAATTATTTATTCATTTTCAAGCCAATCTTTATATTCCAATTTTGAAACTTTTATCTCTTTCCAGCTTATAACAATGATATTCTTTCTACATCTGAACATGATCGTATAATTTTTATGTGGAACTAGTTGTTTGAAAATGTACCCTTATAGTATGCAAACGAAAATTTGTAAATGAGAAATCATATGGTTTTTTCGTACTAGATCTAACGGTTGGAGGAACTGCAAAGGAGGTCCTGTTGCCAATAAACAGGACTGGCTCGACCTGGACAGTGCGTCCATAGACATAAAAGTTAAATACATATACATCCCCGCTCATGATGGAGTTTATGGAAATGAAAAGGCTGACCAACTGGCAAAATTGGGGGCTCAGGAATCTCTAGTACACTATATTACCAGTGTGTATGCCTATGACGATGATAGTGAATCTGAAAAGGATCGTAATGATTATCATAACTCCTATTATAACTCCTATTATGACAGTGATAGCAGTGACGGCTATTATTGATAGCAATATGCTATAACTAGACTATATTCAGTAAGGCTTGAGAAAAGGCCACTTTCCATTTTAATAGCATATTATCTTTATCCAACAAATTCTGGACCAACGTTTGTTAGTATGTTGCTGATGTGCAAATAAATAATAAATAAAAGTTGTTATTTAACTCGCTAATTTTGAAAAATTAATGTTTGATATTTTAACATTTTTTTACACATATTAAAGAAATTATTTCTTTAAAAATAATCCACACAATTTTTTGAAAACAATCCTCAACTGATAAATGCTAAACGTTCAAATATGATTAGTCTTGCCCATGAATTTCATACAATATATTAATTTAGCTAGAAAAATGAAATTACAGCTTTTGCACAACTTTGTTAACAAGCTGATATTCAGCATTCTTAGCCATCTATCAACCACAATGTCCTAATAGAAATAGTTATAAGTATACAGAGCTCTTCGAACTAGCACACAGACACACAATCATCCTCATGTACTTCGGGCTTATTATTCAAATCACATTTTTTTGAAAATGACCATTCATACCAAGACCCAAATTTTCCCACATCAGAAATTCAGAAGATTTTTACCTCCGCTACCTCAGACGTTTGATCTTACAGTCCCAAGTGAGAAAAAGTGATAATTGATTTCAATCATTTTAATTGCAACGGAAGTCTAGCCAAGTGAATTCTTCCAGTGAAAAAACAAAGCTCAACCCCAGGGGAGATATTGGTACCATTCGATATAAATCTATTGGAGTAATCTTAAGTTTGGTCATGATTAATCAAAATGTTTTTGCTCAACTTTATTGACAAACCAGAATTTTAGCTTAAATTAGCATGAAACAACTAAAATGTCTTCAAAAGTGAGGCCAAAGTAAACTGAAATAAAATGCTCTATTCTTAATACCCCATTGAAGCAAATGTAAATAATGTCTAGTTTATGGTCTTCTTCCCCGCTATAAAGGATCAGACAACTACATTCACACCAGGTCATTGGCATCCTTTTCACACTATCTTTCTCAACTACCCGGGGAGAATACAGCCCATTGCAACCATAGCACAGACGTGCTTATCAATCAACATTGGTGTTCACTTGCCTGACCTGTAGTACCAAAGAGCATTGTACAACTGTCTAAGGATGAGTTTGCTCAACACCCACCACCTGACCCGACTCCAGTCATGAGTCAAACTCCCTATCCACTCAGGCACAGTATCAAGCATTACATCAACTGTAGTCATGGTTACCGTGGCGCCGGTGAGTATGCGTCCGAGCCCGAGGAACATGGCGCCGGCGCGACACGACACGTCACACATGGAAAACACGCCCGTCTTCGTCACCTGCACAACAACAATAACATGACACGAGTCAGTACAACCTCTCAATTAAGACTAACTGTAGATATTTGCTGACGACAATAAATGAACACCTAAACTCAACACTACCTACGGTATCAACTCAAGTGGTCTCAATGGAGAGACGGTCTATGTAGAGCTTCGAGGTTGCCTCTTTATAGAAATTTTGGACCCCGTGAAATTGGCTTACAAGAGACGTAGTATTTTTATGCAGTGTCGCTACACTATGTGCCATAATGCATGTTACCTTAGTTTATGTATTTGAGGCGTGTACATTTACCATGAGGAAGAAGTTCTCATCAATCTCAACTCCCAGAGGCGTGTACAATTACCTTGAGGAACATGTTCTGATTAATTTCTAATTCAACTCCCTGAGGAGTGTACTGTTACCTTGAGGAACATGTTCTGATTAATTTCTAATCCAACTCCCAGAGGAGTGTACTGTTACCTTGAGGAACATGTTCTGATTAATTTCTAATTCAACTGCCTGAGGAGTGTACAGTTACCATGAGGAAGTTCTCATCAATCTCAACTCCCTACGTGTACAGTTACCTTGAGGAACATGTTCTGATGATTAATTTCTAATTCAACTCCCCAAGCAGTGTACAGTTACCATTAGGAAGAAGTTCCCATCAATCTCAACCCCCCGAGTAGTGTACCTTGAGGAAGAAGTTCCCATCAATCTCAACCCCCCGAGTAGTGTACCTTGAGGAAGAAGTTCCCATCAATCTCAACTCCCAGAGGAGTGTACACTTACCTTGAGGAAGGTTGCTCCGGACCCGACGACTGCGAGCAGACACGGGAACAGCTCCTCCTTGTGGGCAGGAAGGGAAGTCCCCAGCTGCAGCATGCATGCCAGCACCTGGACCAGGCAAAACACACCAATCACACTCTTGTCCAGTTTTTAGGAAAGAAGGGGGTAGGGTTTAGTTTGAACATGAAGGGTAGAGAAAGATTTTTGGTTCAAGCCCACAATCATACAATCATGAAATAGATATCTTAAAGTTACCTGCATAAACCTGAATCATTTTTTTGCCTCTCGAGTGTGAATAAAGAATGCTTTAATCAATTCACAATCATTCACGAGGGAGGTGTCAAAAATGTGAATGCAAAAATATCATCATCAATCCTACCTCAGGGGGCGTGTCAAAAGCATCAAGCTGCATGAGAATTTCCTGCACGTCGGGCGTTGGGATCTCACTCGAGTCCATCCTGCAAAAATATACAAGTTTGACAATCAAAAACTTAGAGTACTACCTCAGTAATATCCTAGTACCATTTTCGCCCCTAGGTGGTTACAAACCTGTTAGTCTCGATCAAGCAGACCGTGCGTAGGAGTGGCAGGAGGACAATGATAGAGACTGATCAATGTTTGTCTAAAAAAATACCCACAATGCAATGTAAAAGTCACTTGATTTGGTCTGTCTCTCCTACGGATAAGTAGGACTTTTCTCTTATTCGTGGCCTTGATTGCAAGTCGTTGAGTCATACAATTGTTTGGAATCTCCAGACCAGTACGCAGTGTCAGATGCACATGACTTGTAGTTTGAGATCAGTGATGACTCAGCCTCACCATTCTGCTACATTTGCATACACTCACCATTTGATACATGTGTCAGCAAGCACACTGTTTGACATCTGCTGAGTGCGAATGAGCTGATCTGTGAAAACGTGACACTCAATCACAACTATAAGACCGCGACTTAAATTTATCTCTCAGCTGCATTGACTTGCCATTTCACATAGTCATCAACTCAATATTTGACATTCTGCGTCCACTAAAAGGTTTGATATGCCATAGACTTTACGTCTGCATAGACGAATGAAAGGAGTCCACAGTGTGAGATCTAAGTCAGGCTTAAGCACTTGTCCTGTCCGTTCATATTGACAAGTAGAAATATGTCAATTTAGGAGCAGGATAAGTGGACTTTTCATGAAATGAGTATATCATCTAAAATTACTCGTCCTGCTGACTACTTGCACTTTCCCACCTAATCCTCACCCTAATGAGGCGGAATGGATCGATCCGAGCTCCGCCAATAAATCTGTATTGACCTATCAAATAATAACACACGCGTCTCAAAAACAAATGCATGTGTCACTTAGTTGGTGGAGTGGAATGAAGCAATGACATTTATAATTCATCCCACTGTTATTTTGAAACACGCTGTACTTTAGTAATGGCATTTGTGTGGGTTTATGAAAAATGTTTACCATTAAATCGATAACCAGCAGTAACTAGCCATTTCACGTTGTCGTCATTGCTAACTCACCGTTTGACGTCTGCTTTCACTAGTTTGACACGTAAAGTGGATCTTACGCGTGTATAAACGAATCAGAAGATCATCAGTGTGTGATTCCGAATTCCAGTTTAACCATCAACTCAACCATTCATTCTTGACACTCCTCTCAATTTACAAGGATTTATTATTCTGCCACTTTGACATCTATACTCGTCTATACCTACCCCTTGTAGCAGCCCTATACCCCACCCCACCCCCAGGTCTGCCACTGTACAATAAGTTCTGATTCAACATTTTTTTGAAGAGGCTCTGAGCAGAAGCCTTTGATATGGACACAGTTGGGTCGTAACTGTCATTGAGTATTATAAATCATATGTCTTAGGTACAGATGCCATTCATTATTGCCTGCAATACCCGATTATGCTGTGAATTGAAATAATTTAAGTTTAAAAAAATTAAAAGCAGACGCCATGTTAGTTTCTTGGAATCGAGGTCAAGGCAAAACTGGGTCAATGTCTGTCAGTAGCCGCGGACACGATTATTACATGGAAAAGTGCATATTTTTCAGTTTGTTCGTTTTCAAAGACTTGCTTAGTCAAATTCCCGGGGTATTCCAGGATCACATTTGCTAGAAATCAATTCCCGGGTTTTCCCGGGCCGTGTAAACCCTGTCGAACTCACCGTTTGACGTCTGCGCTGGCGAGCGACCTCAGCCTCCGTCGCGTGACTCCGAGCGCGTCGCTGACGGCCGCCTGCAGCAGCGCGGTGTCCACCGGCCAGAACAGCGCCGGCGCCGGCACCAGCCGCTGCAGGTGCACCAGCGCCCCCGCCAGGCAGTCGCACCGCACCAGCGGCTCCAGTCTAACGCAAAACACAACCTTAGACTAACAGTGTGGGAAACTTCTCCAAAATAGGTACTAGACACCAGGGCTGGCAAGTTGAAAAACTTACAGGTCCTAGTGAAATCTTACCAGCCCTGGTAATGAGTGCATCTACGGGAGTCGAAGGGCATTCCAACTCAGAAATATTTTGATGTATATATAAAAAAAGGAGCCATTTGGCAAACTTTCAGATTATATTTGATATTATGACAAAAGTATGTTAAAATATGGGGTAATAAAGGTGCCATACAGCTGGGCAGGTAAGTCTGAAGACCTGCAGGCCCAATAGTAAACTTGTCAGCCTCGGGCCACTGGGTAGGCAGCCATTTCCCACGCTGCCTTAGACCCCAGAATGAGACCATTTCTCTCCATCCCAACTTTTTTAGAAACAGACCTACATGAACCTCCATAATGAGACCGTGTCTGTGGGGATTGAGACCACTTCAGGCCAGCTCTCAGACTGGACTAATAGAGGGTTCTACTGTATTTCATTTCACACATGAGAAAATTGAGTATAAACAGCTTGGAGCAGTCACGGCCCACCAACTGCTCCAGTCTAAGTTAACGCAAATATAGTTCCCTTAATTTAATAATAATGTATTTGATTTATCTGGTTACATATAAACAAAACTTGTTCTAATAAAAATATATGTTAAACCAAAACGGCTTGGGTATTGACCTAAGTAGATTACAATAGTGAGCCCTCACCAGGTGGAAATATATGAAATTAATATGGCTAATACACAAAAAAATATATATAATGATACATTCATTATCAAAACTAAAATCAAAGGGTGTGAAAAAAAACAATACCATAAAAATATCTTATAGGTCAGCTATCACAGGACCATGTTTGCATTGTGTAAGTTGGCTCCATAAAGAAAATAGTTCTCTCAATCTTCATATTTCATTTCACCAATGAGATTCAGCTTCAAGTCTGGCAAGTGACTGGGGATGTTGCGGCTTATCTAATATCGATGTAGCAATTAAGTTATTTGAGCGAGAACATGACCTGTCATAAAATCTAATCTTACACAATTCACATTCCAATGGATTTGGTGGACAAACTCAGCTATGTTTGGGAAGCAGACATAGCAAAATCTAATTTAAAAAACATACTGTCTAACAATAGTCAGAGTATGAAATAAAGCCTCCCCAATCACGTCCTCGAAATTTAGCAACGAACGTTTATTCCGCCCTCAGTTCCCTTAATTAAGACTCAATTTCTTAGAATTATATGTAGAGGACATTTTCCATAAGGTGAAAGAAACTTCATCAGCCATAACCAAATTTCTAGACAAATATATCCATAATCCTACTGATCTACGTTCACCATAGATCATATAATATTTATGACTCATAAGTAATATTTATCTTACGAAAATATAAGTAAGGGATGATGTATATTTTGTCACCGATATTCCATTTCGGCGAGGGGGGTTTCAGTCAAGTTTTGGATACACCACTTCTTTTGTGGGTCTAATATTTCATCGCACGTGCTAAAACTTTTCATACCAGAATTCTAATATTTTCTATTTAATTGTGGCATTAAAAGGATACAGAGCCGATATCACACATTCATTAATATTATGATTCCATTATATGATGTACATTCAGATATATAATAAGTATTATCTTATGGCATATATAAGTAATATTTGAATGAATATCGCGAAAAACACTATGTAGATATCTGTCTTTGCCAATTAGTAGCTCTAGTCTAACCACAATACGTGGCTTAGTCTTTATGTTTCCCATAGACCTATAGTATAGTATAGTATAGTATAGATTAAGATCGATACTAGCCATATGTATTTGGTTAGCTCTAGTCTAGATTGCAGAAAAATGCATCAAATTTTCAAAAATTTTCGGGGGGAGATCCCCCGCCCCCCCGCACAGAAGGGGGTGTCCCCCCCTCCCGCACCCACCCCCCCGGCGCCTGCGCATTTCCATCTGCGGCGCCTACGGCGCCGCTATCTCGGCACTTTCGCTGACTTTATTACATTTAACAATTTCATTAAAGATTCACTTGACACATCACAAGAAATGTGCAAAAAACACGATTATCGCAGAAAAAACGGCTTGTAAAAAGAATGCTATTGCCACCTAATTGAGCGAATAAAATTTATCCGACACGATTAAACACTAACACGTTTAAATAACGATGTAATTTAAGAAAAAAATGTAAAATATACCGAATAAAAATTGTAACATCCGCCATAGCGAGGTGCTTTTCGTCACGAAATCGGGCTTACGAGAAATGATGACGTATTACAAAAGTAATCAATGATTAGCCTTATTACACAACGAAACATGGCAACACCGACCATACTGCGATGCGATTAAGAGTAGCGCTACACAAGCTCATTATCATAATTTATGCATATGTATGCTGGTTTCAGAGAATCAGCCTCAGTCAATCGGCGCATCGTTGTTGCAGATTAGTAACAGCGCTTTCGACACGCAGAGAGTTGACAGGGCGATAATAAAAGCATTATTGTCATCTTGATCTGGGGAGTATTCGATAGATTTCTTAAAATATGTAGAATATTATGGTCTCAAAGTGTGATAATAAGAATCAGCATCAATACTTAGAATAATAGAACCTTTTAAGTGCAACCGGCTGGTGCAGGTAACAATATATTTTGATTTTTTTATGTCGATGAACTTTATCGTGCTGGTGTACACTGATTTCCGCAGTATGTTGCTGTATTACGAGTGAAATTATAGCGTTTAAAGTATGCAAACATCGCATTAAATTCTCCCATGAAGTTAGATTTGGCCACGAACAAATGCAGAATAAAATACATATATCACAACAACAACATTACTATATTTATTGCTTAGTGATGATAAAGATTAAATGTTGTAAAATTAAAGAACTGCAAAATTTTCGGGTCTGACGTGTAATTCAATACGATTTCCACCAACAAATTAAAATCTCGAAACATACCCTGCAATAACATTACAGGAAAATTTTTCATGAGTTTCATACCCATGCACAACGAACTGTATACTATCCATTCAAATTCGTCATTGTGTTGAGCCTTGTCAACTAGTCTGTGATGTGGTGTTTTTTTCAACACTCTGCCTTAATCCTGCTGGTATGCCTGTTCTTGGGTCCCAGGCGAACCTGAAACATACAGGCAACCAGTCAATACAGTCAGTGCAGCTATCAAACATACAATCAACCAGACAAGAATTCAACACACAAGCAGTAGACCAATCAACACTGTTTTCTTGGTAGTGTAGTTCATCATGACAAGAATTAGATTAGAGTAGTTAAACTATGGCATTCTTGCACCTATCCGCGGGCTGCAAAACATCTAAAAAAAAAAACATTTTGATCTCACCTGCTGGGGGAAGACTGAGGTTGTTGTTGTTGAGGAAGGCTGGCAGTGTGTGGGGGGAGCCTCTGTCATCGGTAGCGTGGACAGGCACACCGTCTGCTGCGCCCGGCAAAGGCTGCAATTGTGACCACTTTCTACTATTATGTACCAGCCGACATGAGTAATCTTTTTTGTATGAGGAGAGCTTGCCCGAGCAAACACAGCTGATTTCTGTAGTGTTTATTTCATTATCTCATCCCGCTTACATCATGCTGTATCATAAGTTTATACATGGAAATGAAACCATGTGTGTGTTGCTATAGCTTATGAGAGTGATAACTTTTCGCAGTAAAATAGTAGCTACAAAAACAAATGTTTTTCAGAATACTCAAGAAAAACTAAACAGTATCACCTGTGTTACTTCAACTTAATAAGGAATAAACAAAAAATTGAGCTATCCATAATTTATAAGAATGCCTTAAAGATATTCTAGAGATTAGCACAAGTCTGGGAATGGGTCAAATAGATCCTAATTAACTGAATGGTTTGGACAGGGCAGTTGAGATGTAGACTGGGCAAACAGGCCACACCTCTGAAGGCCTCTGAATGAAGAATAATTAGTGCCTACCCAAATAAACTTTTTG
>CM032662.1:16551181-16591794 GCA_019095985.1 Streblospio benedicti
AGGACCATGTTTGCATTGTAAGTTGGCTCCATAAAGAAAATAGTTCTCTCAATCTTCATATTTCATTTCACCAATGAGATTCAGCTTCAAGTCTGGCAAGTGACTGGGGATGTTGCGGCTTATCTAATATCGATGTAGCAATTAAGTTATTTGAGCGAGAACATGACCTGTCATAAAATCTAATCTTACACAATTCACATTCCAATGGATTTGGTGGACAAACTCAGCTATGTTTGGGAAGCAGACATAGCAAAATCTAATTTAAAAAACATACTGTCTAACAATAGTCAGAGTATGAAATAAAGCCTCCCCAATGGCCCGGTGCCAGCTGATTTTAGCCTGGGGCGGCTGATTTCAAAAATGGACCTGATGGGTAGGCTACTTTTTGGGAGTTCTTACTATTAGAATGATTAAGGGCTGGAAACTTTTTGTCAGGGCCGGCAACTAAGAAAAATAGCTGGCCCTGTGGTCTGAGAGCAAATTTTCATGCGTTTCATACCCTGCAATAGCATTGTTTATTTGATCCTTATATGCACAGACTGTATAATATCCATTCAAATTCGTCATTGTGTTGAGCCTTGTCCCTCTACTCACCTGATGTGGAAGTGTTTTTCAAGCTCTGCCTTAATCCTGCTGGTGCCGATGCCTGTGGCAGCCACTCGCAGCTTGGGTCCAGACGAACCTGAAACATACAGGCAACCAGTCAATACAGTCAGTCAACGAGCTATTAAACATACAATCAACCAGTCAACTAGTCAACACACAAGCAGTAGACCAGTCAACACTGTTTTCTTGGTATGTTTCTACGTGTAATTGCAATCACACATGACAAGAATTAGATTAGAGTAGTTAAACTATGGCCATTCTTGCACCTATCACGGGCTGCAAAAACATCTGAAACAAAACATTTTGATCTCACCTGCTGGGGGAAGACTGAGGTTGTTGTTGAGGAAGGCTGGCAGCGTGTGGGGAGCCTCTGTCATCGGTAGCGTGGACAGGCACACCGTCTGCTGCGCCGGCAAAGGCTGCAATTGTGACCACTTTCTACTATTATGTACCAGCCGACATGAGTAATCTTTTTGTATGAGAGCTTGACGAGCAAACACAGCTGATTTCTGTAGTGTTTATTTCATTATCTCATCTGCTTACATCATGCTGTATCATAAGTTTATACATGGAAATGAAACGCTATAGCTTATGAGAGTGATATTTTTTCGCAGTAAAATAGTAGCTACAAAAACTTCTTTTTTTTCAGAATACTCAAGAAAAACTACACAGTATCACCTGTTTTACTTCAACTTAATAAGGAATAAACAAAAAAATTGAGCTATCCATAATTTATAAGAATGCCTTAAAGATATTCTACAGGTAGCACAAGTCTGGGAATGGGTCAAATAGATCCTAATTAACCGAATGGTTTGGACAGGGCAGTTGAGATGTAGACTGGGCAAACAGGCCACACCCTCTGAAGGCCTCTGAATGAAGAATAATTAGTGCCTACCCAAATAAACTTTGAAGTTGATTAGTTGGAGGGGAATGGTTATTTAATTGGGTTATCCATATTAAAAGGCGAATTATCATGGTCCCGGACAAACCAGTTAAACTGTATGAGCAATTCTGTTTTACCAGAGTAATTATGAAGTGTATGATCAGCAAGCTGAACCATTATTGACTCTTTATTATGAGAATATTGGTCAAATATTCCTAAAAGCCTTTCAGTTATTGGCAGAGTTGCAAAAAGGATTTTATTGGCAGGAGTTGACACAAACCATTTGTTACCAATGCAATAATCATTCTGCACTTCATACATAGAGTATATTTCCTCTCAATTCACATAATTTCATTTAATTTTTTATACATTATTATAAGGGCTAGTTTCGTGAAAAATCAACACTCGTTAAAGTGATAATGATATTTAATGTTTTGAGAATAGAGAGACTAATTTATGAAATTATCATTAAGCTATCCCTACAGATAGGGGTTATACTATAAATGGAATGTTATGTGCAGGGGGATTGCTTAAATTTTCAAACAAATTTAGGCAGAAGACCTGAAAATCATACCTAATGGTTACATACTCCAAACCTCGTTGGGCAATAACAAATGGTCCACAACCAGCGTAGCAGCAAATATCATTGGAAAATCAAAATGATAGTCAGCTATTATTACATCCCAAATTTGCACTTAGCCTCTTCTTGGATTTACAAAATTTAGAAATTTAGATTGAGAAAGGCTTGTTTCTTTTTCCCTAGCTATATTGTAACATGGAGCGGACAACCAAACAATTAGGAAACCCTATACAACCGACCTGATGGAAAAGCGATCATGTGACACAAACATGCCATGTGATTATGTTCATAAAGTCATGTGAAACGCAATGTAAGAGTCCTCATATGGATCATTGACCCATGCAGAAAATTGACCCATGCAGATTATTTTAGCAAATAGCTAATCAGTAATGATTCAAAAGATGTAGGACAAAAATTACATAATCGTAAAGGAATTTCTTACTAATGGCTTTTTGGAACATTTTTGGAACTAAAAATACTTTTATATATTTTCTCGCTGCTTAGCTGATGGCATCATTCTAGTCTCACAACCTTGGGGTCGTGAGTTCAAGTCCTGCCAGGGTCACTTGATATAGTCAAATGGAAGCTTAGGATTGCTGAGACCCATCTTCAGCTATGTCTATCGTGATAGAAATATGCTTCCTACATAGATGTGTTAGAGAGAGAGAGAGCTTTTCGTTTATGATCAAGGATTTCATAAATTTGAGAGCAACACGTTACCTGCGGTTTGCCTTCAGCATCTGTCTGGTTCGGTCTGTATGCTATCTTAATGACTGACGCACCTGAAAATACAAAGTACAGTGACAATCAATGCTCAGTGGATACATATTTGTTAGAGCTGCAACCAATGGTAACTGGGCACAATTAACACCATCCGTTAACTGTCCCACACAAACGACACATAACCAATATCACCAGCAACATATGTGTGATATTTAATTGTTATGGGTGTCTGTTTTAGGTTTGTACTGATTAGGGAGTATAGCTATATCCTTTTTTCAAAGACACAAGCATATGGTTGGGTCAATTGTTTTAAAATATATATATATTTTGGATGCGTTAACATAAACAATCAAAATATCAAATACAGAATCGCCATTAATTTTTGTTGTCAGAAAATAATAAGACTGAGGTCTGCAATGTGAACATACACATAGCAGCCGTTACAATTCAGCAAAAATACCAGAGATAATGATTGACCCAGCTGAAAATGAAGACGGCGGAGGCATCAGTATTGGCAACACATCATGGCCATATGCTCAAGCAAATTCTTCTACACAAAATGGTTTCACATATTAAATGCCACTTTGAAATCAATATGCCAATGATTTCTTGATGATGGCATTCTAGGTACATTCAAAGTGCTCGTGTACTTTACGAACTCATCATAAAGTTCATATTCCGCTCTTTGTTGGTCAAAGTGGTGTTTGTAATAAACTAAAGACCACTAACACTTATCCTATTTACCATGTTTACATCTGGATGCCTCCAAATAATGCATAAAAGTATGTGGGTCAAATAATATTCGTTCAATCGTATTTTGAAGCCACCACATTCACGGTCTTTCAACCACTTCCTTCCTCTGTAAGCTGCCTATTCATGGCTCAGTGCATTAATTACAAACGGAAATGCAATTAGGCTCATTTATATTCTATAATACGTACTCCCATTAAGACCACCTCTGTACATAGACTACCTCTATAATAAGACCAATTTTCACTGTCCCAAACCATCATAAAGATACCTCCGTGAACCGACCACCTCTCTATTTAGACCACTTGAGGCCAGTCTTTTGAGTGGTCTTAATAGAGAGGTTCTAGTATATGATGTTTGAAAACTTTATCTTATTTTATATGAAGAATTAAAAACCTAAGAAATCTATACTTTGAGAAGTACGGTTTGCTTTCTTAACTAGCGTAATGTGATTATTACTCTGATGTTTGGAAATAAATTGAACAAGTCTACATTTTATAATTCTTAGGGCCACAAAAATGTGGGATATCAGAAGCTTGAACGAAACAAACAACTCCCCTCAGTGGAACAATGTTCCATTTTTTTGTTGAGCGTGACAAAATGTACATCATCCCTGAGACAGCCAAGGAATACACGGGCATATTACGTAACACTGTGCTGGCAGCATGGCACTAGACTAGGCCCATCCTGCCAGTGAGTGATCCCTGCATCCAGGTACTACTCATGCAGCCCAATACTCACTCAGTGGGTACTTTATTGTGAAAGGATTTCATTTCTGTGTTATTTTTCTCATGTAAATATTCAGTTTCCAGCTTCCACGTTTCACTAATACAGCCCTCCTTCAGCAATTGAAGCTTATGGGCTTTGTTGTGCATCGAATAAGAGATCTTGTAAGGACATAGAATACTACACATGCATGTTCACAGTGTTGAAACAATGTGGTGAACGGTAAGTGCACACTTTACATTATGGATGTTGCAATTGTTTTGAATATAATAGTAGGCTTTTACAGATTTTTTCTTTTTTTTTCAAACTTCAGTAATATTTATTTTTGTTATAAATTGCAGAAAAGGTGCTTGAAAAGGTAATGTGAATGGTAATAAAGTGATGACATAAAAAGCAAGCAAGCATTTAAATTGGCATAAATCTAATCAAATGATGACTTCTTTACTTTACTTTACAGTTCATTGAGAGGAACATAAACATTATAAGTAATACTGTATGGAAAAACTGGATACATTGGAGGGTGTGTTATGTATATATAGCAGAGTATCAATAATAGAGACCACATATCAATTATGTTGATACATATATTCAAATAATAATACGTGACAGGGTTCAACACCAGTGTTCAACATTAGAAAATAGCATAAATTCTATGTTATTTGCAGTCTAGAAATGTTAAAACATTTCTGATAAATATTGCAAAAGCCTAGAGCAAAGGTGAACAATGATCATTGCAATACAATAATTGCATGCAAATCTGTCCTTTTTCAGATGCTATGCTTCTCTGTCATCAAAAGGCACAGAAAGTGAAAGTGACAGAGCCCTCTGCCAAGACGGAATGAATTCATGCGGAAACTGATGTCTCCTCTTATAAGATGGATGGTTATAGAGTACATGCCGGGCAATCTGCTTTGAGGTTATGCACCAAGTATGGTGCTAAAACTTTGGTATCCATGTTGGGTGCATACAAGAGAATTGTGGCAATTCTTGTGGGAGCATTGCTGAGTATTCTATTACTACAGTATAGAGGTAAGTGTTTGCATTACATGTTGTAAAATATTGTTTTTGCATTCACCAACTATTATTCCCATCCATTAAATCAACTGCTTGTTACAAAACAGCAAAGAATACCTTTTGTTCAAATCTGATGGTTTTTGATTAAATATTAAAAAACCACGGGCACATTGCAGTTGTCAAGGGGGATAGATAGTTGAACTACATGTAAATATCATTGTTGAAATATTAATACTGCACAAGCCATTTTGCTGGCATGCATTTTTCATTAGCATATGGAGCAAATTGAACTATAAGCTAAAAGGGCATTCAATACAAAAAGTCTATTGACATTAATACCATAAATAAAATGTTTCAGTCCATTTGGCTCAATGATCATAAACAATTTGCTGACAGCAAAGCTTATACATATATTATCTCTTGTAACCCTTATATTATACACGTATATCTAACTATTACACCCTTGCCATCAGGTATAATGGATTGATTAGTTGGTTAAATTAAATCTGGTCAGACTCTCCATAACCAACTTTATCTTATTACGAATTCTAAGACATACCACAAAGTAAATTCTTATACTTTCAGGACTATACACAAGAACTTCAGCACCCATTTCAAGACCCACTAAAGCTGAGGTAAGCCCCTTTGAAAATAACATTCATCCATTCATATCTGCTTTCAGTGACCTTGAATAATAAAAGAAAAGCAGCTATGATTTATCCAAACTTGGGAGTCCATAGAATTATGAAGAATTCCAAAAGGAATAAAAATCAGATCACCATGCATGCACAACCTTTTATGTGACTATTAGCATAATGTAGCATTGAAATTGTAGAGCCTTGAACAGCCGGCTGCTGGTTTGAGTGATGATGTGGCCAAGATAGACGTGGGAGCGAGAATCAAACGCATAGAACAAAGTCTCAGCTTGATCAGAAATGACACAAGATCCAGTAAACACCATAATTTACGAGATGTTGAGAATAAACTCCGAAGCATTGAAGAAAGTTTACAGTTCATAAGAACCCAACAGACTCATTTGAATTTCCAGAGGCCATTGCCAACTGAAAAGTTCATAAACATTGCAGACTCATACAAAAATCTCATTGTGGACAAACAATTAACAGACGAAAATCATTCTGGTGCCACAAATAAAGAGGGTGAACACAAATCTGGTGCTAGAATCTCAGACAGGTCTAGTTCCAACGCAACTGCCATCAAGCATATCCTATTGGTTGCCTACATGAGAGGCGGATCAACACTCCTCGGTGAACTTTTCAACCAGAACCAACATGTTCTCTACTGGTTTGAGCCGGTCGCAGGCATGTACTTGTCCTACTTTGGTGCTCAGAGTCACCCACTCGACTTCTTCTACCACAGCAATAATACACTGAGGTGACTCGCTTTTTTATATGCTTTAAGTTTGTCATAAAAGGTTGTTAACTCCGGCACACTGCTCATCAATGAACACGTGAGCAAATTTAATAACCTTACAAATGCGTGTTATAACATAAGCAAATGTGAGAGAGTTTTGGTGAAAATACATATCTTCTTGTCTGGCTATGATTCTAAACTTAAAAAATTACAAGAAAATTCAGTTCAAAGATAGCATCAGGAAAACCTCTCTAAAATGACAACTAAGGGTTAAAACCAACTTATTTAGAACAGTTATTACAGCTAGCCTGAGCTAGGCACCATACAATATATTCAATTCAACAAAAACAACTTGTCTTAAATAAGTCTTTCGAAAGGTGATATTTTTGACACATTTATAATCACATAACATTTCCGTTGTAGAGCCCTGGCCGAGGAGGAGGAAACAGCCATCTTTGATACCCTGGATGACATGTTTGCCTGTGAAGCTGACAAGCTGCCCACAGGCGTCCTTGCCAGCCCTTACTTTGGGGTACGGGAATCTTAAAAAGTCATGTAAAAGCCACAAGATTAGTATGTTCTACTGATAACTTCCACTATCTGGAATAAGCACAGTTTCATGTAAAGGGAAACAAGTATTTAATGTTTGGCTCAAGACACTTTATAAACCTTAGCCTACGTTCACATACATGTAAGTGATGTTTATTGCTCAAGCAATGAGGCAACAGGAGATTTGTGTTTACATCAGTGGTACTCACTGGTTTACATTGATTGCTAGTGATTTTTCTTGTGATAGACAGAGCGAAGAAGCACATGAATGGGATTTCAAAATCTCTCCAGACAATAAGCGATTTTTCCGCTTCTTAAGCAAACAAAAATCGGGTGCAACACAAGGCAATGTCACTTGGATGTGAACAGTCCACTAATACACATGTAAATAATTTTAAAAATCTCTTGTTGCCCAGTCGCTACATCACTAATAATATTAGCGATATCGCTTACATGTGTCAAAGACTTAGGTATCACTCCTATGTACTTTTCTACTGCGTTTAGAAAAATATTCACCAGAAATTGGATCTGTCAGGTCTAGGGTTTTTAACTAACAATGTTCTTTACATATTTAATTTCATACTTATTAGAATGCAACTAAAACATTAAAATGCTTTAGAATTTCAATCAATCAATCAAATCCTGAGTTTATTTGAACAGGCCCTAATTATTCCTCACTGGTCTGGCCTGGCTGCTCAGTCTACATTTCAGCCATCCTCTCCAAGCCTTTCGGTCACCGTGATCTATCAGACCCAATCCCAAGTATGCCTGATCTTTCTGTACGAGTACATCCAAGTCTGTTGTGGTCTCCCTTTCCTTTCTTTCTTTCTATTTCAACTTTTCTTACTTTGCTAAACTAGCCAGTGCTGCGCTTTACATGACTAGCCCTCTCAGTCTCCCTTTACGAAGCACAAGAAAAAATAATTATTAGTTGCTCCTAATCAGTTACTTGAATGCTAGTTACAAAAATTTATTTTCATACATTTCAGTTTGGAAAAATGAAAGCACTCAATTCATATGCAGCATGTATTCTTGGAGAAACTGAGCCGCCTGAAAAGTTACGTCCGTTCAATGGAGCACATCGACCATTTGAGACTAACGTCGACCGAAATGCGCCCAGTGTGCTTAGGTAAGTGCAATGCCAGTCTTATAGCCTTTAAAAAGAATACATTTGACTGAACATACAATTGAATGTATAAAATTAATGGTTGCCTCACAAACTTCCTCATTAAGCTGTGTATTACATATCGAGCATTTTGTAATCCATATAAGCGCTTAACCACCAGGTGCAACAGAATGCGAGTCCCGTTCTGCCCAGCTCACATCTACCGAAATGTGTCGGTATCCACCAAATGTTTCCACGAGATCGCAGCTCTAAGGCAGCAGAAGCTTGACGTGAAGCATCAGAACTTCAAAAGTTCCCGGTCACACTACCTTGAAGCTGCTGAGCAGTGTTTTCGCCGGGCAAGACTAAGTTATTTGCGGTGCCAAGACCTGATGAAGGAGCCTTGTGAACAGGCTACAACTGTTGCAGTGAAGTCCATCCGTTTAAGACTGAGCACGGCTGTAAAGTACATGCGCTCACGTCCACACGTGAAAGTAATCTATCTCATCAGAGACCCAAGAGGTATTGTGTACTCACGCGCAAACTTGAGGTATCTTTCACTAATATCTAACGGGAGCATTGAACATGAGAGCTACCTTCTGTGCAAGAAGATGATGGATGATCTAGAACAATACGAAAAGTGGAAGGATTCTGATCAACTGTTACTCTTGAAATATGAAGATTTAGCTGTATATCCATTGGAAAAGTTGCAAAAAATCTACAGGCATGTTGGACTAGATTTGGAGCAAAATGTCATTGACTGGCTTGTGACCAGCACACATGCACAATGGGATGATAAGAAACTGCTGGGGACGCAAAGGATAAATTCGAGAGAAACAGCTTCTTCCTGGAAAAGGAAATTGACTCCACATCAAATCAAAAGCATAACGTCTGCTTGTACACAAGTATTGGACAAGGCACAGTATCTATATTGAAAGTTGAATGAATTCAAATTGCAAATTATTAATACATATATTTTCATTACAAAATTGTGTATTTTCTACAATGTACTTTGTCTTGACTGTGAGAACTCAAACAAAGTCAATTATTAATCACAGATATCTCATGTTAACGATTCAAGTCACATAACAGCTAGAAATATGATCAATTGTTTTTTGTTCTCAGAACCACAGCTAGAAATATATTTCGCTCAACAATGTCAACAAAAAAAATTACACGACCATCAAGCACGTGATGCAAGGGTTCATTGAAATTTAACATGCCCAAGCAGGTAAAATGATTTTGAACATAATTGATCATGGCAGGTACCAGAACAGTAGTAACCTCCATTCAAAGCTAGAAATATATTGAACAATGTTGAAAAAATTACACGTCAAGCAGGGTTCATTGAAATTTAACATGCCCAAGCAAATTTTGACATACTTGGGCAGGTGGACAGTCTAATTTGCAGTCTCATCTGAATATTTTTTATGCTCATCATTGATAATTTGCTTAAGTGATATCTGTGATAAAATGTAAAACTAAGTCTGTGATAAATAAAGTTTTATTTTCCATCCATCTGCATTTCTTTAGTTTTTGTACTACATTTTTAATCTACCTTCGGGTGCATTCAAATCTCAATGACAGGTACAGTAAATTTTCTCATTAGTTTCGCATTATGATTTGACCCTGTATAGACAATGGAAAAGATGGCAAGAGAATGAATTAGGAAAATTCAACTGCACTGTTTTTGCAATCATTAAATACAGACTTCATTTTTAAACAAAGAACACTTTTAAAGGGCAATGCACTCCACTGTAAAAGAAAATCAAATTGGTTCATATCTATGGAATCAGATACTAAATCCAAGATTTTTTATAATTTATGTCCTGGATGCCATTTACAACATCACATGCCTCTGACTATTTTGGGTGAACAACTGAAAAAAGAGGTCAGCGTGAAATGAGGTCAGTAAACTTGGGATGTCACACCTTCCCTCCTTTGTTTACATTTTGTAGATATGATAAAATATCAACAGGGGAAAAATCACAACAGCCAGGGGTGGTGGTGGTCAAATCAAAAGTTAATGTAAAGGTTATTAATTTTGCTGTACATCTTATATTCTAGTTTCATTCAACCCATTCTTTATAAAACACAACACTGTACAGCTATTCCAAATAAAGGATCATTCGATGCCACTACAAAGATAACAGCTTCAGTTTTTCAATAAATACCATATTCAATCAATGATTACTTCAACCTATTCCATTCGTTTTTTTGTTTTGTTTTTACTTCTTAAAATTTGATACAGATTATCTTGAATGCCATCTTTTTAAAGTTGCTCAAAGGTTTATTATGTTGTAAATTTGAACTGTAAAAGGACTTATTATATCAGTATTATTGTTTGGAGTATATTTTCATCCCCAATTAGTTGCACCTGTTCCCTACATATATATTGGCAAATATCACTCCTGCGTAAAATGGATATGGAATTCAACAATATCAGGTGGTTTACATGCTATCATTATTCAAAAGAGAGCTGTTAATTTTCGTATCTTCACTTGTCAAAGATATATGTACAAGTGCAATAATGCAGAGGTTGCTGGTTTAATTCCTATATCAAGTACAAATCATACCATTTGTCTTTCAAAATCATTTACAAGCTGTATGGTGTTCAGAAGTCTCATTGAATGTGTTCACCCCTAAAGTTGTAAGTGCATTCAAGAGCTAAAATATCTTTTAAAAGATTGCCGCTCCAGTCTACTGTGTCATGATTTATGATAGTAAACAAACCAAGGTAACGTGACAAACCCTTGGTTGTAACTAATAATTATACTCATTTACTTGACTAGCTTCTAGATGCTCATGCACAAATAGATATGGTATCCCTTCTCAAGTAGTTTTGTCCACTACTTCTCATAATAATGTCTAACGTATGCGTTACCTTACAGATGGACGCATGTTAAATAGTTTTTGTAAGGTGCCAATAACATGAGCATTGCCAATAACTTGAGAACTATCTCTACGTAAACAAAGATAACACACCCCAACTCATAGTGGATCAATTAGAGTAAATATCAAACCAATAATCGTCCTCAATGACTTCATATTCAATACTCACATAATCGATAATTAATTGATGTTCATTATTGGAACAATAGATCAAGGGTATATGGACTGTAACGAAACACACCCAAAATACAGTATACATGAAAATATATTCATATTATGCACCTGCAGATCCAGGTTTTCAGAAAAGGGGCGGGGGGGGGGGGCGCACACTGAAGCGATTTCAAGGGTTTCGTACGCGTGATCAATGGCGGATATGCCAGACACCCTAGGAATATGAAGTATGAGCCATTCCGTGGATGTCTAGGTTAATATTTACAAATTATATACTTTATATATATATATAAAATAGTAGTCAGTGGGCTATAATGACGTATAATCTAGACCAAACTGGTATTCTTGTCATTGTTTAACAGTATCGAATACAGCCACCACATCAATAGTATATATTATTCAGATATTATTTATCTTGTGAAACTAGTATTGAGCTACTACTCTTTTTTAAATACTTATATTCAATGCATTAATCAAACACATGCCAACTATATTGACACTAGTACACATGCACTGGCTTTGTTTATAGTTATGTTGAAGGTCATAAAAAGTGCATCTGCACTCACTCACACAGACAAGAGAAAACCAATAATTTCACTTTCATCAGAGCAGAGAATCAAATATTGTAAATGAAAACTTATGCACCTACAAACCTGAAACTGTCTATAACACAATCCCCACAATCAAGGTTGCAACATCACACTCTATATACGATATAAACTATAATTGAACACATCTTTTGGAATCAAGAAATTATCACTGACACAATATTTTCAATTTGTACAAACCTATATCCAGAGCCAAAACTGACGAGTGATTAAGATAAGATGTTGGAATAGTTATCCTATCTGGTTCCATTGTCATGCAGTATAAAGTTTGTCATAAGTTTATTTCAGTATCAGTATCCAAAAGTTGTTCAACATTTGACATAACCATGCGTTTTTCTCAGGATTACCAACAGTATAAGCAAACTAGGTCACATTAGACTGAGCCAAATAACGACTGCTCGCGCGCTTTTTCTTTTTTTCTTTTTCTTGCTGCACTCTACTGGTTTGACTGTCTACAAGTTTATTGGCTCATTGCCCAGGAGCAACTTATTATTTTTCATTATTTGATTTCATATTTAATTATTAAAAATAATACGCATGTCAATACTTGCCACTTTTTATAGATCTATATCATTGTTTAGTTTGACGATGTCATTATATAAAGTAGAATTTTTAAACGATAATCCATCAACATTTTCACACAAATAACCTTGGTTAAATAGAAATGTTGAAAAATTAAAAATGAATTTATGTGAATATTGTTTATGTGACTGCTGTTTTCTCCATTTTTAAGATTCTTAAAATATTTGTTCTGTATTATAAAAACAAGTTCATTAGCTATATGTATTTGATACTAGACTATATATTAAATGAATTCTTGTCAATAGCTGAAATTTAATATCCAATATTCACCTTGATAAGACGAATTCATTTAATATATAGGTGTTCTTTAATTATCACTTAAAAATACATAGACACTAAATCTTTTAAAAAATCTATAAAATCAGTCTTACGTTAGATCTATTGCCTTTTTCTCCAAAATTTTGTAAGCAACCACAATATCTGAAATTTACACAGTTTTGAGTAATCACTAGTTTTAAATGGCAGATCTATAGGCTGTCCCGAAATTATCCCTTTCAATGTCACTAATACAAGTCAGTATATATTCCAAATATCTAGTATAAATAATAATATGCGGATGTAAATCCTAAATAAATTAAATATACTTTACTTTTTGCAAACACACTAGATCTACGTACTAGTATAGAGACCACTTCTCTATTGAGACCACCTAACACTGGTCCCAAAGGTGGTCCTAATAGAGGTTCTACTGTATTACTTATATATCATCAAATAATATTTATCGTATATGCAGAATATAAATCATGATATTAAAGTGTGAACTCTGATGTGTATCTTTTTTATGCCACATTCAAGTTAATAGTGGAATTCTGATATGAAAAGTGTTAGCTCGCACGATGCAATATTATATCTTAGACCCACAAAAAGTGGAATATCAAAAACTTGACCACCACCCACACACACACTCCCAACCCACCCCACATTCCTTAAATGTACATCATCCCTTAACTCATTGAAGAAAATCATGATTGAATAATAGGAAGTACGAGACAGGTGTGCTTTACATACACTGGAACATCTCTACTAAGACTGCCCGGCAACCGGCCTAAAGTTGTCTTAATAGAGAGGTGGTCTCAGTACAGAGGTTATTAAAGATATGAATATATTATATGGATATTAATGATATGCAACACAGCTTTTAGATGTGACGCAAAGAAAACAAATGGAATCATATCATTATCATGTATCATGGTACATACAGAAATGGTCATATATATGTAGTTCTATAGATCACATTACATGGGGAAACTCAAAGCTTGGGTGATACTGTAAGATCTCTAAAAGGGTTTTCTATAACACTATTAATGGATTACTTGCTGTTATTGTTCGTGAGATTAAATACGATCAGATTTCTTCTATTGTAAATTGGATTATTATATACACATGTCGAGAATATTTTCCCGTGATTCCCTGTACCAAAGTCTTCCCCTCACTAAATCACGGCGTTCTATCGATCTCCAATTAACTGTAATGTGCGTAATCAAGAGCTTTTGTGTGGTAAATGTTTACTTTTGAAATCAGACATTTGGATTTTTCACTGTAAACAGGCTGAAAATCAATCTGGAGCACAATTTCTTTCGTCCATGCACTAGATAAGAATACCTCTGGCACATCCTGATGCGTTTTATCTCCACTCACATGGGTTGGTTTCTGCTGCTAAGTCTGCAATACATAACCACCCGCACCCCCCACCCCCGTTCAAAATTGGTGTCATCTGATGGAAAATGACGGATATTGTGGCTGTAAAGCCGCTTAATTCAGGCAACATATGAACAGGAATGTATCTCAAAGTTGATTGAAACATATTACACTAATCCCATGCTTTTTAAAAACATATAATTGCACAAAAATATTAAAGTCGTGGTAAACTGTGATCAACAGTTTTCATATGAGGAGCAAACCAGTTTCTGTGGATTTGGAGACTTAACACAATATATAAGTTGATAATCTTGATGCAATGTATAAGGTAGTTTTCAGTCAAGTATACGCCACAGAGCTGACCCATATTGCGGCTTAATAAAGCAATATTAGGCAAAATATCACACACTTTCTGGCTGTGGACAGCCATGTAGAACGAGGGTCTTCAACTATTGCAGACTTAGCAGCAAAAACCAAACCATTTAAGTGGACATACAAACCACTCATAGACACTACAGATATTCCCATGGTGCATGGACCAAATAATTTGTGCCAAAGGCAGATATTTATACTATCTGCAGTGAAAATTCAGAATCTGTAATTTCAAAAGTAAACATTTCCCGCACAAAAGCTCTTGATTTCCGCACCAGCTATGCTTATTACGCACATTAACTGGAGATCGATTGAACGCCGTGCAAATACTTGTGATCAGCGCATGTGTGTACATCGTGACAGTCAGATCTTTATCACCATCAGGACAGTTAACTGTGAAATCTACGTCTTACATCCAGGCAGTATTTACGTGTATAATCACTATAATGACAATGCTGTGTATGAGTCATTAAAGCGAAAACAAAACTTTACGTATTCTTGTTTGAATATAGTATGGGGTCAGTTCACTACATAATTTCCCCTCAAACTCCGAGAGCGATTTGGTCGTCTCACATCGTACACAAACGTAGTTTGAGCTTTGGGTCACGAGCCTGAGGGTGTTAACCTTCTATAGATTACTCTTCCACATCAAAATCGTGTAGTCAAATGACCTCTGGTGCAAGTATATGAGAAATGATCAATTGATGATCAATACGTGGGCCAATGACCTGGTGTAAATTGTAAAGTCTTGAGAGCAAGACTTGGATCACGACTATAAACCACCATAACTTGCAGCAATGCATGTCGGCGCACAGTGATCTTTGCACCGTGTAATTGTCGTCTGCCCGTGATAATCCCAGTAGCAGCAGACGAGACTTTGATCTGGATAATCCGTTAATAATCTGCCACACAGTAGCGATAACATAGCAGGTAAGTTATGGCTTTAAGTTGTTTTCCCCCACTTTGAATAGATTAATGTACATGTAACACTATGCTCTCGATTGTTAGTCAACTTTTCATTAACATCATAACATTCATTGTCTTACCAAGATATCTATTCACAGTTGAATTGGCTACACGTGCACGAGGCAACAATCTATCATGCCGGGTTAATCTGGTCAAATCTAGTACTAGTAAATGTGACATTGACAGCAGACGTTATCGTGTATTTGATGGTGCTCAAAACAACTCTTACTCCAATTCGTCAGTGTGCAATGATTCCTACCTAGATATAACGACCTAGCATTTTATCTGTGGTCAGTTACTTACTAGTGAAACCTTTTAGCTATTTAGACCCAATGGACTGGCCACGAGTCGTGTCAATATAGAGGTGGTCTCTTTGCGGAGGTTTGCAGTGGTCTGTGCAAGGAGGTCTGGGACTGGGAGAAATGATCTCATCATAGAGGTGGTCGTAGTTGGAGGTTTTACTGATTATAGTACACTGCTGGGCTTGCCATTCTTGTCAGGGAGACCCTGTGGCCCTGATCAATAAAGCAATTCATTCAAATGCCTATTATCAGCAATATAGCTCATAATGCATCAAGTTATATCTATATCTTACACCTTACAAGGTTTCATTGATAAAGTGATAAAACTCTCATAGAGAAGTGTAAACATGTTCAGGACAACTGTTAGAAGGTAATGTGCAGTCGTGATATTCATTCAATTGATAATATACCATGAGTGGATAAATGGTGTATATGTGTAGCTTTAGGATGTCTGGAAGAGTGGGGGCTGCTGTATCGAAAATGAATGAGCTGAAATATAGAGTGAACTGGGCTGTGATAGACAACATGTGACGTGTGACACTTGAGAGGCACAGACTGAAATGAAAACTTGAAAAAGAGCAGTGCACTGGCAGATCCTGTTATTTCTAATAGGGGGAGCTCAAGCAGTGATTGCCAAAAGCCATAATTCTAGGTGTGATTGACGGCCACCCTCCAACCCTGTATCATGTACCACCATCCCCCCCCTCCACATCACTACACATCATACACATACATGCACGCACACACACGCAAGCATGCACGCACGCACGCACGCACGCACGCACGCACGCACGCACGCACACACACACACACACACACACACACACACACACATAAACCTCTTATGCCTTATATTAGGACCCCAGAGCCTTTTGTTATATAGTTCAAAACAATTTTATACATCCTCATAATGTACATGTACATGCGTTTGTAGTCATTTTTGTTGGTCACTTTATTGAACAACATAAACCACTGTCCAAATGCGTCACTGTTTCAGCATGTCCAAGACAGTGAGGCGGATCATCAAAACTGCGGAGGCCCCCGCCCCTGGAGGACCGTACAGGTAAAGGTTGGAGGTGGGAATTGGGGGTGGAGGGGGTCAAAGTTTTTGGTAACATGGAGGAGAGTCGAAAATGGTGTCACAGGTTTCAAGACTTGAGCTAATTTTTTCGGATGTTGATTTCAAAGATTCATTTTCATAACTGTACCCATGCCAGCGCTCTGAAGCCGTGGGAAGTCTTAGGGGGGCTTGGATGGCAATGGTGAGGCTGTGGGTTTTTGGTATTGTCATTTAGATACCCAATTTTAGTCATTTCATGAAGGCTTACATTTTTCTCTAGAATCCATAGGACAGAGGCATTGCCTATACTTACCATAATGCAATGACATAGAGCATGCAGCTGCGAGCAATCATAGGCGCTCGCATCAGGACGGGAAATTGTTATTACCCCTATGACTATATAATTGAGAAAAATAAATTGTCATTCTTTAAATAAATTCTCTTTTCCAAGTCCCTGAGTTTAGCATAGTAAAGTTTATTGATGCGCGCGCCTGTGCGACCAATGGACTCAGCAAAGAAATAATTAGAGCCTCCCCAGAGAAATGTAGAATTTTAATGGCTGGCTGCCTGGCTGGCTAGCTGGTTTGTTGCGTCACTTCAGCTCAGCTGCTGAAGCAAGCATTGTGTTTCGTTCGTTTGTAACTTACTAACTAACTAACTAACTATGTTTGTATGTATGTATGTCTCCGGACATGCTAGAGCTTTAACCCTTGCACCGATTTCGTTCAACCTGTACACGACTATGAGGTATGAGGCGACACCGAAGTGATTTGATTTTGGGCGCTCTGCCAATTAAATTTTGGTTTCTAGAAGCGCTTCTATGACATTTTTAATCATATTTAATGCACTTAGCCAGCAAGAAAAAAATCAATATTCCAACCAAGCAGCAAAATTGATTATTGGATTTGAAACTTATACTGATTATTATCTGTTATATGGCAACAAAAATATCTTTTTGCTGGATATATTGATTTCGATTCATTCTGATGTTTTCTCCTCAAAGTCATAAATTTCTTGATTGTAAAGTATACATTATTTCAGTATATATCTTAATTGCCCATAAGTCAACGTCGTTCTAGTGATGCAGTGTTCTTTGAACACTTTTGTTCTAGTTGGTTTGTTGGTTGGTTTGCTTCTGGTCACCAGTTCAATTCCTGGTTGTTGAGCAAACTCACACCTAAATAGTTGCACACTGCTCGGTAGCACCTACATGTTAATTAGGTACAGGCTATTGGATTTAAATAGTGAATGAGTGATTGTGTGAGTGATTAGTACTGTGCTCTGAATGTGCTGCCATTACAGGTATGTGAGAAATGATCAATTGATGATTAATAAGTCTGCCAATGACCTGGTGTCAAATCAAAAGTCGAGAGAGCAAGACTTGCATCACGACTATAAACCACCACATTTACATTTTACATTTACATTTGATTTAGTGATTGATTGCATGATTGATTGAATGATTGATCAATTTATTGCTTGATTCATTGAGTAACTAATGTGTAATTGTGTGATTGAGTGATATCATTAATGATTGATTGATTATGCGATTCATTGAGCAATTGAGTGATTGACTGACCATGCTGTTCCCTCTGCAGCCAGGGCGTGGTGGTGGACAAAACCGTCTACATCTCTGGCCAGATCGGCTGGGACCTGCAGGGGAACCTGCCGCCCAGCCTGGAGGAGCAGACAGAGAATGTGAGGCCAAGATTGTAAAGATAACAGTTTGTTGAACGTTCGATTGTAATTTATCATGATCATTGTAGAGAAGTACTTTTTATAGACGTATTGGAAATTAATTGACTGGGCTGGAAGTATTGATATTAGAGGATTCTTTCTCCAAGTCTGTCGGACTTTATCACAATCCTCTGCCGGTATTTGAGAACTGGACCACTACCACTGTGGCACCTATTCACCTAGCATTAAGACAGGCGCATTTGACCACTCAGTTGTATCTGGAAGGCCGAATGGTCCAACGCCCTTGCCTGAAGTGCTTGGTGAATAGGTGCCACAGTGGTAGTGATCCAGGGTTCGAGTCCTGGCAGAGGCTATGAAATATAGCCCTATAGACTTGGAGAATGAATCCTCTGATATCAACAAGCACTTTTTAGCTCACCACATCACTGAGTCAGCCATAGTGTATTGTATATATGCATTTGAGCTGTGTTCTGTGAAGCGTGACTTTGTCAAATTCATGTATGAGTTTGTAGATATAAGGGAAATTATGTGTAGATGCACACGAAGCTTCAGTTTGACTGTCATGAATACTCGTCACTGAGAATCCATCACATATTAAATATGAACATGCATGAACATAATTGGCAGTTTTCATTCTGAAGAATAATGATACCCTAGATTAAATGTATGACACCCTTAATTTTTTTTATTGTTTCCATTTTATTCCTCTTTTCTATACACAAGTATAGCACAAAGATGTGGACTTTAAATTTCATGTCTATCTGTATTCTCAAGACTCGGTTCTCTGCTTCCAGTGCCTGAAGAATGTGGGAGCCGTGGCGAGAGGTGCTGGAGAGGGCACCGACCTCTCCAACGGTGGGTAAAACATGCATTGTGCAATGCGCATCAATGACATCAATGTGAACCATAGCACCCCTGTAACACACAGAATTGTTGGTACTTGGGGGTTACCATTTATTATGGTTCAGGGTGAGGGGTATGAAAAAATCAAACCATTATGATGTGATGAGAAGTTTAATTGTTTAAAAGATAAGAATAAACTTGTTTAATGTGTAATTGAGAGTGGGATCACCCAGTGCTTCTCAAATTGTTGGTATCCTGCTGATTTCACTTGTACTATTGAGGAATAGTGGCCTGGCTGTGGGCGAGTCACTGAATGTGAGATTTCCACTTTATTTTGAAGCCTCATCACAGTATGGTGTGAGGTAATGATAGAAAATCAGCATGGTTTTAACCACAGGTGTGTTAATACTAATATTACCCCTTTTGATTTATATCAACACATGAAAAATCTGTAATCCCTTCCAGTGAGAATCAGCTTCTTACTCCTTGTGTCTTTTCAAAGGTTGGTTATGGTCACTTTAGTTAATATTAAACCAATATTTGGTATTTGAAGTGGTGAAGATGACTGTGCTGTTACAAGACATCAACGACTGGCCTAAAGTGAACGAGGTCTACAAAAAATGTGAGTTGTGCCTTTGTATATCATATCCGAATATCAATATTAAATTTTCAACGCATAATTATGTGTGATATATACATCTATAGAATTACTTAATTAGATTGTATGTGCATGGTCAAAATCAATTTCTATTCATTTCTTTCTATTGTTCTGTGTAGTAATGAACAAATATGCTGAGCAAATATGTGAAATTCTTTATTTCTTTTTCAGTTTTCCCCTCCAATTTCCCTGCACGAGCAGCATATGCTGTGAAAGACCTTCCCAAGGTAAATGTGCATAATACATAGCAGTCATAGACATGGTATTTTATGCTTTGTAAATAAATGCATATTTTTTATTTTGAAAAGTTAATTGACTGTGACAATTAATACGTACGAATAATGATTTTTTATTGTTAAATTTACATATATTTTAGGCAGTAAACAGAAATCTTTAGGTTTGAAATTAATATGTATAGATCCATTTACATGTTATTATATTTAGGTTCTGAATTATTGTCAATATGTGAACTATATCTATTTCTTTAAGAAAAATGAATATTTCTTTTGATTATGATCACCACTGCTTTCATTGAATTGATAATTATTCCACAATTGTGGCTATCAAATCATGTGAAAATACGTTTCTCCTGAAACACTTGAATGGTGATATTTGTTTGCACCAGCGACTCTATTACACATAATACTTTAGTAATTGTTTTCTTTGTAATATTACTATATTTTACATGGAATATTCTTGCAGCCGGTAAGTACGGTCAAAAGATATAAACTTTGATTGGTTACTATATTCTATAAAACAATATCTGACCAATGACATCAACAACTTTCTGAATAGATGTTTTGATTTGGGGCTTTTTGGTTTGATCATGCCACATATAAATATTGGAAGTAATTAAAAAAATTAAACCAATATTTTAATTTGTACAGTTTGTTTTTAAATTACAGTGGTCCAAGGTTCATAAATGATTAAGAATTGAGAAGGGCTTAGATACTTTTTATATACATCTTTGCATATAAGCATAGCCGGAAGCATAGCAAGAACAACTAACAAATAATCCAATACCTATATTCATATACATGTACATCTCTTGTTTAATACAGATGCTATTGGTCTTAATATCCTAGTCACTACATTTTTCCCGATCTTCAATACATTTTGCCCGATCTCAAAGTATAGATTAAAAAAAAAATGAGAACAGTGATCTTACAGTTACAAAGCATGGATCTTTGATACATACTCCTTGGAAGATATACTTGTAGCATCATTAGCAGTTTTCTAGTGAACTTTTGAAATGTTTTTTTTTAAATACCGGTATAGCTTGTACATCATATGGGCATATAAGTGTGAAGAAATCCAATTTATATTTACAAAATTCTATAGTTAATAGACAAGAAATGCCAATGCATACACAGCAACAATTGAAGAAATGTAACAATTTGTGTGGTGGAATTTATCTAAAATTAGTGTAATCATGAACATTTTGTTTTATTTACATTTAATTTTTTATTTATATTTCTAGGGAGCGAAGATTGAGATTGAGGCCATTGCCATTGTGGGAGAAATTGATGACCAGTAATTAATCTATAAAATAAAAAAATTTACTTGGCATTCTGTTTGTGTTGTTTTTACATTAATGATGAGTTCATTATATTTTGATTACCATGACATATTGATGATATTTCATTGCTAATGATATAAATGAAAATTCTGAATATTAAAAAAGAAAAAATAATGATACATAAGGGCGATATAAGTTAATTGCAGATCTGATAATTGCATACTTTGTTTGATCACATAAAATGTATTTAAATGGAGGATTTGCAATCACTACTGTAATTCATTTTTTTATAATTCTATTGTGTGGAGTGGTAAACAGAATAGAGAATATGAATTTTAAAGGTCACTAGAAAATATCTGAATACATCCCATCACACACACAAGAAATTAAGACATTTTAAATCTTTATTTTGTATCCAATTATCTAATATACATTTGAAAAGTCAATATTGTATCATCTAAAGTGTAGGGAATCGCTGACAAAGGTGCTTAGCCTGGTGCATGCTAACTGTACTAATCTACCTGCCTGCTTAAATTGTGATGAAAAATGTTTCAATAAAATTAACACCTACAGTTCTCAAGGAAACCCACGCGATCACACAGGTGTCAGGTGATTACACACCAGTGAGGTGAAAACATTGTCACATGCCCATATAAATGCATGGAAATGTGGCCATTTTTGAAGTGATATTACTGTAATCAAAGCTGGTATTTTTGGCTAATTATGAATCAAAAGTCATTCAGTGCACACTGTTGTATAACAAACTGTACTTATTTGCGGCTGACCTTGCTAATAAAGCTTTACTGTGGCTTTAATCGTATCTTAAGAATCGTATTTTATAAAAAGAACTTGTAAATGTTTAAATCTTTGACAAATTAAAGCTTCCTATTCGTTTACGTCAAAATGGCACACCTGTGTCTGTTTTCACCACTTAATAGAGAAAACAGAAGAGAGGGTCTTCTTGAGAAAACCTAAAAAATATACTATAATTTGTTTTCTATGAAATCTACTATCAAACAGTTCAGACAAGACGAGTCGGTAGATTGGTACGTCTGCTATGCACCACAACGCTAATAATAAATACATAACAAACATTATAGTAAACAAACTGTATAATTTGCTTGATCAATGCATTGATCCACCTTCAATTCTTGATCACAAGATGCGCTTGACTAATTTAACAAAAAATTTCAAGTGAATCACATGAAAATGTAAAAACAATTAAAAATTAATAACAGATTTAAAAAAAGCACTTTCCAAGTTAGCAAAACTTATCATTAAAAACTGCATTGTTTCATAAAAGTAGCAAACAATCATAGAAAAATAAAATAAATCTATAACAAAATATCATGCATTGCAATGTGAAATTGATCATACAATGCTAAAAAAATGCTAATATCTATATAGTTCAAATAATAGATGTTGAAGCTCATTTACATATATGGATTTTACAATTCTATCTTCATCATTTGCATAGAACAATTATCAGCACCATTTTGTCTTTCATTACAGTATAAAACATTAACAGAATTACAATATAAACCCTGAGACTACGATTATTTGGCTTATCAATTTTGCAGCAATAATTTATAATATATTATAACATACAGAACAGCCTCGGAGAATATTATAAGAGGCCAATTTACAATATTTTTTTAAGAATTCTACATTCAATTGCAATTAATTTTGTTTTCAATCACTGGATATAATAATAACAGATTAATGAACATCTTCTAAGAGTAATAAAATCAAATTATTTGCTTTAGTTTCCTAATCGCCACTAGAGACTGATAAACATGTAGGTTAAAAGATGAATACTATTCAATCTATCAACATATCAAGCAAGACTAGCATACTACGTAAAATATGAATGAATAAATAACCATGTCATAAATGCTGCATTTGAATCTGCTTATGTTGACCGCTTTCATACATTATTATTGTTAACTTGCATCCTGTATAAATTAAAAACCTCTCAACAAGACATTACTCTAATAAGTTATAAATTAATTACAAATCTTATGTGAAGTTACTTAAAAAATAATTGCTCATTTTCTGTTTAACCGCACACTAGGAATGAAAGAATATTTTAAACCAAATAAATACAATACATAGATACTCAAACTATGTAGTATAAATACAATACATAGGTACTAAAACTAGGTGGTATCATGTGTAGCCTACGTTCACATGTAAGCGATATCCCTAGCGATGTAGGTACGGGACTACAAAAGTGTCTTTTTAGATCACATACACTTGCATTGGAATGTTCACATGAAAGCAATGAAGCAATTATACTCATTAATGTTTATGCTCATGTAGCCTGATGCTCACCTGCTTTTAAAAACCCATTTGTGCCCTATTATTTTTTTCTCTTTGTCTATCAAATGAGAAATCGTATCAAAATTGCCTTCTAGTGAACAAACAAATCACCAGAGTGATGTCGCCTCATTGTATGAGCGATTTTGATCTCTTACATGTGACCGTAAGCTTATAGCAGATAAAGTATACGATGTACACTTAATGGCATTGCCTTTGAATCACAATTGACCCAATTCACGCTCCGTCCATGAAACCAAAATGAGGATTATAATCAAATTTGAAAAGGTTCTGAAAACAAATCGCAGGTTTCATATAGATTTATCTACGCCAAATGTTTAGTGTTCCCCTACTTCAGAAAACATTTTTTTTTTTACTATTGCCAGTTCATAATCCTCATTTTGAGAAATTGCGTCATTTGTGCATGAAGTGGGCTCGTAGCACTGACCTTGTCAATAATACAATTTTGTTGAGGTAAGTCTATTAGCCTACAGTATAGCAAAAGAATATCATTTTACTTCATTGGTTACTCCATTACTTTTCGTATAGAGCAACAGTTCCTCCAGATTATAAGTAATTACGGTTAAGTCATTAGACCTATGACTATTCATTATTCTAAAATCTTACAATGATATATTGCAAAGTCCATACAATCAACATCATTTCAAAAGATTGCTCTAGAGTTTATGTCCGTAGAGTGTAGATGGCTTCTGCATCTGTAGTACCTTTTTTTACTCATCAATGGATAACCTCTAACAAGAAAACAAAACCTCTGTTTTACATGCAGTCCTATGTGAACAGTTCCTTGATTATTGTGAAAAAATTATGTTAGAAATTGTCAGATTATTTAAAAAAACAGTTCTACAGCTCTATAACAATTTCTAAGTGAGCAAACTGGTCATGGGGTTTCAAATAAAACTACCCGGTAAGAAATATGGTCCACAGATGGCTTGATATGTAAAATGACATACTATATCGGATTATCCATTACTTATTCAATATTCACCCTGTATGATGAAAGTTTAAAAAATATACGGCTTGTAAAAATCAAGTGTATCTATCACAAAACAAAAATAAGAATGATATTGACGGAAACCTAATTACTCTAATTCCGACCACATACATCCATAGTACAGAACCTACATTCCTATATTATCTATCTACCAAGCAGCACCGAATAGCTACTCCTATGCAGACTCCACACCCGCCGTATCTTGCATGTCACCCGCCAGTGTAGCACACTTTGAAATCACAATTCAGTACAATGAAAACCATCCACTTTACGCTGCTTCACATCAGGATTGAAATGAGTCTGAGCACCACTGGGGTCACCGCCGGCTGTGCCAGCCGCCAGGGAGGTCACACATCCTGCTGTCGCCCCCAGGGGCGTCCCACCAGTACCTGCCCCTGGAGGGTGAGGCGGCGGACCCCAGTGGGGGCCTTCTGCGCTGCAAGGAGGTGGAGCTGGCAGCCTGAAACAGCGGGAGATCAGGACAGTTATTAACGTAGTATCAGGACAGTCATGTAACTCTAGTATCACAGGACAGTCCCCTATATCTCTCTTATTTTACCTACAAACCCCACCCATATCACTCTTTGTTCTAACCTTACTTTCCTATAAGTCCCTCATCGTAGACAATCTAGAATTTGCGATTGATAAGGATTTAAAAAAAAAGCTTGGTTGCTTATGTAAAAACAAAAAAAATATTGATGAAACTTTATGTTTCAAAATGGCAGTCAATGACAGGTTTCAAACTGTCATAAATCATGATATAAGCAAATGAAATACATTTTATGCTGCCCATATTTCATAAAAATGAAGGTTGTTTTGGTGCTAGACATGGATAAACATCAGGAAAAAGCATTGGACATAGCATTGCCAACTGATATCTTTGAGCATATTATCTCTTGATCTTACATTTGATAATAGAACATTTTTTGGTAGAAGGGAACATTTGAAATGGTAAAGTACTAAAAAGGAAATACATAAAATTTTCTTGGTGGCAGAAAAAACCATACCACAAAGATGTTATTAGCAGGGTGCTTACAATTCATGAATTACAATACTCTTACTTTCTATTTTAGCTTTAATTAAATTCTTGGTAAATTTCATCAGTCATCAGAAATTGATAAAAAAATATTCGATATTTATATTTACTTTTCCAGCAAACTAACATAAGATATCTTTTCCATATGTTAAAATGATAGCCTACAGTAATTCAGCATTATCTGATACCATAACAACTATAAGCCCATCACATTTTAACATTTTAAACACACATTCTTGTCTATAAACATGTGGAAGATGAAGAAAACTGAATATGAAAAACCATCTTGATTAGATGAAACCAGAAAAAGCAAACAAAAATGGAAGATCAGTAAGCTAAATACAGCCACAGTTCCCGCTGTGTAATGACTCTCTTTGGCAATAACTCTACAGTATTTAAAATTATTTGTATTATTTTGAAATACTTTCCCAATAGTCTAGTAGCTATGGTGGCAGTTGAAATATTTTAAAATTTTATATCAAATTTTCATCTATTGCCGATACCAACGGCAACTGGATCAGTTAATGTAACTCGTATATCATACACAGATTTGAGGAGATTCCAAAGAAAGAATGATTCATTTTCATTTTTTCATTTGCATATTTTAACATCTTTACAAAGCTCCATTCAAAAGACATAAACTAATGCAGTTGTCTTTGGCCAATACAAATCTACAAGAAGATTAGCGTCAAACATGTCAATAATCACTTGAAAAACTGTGGTGGATGTAGATAGGAAAGTACAAGAAATACTCGCCCAATCTTTATAATCTTTCATTGATTAAAAATATCCTGAAAAATGACAATTAATGACTAAAAATTATCTAATAGCTTTGAAATTTTCTCTAAAAGTCAGTTTGAAAATATTTGTGCTACCAGTGGTCTTTAATAGCTTGCTATGGATGAAAAGCAGTTAACATGGAATGAAAGATATCAAACAATGTTTTCATCCACCACCATAGTAAATCCTGACAGAAAACTCGATTTTATGAAACATTTGGAATGTAAGCTACTAAACGTAAGATATTGCCAAATTGACCACTCAGTGCCATTGTGGAAACGCCAATAATATTCACCAAGAATGGTTGTACAGTACTGTCACCTGATACTGATTAATGTAAAGTAATTGTGGTCTAGCAAAGTTCTTTTTTTTATTTACAATAATTTTGAAGCCAAGTTCTCAATTATACCTACACTGTTGGTATACAAGAACAAGTGGTGTCTTCCACCTCTAAAAAATAATACATTTCACAATATTACTCGGGCCTTTCCTGATTTGTACAATAATAGAGTACATGATTTTTCTTTGGAGGGTACGTAGTAAAAAATAATATTGTTTTATCTCAACATCTTTCAAATGTCAAACTTTTTTTTCAGATATATTCGTGTATTACTTGAATGGAGCTCTAGTGACGCTAAAAAGTGCCAATAAAATAAATAAATAAACATGGACAGTTTGACATAGGAAAATGCATGAGAATTAAACAATAACATAATAGGTGTATTATTCATAGAAATATTGGACAGGTTGTAAAAGCATTCCTGGTGAAAATTGATAATCTTCTAGAGGGAACGTTTGGATTAGTACTGGGGATGTTTTCGTTTAGTACCGGAGTTAGTGATGTGTGACGCCTGTAGCTGCATAGTTCTTCACTGCCCCGCTAGGAGGTAGCACCTGTCTGACCAAGGCTAGACTAGATTATTTATGAATTATTTTCTCTAAAAGATTTGTGTTTTTATTGCTTATGACATCTCATTACTTCACAAAATCCAAACAGTTCCAAATATATTCAATTTCAATCGAGAATGATCTAAGCTGAAAAACAACCAATTATTTGTTGATAAAAAAAACTCAAGCTTTCCCATATATACCATTTTTCTCCTTGATAACATGTGAGATAGATGGCAATTAAAAAAAAAAAAAAAAAAATCGATTGATGATATGCAACAATCACAATTTCAAAATTAAACTCTAAAAAATCAAAAGGACCAAACGGCAAAATTGTACTCAAAATGTTGAATGTCTAGGTACAAAAACTTTTGTACTTTAATATTTTGACTGTCTAGTGAGATATAGTACATTTGTAAATAATAATGTTTGAGTTTTTTTTACATGTATCTCACTCATATTATTAGTATCTATGTTTCATTTTCTAACAAAAGACAACATGCCATCCAGCAAGACAGAAATGGTTTGTCTTTGAAAAGTTTTATGGCACATCTAAACACTCAAAATAATACAATTCAATCAGGTACTTTTCTACTATTTCAATTTTAATAACATGCAAAGCAAAGAGATTATTCAGTAGCGTAATTAAAAATTAATAATTTGTTAATGCAAAACAATATTAAGTTAATTGTACAAGCAGATATTTTCATTGAAACTATGAATTTACTTTGCAAGTCACTAGTGCAAGTTACTAGTATTATCATTTATGTAGAATTGATAACAAAATTCGAGGCCTACCGTTATTCGATCATAATGTTCCTGAATGTAAAAATAATGCATCACAGGAGTTGCACATAAAATCTTTATTTTAGATGGAATATAACTGGATTTTCTAGAACCAGGTGCCTGTTCATCTATGAATATTACCAACTTTGTGCTTTTGTGCTTGCTTCAACTTATTTGTAGATCTGTTTATTTTTCTCTGACTTGCGCAAATTCTCGCACAAAATGAAAGATAAGCAAATGAAAATAGTTAAATCATTTGACCTTTCAGGCTCACAAGTAGAAAATAAAAACATTCATGTGATTTTTGCAAGCTTGCTTTATGCATTGAATTCTGAACAGCGATGACTAGAATTCAAAAGAGTGTGTTTGCGCGGTGACCTCTCACCTCTCAGGGTCGTCCCCATGGCCACCGTCCGTGACCTGAGTGTCCAGCCTCGGTGATGAGTTCACAGCGCCGAGTCGACGTCCAGACGCCAGCGGTTCGAGGCTACAGCTTTTCTGTGGGAACAGCCGCGCCATGTACACAGCCTGGAAGGCAGATGATAGAGGATGATTTGATTTTGTTGTGCTAAACGACATTTCTAAACATATACAGCAAGTTTACATTAGCAACAACTTAGTTATAGATCTGTTTAGTTTTCTTCTAAAAAGTAAAATGTTATGAATTGTTAAATTGAATACACTTTTACATCATTGGAATCAGCATGAAAAACAATAACGTAAAAAACATGTGTGTGAAAAATGTCCATAAAAACAATGTGCAAAAAATTTCAATTTAAAGCTTGGACTTTCATTGGCGCTAAATAGCAGACCTCAAGTAAGTGCGATATTATCATACGCACGGCAATCAGCGCGACAATGGTGCCGTTCAGCGCCCCAAAGAGCACGTCGCCCCAGTGGTGCTTGTAGTCGCTGATGCGCGACAGACACGTGGCGAGCGCCGCCCACACAGCGAGCACCTGCAGGAACGGGCGCAGCAGGCGCGACCACGGAACCCGCAGCCGCGCCTCCAGGTACAGCTGGGGAGAAGAGGGGGGCATTACTAATACTAATACAGTTTACTTCGATAATATACAGGATGTATAATCATAGGATAAAAATGTAAAAATGTAAAATAGTAAAAACAGACAAATAACAATATAACCAACAAGATAAAACGCTAGAATAACACATAACATTAAAATTAGAAAATCACAGTTCTCCAATATGTTAATAAAGTACTCTTAATACAAAATTGAGACATGACAATTTCTTTGAGTAGACTGTTCACTGAGGCTTCAAGTCTTTTTAAGAAAACCTGTTATGCTGTATCTCAGTAAAACATTAAAATGGTGAACATCGTATTCAACAAATATAGATGAAAAACTAACACGTTATTTAAGATTCATGAGAATCTTAAAAATTGTGTTGTATGCAACTCTAATGCGACAAAGTGATTCTACATTTAAATTACACCATAAATGAAAACAATAAAAACTAAAGTAACTTTTAAAGAGCTGTAACTTAACTTCATGACTACAAAACTTATCCATTGTTGCATAGTATACATCCTGCATTATTAAGATAAGATAAGATCTATTTCAGCTATATTATAGCCATAGAAAAGGAGATGCACATACACTATTTTACAATAGAGGTTAAAAAAAGGTTATATAAAGTACATTAAAATATCACAGCTATATGTGTAGGGGTGGCCCATATACAGACTTACAAATACAATTTATTTATCCAAGTCAAAAAAAAAAATTGAACTTGACATATAGTGACTAGTTTTAACAATAGCTTGGAATAAAATATTAGATGAGTCACTGACACGATTCATACAACTGAAGTAAGCTTTACGTAAAATCATAGAAGAATGCTGTATATGAAAGCTAATAAATGCCTCAGATACTGACATGTTTGTCTAACTTCATGAGAACTCTAAATATTCTGTTAAAAGCAACCTTAAAATGACGAGCTGTTTCTGATGGTATTACTTAGTACGAAAATTAAACTCCTGTTAGGTAAAGTTTGTATTTGAAAAATTATCGTGTGTAAACAAAAAAAATTAGCTTGTTAGTAAGTTTTAGGCGATTTGTAAACTATAATGAAATATTGTAGAAGCTAATATTAATAGGACCACAGTATTGCCTCTCTGGTTTACTGATTTTAAACTAATGCTACTAAGTTAAAGTACTGGGGTTACAAATTATTGTTTCCAGGTGCAGCTGGGAAAGAGAGGGAGTATTGCACAGTCCCCAGCATTATTAGATAGGGGTGGAGGTATATTCACTATACAAACACCATTCTTACTTATATACTATAAAAATGTTATGAGTAAGAATGGTGCTTTTGTGTAGCAAATATAGTATATATACCCCATACCTCCACCTAACGATGCTGGGGCCCATGGATTATTGGATGGTATAAATCTAGGCTTATTGCTTTTCTAGTGAAGCGACTTTAATCTGATTCTGTACTGTTTTATAAATTACTGTTTCCTTTTAACTCAACCATTTGAATCCAGCTACATACACTGCTAATAACATATTTAATTACTCCTTTATTGCAAGCTAAATAAATAATTTACAATTACAAGGCATTTTCTTCAAGCAGCATGTTGCATGAATATCAAATCTATATTTGAGTACACAGACATATAGCTGACGTACTTACCTTGATACTCACCACATAATGTCTGTCCTCATCGCAAAACACCAAAAATACTCACATTGAAGATATCAATGTGCTCACTACAATGTCCATTACGTACTGACTACTACATAGACAACCATAACGTACTCACCACAAGAAAGACCATGCAGTAGCAGGAGAGAGACGCGTGACCCGACGGGAACGACAGTCTGAAAACACACACCGATCAAACTTATTGACCAATTTACGGAAAAGTCCTCATTTATATGCACCGATCTGATGCATGCTTTACTTTTTGTGGTGATGATAAAAGAAAATCACTATTGCAAGAAAAACACTATCTCCTAAAATATATTGTTCTACTAATGGAATATTTGAAAACAGGTTTTGAAAATTAGAAATATTGTTTGCGCAATGAGAAAACAAGTTTGAAATGTTAAAAGCGCTGTCCTGAATGTTACCAAATACCCAGCAATACAGTATAATTACAAGTATTCTCATAGCTGCCTGAGAAATACCCTCACTTTACTTTGACCTGAGTTCAGAAATTTTAAGATACAATATTAAGCAGCCTAAGAAATTAGCCTTTGTCACCTCATCTCTTTCAGTCTGTGCGCATCATCGCCGGTACACACTCCATCCTCAGTCACATAACGCGCATAGCCTCGGGCATCTGTACAATTGAGGTGGGCGAAATCGGGGCGACAGATGCTAAAGAAGTGCGGGCGTAGGCGACCAATACTGTACTTGCCGATGTTCGTGATCGTCTGAAATGTTGGGTAAAAATCTCACTCATGAGTTTTTAACGTCGATGTACACCTCAAAACCTGGCTGTTACCTGGCACTTTTGGTTTAAACGAGTAACATTTAATAAAAGCACGAAAACAAAAGTTTGGAATATAGGTGATATCCATGTAAAATACAAAGTTTATACAATCCTGCAATCATAGGCCCCAGTTTGAAGTCAACATTCACAATTTGCAACAATGGTTCAAAGGTTCAATATCATAAAAACCATTACTGATTTGAAACAAATACATAAATTTTAAATGTCGTAATATTTTCTGTCGCCTTCACAGGCTATCTTTTTCAATCACTAGGAGACAGCAAGTGACAGTAGGAAGCATATGAACCATGGGCCCCAGTATCATGGTAAGGAATGTAAACTGCTATGGTTTACAAACACTATACCATAGACATTACTACTATTATATAGATATATGTAATGTGTATTGTATACTGTTTGAAAATCATTGTAGTATACATACTACACACCCACTCCCTAGTGCTGAGGGGGTCATATAGCAAAAATGTGATTGGTGATTTGCCCTAAATCTTGAGTGTGAATTGTCTGTATTTAAGTGCGTGAAATGTGATGGGACCAATTATTGGTGACTGGTGATCTGCTCATTACAAATGCGGTGATTGGTGATTTGCCCTAAATCTTGAATGTGAATGGTGAATTGCCTGTATTTAAGTGTGTGAAATGTGATGAAAATGTGATGCATTCAATTACAATTCCTGTGGATTGGTGAAAGACAATGGAATGTATTGGTGATTGGTGATTTAGGAAAAAAATGTTGGTGAATGGATTTTCATCAAGTCTATATATACCCCCCTCAATGCAGTGGCCCATGATATGAACCATATCTTAAATCATTCATGTGCGATCATGACCTACCTGTTGAGCAAACTCGCCGAACAGGAAGACGCCGATGAGGGGGTAGCACTGTGTGATGTAGGGCGTGACAGGCACCCCAGCCACTGACAGACCACCAGCCGCGGCTCCCACACGACGCGCATACACGCCCTCAGTCAACAGTATCTACAGAGGGCGGATATGTAATATGTGGTATGCAATAGAAACTCTCTATAATCCTCAACATTCAAGCAGATTTTAGGTTAAATGAGCCTTCATCAATCAAAGGTTTAATCAATTATTAATATTAAACTTATATTAGAAACATACAACCTCTGATTGATATGTCAGACTTGAACAGATATTAAACTTGGAACTTTTAATCAATTTAGGAGACAGTGTGATTGGTTATTTACATAGAAATTTAGATAGTGCTGATATTTGGTATGCTTTAACAGTGTTAATAAATCATGACGAGCAGTTGTCTGACATCATGGCAAGTAAATATGAAAATGTGGTTGCCCTGAAAGAAAGTCACTTGCCCTGACAATATTATGCAAAAAGTATGAGAGAGCATCTTTGTCACAAAAGAATTGAACTGCTATGGCCCTCGATGCAAATTATGGCATTCTACATTAAAATTAAAGATGAAATTTATATCACTTTTACAACTTGATAACTTAACAAAACATAAAAATTCATCTGACATTTAATAGTGTGTTAAATTTAAAAAGCAAACTTGGTTTTAAATTTGAACACAATACTGATTTAAATGTCAATGTTGAAAATTCATCGCAAAAAGTTGTTTGACACGCAGGAAAGCAACTCTAAAAGTTTCTTGCACTGAACAAAAACTTGTCCCAAGAGGACAGCTATTTCTAACACTAGCTCTAATGTTGAGCATGGTCATTTTGCTGGATGCTTTGCCTTTTGGCCAATTTTTATTTGGTTTTATCTTAGTGCCTTGTTTTAGAATTTAAAAATATTTGACCAAGGCTTATGTTGTATCATCTTTTTGAGATTATGAATTGAAGTAAATACACAGACACTTCAACTACTATCTATAAAATTGAAATTAATATTTTGCTTGCACTAACTTAGCATTTCTATGAGAGATACTTACAAATACTTTTTAAAATGTATGAATATATAATAGCATAAGGACCTATTTTCTAAATATTATTGGATTTTTCAGGCCAAAGTTTTATCAGACCTAAATACTGCCCACAATTTGTGAATTCAGCACCCAAAATTAATAGATTCAAAAGATCAATGAAACCTTTCAGAATTCAAATCCCCAAACAGAAAACTAAAACACTATCCATGGGAGCAGCTGATAACGAGCAAGTTGTGAAAGCCAGACACATACAAAGAGGTTTTACTGAAGATAAAAAGCAATAAGAAACCTCCCTGACAAGTAGGCATTAAGAAAATCAGCTGCTCTGGGAGTAAACACTAGCGACTGAATGATTCAATAGATTGCTTTAAACCATCATAAAGTACCAGGTTTATTATTTTGATAACTTTGGATATTTTACAACCACCATTTACTATGTGTCTAGATAATCATACAAGGCCTTTTTCATGTAATAGTAAAAAAGGTACTCAGATCTCTCACAGCTTTAAACCTTGCTTCTAAAGGTCTAACATTCAAAAATCAAATCAGAGCATGGCTGAGCGTTGAGCAAACTGATTCATAGTAAAGTTAATTACAGAATGCCGTTAAAGGTTATGCTCAGTGGCCAAAGAAGTATGCTTTAATAAGAGCAATATGATGTGCTTTGTTCATTATGAAAATCCCTTTCAGTTAGCTGAGAGCAACATAGAATATCTAAGAGCAATTTAAATACATGTACAATATGATAAAAAGCCAGTCATAACCACCATCAAAACACATATAGGCAAGAAATGTAAACCAAATGATTTTCGTCAAACACACTTCACGATGCATGTAAGAGGCTCTGCTATCTTCCCAATTTAAAATATGACATCTGTCATTGAAATTATAGTGAAAATCATTTGATTATATAACTTTCCATGTTTTCATAACCAAGACAGGATGGTATATTAAAAAAAAGGTAACTAAATTAGTATCCATAATCTTTTTTTCCTTTTCACTAGCAATGGAAAAGGCATTGTTTATTGCTAAAGGTTTTTAAGAACGAAATATTTTTTTGACTGAGCATTATCTTTACGTCCTACATTTGTATATACTCAACAGGAAGTTGACAGAGAAATATGAAGAAATAGATGCACATAGAAATCATCTGTCCCTAGGAGGTTTGCTTGGTATTCACTTATTACTTAGGATGTGGGAGACAGAATTCTTCTCTAATCACTTATATCCCTACCAGCCATTCTGCCCCCTTACATGCTATGACTGCTTGGCCCAAACCATAACAGCACGTCTCAAGATGATTTACTGCATAGAATTATACAAGTAATAAAATACTACTAAAATGACTAAATATTGAGAGAATGAAACATGCAAGACACTATCTTTTATTGAAACTACTGCGATTAAGTGTTACAATGTAGTTCTAAACAAATCTTCCGAATATTTGCACCATGTGTTGATGTACATGTACTTTACACATCTACTGATATGCCCACTATAGCAAGCAAACAGTCAAATGTGTATTGTATCCATGAATCACTATCACCTTAATATCGTGGAACCCATTCTAATCAACTTGTGTTGAACTTAACACGTCTAAAAAACAGTGTCAAATTACCAAGTCTTACTACTTATTTGTCTATAAGTATAAGGTGTTTCTACTCGTTTAATTTTTCATGCTTTTCACACGATATAGAAAAAATAAATACCTGTTGGCATATGTGTGCATTTATTCATCTATTCAAATACAAATGTACATAGAACACCCCAACCATACTACAGGACAGGTCCTAACACAGTACCTTTTAACCCAAGAGATAAAATCTATGCCCAGTCTGGAAGTAAAAGAACCAAAAGAAGAATATGTGGTATTACAAGTACTAATCCTAAGGGTACCTGGTACGGGTGTAGGTGAAAATAACTTCTTTTGAGGATTTTTTTTTTACATTTTAACATCATCGAAAACGTTAATTTTCAGTGCAACTGCAAAATGCAGGCACCACCATTATTATACACGTTTTAGAAAAGTAGTTTGGAATTTTTTTTTTAATCACCACAATAATTTGAGATTAAAAACCAGTCTGTAGCAAGCAGCCTGTCGCAATAGGATTGAAAGGATAATTAGTGTGTCAGTCAAACAATAAATTGGTACAAGATTTATGAAGACAGGGCCATGGTTAAGTACCCATCCTATAGTCCGAGATGGCTATCTGTGTTATCAGGACGGGTAAATATTTTTAGTTACTTGTCCTATGGACGAGTATTCTCAGTCGCCCCAGACATCAGTTACAATGGAATTTACATGTAGCTTGTTGATTTTTCACGCGTAAATCTTAGTTAGGACTGGTATATTTTTCAGAATATTGTCCTGTGGACAAGTAAGATTAAGCCAGCAGTTCTTACGGTCAAAATTGGAACAGCATTTCCGAATGTGGCAACTACAGCAGATGGTACTGTTGACTCTTTGTATGGATGCTTCAGACTTTGGTCGTCACAGTAGAAGCCTCGATGGAATGGTTCTTGAAACTGGAGAATGACCCAGGGCAGGCCAACTGAAAATTGCAGGATTGATAATAACTTTCATCATCAATATATATGTAAAATTTCTAACAATATTGATTTGGTTAATTTGGTCATGGGAAGGCCACAGATAAGTCATCAACTGATTACATCATGGTATTGTCATGGGTTTGGTGGTCGTAGTACAGTACAAGACAAACAAACGGAAAACAGGTGAATGAACGTTATCCTGATAATACGGTTTTACGCATTTCACATTGATACACTGAAGAAAAAATTGAACATCTACGTTGATGTTGGTGTCAAATACATTCCATTATGTAAAAATTTTGATGCTGTTTGAATGATAAGTGTTTAAAATCACATTATTGGAATTAATGTTCATTCACGGATATCCATTCGGCTCTCTAGTACATGCTAAACATTACACCATCATATTGGCACATATTTGTCGTGAGGCCTTTTTTGAAAATTATTAATATTTTTTTTCATTGCTGCTGTACATGTCGAGCCCATGAGGCTAAATATTTTTTTGTTAATTCAGTAAAATCTACTCTAGATCTGTGTGCCATACTGTAGATCAAATCTCTGACTGAGGATCAAAAAGTTGTATTGATGACAGTCATCAAAGAAGTTGTAACATCCGTTGCCATGTACTAGTAGCAGTAAACTAATTAACTCATACAACTGTCACACATTTCAGTATCACTAAGTACTTATAATGGGAGTTTTAAAATATATGATTTTCATGACACTGTCAGTGTCAAGGTAAAAGGTCTAGATCTAGAGTACGTACTACTGATAGACAATATTCATGCCATGAATGAACTTCCCATTCATTTTGAGTAGATCTATAAAATTTTTGAGGAGTAGCAATATTAAAATGTTCAAATAAGTAAAACAATACATTTCCATCAATATAATGATAGATATAAAGTACTATCAAGTTATTTACCAAGCAATAAACACAATATTTCTAATCAATTTTCAAAGCTGTTCTTCCTACATCCATTTTGGACCAAAAGTACATTTTATGTAAACAAACACAACGCACCCTCTATTAGAGTAAAACGCATATGAATGAATGACTTTCATTAAAAAGTACACATACACATTTAACAGGTATAGTGCACATCCATCTAGTAGATGATCATTTTTTTTACACTGTGACTGGCAGATTTTTTTGAATTGATATTCTTCAGGAACTAATGTTCCTAGGATAGCACATGAAAGCGTACATATATATGTAATGCTTATTTCAATGTGGTTTTTGTTTGTTTGGCAGGTTAGGTAGCCAACTGAGCCAAGGGTGTGTGGAAGGATCACACTAGCTATTGTTTTCAAATGAGGTGAGCTACGTGCAGAGGCGACTGTCCTGTACACGGGACTTGCCTTTTAACGAGGGTTCTGAACCTCACGCTTGGTGTCGCCACCGTCTAGCTTGGCACTCAACTGAGGCGACACACTCAGTGGAGATCGGCAATGCAGTGGCAGACATACGACATAACGTTTTTTCTGTCGTGGCTGGGGCATGAACTTGCTACGCAGGCAAATCAATTTTTTCAGGTCAGGCGCTTTTAACCACTGAACCACTGAGGACCACTGTACTTCATTTTTTTCTTTTTTTTAAAGGGGGGGTGGGGGGTGGGGGTTGACACACTCAAAAAGGCGTCAAAACCATTGAAATTTTATTATGTTCTGAAATGGAAAAAATTAGCAATTGGTTAGATTCTAACAAGCTGTCACTTCATTTGGGTAAAACAGAGTCAATTTTTGTTTGCATCAAAAAAAAAGAAACTTAAGAAACATAGTTATTTGAATATCAATTGTAAGGTGTAAAATAGAAGCTAAGAGCAATGTTAAATACCTTGGAGCGGTCATTGACCAGGACATGAGCGGACATACCATGGGTAATTCTATTATTAAAAAAGTCAATGCAGGACTCAGGTTTCTGTGTCGTAAAAAGTGGATTCCTTAATTTAAGAGGCGTAAATTATTGTGTTCAGCTTTATTACAGTCACGTTTAGATTATGGTTATAATGTTTATTACAGAGGTTTGGAACAATGCTTAAAAAAATTACAAACAGCACAAAACAAGATGGTTAGATATATTCTGGGATATGGCAATAGGCATCATTTACTATGTACAGATTTTATGAAAGTGAAATGTTATTTGAATGTTGAAAAGTCGTTTTAATTATTTATCTTGTAATATGATGTACAATATTTTTCACGGTTTGGCACCAACTTACCTATGTACATTTAAAAAAAGTGGCAGATATCCATTCACACAATACCAGAAAGAGTGAAAAGAAAATTGTTATGTCGTTCCACATGTAAAAATCTCATGGTAGCAAATCCTTTATGTATAATGGAGCAAAAATATTGGAATGATTTGCAAAAAATATATTAAATGTACTAAAACTAATAAAACCGATTTTAAAATAAATGTAAAATAATATTTAATACAATGCAAGATAAAAGAAAAAAATGAGTTTGTGATGTGGTACTATGATGTCTGTGATCCCAGTTCTTAACTTGTTTTATATATTATTTGTTTAATTATTTAAGTTTTGTTATTTTTATTAGTATAATATACAGTAAATTGCCGTCCTGTATCATGTAGTCAATCAGTGCCACTATGGAAATAAGCTATTGGCTTTTATACCAAAAGGCTTTTAGTGCTCTTTTTTTGTAGCATGTATGCATTAATCAAAAATTTTTTTACTAAACTACTCCTTTTTATTCTAATGTTATTTGCATGTATGTATACAAAATAAACTAATTTGAATTGAATTGAATGTGTTTAGCATGTGTAATTGATAATGGATATGTAAAAAAAGACATGAAAATGAAATATTTTTGGTGGATCGGTCTGATTTTACCCTTTTGAACATTACACACTGTAATTTGATCTAATGTTGTAATGTAGGCTACAAAGCGTGTTTTTTCAAAAATTAAAATGAGAACAGCTTCATGACTAGAAGTCTGTTTTTTATGTTCAGGTTATTTAACTATTGAATGAAATTCGTCACATCTCACAATCACAGCCCTGGGGCTGAATCTGTCATTCTATCATTCCGTGCATAAATCATCGCCAAATCCCTCTATTCTGATTTGACCCACAGGCATGCTCAATTATATGATTTACTGCGCTAAATTAAGCACTCTGAAGGCACACTTCAAAGCAAGCAGATCTTTAGATGATTTAAAAAAGTAATAAGACACTCTTTAAATTGTGGAATTTTCATGATAGCATCGTATTTACGACCACTCAATTGTTGTGACATTCGTAAAATTTAGCATGCTGATGCTCAAAGCATGCTAAATTTCTGATTGACCTCAATCTTGGTCAAAATCCGACGTTAAGTCCCATTTACAGTGACTGACTTTTTTGCAAAGCTAAATATACTGATGTGAGACCGACCAAAATGAGGGGTGATTTCTCGTGTGCATAGGATTTTTTATTATATTTATTTGTTTGCACAAGATTTCAAAAAAAATGACATCTAGCGAACAATCAACATACATTTGATTCATTTGCCTTTTAAATAGAATAAAAACTATCATTTTATTATATCAACAGTAAATATTTATTAGAACAGTAAAAAATACAAATTGAAAACAATCAGAACATTTATACATATTATATATATATATATATATTATAAGTGTAGTTTGAGATGAACAACAGTTATCTCATTGCCCTACAGTCTGTTTCATGCTTTCCAGCTTAATCGTCAGGGGGGGTATACAATATTTATATAACTAACAGGCTCTAGAGGCCTGAATCACTCACCTGTGTCTATGTTCTATTTTTAACAAACAAGTTAACTGCAATATGCCCCCTCTATCTTAAAAAGCAGGATCTGCCAGTGTAACAAGTTAAAAGCTGTGCCGCTTCCTGTTATTAAAAACCTGGATATGCCAGTGTAACAAGTTAACTGCTGTGTCCCCTCTATATTACAAAAAACTGGATCTGCCAGTGTAAAAAACCTGGATCTGCCTCTGTAACATGTTAAATGCTGTGCCCCCTTCTATTATTAAAAAACCTTTATAGCAGCATCATCTATTACCAAAGTGGATACTAAAACAGCTTTTTAAATATTGTATTAGCAACCACAGTTTTCAAATAAATCTTAATATGAAACAGTCACTTTTGCTGCAATACCATAATGAACCATTATACATGTAGTTTCCTACAAATCCATAAAAATAGTTTTGAGGGAGATTTTAAAGAATTGTTTATACAGGGGCCCCCGG
>CM032662.1:16591894-16698388 GCA_019095985.1 Streblospio benedicti
GTACCTGATCATTTATGACGTCATCCCAAATGCTCCTGACTACGTTAGCACACTGCTCACTGCTTGAGCCGACCAACACGTCAATAGGGCTCTTCGCCGCAAATCCGTCTCCTATAATATCTATGATTTCCTCTTTATTCTCTTCATTGTTTATTAACTCTACATAATAATTCTCGTTTTGTTCCCCGGTGATCTGTTCTGAGCCACTGTTTTCCTTTTGTCTACTTTCTTCATTGTTAACAGAATCAAGAAGTTGCTGGATGCTGTCATATCTTAGGAAGTCGGTGAGTTTTACATGAACTCCTATCTTACTGAGGGCTACTACAAGAGATACAGCTTCCAGCGAAGAACCACCATTTTCAAAGAAACTTTTACAAATATCTACTTCCCTACCCGTTTTTACCAATATGTGGCTCAACGCCTGCATGATTTTCGTTCTCATGAACGCATTGTTGGTCTTCGTTAAGGCCAACTGAGCAGTCTGTTTCAAAAACAACTTCTGTAACGCTTGCCTGTCGACTTTTCCAGTCTCCTCTTGAAGGGGAAACCCATCAACGACGTACACTTCCGGTATCAAGTACGTTGGCAGTAGCTTCGAACAATGCGATTTGATGTAGATCACAAAATCTTCAGCAGCAGCAACTGAACTATCACCTTTAACAAAGGCTACTGGGATCTTTTCAGCATACGTCCACGGAGACTGAACGCCGCTTTCGTCATCATCATCATCATTTCCCTCCAGTTCACAGCACAACACCACCACGCGCTGGATCCCGGCCAGCTTTTCTAAGGTGGTCTCAATCTCTAGCAAGTCAACGCGCTGTCCTCTTATTTTCACCTGACTATCTATTCGTCCTTCGTAGTACAAATAGCCGCCTACGAGCCGACCCAGATCGCCCATGCGATACAGCGTCTGCTGGTCGTGATCATCAGCGGAGAACGTGTTGAACACAAAGTTGCTCCTGTCCGCCACTGGGTTTTGCTTGCTGTGCGTGTACCCCGGACACACATTGGGCCCGCTGACGCAGATCTCACCCTGCCTGCCGTCCTCCACCACCCGCATCTGTTCGTCCAGCACGTAAACGTTGCAATTGTCAATTGGCCTTCCCAGAGAAACGCACTTGCCATTTTGTTTCTTATCTACATCGTCTATAGAAGCGAACGATTCGCACGTGATATCTCCTGTAGTTTCTGTGCTTCCGTATAAGTTGAGTAATGTAGCACGGCCGGGCGATAGGTACGTTAACACGGACTTCGCCAGTTCCCCACCGAGGCACTCCCCACTGGACACCACGTAGCGTAGCGAATGTAGAGAATCTGCGGCGACGTGTCCGATCTGTATCAAATCAACCATTGCTTTCAGCAGACTTGGCACAAGAACCAGCCTGGACACACGCATGCTGTGGAGTGTGTCAATGAGGACCTCTACGTTCTGTACAGCTCCTTTATCGACTATCACTAGCGGGATGCCCTTCAGCAATGCACTGAGGATTTCAGTCAATGAGTCAACAAATGACAAGGACGTTTTATGACAGCACACTTCACCGTCTTCAAAGGGATACGTTTTCCAATACCATAACAGTCTATTGCAGATATTTGAGGAGGTCAAACCGACCCCCTTCGGCATCCCTGTGCTACCCGAAGTATACAGTACCCCAATCAGTGGGTTATTGTGATTAGTCATGACAAGTTCATAGCTAGACTCACTTTTCATTAGGCACTTGTCAAATGAAACAACCTCAACACCCATAACATCACACAGCTTTCTGAATGAGAGGTCTGCCGAGCCACGTGTAACGAAAATGTTAACATTGGTTTCCTCGAGCATAATTTTAACCCTTTCCTCGGGCAAAGAGCTATCCAACGGTAAATATGCCATTCCCATTACGAACAATCCCAACATAGCGGCAATCCTTTCAAAAGAAGGAGGCATCATCAAAGCAACAACAGGATTTTCCTCGTCGCATTTCTTTCCATCCATTAGTTGACAAAAGCATTTTATCATGGAACTTAAGTCACCAAATGATAGTTTATCCTGGTTGTGCATGAGCGCTACTTTCTTAGATAACTTCTCATCCATCAGTAAGTCATAGACAAGCTTGGCCACAGAAGTATCGTCGGCCGTAGTTTTGTTTCCTTGCAATATGCTCAGCCGGGGATTTGAATTCCTGGAAGTAGCCATAATGGGCTGGTACGAACTCAAACTTGAGTATATATATACTTGATAAATGAGTCCACGAGTTTTCTAAAAGCGGCTTGATGTTAGCTCCCAAATATGCAGATTGTCGCCAAACAATCAAAGAGCGTGAACTTATCCTCTGCAATGTCTACCTTATGACATAAACCTTCCACGTTGAATATTTGTCTGAAACGACTAACAGACTTAACCCTCTATTGTTTTCTTGCTCGTTCGCCTGCGTCGCTCACTTTGAACTGTCCCCGCATTCGAGTCCTCCTCGCCCCGCGTAGACAACGACGGCGCGCTGCTCTTGCAAGCCTGCCACACCACGATCATAACGTTTTCAAATCGGCAATACCGCCAGTTCGGAATGAGTGGCGTGCACTACATTGGCGGGTTTTGTGCATTTTTAAGACGAAGGCGATGTGTGTGTGTGTGTGTGTGTGTGTGTGTGTGCGTGCGTGCGTGCGTGCGTGCGTGCGTGCGTGCGTGCGTGTGTGTGTGATGAAAGATCAGGTGGAATATAGACTGATAGTGTGATGTCTGCAGAATGTTGCTACAGTTTTTTTTCCAAATAGCATGTGTAACCCGCTCTGTAAGTCCAGGGCAAACCGCTCTTTGACATCGCATCATCATAAGGTACATACCTGTAGGTGGATATTATTTGTCAAAAACGATTTGGGCTTCATTGTATGGTGTGCTTACCGTTGCCGAGTTCTGATGTATCTATATCTTAGCAATGTTCAATTCTCTCTCTCCATCCCTCGCTCTATCTCTCTACACACTCAATTTGTAAACCGGAATCGTTGCAAAACCAAGGCAAAACGTAGATGTCTGAGCGATAATGAATGCCGACGTTTAACACACGAGTGAGCTTTCTTTGTTGCCTGACAGAATTTACCCTTCCAAATGTCCCCAGGTGTAAATACTGACACAAGATCTGATAAGATTCGTCACCATCCTTTGGCGTTGCGCAATAGACATTCAGGTAGCTTGTGAATTCAGTTGATAGGCGTAAGGAGTGTTGTTGCAATTGGCAGCACAGCCGGCTCCATACACATAGACTGGTCTGGTATGAGCGGCAGTTCGTGAGTTAGAATCCACGACCTTACAAATACCTTTACAGGTATATATCACTGACATACATCACTTACTTTCGTTTCAATAATACACATTAAAAACATTAATATATGTTGTCAGGTCATACCTGGCCTATAAGACATTACATTAAAGATAGCTTTATGATGAAGGAATAGTTAAATGAAACGTATAATTATATATATTTGACATGGTCAACGTCGAGTGACCCTATAGGTCCTAAAGGGGTCGGAGTATGCATGGAACTGACCAGTGTCCTTCTTTTTCCTTGGTAAAGCACATTGACCCAAACCTATAAAAAGATGTTAATAACAAAATACTCTGATTATCGTTAATTGAAATACACACACCGCCTGATGACAGTGAGAAATGAATATCTTTTTATTCACCCCTCAATACTTTCCTACGGATTTTAAACCATTTTTATTTCCCCCCTTCCTGTTCACTGTAGATAGTGGATTCTTTTCATATCATTTGCACCCACCTAGTAGAAAATTCAACAATTCTACAATCATTACTTTTTGACATCCATAGAATCAAGTCACCACATGCCCTAACAAGCAATGTTTTGCCAGCCAGTATCAGCATACATCTTGCTCAAAGACATAGGCTTCTTTAAACATAGATAACTGGTAACAGACATAGAATATCAGACTGGTCTGATACCATGTCCCCGGGACGCTACGGAACGTTATGTATGATGTCAAAAGCCCTTGAAAACACGGAATATTATATCTACCATAGAAAACAATGGATATCATCATAAAGTAACTTCCGGGACGCCACGGGACGCCACGGGAGGTTATGTACGATATGTACCGTTCCGTGTTCCGTTCCGTCCCGTGTTTTAGTATTAGGCCAAATCTTTGCTTGTCTAGCAAGACTGTTTGTGCTATTCTTAAAATAACCAACTGCGCAGAAAAGACGTTTTTGGCATATTTCTGCTTTGATTGCATCTACAATCATTAGGGAATCTCACTTAATTTTCACCATTTCCATTTACTCAAGGTATATGTAAGATACTGATATACACACCATATAAACTAGCAGTGGGTAACTTCTAAACTAATCTGCAATAGAAAAAAATAAAAAAATAAAATATTTTAGTGTTAAAAATGTGCATAAACTTACTCTACATAAATAGAAAGTTAAAGACAATATACTATTTCCAAATATAATGGCTTCACTTACTAGCATTTATCTAATTCTCCACACTATCAATTTGTTTCATGTTTAATGGCAATAAAAAGTTATTTAGATAAAATTGATTGGTAAATGTAGGTCACTGCCAATATTTTGTATAAAAATGAAAAGTGCTTTATAACTTTTTTATAGATAAAACTACAGATAAAAGTACAGGTCTACAGAGCTGTGAGATAAGTTATCTTGCCACACAGACGTTTCCAGTGGTTTATGATCTGCTCCATTTCAAATAACTGTAGGAATTGACCACGAGATTGGAGTATCAATGGGAAAATTGCTCAATTTTCCTATTGACACGACAATCGAGTGGTCAAATACCATTTTATCATGACTAAAATCCACACTAAACGAGTGTCTGATTCGTTTTTATTTTAAAATAAATCATATTATAACGTTCTCATTGCAAGTCAATTTGTCAACCAGCGTGCTCAATTATACGATTGACTGCACGCGCGAAGACCACTACTACGGCACTAGTCTAAACTTTTGCTCTCCTCTACACGGGACACGCCTTGCGACGTCAGCAGCTGTATTGATAATGTGACGAGTTTAGACTAGTGCCGTAGTAGTGGTCTCCGCGCGTGCAGTCAATCGTATAATTGAGAATGCTGGTTGACCAATCAGCGTTGGTTATTGGCGGTGATTTTTGCCACGAATGATAGAATGATCCTTTATCCATTCGGTCAAGATCGCTTAAAAATGGATCAATAGTGTTACATAAACAGTATAACCTCCATTCTATCATTCCGTCCAAAAATCACCGCCAATAACCCACGCTGATTGGTCAATCAGCGTGCTCAATTATACGATTGACTGAACGCGCGGAGACCACTACTACGGCACTAGTCTAAACTCGTCACATTTTCAATACAGCCGCTGACGTCGCAAGGCGTGTCCCGTGTTCGGGTAAATCAGACGTCAGCATGCTCCATTTTCCCATTGACACTCCAATCTCGTGGTCAATTCCTACAATTAAGACCACCTCTATATTGATACCTCTATAATAAGACCACTTTTCACAGTCCCAAACCTTCATAAAGCTACCAACATGAACCTCTAGTGCATGGGACGGAGCAAAATATGGGCTCACTCAATTAGGGAAAGAACATCATATACCATTGGAAAGCTTTCCAAACATGTTTGATGGCATTGCATAGCGAGTAGCTTTTTATTACAAAAATGTGTTTGCAAAACACCACTCCGAATTCGTTCGGGGCAAATTCTGTGTCATTCAACAGAGCATTATTTTTCTTGAGTGTTTGGGACCCCATATACAAGTTGTGTTTGATGATATATGGAATGTGTAATATACCATTAGGAAGGTCAGATTGTCCCCTTTACAGTGATGCACATAGAATATTTCTAACTCTTATTAGCTTAATATAATCTAGGTGCGTCTCACACGGATTCTTCTACATTTGTTACGTCATTTACGTCCATTACGAAGATGTGTATATACTGCATGCGTATACAAATCCGGGAAGCGGGAACAGCCCACAGAACAGTTGTGGTTGAAGCAACAATAAGTAGGAACCAGCGACTATTATTGTTCCATCATCATATTAAGGTGTATACGACATTGTGCATTCGTGTCCATGGGTGTGTTACTTTTGGTAGGACACAACTCGGCTTGTACCGTGGTCTGAATCACCACCAGAACCAGTGTGAGTTCCACCCGGAGGCCATTAATCTGGTGCCTTGAGGAGACCCCATAGTCTTAAGAACATATTCTTAACGAGGATAAAGCATTGAGAGTGTCTCAACCCTGAACGATGGAATAGAAAGTATCTGACTTCTTCAGGGGTGTCAGGCTGTCAATCACCTTATATCATCTCTCAATCGTCCCGGCACAAAGGCAGTCTCGGCACCACTGGTTGGTAACCCTATAGGGTTTCTGAGCTGATATCTTTCCTAGTATGTTTGGCAATGTGCTGGTGTGTTCCTCATAATCCGTGAGAACCCTGACGTAAGGTGCCTAAAGGTAACGTGAACTCTGTTTGGCTGAAAGGTTGCGATCAGAGGTGGGGGGCCATGGTACTAACCTCATCATGCAAGGGGTTCTCTCAATCTGTAACAAAGATCTCTTCACGGGGCTACTCTAGACAGGGCCCAGACTACAGGACATGGCCCTCCTCATGCATCTGGGTCTTGAGACGCAGCTTCCGGATGAAGAATCACCTGGTTGTCGGCCTACAGTTAAAAACCATGGGGAAGCTATTGTCTGGTCTGGAAGCCTATTGGGCTCATCATTATGGGTGTCCATGACGTCACTTCAATGCGGGTGTCAGGACTTCGTCCTTCCATGTCTCAAGTATTTTTGCATACAGCACAACCTCGCATCTATGTGCAGTAGAGCAAATGTGTTGAAGATCATCCTTATGTGTCAAGCTCTTCTAGCATGAGTTGCTGTACAGTGTGCACTGACAACACCCATGCCAGAGGGCCCTGGTGTCCAACCTAGACATATGACAGCTCACCCAAGGTACCAGGTTCAAACCCTGCTATACTGCCAAGGTAGCGCATAGTGGGGGAATGCAGAAACCTGGCTTGGGCCTATTTGTCATACTCAGCCCACTGCAAAAATCCCACCTCTCCATCACCAGTGGTAATTGGGGTGAATAATGTAAATGTGGTGGTTTTAATCCTGATCAGCATTCCTGATCAGCAGATCAGCACATTGAATAGGGTACCAAATGTGGCTGGACGTGTGGGGGTCCGGGTGACATCGAGTGTCACACAGCCTTCAACATCTATAACATGCGTAGCAGAGTTGGACATAAGGCTGTTAAGGCAGTAGACATAGGTCTACCAAAGTTTAAATATCAGGTAGACCTGCTCAAAATCAGGTAGCCCGGCATTTAGATGACTGCCATGAAAAGGAGGTGGATAGTTTATAAGTAAATAGTAAGTAAATTGTAAATAATGACATAATTCTCTGTGTTTGTTGAAATAAGTATGACGATTCAAATGATTGTTACACAAGAGGTTTTTTTAATTTCTACATGATGCACCTGCCAAAACTAGGTAGACCATAAGTCTACCTACTGTCAAATGTTGGTAGACCAGCTAGTGTTTAGTTAGACCAGGGCTATAGGTCTACCACTTATGTCTAACCCTGGGTGTAATAGTGGTGTATACCAGGGGCACAGCAGTGGCGCCATGGCCAGTTCACAGCCTCAGATGTTTTCGTTGTGACTGACTGTCCTGCAATGTTCCTGGGAATCAGTCAATGCAATGTGTACAGTGGTGGATCGATCCAGGGTACGCATTTCAGGGTAGTACCGACCATAGTGACCTTGTTCACCACGTCGCCAGCACCATGCCTCTTGTTGAGTAGTGGAAGGTGCTCCATAATTACAATTCTGAACCTGTGAAGCTTTACTTCTGAAAGGATGGTCCTGTTCCAAGTGTTCTGGAACCACAAGTCTTAGGAAGTGATCCGGTTCTGGAGCTCCAGTGCTGCGGAATAGGCTGTACTGTTCCAGAACGAATATGGCTGTTCCAGGGCTCAACAGCTCCAGAATGGAAGTTGTTATGGAGTGTAGAGGCTCGAGATTTGATGTAGCTGGTCCAGAACTCCAGAGCTCCAGAGGAGTGACTCCTATCCTCGTTTCGAAGCATGGAAGTCCCTGAGGGCTGCTACAGCATGTTATTCAGAAAGTCTGGTACTCCGGGATCAGCTGGGTGAATTGTACTGGTCCTGAGCATTAAAGCTCCCGAAGGTGACAATCAAAAATTGCTGTGGAGGCCAGTGGCTCCGAAAGATGAAGTTTGCACAGGGTTCCGGGAATCTGCAGCTCTGGAATCAACAAGTTGGAGTGCACTGTTTGTGAGATTTGTAGTTCCGCAATCTAACAAATGTAGCAGTCCAAGACACCCCGGAGGCCAGCCGTTTCAGAAGGTGCTGTTGCCAGCATACTACTACCGGAGGTCTGGTTTTAGTGCCATACCCTGACAGATGAGAAAGGTACACTTAAGCTGCAAGCCCCATCCATGTCAGACAGGTCCACAAGAGTAGCTCGATGTATGTCAGGTTACTTGGGTCATCTGCTCATTATTAGAAATAGTTATCGGTTCATGGTGATCCAGCAAGTTAACCAGACGTAGCCCAGGGGGTTACTCCAGCACTTGCAGGGGTCTTAATCCCAAATTACTGCTTGCTGAGTGGTCCATTAAAAAGTTTGTACATGGAAAGGTTTAGTGGGTCCAGTTAAAACCTACCGGGCTTGGTGTAACATGGATAGGGCGATCCCTTAGGGCAGTACGTCTGCCTTGAGGGGAAGATGATGGAGTCAGAGCACTCAGGCTAGGTGGGACTGGCGAGGACCTGTCCGAGCTCACTGTTACACGAGTACGGTGGCTTTACTGTACACTGATTTGCCTGTTTGAATCCAACAAAGCATCACCTCCGTGGCTCACTGGTTCATAATCCAATGTTTCCTATCCGTTGGCGGTTTGCATTTCACGAACGTCTTGTCTCTCACCCTGTGGTGAGCACAAGATCATCAGTTAGAGTAGAGAGGAGTCAGCCAACGCTCAGGGTTGAGACACTCACAATGCTTTATCCGTGTTATTAATATGTCCCTGATACTATGGGGTCTCCTCCACTGAGTCCTCCAGGCACCAGATTGATGGCTCCCACGTGGAACTCGCACTGGTGCTGGTGGTGATGGCTTTCAGAACATGGCACAAGTCGAGTTGTGTCCTCCCAAGAGTAACGCACACATAGACAGGAGTGCGCAAGGCCATATTGTTGCTGGTTCCTACTTGTTGTTGCTTCAACCACTTAAACTGTTCTGTGGGCTGTTCCCGCTTCATGGACGTGTTTACGTGTGCAGGATATACACATCTTCGTAATGGACATAAATGACGTAACAAATGTAGGAGAATCCGAGCGTAAAAGTACCCTGCTTAAGCCCCGGTCAATTAAGAATTTAATTGACCTAATTTTATTGGGGTGGATTCTACAATTCACCCATCCGTGCTGACCTACTCTAGCTTTGCTCACACTAGAAAGGACATTTTTACGTTTATTGTTCTCATGTAAAGCTACTTATTAAGCAATGTTATCATATGCCCTTGTAAAGGTGAGATTGTAATCAGTCCGATGGTATGTGATAACTAGTTTCTTATTTTAGTGGTCCTTATACAATGTAAATAAAGTTTCAGTTTTATACAATGAGGTTTAGGTCAAAATTCGCCTAGAATTTGAGTGGTTGAAAGGGATCCATTGATGAGTCTGTGAAATCTTCAGATTGCTACACATAAATACATATTAGGCACCGTTGCAGAGCTTAGAGAATAAGCATTTGTATATAATACATTGCCAAAATGGAAGATCTATGTGTCTGTGATAAAATGTAAGCTAAACATTAGTGAGTATTTTTTCATTGTTTTTGAAATGACGAGTGCCTGTAAGACACATTTGTATAATTAACGATTTCCCTATGTTAATAAAAGGTAGAAATATTCACTGTAAAGAGGAAAATCTATCCTTTTAAATGGTATGTTACACATTGCATATATCATCAAACGCATCTTGTATACGGGGTCCCAAACACTCAAGAAAAATCATGCTCTGTTGAATGACACAGAATTTGCCCTGAACGAATTCGAAGTGGTGTTTTTCAAACACATTTTTGTAACAAAAAGCTACTCGTTACGCAATGCCATCATACATGGTTGGAAAGCTGAGATTGTAAGCTTTCCAATGGTATATGATGTTCTTTCCCGAATTGAGTGAGCCTACATCATGAAAATCCAGGCCTTGTCCCATGCACTAGTACAGAGACCACCTACCTGTTCAGACCACCTAACACTGGTCCCAAAGGTGGTTCTAATGAAGAGGTTCTGCTGTACATGTGAATCAGAATCAGATGCTAAAACCGATGCGACACAATGTAAGTGAAAGGACAAACTGTGAATGGTCAATGTGAGGCCCAACACAAACAGCGGCAAGCCAATGAAAGCAGAAGGCGTCCCCAACCACTCCTGACGCCTCAGCAGAAGCAGCTTGTAATAGAGCGACGGTGGTTCTTGCTAGGACTACTGTGCCTTGACGTAACCGTTTCATGAGCTACCCAACGGAGAATGACCAGAACAGTGAAACCAGAAGACTGAACAACAGAAAAACGGAATAACAGAAACCTTCTCCGGCAAATGAAATGGGGGTTTCGGACCGTCTGCTTCTCACTATTATGTGCTCTTGCGTCACCATAAAAACTCAGCTATTTCTAAGAATCCTTTAGGCTTATGTTTACAGAAATTCTGAGGTTTATCAGTGTGCCTGATTGGAAATACAGTGAGGCTTCGTAGACGAGCAGAGATGTATTCCTGTCACCGCGCAAAATCATAATCTGACCCTTAAAAAATCTTAATTTTCTCGAAAAAATCTTATTCTAAAATAAGAAAAATCTTAATGTTTTACATGTTAGTATATACTTAAAATGACAATAAAAAGCATGAGAACAGACTACATCAATTTGTATTCTATTTGTAGGATGCGTACTGGAGGAAATGATTAAGTATAATGTATTGATGTTTTTATACTTAGGTACAGCAGGGGCAGATCCAGCTTTTTTCAAGTATGTTAATATTGGTTTCACAGAGAAATCAAGGGGGCTGTTTAAGATATTTTTTTCTCAATGGGATTGGCGAGAAGGGCTGAAACCCAGAGGCTAATTATAAATAAATATATGTCTCCTCTCATTTTATTAGGATTGATTATCAGACATCCATAATCTGTGTATAACTACACCTGTGGCAATACTCAACCCCACCCCTAAACCAGATCTGCCACTGTAGAAAGAATAGGTCTGATTCTTGAACATCTTTTTGTAAAGAACAAACATCTTAAACGAAAATAAGCAGGATTGTGGAAATTACACACTTAAACTTCAATCTGCTTCTACTGATAAGTCAGTAGATAACTGCTCGCAGCTTGCGGTCTTAGCCTACCATTGCTCTATGAAGTAGAATGGAAACTACTCTTCATGAATCTTTAAGACCAGGTCCTACCGGCCTCAGCATAGTGAAAGCAGATGGAAAAAGGATGAAAATGCCAAAAAATGTCAAGTATGCCAACAATCTGTCGGCAACGTGATGTTCTGTGACCGTTTTTGCTCCACTGAAAGGCCACTGACAGTCTGTCGTGAAATTTTTCTAGGAACTTTTTAATTTTTTTCTGCTGCAATAAGCTGCCAATATTTTGGGCTGATCAAAACTTTCAGAACGGATGCGTTGTGTGGCAGTTGCTGATCCTTGATCTCCAGCTGTTTGGGCCCTGTCCACCCAGTGTGTGAAGTCTGGACTCGGCGGACAGCGCGAAAGAACTACTTTTTTTTTTGTGGTCAACGGGCTGAAAGGCGATTACCAGCATTGCGTGGTGGAGCGCATAGGGCGTGGTAGGACACGTAGGATATCATGGCCATCCACTGCATCCGTCTCTGTCTCCAGTCATCTGGACTTTGTCTGGTCACTGGATTCTGATGGTTTCGGACGAGAGAGTGAGGTCGACGGTGCGCAACTCTTCCTCACTTTAAACAAAATCATCGCGCAAAGTCATCTATCAACCTCCATCCCATCCCCTTCACCACCAAAAGCCCTGTGGCGTTGGGCGAGCGACAAAGCGACAGGTGTGGGTACACTGGAAGTCGTAGCCGCAAACCTGCACACAGGCGGCTCAGGCCATGTGGTCGTTATTCACTGACTGGAGCAGCGGTGGATCTCGGCAGCCGTCTGAGCGACTGAGCAGCCCTCTTTAGGAACGCACTGCTCACCTCCATGGCATGAGGAGCGGACTAGAAAAGGTGTCCCAAACATTGCCTGCTCCAAACTCTCCCTGGCCAGCTTACCGCGGTTGGCAGGGACCCCACTACTGCGGTCGAAAACAAGGAAGAAAGAAAACAACGAGGATTTCTCCTCTGAACTTTGCTACGTGGAACGTTCGCACGCTGCTCGACAGAGACGCTTCTGAGAGACCCCAGAGGCGAACAGCGCTCATCGCAAACGAACTCGCCAGATACAACGTAGACATCGCAGCGCTGAGTGAAACCAGACTGGCAGGAGAAGGCGAGTTATGTGAGAGAGGTGCAGGATATACCTTCTTTTGGAGTGGACGCCTGACCTGAAGAGAGAAGAGAAGCTGGAGTTGGTTTTGCAGTCAAGACGTCGCTGGTTGGCAAGTTGGCAGGTCCCCCTAAGGGTGTGAACGATCGCCTTATGACGATGAGACTCCCTCTTTACCGTGGGCAGAAGTTTGCCACCATTGTCAGCGCCTATGCCCCCACCATGACCAACCCAGATGAGACCAAGGACAAATTTTATGAAGACTTGAATGCTGTCATCGCCACTGTTCCCAACGCTGATAAACTCCTCATTCTTGGTGACTTTAATGCGAGAGTTGGCCGTGACAGCGTCTCCTGGGAAGAAGTGATTGGCAAGCATGGGGTCGGAAACTGCAACAGCAACGGTCTACTCCTCCTCCAGACCTGTGCGGAACATGGCCTTTTGATCACCAACACCGTCTTCAAACTCCCGACCCGGAACAGGACGACATGGATGCACCCCCGCTCAAAGCACTGGCATCTAATCGACTATGTCATCGTAAGGAAGAGGGACAGGCAAGACGTTCGAGTCACAAAGGCCATGTGTGGCGCAGAGTGTTGGACAGACCACCGACTCGTCGTCTCCAAACTGAAGCTCCGTGTAGAACCCAAGAGACGGCCACAGGGTGTGAAAGCGCCAAAACGCCTGAACATCAGCAAGCTGAAGGTCAGCAATATCAAACAGTCACTTGTTGACACCTTGAAAGAACGCTTGGACGCCACAGTGCTAACAGGCCAGGACGTTGAGACGGCCTGGGCCGCACTCCGTGATACAGTGTATAACACTGCCATGGAGTGCCTTGGGCCGACCACCAGGAAGCACAAAGACTGGTTTGATGAAAACGACGCGGAGATCAAGCAGCTGCTAGAGGAAAAGTATAGTGCCTACAAAGCTCATCTTGCCGACCCAACATCAATATCAAAGAAAGACGGTCTGAGAAATGTAAAGAGCACCATCCAAGCAAAGTTGCGTCTCATGCAGGATTCCTGGCTGAGCAGCAAAGCAGATGAGATCCAGGGCTTTGCAGACAGGAACGACATGAAGAATTTCTACAACAGCTTGAAGGAAGTCTATGGCCCTACTACTTCTGGATCTCTGGCCCCACTCCTCAGTGCTGACGGGTCAACGCTGATCACCGACAAGGAGAAACTCCTGGAGAGATGGGCAGAACACTTTAATGGCGTACTGAACAGGCCTTCCACAATCAATGATGAAGCCATTGACAGGCTACCTCAAGTCCCCGTTGAAGAGAAAATGGACGCCATACCTACTTTGAAAGAGATCCAGAGAGCAGCCCGACTCTTATCCAGTGGCAAAGCGCCTGGCTCGGACTCCATCCCAGCTGAGATCTACAAAGAAGGTGGTATGGTCCTGACGGAAAAAACTTCACCAGCTGTTTCTGCTCATCTGGCAGCACGAGACAGTGCCACAGGACTTTAAGGATGCCTCCATCGTGCACCTCTACAAACGCAAAGGAAACCGCCAAGTCTGTGACAATCATCGTGGAATCTCCCTGCTGTCCATCGCAGGCAAGGTCCTGGCAAGAGTTCTACTCAATCGCCTCATCGCACACCTCGAGCAAGGCCTCCTACCTGAGAGCCAGTGTGGCTTCCGGAAAGACCGCGGGACTATCGACATGGTGTTTGCTGCTAGACAGCTTCAAGAGAAGTGTCAGGAACAGAACGCTGACCTGTACTCCACCTACGTCGATCTGACCAAAGCCTTCGACACTGTAAGTAGAGAGGGACTTTGGAGAATCATGGCGAAGTACGGATGCCCAAGGAAGTTCATCGCCATCGTACGACAATTACACGATGGTATGCTGGCAAGAGTCCAGGACTACGGAGAGACCTCTGACCCCTTTCCTGTCGCAAATGGAGTGAAACAAGGTTGTGTCCTTGCCCCCACCCTGTTCAGCCTCATGTTCTCGGCCATGCTGACAGATGCCTTCAAAGACGCCGACGTGGGCATCGGCATCAAGTATAGGACTGATGGCTCCGTCTTCAACCTCAGGAGGCTTCAAGCAAAAACCAAGGTTTCCACAGACACCATCAATGACTTGCTGTTTGCCGATGACTGTGCCCTTAATGCTGCTACAGAAGCTGACATGCAACACAGTGTTGCAAAGTTCTCTGATGCTTGTGACAATTTCGGCCTCACCATCAGCACGAAGAAGACTGAGGTGATGCACCAGCCAGCTCCAGGGAAGCGGTATGTTGAACCGAACATCTTCATCAACGGGCAGAGACTGAATGTGGTGGACAAGTTTACTTACCTTGGTAGCACACTCTCCAGAAACGTCGTCATCGATGACGAAGTTAACGCCAGACTCGCGAAAAGCGAGTGCTGCCTTTGGCAGACTGTACTCAAAAAGTCTGGAACAGAAGAGGGATCACCACAGAGACTAAGATCAAGGTGTACCGGGCCGTTGTTCTCACCGCACTTCTCTATGGCTGTGAAACATGGACAATTTACCAGCGTCATGCCAAAAAGCTGAACCACTTCCACACCACCTGTCTCAGGAAGGTTCTCGGCATAAAGTGGCAAGACAGGATCCCAGACACTGAGGTACTCACTCGTGCTGACCTGCCCAGCATCTACACCGTCCTGATGCAGTCCCAGCTTCGCTGGGCCGGGCACGTGGCTCGCATGTCAGACCACAGGCTTCCAAAGAAACTTTTGTTTGGCGAGCTACAGAATGGCAAGCGTTCTCAAGGTGGACAAAGGAAGCGCTTCATCGACACACTCAAAGCCTCGTTGAAAGCCTTCAACATTGATCACAACACATGGGAGCAGTCAGCGCAAGACAGAGGAAAGTGGAGATCAACTGTCCACCAGGGTGCCAAATCATGTGAGGCAAACAGGACGGCAGCAGCTGAAATGCGACGGCAAGCCAAAAAGAGCAGAGCTGCCAACCCTGCAACAGTTGCCACCATTCCCTGTCCTCACTGCCCGAGACTCTTCCCCAAAAACACTACCCTCGTTTAGCACGAATCGGCCTGACCAGCCACCTGCGCACCAACAAACTGCTTTTTTCAGCAACCCGATGTCATATTTTTTTGGGGACCCCTCAACCAAGGCATCGCCTAAATCCGCCTTTACACCTCCGCCGCCATTACACTAGCGGTCTGCTTTTGTACTCTAATTGTACTCTGACTGTACGTCGCCAATCGCTGACTTATTGCTACCATGAGTGCAAAAAGGTCACATTTTCTCAGCATACAGCTTGAAATTCAGAGAAACTGTACACTTGGTATACGCTAAGGGTAGATTTTCTTGGTGGGACCTAGCCTTTACCATATTGAAGTCTATCAAAAATAAACAAATAAACAAATATGGGACTACATCAGGACCAGCTTGGTAACACATCGGTATCAAGTTACTGCTGAACCTGATCATTTTATTTTGGTGGGAAGTATAGGTCATCTGGTTATTATCTGCTCAGGACAGTATAATTGGCCAACCCCAACACGATTTTATTGGTCAAACCATACGCGATTTCATTGGTCAAAAACACATGGTCTCGTGTTCATGTAAACCAGGGTTTATATATATGTGTGTTGATATAAACCTTGCCTAACTTAGAGCCATTACATTCACAGAATGGTGTTCGTACCATATGAGTGAAGAGACCCATAAGAGACTTACTTAGCATCTGACTTTTTTGGTCAGCGGCTACAATTGACCTGTAATGTCATTTACACAACAATGGTATCAAGTCAAAACCAAACCGGCTTCAAGATTTGATGTTTGATTGAACTTTGTAAAATAACATATTGGGCATTTGTTTGTGGGTTCAATGATGTAAAGCAGGTTATGCATGATTGGGCAGCTTTTACAATGCCTGATGGGGACTACAGGACTTAGTGCCGATTAGGTAACGTAAGTGTAATGGGGGCGGGGGGGGTGTCAGCATACAAGTCTGTTGTTTAGTCGACTGGCAAATGTGCCTGTGTACTAGTGGAATCTATAAAAACGTCAGCCGAGCAGAGAACACTCTGCTTCTGTTTTGGCAGTGTTAAACTGCGCAGATCAGTTGTTGTATGAGTTGCTGGTCACAATGAATTTGTTGCTGTTTTTGGTGTTGGTCGGAGTGGGCAGTGCGGTACCATTTCAGGATGATGGTTGCGATATCAATGATTGTACAGGTAGAATAGAGAATACACAAAACAAAGTGCCTAAGAATAATGAAAAAAATGTGAATGATACAAATGAACAAACACAACACAGGATAATGGAATTAGAATTACAACTTGCTGAACAGAAAAACATATCAGAAAATCAAACTACTGAGATAAATGTTCTGAAAAGAGCACTGAATGATATGAATAAAACGTCAGACAAGAAGGATGGGGAATTAAGGAATGAGATTGAAAGAAATGTGAATGATACAAATGAACAAACACAACACAGGATAATGGAATTAGAATTACAACTTGCTGAACAGAAAAACATATCAGAAAATCAAACTACTGTGATAAATAATCTGAAAAGGGCACTGAATGATGTGAATAAAACGTCAGACAAGAAGGATGGGGAATTAAGGAATGAGATTGAAAGAAATGTGAATGATTCAAATGAACAAACACAACACAGGATAATGGAATTAGAATTACAACTTGCTGAACAGAAAAACATATCAGAAAATCAAACTACTGTGATAAATGATCTGAAAAGGGCACTGAATGATATGAATAAAACGTCAGACAAGAAGGATGGGGAATTAAGGAATGAGATTGAAAAAATTGAATGATTCAAATGAACAAACACAACACAGGATAATGGAATTAATGATTACAACTTGCTGAACAGAAAAACATATCAGAAAATCAAACTACTGTGATAAATGATCTGAAAAGGGCACTGAATGATATGAATAAAACGTCAGACAAGAAGGATGGGGAATTAAGGAATGAGATTGAAAGAAATGTGAATGATACAAATGAACAAACACAACACAGGATAATGGAATTAGAATTACAACTTGCTGAACAGAAAAACATATCAGAAAATCAAACAACTGTGATAAATGATCTGAAAAGGGCACTGAATGATATGAATAAAACGTCAGCCAAGAAGGATGGGGAATTAAGGAATGAGATTGAAAGAAATGTGAATGATACAAATGAACAAACACAACACAGGATAATGGAATTAGAATTACAACTTTCTAAAAGGATTGATGAGTTAGGAGTATCACAGGAAAACAAATTGCAGAAAGAACTTGAAAATGTTTCTGCTCAATTACATACGAAAATCTCAGAGATGGAATCTCAGATCAAAGTGATTGCGGCTCAAGATTGCGAACACATCCGTGCCCATGGTCACCTGTCCAGTGGAGTATACAATGTCAATGTAGGAAATGGCCAGACCAAGCGTGTCTATTGTGAGATGCCAGCTGATGGTGGTGCATGGACCCGCATTCTGCACCGTCAGGACAACCTCACAGACTTCTACAAGAACTGGGTTGAATATGAGGCTGGATTTGGTGACCCCCAGGGTTCCCACTGGATGGGGCTGATCATAATGAACCAACTGACCACCAGCCGGAAATATAAGATGAGAGTGGACTTGGAGGACTGGGAGGGGGCGAAGCGTTATGCTGAGTACTTCACGTTCAGTGTGGGTTCTGCATCTGACAAGTACCGTCTGAGCATCGGCAACTACAGTGGCACCGCGGGCGACTCACAGATGACAACGTACCACAACAACATGATGTTCACGACGAGAGACAGTGATAATGATCTGTCTGATGGTCACTGTGCTAATGGAATAGGCTACCACACTGGCGGCTGGTGGTATAACCGCTGCTTCCGTGTTCACCTCACAGGCCAATACTTCAAGGGTGGCGACGTGCCACACGGCCATGGAATACAGTGGTGGGGCTGGAGAGGGTGGTACTACTCCTACAAGGTGGCCACCATGAAGATACAGCGTGTGTGAACTCAGCCAGTGGACCAAATGTGCCTTTATACGGATGATGATCTGACGGTTTTAACACACAAGTGACAATTTGCATATAGAAACTAATAATACAAACCATGTTATATCGGCGCAGTGATTATCTTATGCACATATGATACAGAGGATAATTTTTTGATAAGATGTTGACATCAACCACCTTAACATCAGTACAGTGATCACCTTATATATAGTGTACATACAGAGGATAATTATAGATGAGACAACATGACCCATGTTATTGAGTGACTAACCCCAGACTACTGTGTGGCAAGTATAGTAACAGAATTACTGCCGTATGATGATTATGTTGTTCACATTAGTGTTTTGTCGGCACTTTATGCAGGGGGATAAGATTTTTGTAAGCATAGTTGTTGTATTAGAACATGGTGCCTACTTTCATTAACGTTTCCCTTTTTTACTTTGGGACTTCATTGTTTTCAGCTATGTAAATATAGTAGGAACATGCTTGTTATAGAGAACAGAAGAAGATGGATAGAATCTTTGTACATATGCCTCTTACCAAAATGGCTTTTTCTTACAAAGTTAAGTTTAAAAATTTTGAATTTTCTGTAAGTGTACATATTTTTCTTATGTTACTTAAAAAGCAAGAACTTTCTTGTCACGATGCGGCATTTTGGTTCAAACAAATTATAATAATTTTTAGACTAAGTATGTATTTAAGAAAATGATGAGTTTTGTACCATAAGGTAGTGGAATAAATTGGTGTTGGTAAAGTAGTTCATTGAGATATTGGGTGGGTGAGTATTCGTGTGTGTGGGTGTGGGGTAAGGGCAGTGATTACCATGAGTCCTCCCTTACAAAACCATAACAAACTATAAATACTTTAAGGGTCCTGTGGAATGCACAATTTTTCATTCTTTGCATCCTATTGAAAAACATTGACTCTTTGGGACTCAAATGAGTAAATCTAGATCCATTGCTATAAGGCTGAGCATGTATGAGTGAACATGACGAGTGTTATGCATAGGTAGAGCCCCCCCCCCCCCCCCACTTTCCCACCAAAATACTTCATTTTCATAGGGTTTTTGACATTTCTGCCATCCATTGCGCATACAAAACCCATGAAATCCCTTAAGTGCCCCCCCTTTCCAAAAACCTGGATGTGCCAGTCACGTGTGAGTATGAATGAGTGAGTGTGTGAGTGAGTGTATACGTGATTATATGAGTGATTGTATGAGTGTGTGAGTGAGTGAATGTGTGTGTGTGAGTGTGTGTGTGTAAGTGTATGACTGTATGAGTGAGTGAGTGTGAGTGAGTGTATGCGTGAGTGTGAGTGTATGAATGAGTGAGTGTGTGAGTGAGTGTGAGTGAGTGTGAGTGAGTGATTGTCACCTTGGTGTGGGCCTTGACGGCGTGGTAGTACTGGCCCATGGTGGAGTGAGCCAGGCCCTGCACATACAGACACATCTTGTTGTGCGTGTCCACGTCCAGGCAGCTCTGAAAACACACGCTTCTTTAGTCACAAACCAACGTAGCTGATAGTAATAGTTCATATCACTGAATGTACAGTTCATATGCGGAAAGCACGTTCATGAAGTAACATTTTCTACTATCATTACCAAAAAAATGGCAATGAACATCAAAATAAAAACTACAGAAATGATCCGCTATTATTTTGCCAGATCTACAATTGAAATTTTCATTATTCTGATTGGTTCACATAATTGCTTTTCAGAAAAAAATGCACACCCTTGGCTCTTAAATCCCCTACTTATAATGAACACTTATATATGAAAATGGCATTTTTCAGTCTCTGTGAGAGACAGAGTCTGACTTTTTGAACATTTGTAATTTGTGGATTAGCTCTTGTGATTATAACAGCAGAGATTGTTCATATTCTTGATTTGCGAACACATTACTGTATCACTTGAGTGGATTAAAATCAAATACATGTATTACTTTGTAAATTAAAAACATGTAGAACCTCAATTAAGACCACCTCTATATTGAATGCCCCGTAGGGACCATTCAGTATTTACGACAGGGTGGGGTAGGAGGATTTTAGGGCGGGCCATGAACTTTTGTCACAATGTTTTAAGGGGGGGCTATCAATTTTTTCACACACTTTTGAGGGGGGCTATCAATTTTTTTCACAGAAAATTTACCCCTATTTTTGAGATTCTGTACTAAAATTTATTGTTTTTTAATATTATGGATATCAATCAACTAGGATTTGAGTTAGCTTACAATGAATGTGTAAATTGCAAGGGGGGGTCATCAATTTCTGTCACATGAAATCAAGGGGGGGTTACCAATTTTTTCACAGAGATTTGAGGGGGCTATTATTTTTTTCACAGCATTTTTGGAAAATCCTCCTACCCCACTCTGTCATAAATACTGAATTGTCCCTTAGGACAATTTTTCATGTTCCCAAACGTGCATAAATCAACCAAAATGAACCTTCATATAAAGACCACTTCTATTGAGACCACTTAAGGTCAGTACCACAGGTGGTCTTACAAACGTTCTTCAGTATTCATTTTTCACAATTACAGTAGAACCTTTCTATTAGGACCACCATTGGGACCAGTGCTAGGTGGTCTCAATAGAGAGGTGGTCTCTATACAGAGCTGTTTGAAGGTTCGGGACATTGAAAAGTGGGCTTATTAAAGAAGTGGTCTCATTAGAGAGGTGATCTTAATTGGAAGGCTTGAGTGGTGTTTGCGGTACCTCTGTCCCTCTGTTCTGACTGTTCTAGTTTGTGGTCACTTCTCTCTAATGAATCTTGAGAGGTTCAAGTAATTGCCTTCTAGTTTTCTTTTCTCCTCTTCCCAGTATTCTAGTTTCTTCAATGTTACATTTGTGTTTAGTGTTAATGAGATGTTCTGTGATGGTGGAATTTGGGTGTTTATACCTGTGTGTTCTTTGAATCTGGTTTTAAACTGTCTTTGTGTTTTTCCAATATATTTTTTCTTACAGATCTCAGTCTCACACGAAATTTGATAAACCACTAGCCACTGTTCTTCTTTTGGAGCTTTATCCTTCAGGTGGACTAAGGGTTGTCTACATATTTGTTGGTTTGACGTTCTGAACGGTTTCCTGATGAAGATGGCAGCTGCCTCGGTGGAACGTTTTCAACCAATATCAACCCTTTAGAAGTACTAAAACGTATACATTATGAGATCATTTAAAGCAATACCATCACACACATGGATGCAATGCGGAGATTCGAAGATATCATTTTCTTTCCCCCTTTTAATGAGCCTATATTTTCATCCACAGTGCAGATACATAACAATTTACATCAGATGAGAGTGTGCTGATATTAGAATTTCTATATTTTTGTAACTACATGTACTTGCACATTTTACACGTAGGATAGTGTAAGTCGTTGTTAAAAGCGAAAATAAACACGTTAAATATAAACATACTTTATTTATGCCATCATAAGCACAAACATAATATCATTCATTCAATTATATTGTCATTTAACAATAAATACATTTTATGAGAATCATGGGAGCTAGTACCTGTGATACCAATAAGTAGATAACTACCTTGTATCTGGAGTGTAAGGATGCCAACACTAGAAGTTCTAAAGTATAGAAGCCGCTTATTACGAGGATACTGTACAATATCATTTCAATTATGTGGCAACTCTATTATAAATATTATGTACTCTGTTATTCCTATATTATCATAAAATAAATATTCAGTTGCTTTTTAGATGATAAAACTGTTATTAACATTAACCAAAAGATGTGAACTAAAAATATTCTTTCACACAGATAATTTCAATTCCACTCCATATTATAGCAAACACTCATCAGGTAAGATATACTCATTGCATAAGGTACTCTAGCCATTGAAACAAAAGCATTTCGCCTTTAACATTTTAAAGGTTCATCTTGAAGAAAACATGAAAAATAATGAATGTTTACAAAGTGGAAAAAATACTCATTTGTAAGACTAGATCATCATACATGCAACAAAAGCACTTTATTCTTAACTCCTGGAATATTACTATAACCATAATATAAAACGTTCATCTAGAAAACTAATATGCCAAGTTAAAATCCATTTGCATTTGTGCATTCCCTGCTTATGTGCATATTAAAAACATGATTTTTTAATAACTGATATACTTATTAATTTTTTTTTAACTTGCTCACAAATTAAAGAAAATGGAAACTCTGGTGAAACCGATATCAACTTGAGAAAGCAGCAGATTCAGCTGACACTTGTTTCAGCAGATATTGTTAAGTCTCTTACTTGACACAAGACAACGCGTGGGTTGGCAAATCTGCAAAATCTTTTAACTGCAATTCACATTTTTATGAAAAAGCTACTAAAGGTACTTTTAAAATTTACCCACCTAAATCTCAACAAATTACCTAATCTTAAACAATCAAAGGTGCTTAACAAAGTGCATTTGCAAGTTTGAAAAATCAAATATTAAAAACTATTAAATAGTGTAAAAAAAGCAATCTAGTTTTGAGGCTTCTTTTTCAAATCTCTAAGATAACAATCCACCACTTATGAAAATAAAAAATGCAAGCATTCATTGCGTGAATAGCAGTTTTTCTACATTTCTCATGGACAAAAATTTGCAACATATAAACGCAGATATCACAGTATTGCTATGTAGTACCATAGTATTTAAAAGGTTACAATATGTATAACCTTGATCACACAATGCCTTTTGTATATTTTTATACAATATAAAAACATAAAAATAAATACTAAATTAAAATTAAAATTCATTATTTAAGGCATTTATGGTATATATTTGTACAAACAATAAATTAGGAGTATAACGTAATAATCTGTACACGATATGTAACATGTCAATTTATAACAAATTTTTTATTTACTATCTCAAATAAAAATAAATATTACACTTGCATAATATAGTGGATTACATTGCTTCATCACCAAAACAGTACACATACCTTTATACCTTGAAATACAAAGATTACTAGTACTATACTTTGAGCATTTGCACATTTCTAAAATTTCCCAAAAAATATTTTGTTGATCTAACTTATTTGATTATCACTCTGTTTAAGACACAAATTTCTGCCATTTACCAATTACATACAAAACATCTTACAGTTGGAATTCTACATGACTGTTACCACTTCTGAATATGTTTCAACTCGGTTCCAACAATCAAACTTGGATTTGTCTTCAACTTACTGCTACAGTACTTTAATCTAAAGCACCAACATTTACTTCAGCATCGATTGCATACTATTATGCCTATTACACCTCTTTGTTATTGTTTTCCTCCACTCTCATACTTTCCTTGGCGTGAATTTATTTTACCCTTCTAGGAATTTCCAATTCAGGAAAATTGGAACCTACTACTAACCGAACGCCAAATATTTGATCACAGCTGTTCTTTGGCTGATAGATTGTCAGACACATTCTAGCACTGCTCTGATACTGCTAAAAAATCAGTACTGCTCATGATACTCATACATCATAATGGGGCTGTGTCCTTCAGTACTTGTTGCCCCTCTGGTCATGTTGCTGCTGCTTGTCACTAGTCCGTGCTCCGTCCCTGCCTAGCGGCGTACGGTCCCTGGCAGCCAGCTGCCCCACACTGGTGCCATAGTCCGTGAGGCTGCGCTCACGACCCGCCCTGGTCACTCCACTGTAGCCTCGAGACAGCTGCATTGCTATCACAGAGAAGTCACTGGTGGTGCGCTGCCTGGTGCTAGACCGGGCGGTGGAGGCTGCTGCCGGCGGTGTCCGGGCCGGGGAGAAGTCATAGGTCGCGGCCGTGGAGCTGCGGATGGCGGAGGAGGTCATGGCTGATGGGTTGGTCATTCTCTGGTAGGATGATGGAGAGCTCTGAGAACGGCTGCAAAACAACATGGTGATCTACGATCAATATGTCTAAATTCAAATCTCTGTTCTACAAAATTGTCATTGTGTAACAATATGAAACCTTTAGATGTTATACTAGAAGCTTGTGACCCCTAATCATGTATACAATCATCGGTAATATCGCCACTACATTTTTCCATCCTATGAAGTTTAGTAGAATTATCATATCAGAACGATTTCAAATTCTTCATTCCACAATGCACCCAGCAGGGTCTGCTGTACTCACCCTGCTGCTGTAGCTGCTGTCTGCTGTCTGGGGCTGCTGGCTGCTGCCTGCTGTGGTTGCCGTGACGATGCTGACATCATGCCGTACTTGCGTTTCAGCGCCTCGATCTCCTGGTCAATCTCCTACAACACAACACACGTCAATCTCAGGCCTCATCTCTCCAAGTGTCACCACCCAGATTGTTATTGCCAGGCTGAGGTTGGTTACAGGCTGTGGAAATTTTGTCTGTGCAATTGTATTGTGTTGTGATATTTAAAAAAAGTGACATCAACATTTTAAAATAAACGACATTTGATACTATCGGTAAAATATTTCCACTTTGTGGATAAAAGGGTTTGAATTATTGTACCAGCGTCTCGTACCATGGATTTTGTGCCATATACCTTGTAAACTTGGTAGTTAGTAAAGATAAAAGAACTGGCAAAAAAACCTATTGTCTTAATTAATCACAAAACATTAACACGCTTTTTCAATTGATCACACATTTAGTAAGTATAAAATGAATAATCAAAGATAATATTATGCATGACAAAAAAGTATGTCTATTGCTTGACCAGCAAATTAAAAAAAAAAATGAAACTATGGTACTACTGAATATCAAAATCATTGAAAGGAATTGAACACATAAAAGATTATGTATAAGAACATATACTGTTTAATGAATTATTTTCATGCGAATAATATTTTTATGGACACTTTCAATTTAGGTTCTATATGGGTTTACTTGAAAAAAATGTTGATTCATCAGATTTGGCGAACAATTTGGAAGTTAGACACTTTATATATCATGAAAATTAGTTCATTACTACATTACTAGGTTAAAGTAATTATGCTGGAGAGTTATTTGAGAATTATGTTAATGTTCAATGTTATGTCAATGTTATATTAATAGAATATTTAGATAAAAATATACACAACATTGAGACAGAAACTAAGTTCTTCCAAATGTACAATTTTACTAGTGCTTTAAGCAAATCCACTTCATGATGTGTTTTCCCTTTTATATATATATATATATTTTACACTACATAAAAAAAACTTTCAAAAAATCAATCTAAAAGCAAAGAAGTATCAATTGCATAATAAAAAAATGTCACTTATACACAATATCACCATCTTAGCCATTCTACATTCAATATACATATTTCAATTTACCAATTTTTTTAAGTTGACAGGAGCATTTTTCAAAATGACATATCCAGGTTTTGTTCCCTTCAAAATAAATGAATTATTCAAGATAAACTTATCAGTGATTAACATTGAAATTACAGTATTAGTAGTGCAAAAATTGTGTATGTACAAAAATAATTTACTACCTCATAATTATAAACAAATAAAAAAAAATACTCGCTATATATAAGCTTCTAGTTTTGTTTGTTTAAATTTAGTTGACTTAATCAAAGTTATCAGTGATTTGTAATTATTGGAAAATTCTCGACATAAAAATTAAGTTGTGCCAGATAAGAATGCAGCCAAACTATTTTCCTTTCACAAACTTTGTGCAACAAAAGTCCTGGTGTCTCATCATTCTTATCAAGCAAAATATTTCCTACAACAACACACAACAAATTTTATATAGATCACCCAAACATCATTGCACACGGAAACAAGAAACTTACTGCATCCTTTGGCCTTGACCTTTGTTCTGACGGTGACCTTTCAGCTGGTGACGAAACCTATTGAAGCATGCAGGGATTAAAGGTGGAGCCACATGCAATAAGGTGACAAAAGACCCACAACTGGTATAAGAGATAGACAGGTGAGCATTTAGAATTTAACGAATTCTTCACTAAAACTAGAGAAAACTACAATATACTTTTCTCAATTTGAAATAATGCATCCAAATTCTGCATTATCGTATTGATTTGAATGGAAATACTTTTAAGCAGTTTTTCTTAAATTCTAATTTATTGTATTCAATAGAAATATGTTCACCTTCCCATAAATGTACTATGTGTACACGAGTGTGATAGATAAATAATGACATACATATATACTGTAAATCATAAGTAAACTAAGCATGAACTTTTTCCAATTCCAGACGCTTAGAGTTTTATATTAAAACATGGTAAATTGTCTGCATGCCGCTTAAGTATCCTTCACCAACATGATACATGTTTAAGTTTAAAATGAGAAAGTAACTTAATGTACCAACTAATTTTGCTAAAATGCCATCACCTCTGATTAAAATTAACTAAGTTCCTCAACTAATTTGTTTTTAACTCACAAATAGGCTGAAAATGGCCTCCTAGTAAAATACAAAAAAAAAATTCAATGTAACCACAGGAAAATTACATCCTCTATATATGCTAGTAACTGAGCTGAAACATGCAGTAATACGGACGTACTTATAACATCATGGCTTACTTTGACTTCAATAAACTTTGCCTACTAAACTCTTTATTCATATAAAACAAGCACTTTGTATAGCAATATAAGCAATAATACCGAAAAAGACAAGCATGAAATGAAATAAATGGGATCACATGGCATTCTTTCTAACAGTGTCATTGTTCTGGCATGCTCAAGAATAACAAATGAAATCAAGAGGCATATCCATGACAAAGACGATGGGAAAAGGTAGGCTCAATTTGAAGAGGACACTGAAAGGTTTGGGGAAATATCACAATATAGCAAATTTGTCTGAGATTTTAGCAAATTTGATACTAGGCCCAAACTGTTATCATGGATCATCAACAGACACATTTTGCCATTTGGTTTGAGCCTACCCGCCATGCAAAGGACGCAAAATATGGATATGCCTCAATGTGAAATCTCTGACACTTGGAAAAGCACATTTGAAAAGACACTCGGCTGCGACGTGATTGGCTAACGTACCCGCTCCATGCGCTGTATGCGCTGGTGCTGTTCACGGTCCAGTGATGACGCCGGCGCGGCCGTGTGGGCGCTGATGTACGGCGTGTAGCTGGCACTCAGGTCACCACGGCGACTGAAACACAACGCAGATCTACGAATTACAAGATTTATTTCATATATTACAGTGTTAGATTTCGAGAGTCTTGTATCTTTTATAATTGACAGCAAAAAAATTGTGAATTCATGGCACAGTAGAGATGACTATGAGTATTTGATGTGCACTCAAGACTAATATAGAATAAGATGACTCAAAAATCAGAGGGTATACTTAGAATCTAAAAAAATCTTTAATTTGTATGTAAATAAAATTACTGGTCTTGAATAAGTACAATGTAGGTGGTTCATCTATTTTAATATTGCACTTGTAAAGGTGGTGAAAGTCCCATAAACATTTCTCTTTGAAAATTTGCCATTAGTAAGTGTTATAATGCATAAGCAACCAATATCTGAATGGAGTATTTTCCTCTCCATGAAGAAGTTCATTTATGTACTTATAACATTATTTTCATATTAATAGATCTACAGGTTAGAGGCAGGTTACATTGTTTATATATGTATTTAGTTCTATAGCGAAAAGATCGAGATCAAATTTATTGATCAATTGAAAGAAATGCAAATAATTGCTATTAGAATTGACGTCTGTTGAGTAAACACAATGATCAAGGTAGTTTTGATTTGTAAAGAAGTCAAATACATCTATTATTTTCTTTGATACTGAATATGTTTGCACACACTGAAAATAACTGTTTTTCAATTTTCTATTTTCACTGATGCATGTTCAAAAATGTATAATGAAAAAAAAAATGATTGTTTACACCATGTATTGTACATCAAATAATAAAATTGAAAAATAGTCTTACATTGAGCACAAGCGTCCCTGACTTACCTGAGGGTGGGTGAGAGGTAGGCCGACCGGTTGGAACTGGCTGGTGTCAGTTTGTACTTGTTGTCCAACTCTTCTCGCGCCCTCTCAATCTCAGACTTGGACTGATTTCGCGCCTGGTCAACCGATTCAGAAAATTGTTTGAGATCTTTTTACATTATATTTCTAAACTGAAGCTTGTTACTAGTATTTAAGTCACAAAACAGAATATTGCATGATGAAACTTGATTGTACATACATTGGATAAGCACATACACACAAACATCTTCCTTAAAAAAATTCAATGTTATTCAAAATTGAAATTTCATTTTAATTGTTATTCAAATTGCGGTAATCAATACATATAAAATTTTCAATGTTCATGAACTTCCATCACTATTGGACTTCCATAACTAATCAGAACAAATTGATGTGAAAGGACGAAATTCCATCCACCCAAAAAAAAACTGAAAGAAAAAACTGAATTCCTTCTGTACTCAAACTTGTTAACATTTTCAATACAATTGTACACAATTAGAAACTATATTCGTACAAATCCCATTGTGTCATTATCCCATATTAGAACAAAACAACTTCAAGTTAGACAAAGATGATTATCCTGATTAGAATTATGTTTCTGAACCACACAACTGACCTCTTGTTCATTTGCTGTATGTGCATGCTGAAACAATGGGGGCAACATGCCTTATATAACATCTTCATCTCACGCCTATACAGAATTAAGATAACATCTACCTGCCATGCAAACAATTAACAAAGACACTAAGTCTATCATCTTTAAAAATATAAGTTTTTTCCAATAAAGGCCTTCGCTCATTTCACAACTGGAGCCTGTAGACGAAGCAACACATATACATGTATTATAAACCTTCTTCCTATAATAAAGCATTAGAACTCACCTGCACAGCATCCCCCAACAAAAGGGCAGTGTCTTCGTCTAAGGAACTCGTCACCGAGTGAGAATCAATGTCATCCCTCTGGCCGCCGGCACCGCTGCGGTACGTCATTGCAGACGATCGGGTCAGTAGCGGGCTTTCAAAGCGAGGAGTCCTGAGTTGACAATATATATTATAATAAACTTCGTGCATTCAGCAGAAAAAAATCGTTTTACTTTGTGGAAGCCATGTATGAACGATGAGGTAGAAAACTTCAGTAAACTCAGAACCACTCAATATAAACCACCTCAAAAATTCGATAGGTAGTAAAATGCTGTTTTTAGCTTTAAATTTCAGAGGCAAGAGAAGGAAAAGCTCACCTGTATGGTGTGCGTCCTCTGCCGAAAGACTGCTGCGTGTGCTGCTGTGAGGACGTCGATGTCACCCCGTACAGGTCAAGCGTGGGACGCTGGGCCAAATACGGAGACGTGTATGCCGCGGACAGCGAGTAGGTGTGCTCAGGGGTGTGAGAACGCTGTGGTGATGAAGACAACAAGGAGGACGACGACAGGGACAGGTTGGCAGTGCTGTCTGTCTTCTGTTGCTGGTGCTTCTCTTCCTCTTTCTTGGTTGTTTTCAACAAGCCTTTCCGCTTCTTGACCAGATAGCTCTGTCTCTGTTTGGCAGTGAGAAAGCGAGCGAATATTGGAGCGTTGGGAACGTCCTCTGGTGACTGTGACCGCTCCTCCACTGATGATATGCTTCTGTTTGGACTCTCACTAAGAGATCTCATACTTGTGCTGCTGCCTTTGGATGTGGAGCTTAGGTATTTTGCCTTCTCATAGGCGTTCATCTCTCTTTGGCGCTCATACTTAAATGCCTCTTTGGCGGCTTCTCGTTGATATTTGGCAAACATTTTCTTCTTCTTGAAACTCTCTCTTTTCTTCTCAAGACGAAGAATCTTCTGGTCGATTTCCTCCTTTGACATCTCGAGTGTGGCTCTGTATTTTGCGAGATACTCTTTGCTCACCTGACTGAGACCTTCCTCTGGTGTGGTGTACTGCAGCAGCTTCACCTGGTCAAAGTCCCAAGTCGGCTCATCCAAATTGTGCAGGAGAATATCAGTCTGTCCAATGATGTAATTCAACTGTGCCTCCGCCAGTTCCACTTGAAACTTTGAAGGAATCACATCTTTTGAGAGCATGTCCAAGATGCGCTGTCTCTCCCTTCTCAACCTCTCCAGTTCGTCATCATACTCAGTGAATGTGAAGTCGGTACCAATAGATTCATCTCTCATTTCACTGTTGGCAGGAGAATGAGCCCTGCCCAGAGAGCTGACACTGACACTATCGGCACTTCTGTTCCTCCGATGCGGCAGTGGAGATCGAGCTAGGCTGATGTCAGTCTCTGTAATGATAGACAAGTCATCTGTCGATGTCCCAAAGCTAACACCTTTTGATCTGCTTATCAATGCACTTTCCTTCTCTTCAGATGGCCTTTTTGTTGTTTCTTCATTATCATATTGAGTACTAGATGTGCTTAGTGTTCGATTTGCACTTCTTTCAACACCCTCTAAGTTTCCACCTTCTACAAGTCTTTTGATAGTCTTGTACCTTTCAATAATACTGGAGATGTCTTGAGATTCTTGATTTCTAACTGGGGATGAGGTGCGATTCTGACTTCCATCCTTAGCGGACTTCTTCCTGTCTTGTTCTTCCTGACTTCTAAGCTGGGCCTGATCTTGGTCCTTCGGCACAGGGGACAACACATTAAGGTCATCTTCATCCCACTGTGTGGATACAGATGCAGCCCTACTTGCTGGCCTCTCGAGGCTGCCTGGAAGTGAATCAGCATCATCATACTGTGTAGAAGTTGTTCTGCTTCTAGGTCGTTGCTTGACTTTGTCTGTTGGAGTTTCCTTACTTTGAGGACGTGGTGGCCGACCTGTTTCCTTTGATCTTTCCATAGCTTTCCTGAGTATTTCTTCCACATCAATTTTTTCTTCTGTTGATTCTTCTTGCTTATCATCATTTGCTGTTTCCTTCTTGTTTTCAGAAGTCTCCTTATTTATTGATTTTACATCCTCTTTCATCAAAGCTTCCACTTCTCTATCTGCTAATAGTGACTCATTCATAGAACTCAGTGGTGTACTACCTTGAGCCGAAATCTGTGCACTTTGAGTTGTACTGTCTGCATTTGACGTCTGTTCATCATCAAGTCCCATTTCTTTGGCAGCTTGCTTTTCACTTTCTGCCAACAATTCTTTAGTCCGTTTCATTATTTCATCTTCTGTGTCTTCTTTATCAGTAATCTCATCTTTATCATTCTTGGAAAAGCCTTCTTCGTGTTGTTGTACAGAATCATTACTTATTAATCCATTTTCCTCTTCATTACTTTCTTGCAAATCTGTCTTGGTATATTCATCGTTGACAGGTTGTTTAATAACCGTATCATCATCATTTGTTTTGAGAAGTGTATTTCTATTAGAATCTAGATCTTCATCAGTATTGCCCACACTATCACTGATAATTTCATCTTCTGCCAAAGTAGTTGTTTCTTTGCTACCATCATCTACACCTTTGCTATTCTCAGTAATGTCCAGGTCTGTTGTTTGAGGTAAATCTTCATTGTTAACGTTTGATATGATTTCTTTTTCGATCTGGTCAATAGTATCTGACGTACTATCTCTATGTTGACTATTTTTTGTAGGTTTATCGAGGGCATTATTTTCAACTTCTGCATCAGATTCAGCATTTTTCTCTACAGAACTTGCTAGAGTCTCCCTGGTTTCTGATATTTCATAATTTACACTATCTTCCAGGGGTTGTTGAACTTCAGGTGCACTTGCGATGATTTCAGCTTCATTTGGTATATCTTCCTCACTAACTTTAGCTCCTGGAAGTACTTGGAATTCCAGAAGCAGAGTGTCTGTGGGTGGATTGCTATCTGTTCTACTCCTGTTTGATACTAATTGCTCCTGTGATGGATCCTCAGCGCTTTCCTCAGTAACAATACTTAGTTCTCCTAAATCAAGAGAAGTTTCAGTTGTTAAAATCTCGCCCAATGCATTATCTTCCATTCTGTCTTCAGCTTTAGCTTTGTCTTTTACATCATAAGGTTCTGTCCTTTCAGGTTGTTTATGTTCTTGCTGGTCTTTCACAGCCACAGTAGAATCAATATTTGTAGAAGTATGCGTTTGACTCTCTTCCATTCTGATTCTAGTAATTCTTTCGATTTCCACTTCTCTAATAGTGCGTTCTGATCTGGTTTCATCATCAGACATCACATTTTCTGTCTCACCATTATCTGAAGCATTCAATGGTTGTCTTGTGTTGCTAGCATCTAGATCAGCATCAGACGAAGACAACCAATTGTCACCAGATTCAGAAGCTAATGAAGACACTGACACTGATGACCCAAGCTGATCTGCAGAAAATTCAGGTTTCTTCTTCTTAATATCTTTCCTCTTCTTGATGCTGTCTTCTCTATCAGTTTTGGATTTGGCAAATAATGCCATAAGCCTTTCATGCTCTTTGCGTAGTTCTGCAAGTTTGGGGTCATTGAAATTGTACTCTGGTGCACTATCTGTGCTTAAATCAGAAGTACTTCTAGGTTTGCGCTCTTCTTTCTTCTCAGAGGATTTATCTTTGTTCTTTGCAAATTCTGGGGGGAATAACTCCTCTTCATCAGAAGATAATGACACATCATAATAAGAGAGCATCGACCTTCCTGCCTGAATTGCAATAGAGAGAGAATTGTTTGAAGCTGGAGTAGCATCTATGGATTCTAGTGCACTCTCCTTAGGAACAACGCTTGCATCAGTAGACTCTGCTATGACATGAATGCTTTGATTAGCTTCTGGTGATTCTGCTCTCTCAACATTCGCACTGAATTCAAAGCCATCATCAAATTCTATTGGGCTGTACCTTGGAGGACTTGGGTTAACACCAGTATCTACTAACTCTTGCGTTTGTGTTCTCTCAGTCTCAGTTTGTATTGCAATGGGAGAGGCAGCTCGGTTTTCAGTTTGGGTGTCACTGGAATCAACACCGAGAGCATGAGATGTCTGAGTCTCGATCACTCTCCTTTCATCCTGTGTCTGGGTTTCTATGACCCTAACTTGTGGATAGGTTTGTGTCTCAATGCTTCTTGGTGCTTCTCTGTTGGAACCATCTAATGACATCAAAGATCCCCTGATACTTCCTGGATGGCTGAGTATGTACTGTCCTCCACCAATAGGGACCCAGATGGGAGGTTGGTCCATACCAATGGATGTCAAGTTAGGCTGACTAGATGCCTCTCTGTGTAACAATTCCGCTGGTGAGGAGCCAGTCTGAGTGGAAGTAGTAGCTGCTTGCGTGGCAACATCCAATTCAGATTTCCAGTGCTCAATGTCAGACCTTTGTTGCTCGGAATATGATGGTATAGTTGTTGGAAGAAAGGAGTTGCTTGATGGCTTTTCAACACCTGTGACATGACCCACAGGCCTACTCCTAGCACCTTGGTCTTGCGAATCATTATCATTTTCTTCAGGAGTAGGTGATGATGTATGAAGAGGAATGTCTGCGGTTTCTCCAATAACTGTCTGGTCTGGACTTTGCAGATCTTCTGCATCGATCATAATGTCAATTTCAATTTTTCTTGTTGGTCCTATAATTTGTGAGCCTTGTTCTTTGGCTTCTTTAGATAAGATTAATTTCATTTCACCTGAGGACTCTTTGGTAACGTTTCCTGTTGATGGTGTCATATTAAACGATTGTTGATTGGAGGTTGAAAATTGAGGTGATGATTCAAATTCGTTGACATCAATTCCTATGGATGATGCAATCTCTTCTGCAGACTCTTCTGTTTGTGTAGAAATTTCAGATAACTGAGGCGTCCACCATGGTCTAGCAGATAAATCATCCCTTTGAACAGAAGAATCTGAATCAGCAGGGATAACAGCAGCAGATGCAGCACTGGCTATCTTTTCTCTGGCTTCTCCAATTTCCTTGGCGATTTTCGTCAAATCTACACCTTCTGTGTCAAGGTTCTGTACTGGAGACACAGCAGATATTCGAGTCTGAGCAGCATCAGATTCAAGGTGATGAACTGGAATTGATGTGCCCTCAACTGGTTCGTTGATATCAACAATAGAAATTTCAGTCTGAGAACCCATTCCCCTTCTAAGTGTTGCTAGAGCCTGTTCCAATAGAGCTGTTGTTTCATTATACCCTTCACTCACTTCAGATGTATCTATGTCTCTTTCTTCACTGAGGTATCTATCAACTTTAGCATAGCCTTCGTCATCAAATGGAATTGGCGATGTTTGCGTATCAATGGTTTCCACTGAGTGTGCTGATGCCAATGTCCGTCCTTGTGCTAAATTTTCAGTAGAGTCACCAGCAGCGCTGTCCACTTGAGAACTAATAGCTTCTGTCTGTGTCTCCATTTCACACACTGCTTTACTTGGCTCCACCTCCTGAACGGTGCCAGCCTTCTGGACTTCTTCCAGCGAGCCGGAAGTCTGAATAGAAACTTCTAACATTGATGGCCTCTTGGAACCATTGCTTGGAGTGCTGCCTGCAGAGCTGTTCTCTTCTGGACACAGAGTGTCATTGCTGCCTTTCGAGACACTTTTATTTTCGTGCTGGTCACCTTCTGATCGATCTCCCCAAGAGACCCTCTTAGATTTGTCCACATACTTCTTCTGTCTTTTCTTCACCACCACTTCTTGACCATCTGCAAGCTTTACTGTGACTGTAGCACTACCATCTGGTGGCAAACTCGTCACTGGTGTGGCCTCATTCACAGGCAGTGAGCTACTGTCCTCTTCCTCAGAAGGAGGAGATCCAGGCATGCTATTGAAAACAGTTTCTGGTGTTAGCTCTGGCTCGTTATCAATCTCACTGAACTTGGATTCATCAAGAGATCTGGATCGCTGTCTCATGCCCAGCTCACTTTCCTTGGGCAATGCCAGCACATCGGCTGACACTGATCGCTCAGTAAGGGGTATTAGGTCGTCCATATGAGGATGGTCCTTGGCACACATGGGCTCTGAAATGGCACTGAGTTTGTGGCTTTGGTCCCTCTCACTCTGTGTCTGTCCCACCCGATCCTCACTGAGAGAATGGGTCATGAATACGTAGGTGAAACTGTCAGTGCTACCATGGCGCTCTATTTCACATTGCAACGTTCCACAATCAATGGAGTGGCTTCGCTGATCTTTTACCCACCGTTCATTTCCGACTTCAATGTCAGTAGTAGAGAGTGAGTGGAACGGAAAGTTGTAGAAGCGGTTCATCCATTGCTCGCGCAGTTCATTCACACTATCATCAACCACTTCAGGCATGTCAGAAACAGCTTCAATCCATGCCATACTGTCAAACCTGCCATGGCCATGCTCTATCAGCTCTGAAATGTCAGTCGAGGATGACGAGGCTGAATAAGAAACACTTAAATCACCAATTTCGCCTGGACTGAGAGGGCGGTTGTGGTCAATGTGAGCATCCTGTGAGCCCCAAACATCACTAGCAGGAGCCTTCAATTGAGCATTGTTAATTTCACCTGATGGAGAGCTATCACCTGAGATGAACATCCTATCTCCAGATTCAGAGTAGTCTTCCTCAGAATTTGAATTCTCGCCTTCTAGAGCTCTCTTTTCTCTGTTCAGGATTTCCAGTTGCCTCATGATATCCATGCTTCCAGTGTCTGGAGATGCCCGGTTATCCAAGTCCAGATCATCTTCATTTGTGTAATCATCAACATTATTATCGTTTTCTGATGAACTGTCATCACCACGAGCTGCATCCTGTGATTCTGTGACCGTTAGATCTTTGAAGGTGGGCAGAAGATCTTCCATCATTTCTCCCTGGCTTCCAACTAGCTCTTTCATACTTTCAGTCATTTTACCCATCATTTCCTGCTTCTCATCAAGCTGCATTGTCCTTGTTCTTCCTTCCGATCCTACAGTGGCAGATCTTTCTCTTCTAGGAGAAGTCCTAAGATCAAAATCGTCTTCATCTTGGCCACTTATATTAAGGGACTTTTCTCTTCTAGGTGATTTCTTATCATTGTTATCGGTGTCTGTACTCTTTGATAATTTTTCACCATGCTGGATATCGTCTTCTTTGTCCCCATCATTGTATGTACTCTCACTTTTTTCAGATTTATTAGTTACTGATTGGGATTTTGTATCTATAACTGTATCAACAGAGCTACTCCCACCACTTTTACCTCGGTCATCTTCACTAGATCCTTCTGTGTTATCCGATTGCACAGTTAATGTCTCTGTGGTTTCTAATGATTCTGATTTAGATCTTGAGGCAGAATCACGTGTTGACTGGTCAGGTGAAACAAGATCCTTGGCTTCAGTTATTGTAATGGTGATTGCTTCAGCTTCGCTTTCTGACAATGGCTTGCCAAGATTTTCACCTTCAGATACATCAACATCTTTGGATAAATCATCAGCAATATCTTCAGAAGAATTGTGCTGATCGTGACCCTTTTCTACAGATTCATCTGATGAACTATGTACTTCCTGACTTTCATCCTTCTTCTCTTGAGTCTTTTTTGAAGACACCGACGCTTGATTACTATCCTCAGAGCTATCAGTTTCTCTATTTGAATCCTCCCCAGATGTAGCAATTTCATCAGTGCGATTTGCAGATTTCTCAACAGCATCGGTTGTACTTGTATCACTCGAAATGCCTCCTGCAGCTTCAGAAATTCCAGACGCAATATCAGCAGGCTCAGTCACATCAACAGGTCTATTTTCATTATCCTCCTTAGAATCTTCATGCTCATCTTCCATGTTTTCTTTGCCTGTTCTTTGACTTGAATCAATAACTTCAATTGGTATTCTGGCAATGAGGCCTCTTGCGTTCCTCTGAGGCAGAGGGCGGTCTTCCGGCTCTTTGGCATCATAGTCCACCACTTCCACAACCTAGAGGGACAAAAAACACCACTTATTTCCTATATTGCTTCAAATTTTAGATTTATGCTTGGCATATTAGCAGTGATTTTATTCTCAATTCAAAACCACGTGTAAAAACTATTTATAAAAGTTCCTATTGGACCAGTGCCAATTACCGTATACGACCATCCAAGCGCGTTTAATTGAAATTTTCTCAAACTGAAGGGTGGGCTGTTACACCAGAGTGCAGTTACTACCTAATTCTTAAGGGCATTTAAGAAAAAGAGGGGGGAGTGCTGTTATGTGAGGGTGGGCACTACGATGGTCGTATGGAATTTACCACATAAGCAGTAATCTAGATACAAACTTAGAGAACACATAACCAGTAACATCATTCTGGATTCAAAATCACATATAAAAACAGTTCACCCAAGTCTGACTGACCTGGGACTCCTTGACGGGCATGCGGTCCCCGGGCTGGCGCGGCTTCTCCTCCCACGGCTGCACCTTGATTTGGATGGCTGCGTGGCGGAGCGCCGCCTGCTGCGGGTGCTGGGGCTGCTCCGCGAGCACGAGGCGACCACGTGCCGTCTGGCCCGGGGGTGTGAGCGGCTGCAGACCCACAACCTGCAATACGGCAATGGTAGAACGGATTGCATTTTAGACTGTTTAACCAAACACCTTGACTCTGAAGGATTGAGAGATGAGATGAGTTCAGACACATGTAATTTCCATGAGGTAGAACGGCTTGCATTTTAGACTGTTTAATACACAGAACCAAACACCTTGACTCTTTGAGGATGTGAGGGATTGAGAAATATACAAGGAATTGGGTACATGTAATTTTCATGAGCAACATAATCCATCATATTACATTATATTACATATCACATTAAAATCACATTTGAGAGAGTGAAGGAGCTGTGACGGCCAACAGAGAGCCAGACTCTTGGTACATGTACAAGAGCCATGTGTCTCACTCTACGAGAGGTTGACCTTTTCTTAATCTAATACGAAGTACGAATTTATTATAATGATTGAGTTATAACACTCAATTCTACTCTCACTGTTCTGCCAAGCAAGCTCCTTGTACTGACATAGCTGAAGAGCCATCTTCCATTTGACTATATCAAGTGGCCTTGACGGGACTCGAACTCACGACCCCAAGGTTGTGAGACCAGAATGATACCATCATCCCAAGCAGCGGGCTGTCAATAAACTGGTAAGGAGCTTGCTTGGTAGAACAGTGAGAGTATAATTGAATTCACAAGCAAACTTGGGAAAAATATACATACAGTTTATAGTTATAACACTAATCACAATGTTCATACAGTATTTTCTAACTTCTGATAACGATCCATGTGCCATACCTGGTAGTCCTGGTCGAGCTTGGCCCCGCCTCCGCCGGGCAGCACCTTGAGCGTGGCGGCCGTGCCCAGCACCAGGTCGTGCGTGGCCTCGCTCAGGTCCGGCGACGGTGACCGCCGGTCATTCCCGCGCTGTGGCAGCGGCTCCACATCGAACCCGATGATGCGCGTGTCCTTGAAGTCGGCCGGCTTGCGGTGAGTGGAGGAGCTGGGGGCGGCGCCGTCATGGGGAGGAGGCAGGTCGGCCGGCTGCGGCTGGGAGGACGGAGACTCGGGGGAGGGCAGTGGTGAGGCCGGCACCTGGGGGATAGGAGAGATAGATGTAGTCATTTCAAGGTTCCTATGTATGTTGTGCTTTGAAATTCAATGACTTTTCTAGACTCGGTGAGAATCCTGCACTTCTTATGTTTTTTTCTGATTTGTCTTTGTGAGTTATTAATATATGACTGACCCTCTTTTAAAATTGCATATTGGTATGACCATTAGTGGATAGTTGAGCCTGTATTCACTGCTTACACTTTTACTGATATATGTCTTTGCGAGTCATTTATATATGACTGACTGACTTTCTTCTAAAATTGCATATTGGTATGACGATCAGTGGTACCTGCGGCATGACTGCGGCTGGCTGTGTGGGGGCAGCAGACAGGTCAATGACGGTGGTGGGCGACTCGGTCAGACTGTCCAATGAGGTGGAGGACGCGCCGGCACCGCCCAGCCGGGTGGGGAGGCCACCAGCATGCTGAAGGTGATCGTGAGGCAGTGTTAAACTATTCATGGCTTTATTACATAATTACACTATTTGCAAGTCATTGGGTATCTAGATGTACTAGGCCTTTGTATGTATTGAGTTTAGAAATGTTTCATTTCAAAAAGAACAGGATTTGGTGTTGTAAATTGTAACGTACACCCTTTCCCACAATAGATAAATGATAAGAATCTTGGGTGTATTTAACAAGATCAATGTACATTGCTACTTTGATGTATATTACACATTAACTATTGACGTCAAGGTATGTATTTTTGTCACAAATCAATTTTCTTTTCATTAATCATTATTATCATTTACATTAATAATACTAGACAGACCAACCCAATAGGACAATAAATAAGACTCATATATAAATTCAAAGAAATTTTTATAGATTCGATTATATCATTAATATGCATACTTTATTCGTACACTAGTCATCCATAAGGAGGATTAATCTCAGTAAACACAATCATATCAATGCGCCACGGAGACGGTTACATATGAATGCAACCAATCCATTGAACAATAATGGGCAGATAATGAGCATTCTTTGTATCACAAATCCCTATAGTCCAAATAACACAACTACTTCTTTATCCTGAAAGCACACGCTTAAGCTCTAATCTTCATATCCATGAAATTATTCACATGTCTGCATTATTCCTATACAAAATATGTAGCGGATTCAAGTACGAATGCATGCCTAATCAATTACACTCCTTATATTCTTTAAATCCAAGAATTAATATCATAACGAGCACATTATCTCAAGTTACTTTGTTCAACACATTTAAACTAACAATACAAATTGCAAGTCGAAAGTTGTCAAAATCAGAATGATTGAAAAATTCTCTATAATAAAAGTGGAAATTAAGAATTTTGAATATTTAGCAAACAGGTCTCATATCAGTTTTAACATTCACATCCTCAATGTGTTAATTTTCTTCAGAATATCACTTGCCACACTAACCTTTTGATAACTATGAACATTACAAAAGGACCCAGCCACATTGTCCAATTGATTTATACTTCCAATAGTCATAAAGAAGCAATATATCTTTATTATGAATTGATTGTACCACAATACAATTTTAGTGTTACAGTTTAATTTGTAATGCTTTATTACCTATCATTTGTGTTCCACGATACAAGAAAAATATTGATAGAATTGTCGCTTGCAATGATAATCCTAGTCTATATGGAAAAATCTGGCATGGAATTCATTTAATCATCTCTATAATAACCTTATTGAGATGGAAAAAAATATTCATCTAATGCTAATGTCATCTAATGTCTTCTGCACACTTTAAAAAAAATCACTTATCAGACTACTTTTTTGATCCGCTATGACACTACAATAATCCATGTATCCATAAAACTAAAAACAACTGTCAAAGCGTTTTGTGTTAGACTCTATCAATCTCCAACTGAGCGGTTGTGCCATATCTATGCACGGATTACATGATACCTGACAAACAGGCAACGGTGCCAAGCCAGGACTCCCAATATTTACTCTACCTCTACCAAACCGTGACCCAGCAAGATTTCTTCTAACGTTCTTCAAATAAGGATAAACAGTTGTCATTTTTGATGAAGAATTTACATAATGTTCATTCTCTATATTTGGGCGCTGCACAATACTCATGTCGAGTATGTAACATTTATCTTCAGCTGAAGGGAGTCATGTTTCAAGTATTGGGCCTCCTAAATTTCAAGGTATAGGTTTAATCAATGGGAGAGTATATCATTTGAGATCAGATATAAGCAGAATGTATACTAATATATGAATATGAGATGATAGCATTATATAGCTGTGACAACCATACCCATAAAGGATTTATAAAACGCTCCCCTGTTATGATTTATTTAAAATTTTCTTTAGTTAAGCAGATTTATATATTTCACTGTTCTAATAAGGTGGTTCTAAATTAACCATAAACAATTTCCAGTAAACATATTTTAAGATATAAACGCCAACGCATTGCTGCAGTCTATCCACATATCGACTTGAAAGTATTATAGACGCTATAGCTACATAAGTCTACAATAACACTTACAATATACAAATAATAGGTACAAATGTAACATGGAACCAATACGCAAATTTGCAAATTCATATTTAATAGCTGAAGTCACTTGTCTCCTCAAATGCACTAATACTTTTTAAAAACTTAATAGCAAACAAAATGTTGATTCCTGTAATTAACCTATATATGGATTTAGGAATAATCCTTGCTCCAAGTAAACATTTTGTTAAGTTTGTCTACATTGAGTAAATTCACTGAGTATGAGGTGGTATAACCTAGTTTTACGATGACATTTTCACGAGAAGATGTAAACTTTCAATTCAAAACAAAACCTTGAACATTATCTGCCTTGCACAAATATTCTTATGAAAGTAAACACAAAATACAATAGGTGTGCATTATTTAGTTTCCAGCCTTTTACTACGAAATGCTAATAAAACTGTTAGAGTCCCAGCCTGCCTGCAAAGGTGCACATCATGGCATTTACACAGCAACTTTAACTGCTACAAGGCAATAGACAAATAGAAAAGATGTAAAAATACTTTTTGAATACTTACGTTTTGTTCAGCATTTTCTGCGGTACTTTCCATTTGATCCTGCTCATTTTCTGAAAAATGAGAACATTGTTTGCGTTTAGATAAAACACAAATTCAATATCACTTGTGCGTTAATGATCCATTATCACAAGGCATGGTATTCCTGTGAAATTAATAAGTATAAACACGATATCCATTTTGTATATTGCTTTTTAATATCCATTATACAAAGTGGCTTTGCATCCCTCATTAGGCTATCTTCTATGTGTCAATAATTAACGGCGATGAACACATCACAAGGTAAAATGCATTAATTAAAACCTACTCAGTTAGTTATTCTGGTCCGCCTTTTGCACACATTCGTCTGTGTGAATGGCGATCTTGTAAAATGGATTCAGTGGGGTTCCTTTAGTGGCACCATTTACATGTATATATTACCATTTATCAACTCTGTTGTGCTAAAACATGAACAGGCAATCAATAGATTCCTGAGCTACTTTACCCATATACACTGCTTTTGTGTATTATCAACAAAAAGTGGATATAGATACACAGCATTTTAGAGCTCATGGTGTTAGATTTCACTTTTATGTATACTCATGTAATTAGGCAAACTGCTGATATGGTAGACAGTTTAGAATTTGAGATTAATTTCAACTGTAAAGCCTTTACTAAAATGTTGATAAAACTTGAAATTAATACTTTGATGTCTCCTATATGATAAAAATCTTCACAATCTTTTGAGAGATTTTGAATCTGTTTCTTTATACATTTTTTTGAAGTTTTCACTTCCGACAGTTCAAAGCAAAACCAGGATATAATCTGAGACTTGAAAAATAAATAAAAAAGTAAATTTCTATAATAATAAATTGTTGTTGAAAATGTTAAATTTTGAGATATAAATCTAATTTAAGATAAAGAAAAAAGAATTAGCAGAGAAAATTAATGTAAGAATATGTAACCATGTAATTGATGCAAGTGAAAGCTTCGCCACATATTCATATATTGAGACACATTTCATACAATTAACAACATAAGAATAATAAAATACCATTCATATTTAACATATGTATCCATTCCATAATAATAAATACTAATAATTGATAAAAGCTGTCACAATAATTATTGACAATAACTGCAATTATCACCCATGAATAAGTAAACCTGTCAATCATTCAACATTGCATTGAGTAAAAAGAACCTATAGTTATCAGACATTTTGGAAAATAAAGTTAAAGTTAATCATAATCTTTGCAGCTTAGTGCTTTTTGACTTAAAAACTATATCATAGTCTAAATAAGCATTCTATTTTCAATAGATAATAATAATGTTTTAAAATACCGAAATATTATCAAATTGATTAAAACATTAAAAATAGTATGGAAACACCTTAGATTATGAAGATGGCTCATGTCCCATTTTATCATGCCAAATCCTTTTTCATTTTATAAATTCTATGGACAAACTAATAAAGTTCTTCATGCATATTTGGGCACTTATTCGTGTGCTAAATTATTATTCATGCCTCTTCACATAAAAGATACAATAAGTAATTGTCACCTTTCAGTGTTAATCAATACCTGACCAGGTGCTAATTGCTCATTTATATGTTTGCTGTTTTTGTGACTATAATCGTTCAAAATATATACCTACAAGTAACAAACAATTCACTCAAATTTCTTTGCATGATTTCCATTAAAAATGTCTTAATGTTTTTGGGAAAACTATTAATATGGTTATATTGAGCAGTACCTATATTTTCATAAACTAAAATGCTCAAAAATAAAGTTTTTACTTTGTCCTGATAAGTGATTCCTCATGGTTTAATGTTTTAGCACATTTCAAATATGATAGTTATTTTCACAAAATACTAAAAAAGCTCTAGTGCTTGCAATGTACTAGAGGTTGTTGAGCAAATGATGAAAAAGCAGTTAAAGTTCATCAAAAATTCCTACACCTAATTTACTTTTTCTAAATATTTCAAATACAGTTCTAGAACATGTTGAAACCTTATAAAATGTACAAAAGCAAAGGGTGTGCCACTTAAACCTTTCTAGTATGTCAATTACCATAGTTCCCATGGAAAACAACCCAACAAACCAAGAAAACATCTACTTCTATTCAGCTGAAACAGACTTTCCAATAGTAAGCTAAAGCAGATATTCATAATCGAGTGCAACAATACTTCCATGATAGCATTTGAAACAAAATTCTAACCCACTATAAAAGATAATACAGTAAATATAAAGAACAGCCAGGACAGCAAAAGTGAACTTGTGCCATAAACCAAGTGATTGTAGGGAACAGGCGTGAAAAGACGGCAACCGACCTGCAGATTCTCCGCCCTGTGGCGATGCACCAAGCGGTGGCTCAGGTGAAGTTTCAAAGGGAAACTCATCAAGCTGCATTGAGCCTGCCTGGTGGCTGGGAAGGCTGCTGATGCTGTCTGTTAGAAATGGTGCACGGACAACGGTAAAAGTGTGCATGCTACATACATGTAGAAAGAGCTTGGAACACTCACCGAAAGTGATCAATTTTGACATATAAATGTCAGTTTCTTGGATTGAATAAGAATTGGCTCATTATTGCAGTTAACAATACCATGATAGTTGCTGTTCAGCATATGATGATGAGCCTTGAGCTTTCTATCGGTGAATGTTTCAGAGTCCGACTTGCTTACATTGCAAAAAGCTGAAGAAGCATTTTGGTGTCAATGTTATGCAAAGCATTGCTTAGTTAGAAAATTCCTCCATAGTAAGAAAAAGTAAATATAAATTTAGATAGCAGAGCTCTTCAGTAAAGCCTGCATAACTGACATCACCTATATTCTTTCTAGATAAACAATAAGATAATAAAAGCAAAATTGATCCAAATAGGTTCGTAGGAACAGTTTAAAAAAGCATTACCTATTGTTCTATTAATCACATTCGATTATTTTCACATTTTGAGCAGTTAACAATGCAAGCAACTCTACAACTCTAGAATAAATCAGACAGCCTTTAAGATGTTAAAACAGTGATGAATGTCACGGATGTAAGCACAATTGTAACATTTTATCAGATCTTTGAAGGATTTTTATCACAATGAAATGAAAAAAAGTTCAGCTATTTATTACCATAAGATTATTACTGATAGCTAATTTGTTAGACAATAGGACGCCACTCTAGATGATAAAGTTTAATCGTTAATGGAAGACAGTGTTACATTTCAAGTTACAGTAAAATCATACAAATTGAAATAAGGCTGTCTGATTTGCAAAGAACAGAAAAAATATGGGAAAAAGTGACAACAAATTGTTTTAGTTGATATAATTTTTTAGACATACATGTTTGATTTAATGTTGTTTAAATTTAAATAATGGCAAAACATTATAAAAAAATAGAATACATAAAGATAATGCATATGATATATGTTATATCATACGATTTCTGAAAGAAGACAAGTAAATTCTCAACCAAAACAAATAAAAATTGCATTATTCAATTGGCCATCTGATCATTTCGGCAACTTGGCATTGACATATTGGTGATAAGTAATGCTACAATACATCGTTAAATATTCATTAAATAGCATTTTGATATAACTTAGTTACTGATATGTCATATGGCTTAACTTAACACTGCTGATATATAAATGGTAATGTTGGATAGCCATATGTAATTTGCTTGTATTTCAATATACAAATCAAAGGAAATATTTTATGGGGAGCAATTTCAATATTTGTTTTTCAATATTCTATTGAGAATTCACCTTCTGATAATTGTGCCACATTTATTTTAAGAAGACAAAGTTAATCATCTTTTGAAAATGGTCACATAACAGCGAGGGATCGTTCAAATAACATAGTGGGATGGATTAGTATAACATTGATTATTTTGTGAGGTAACTACTTTGCATCCTTCAATATTAGGCAAACAAGCATATGCATTGTGAACAAATGAAACAACAAAAATGGAAAGGAAAGGAAAAAAATTAAAACAACAACAATGTAGAAAAATAGAATAAAGCGTCAAAAACTTACCTTGAGGCACTTGTTGATCATCCTCAGTCATCAGTGCTTCACGACGCTCACGCTCCAGAGCCTCGATCTTCTCTAGCATCTCTCTGTCAGTGCTGCTGGCGCCCTCACGTAACAGCTCATTCATGATCTGATCCATGGCTGCTGAAGGGTCAGTCTCAGCCTCATGGATATCTTCTTGGGCCTCATTATCAACGCCAAGGTAGCGTTTAATGTCTTCTTCACTGATGTCGGGATCATTGTCACTGTCATGCTTCTTGCCATCATCTTGGTTAGCTTGTTTTGGTGATTGGGTGAAATGGTCAGTATTGTCATCTTCATTACCGTCACCTATTCTGAACTTCACATCATCATCTAGCTTATCAAGCTCCTGACTTAGTTCAATTTCATCATCATCCAACTCATGATCAGAATCTGGAGCATTGGCCACCATAGATGATGACTTCTTCATGGGTTGTTGGACTACAGGCAGTTGAAGGCTACCATCATCAATGCTAGATGGGACATCTTCACCAGGTTCTGGCTGACCGTCTAGCTCAGCTATTTCAGCATCTAACTCATCCTCACTATGCTCATCCTCAGCAGAAATCTGTACCATTGTAGACAAATTGCTGTCTTGGTGTTTCAATTTAGGGAATTTGTTTGGGAGAGCACTCTCTAATTCATCAATGTCCCCATCTTCAGCTGAGTGAGCACCTTCTTCATCTTCATTGCCAACCTCCTCAGAAATGTTATTTTCAAGCGCTGTCTCATCATAATTTGTCTTAAACATTGGATTTTGAAGGCCATTGGTCTGTTGTTGATCAACTACATCATTACTGTTAGGTTTATCAATGCTCTCATCTCGGTTATCAATGCTCTCATCTCGGTCTTTCTCTTCGGCTTGTTCTTCCGTCTTCGATGCCTTGCTCGTCTTGTACTGGGTGCCATCTTTTTCAATCTCAGCCTCCATCAAGTCCAGCTCACTATCATTCAGCATTGTAGTTCCAGACACACTTAAATTTGCAGCATTGCTCTGCCTCTTTTTCTTCTTCTTTGGTCGTGGTTCTGGAGCTTTAAAGTGAACCACTTCAAATGAGCCATGATCCACACCTTCACCATTTTGAGATTCAATTCCATCCATTGGGCCAAACAACATCTCATCATCTTCATTCATGAGATGTAGAGTGGATTTACGAAGACTGGATGATGTTGAGCCAGCTGGTTGTAGACTAGGCTCCATGACCCCGGCTCTGAGCTCTGACTCCGACCTTGCCCTGTATCTGGGAGACTGTGGGGGAGTGTCGTGCTGACCTGTGTAGTCATCAAAGCGGGAAGAAGATGACACATGATTCTCAGACTTGGATCGGTCCTCCTTCGAAATTGGCCTTAAGTGGTTGCCGTTGTTGTCTGGTACTGATTGATCATCAGGCTTGAGATCTCCTAAGTCTGCTGCCATGGCAGCACTCGCACCTGAGAGTTCCAATGGGTCAAGTAAAACAGAATCATTTCTACTGTTATCCAAAGTGTCATCAAATCTCTCACTTTCCCTTGGCGAAAATACTGACGTGCCATAGCCTTCATCGAAACTCAGATCCGTGGCCGTGGACACACAGAGCTTTGAATCAAGATCACCAGGTCCGCCTTGGTCCCTATGGGCCTGACCATGCTTTCTAGGCGGCTTTGCTGACTTGTGCTGCTCATCATCACTGCTGGAGGAGCTGTCAGGCCCTGGCCTCTTGACGCCTTTTCCATTGTAGAACTGATCATCAATGTCCATAGCCCCAGGATCAGGAGAGTCAGGTCCACTTGGCACACAGCGATCCCTCACATCAACTTCCATTTCCAAATTGCTATCCACATCTACTGAAGGTTGTGCCGACGAATCAGCACCATTCTTTACATCACTATCCACATTGATGTTGTCTGACTTCTCTCCCACCTGACCTGGTATCAATCCACCAGTTTCACACCTAATCCCCCTACTGGTGCTGCTGGGGTCTGTTGACACTATGTCTATTGCAGACTTATCTAAATCGCTCCCTTCAGCACTTGTCTCACTACTCACAATGCTATCCTTCACACCAGTAATCTCACTAGGTTGATCTGGATCAATATTGTCAGCCCTATATTCTTGCTGTGAGCCCACTATTGTGTCCCCTTGATTACCTGCAGTAGAATGTGGCTGTACATTACTGTCTTTTGAGTGCTCTCTTTCCAATGTCACTGGATCATTTGCCGTATCATTTATTGGTGCTTGCTTATTGTTATCAAAAGCACCTTGCTCAATATCCATCAATGTATCTGCACCTTCATTATTACTAGCTGAATTGCTTGATTGTTCTCCTTGTTCAACAGGCTGATGTAAATTGTTACTTGATGTTTCACCTGCTAGTCTGTCATCTAAGCCTGTCTGATAAGATTCACTTGTTTTATTGGCTTCAGTATCACTGGGAAGCCTATCTGTAACCTCTGTATCAGGTTGCAAACTAACAGATTTGTTGCTGTGCACTTGTCCACTTGATACCGAATCCTGACCTAATAATTCACTACTGTTTGCTTCATTATCAGCATTACTTTGCTCCTTATTTACGTCACTGACCCCTCTATCAATGTGGCCTCTGCTTGCAGCATCGGATTCATTACTAGCACTATCTAAATCTTTACTTTTTTCAATTGATTGATCTCCATTACCACTCGTATCATTTGTCGTGGGAGCGTGCTCTAAAAGTGAGTTATCTATTTGCTGCTGATCAGATTTACATGTTGGGTCTTCTAAAAGCAAATTGCCATCGTCTATTCCTTTATTCCCATTCTCTGTGTCATTTTTGCATGTAAATCGCTCATTTGATCCGTTTCCACTTAGGTGATCAATATCAACAGCAGAAGGTGTAGGTGTTATCATTGGAGATCTGCCAGATCCCGGCTCTTTTGAATTACTGTCTGCTTGAGACGGATCCGATCCATTATAATCGTTGCCTCCAATACCAGCAGCAAGCTCAGACGTGTCTCCTTCGGTGTGAGGGAAATCTGGTTTGTTTGTAGTAGATTCATTGACTGACTGACTTTGACTCAATGCGTCAGCAATTTGTGACTTTTGTGGATCTATCGAGTCAACATCCTCATCGGTTATTGATGTTTTGTTTCCATCACTTGTCTTCTTGATTTGATCAAATGTTTCATTTTCGTCTTGTTTATTTTCTGCATCTGAATCTATTGAACCCTGTTGCATAACTTTCCTCCAGATTCTTTCAATTTGTGACCTACTCATCTCATCAGTCAGAGCCAGGTCACTATCAAGGTCTGTCACATCAGTGAAGTCATCGAGGTCTAGGGAAGCATTACCACTTCGGGCAGACCAGGGAGGAGTATAGACATTATCGACTGGAGACTCCAATTCAGATGATTGAGCATTTGAATCTGATCTTTCTCTGTCTTCAGTTATCATAACATTGTTCGAATCTGTTGGAATTTTATCTTCATCTTTTACATCAGAGCATTCTTGATTGTCATTTGTATTAACTTGATCATCTGAAGATTCTCTTATAAGTGAATCAGATTTGTCTGGGTCTTCTGTATCAGTGTTTGAATTATCAACAGATTGACTTTCAGAAGATACAATTTCACCAGATGCTGTCCAACTAAGGGCTGGTTGCTCTTCTCCAGTGATGGATTCTTCTCTCATGGAATTATCAACACCTGGATTACTTGAAGCTGTTTCTACAGGGAATTCCGCATCAGATGCATCTATTGAAGTTTCTGATTTTGAACCATCAACATCTTGATATTTATCAAAGTCTAAATTATTCTTAGTTTTGTCTGTTGAATCATCCAACGCATGAATTCCATCTGCCTTGACATTGGCATCATTCCCAAGATCTTTCTCTTTAGAATTATTATCAGCTGTATTAGAGTCTGTAGAAATATTTTCCATTGATGTATCATCATCAATAACTGGGGGTGCTGTCACCTCAAGTGAGTCTTCAGTGGTATATTCATTGTGCTCACTGTCAACTTGTGCAACATCCAATGGCACTTCAACAGATGAATCACTTTGCTTTGTCTTTTTTGTATCATCTATAATCTCTACTCGTTCCGAGTTTGAACCATTTTCACAAGTTGCATTCTCATTAACAGCTGTGACTGAAATATCAACATTCATATCAGAAGACGATTCTTGTGTATCATCAGTTGGGTATGTTTCCATGGAGGAGTCAATATCCGATGAACATTTTACTGCTCCTGAAGTTTCAGGACAATCACCATCTTGATCAATGTTTTGGGATACATCTCCTAATGTGGCTCCATCAGATTTTGTATCATCAGTATTTGGATATCTATTGGATGCTACATCATCAACAATGGGAGCATTGTCTGTTGAAATAGAAGTGATGTTATCTGACTGTGAATCACCATCATTTGGAGCCTGATTGGTTAGTGATTTTGCATCATTTGTTTCTGAAGCGGCTATTTCCATAGATGAATCAGCAGGTTGGGATGTCTTTGCTGTTCCATCTGTCACTTCACTGACTGAGGAAGATGTAGAGTCTTTAACAGAATCAGTTGTGTTCGGTATGGAGCCTTTGCTTGCATCTTCATCTTCTACTGAATCAATCTGCATGCTCAATTCATCTTTATATAAAGATGCTGCTTTGTCAACAGAAGAAGAATCAATGTGGGTTACGTTTGATCTACTTTCATTATTATCTTCTTCTGCTTGTGTTTCTTGGAATAAATCATCTTCACTTTGAGTGATCGTTTTTCTTGATTCACTATTTTCTGGCACTGTCGTGTATTGCGTTGATTCAATGGTTCTCTCACTAGCGTGAGGTGCATCTACTACACTTGATGAAGATTCTAAATCATCAACAATGGGTATTGTTGTTTGAGTTGTGTTGTTGCTATCTACATCCATGGTTGAATTACCATCAACAGGTAGAATCTTTGGGGCTGCAGATTCTTGCACTGCACCGTCATCACCTTGTGTAGGCTTAGGTTGTGCTTCTGACATACTTTGTTGAGTATCTGTTGAATCTTGGTGACTTGATGATATTTCTGAAGATGCATCTCCTTCAACTGGTACAATGTCCATCGGTTCATTATTATTGCATTCTCCTCGCGATGGCTGTATGTTCAATTCCCTATCTGTTTGATCACTTGATACATTTGCATCACCTTCATTTGGTGGTGATTCTGTAGGCAAATTCCTACCTACAGCTCCAGTTGAACAAGTATGAGCTTCAGCTGGGCTTCCGTCAATGTCATTAGCAATAGGTGATCCTTGTGTATCTTGTTGACCTGAAGCATTTGTACTTGATGTAATTCCTTCAAAAGACTGTTCTAAGGTAGAATTTGTTTCATCTGAAATTGATTTCTCGGTCAAATCATTGTGTTCTTCATCTACATCTATATTAGATGGTGGAGGTGACATTTTCTTTTCATTTTCAGAGGTTGTTTCTTCTTCAGAACCAGAATCGTGTGATGGAATTCTGATAGTGGAGCTTTGATCGGCTGTTACTTGTTCATCATCAGGCTTGTGTTCAGCAAAATCACCTGATGATTGAGGCACACCCACAGTTGAACTGTTGGTGGTCTCTGTTTCCATACTTGAACCTGATGCTTTTCCGATGTCTTGTTCAGAAGCTGATGTTACTTTGGAATCTACCATTTTCCCTTCACCTGATTCTTCCACATCACACTCATTTGTGGATGAATTACTGTCAGATGAAGGTGCTTTAGGTTCATTTTCATGTGGCAATTGTGTATCAGAGGAAGGCATGGATGACTTTGAAGCTGTATCTTGGTCTGTTGTTTTAATTTCTGATTCTTCTATATTTGATGACTTTTCTATGGTGATATCGTCAACTGTTTCTGTTTGTGCTTCTTTGGCAGTTTCACCTTTTGATGATGTGGATGAATGATCCTCAGGTGGTTTTGATTCTGATTCTGCATCACTTGGAGATGACATTTCACCTTTGTCATCACTTATTTTGCTAGCATCATCTTGACCTGGCTGCATTGAACCTTTTGAATCAACTGCCCCAGATGTTTCATTCTCTGAATCATCTGGGGCATCTGTAGTTGACGTTTTCACAGATGGTTCACTCTTCTGTTGTTCACATTGAGAGTTTGATTCATGACCGTCATCTCTTTTGTTACTCAAATCCTTATCTCTTTCAGATCCATCAACTACGGAGCTTTCATCATATTTGACTTCTTCAATTTGATCATCCATATGTGATTCTTCATCAGCTGACTTACGGGAATTGGCAGATTGATTATGATTATTGGTACCACTTTCACAAGATTCAGAACCTTCTAAGTCCATTGAAATTGATTCTTTGGATTCCTGATAAACATCAGATATGGGGACATCCTTCTCATTTGAAGTGCCTCCTAATCCATCAGATGTAACAATTTCTTGAGAATTTACAGCCCCATGCACTTGGTGTTGAAGAGCTTCTTCCACAACTTCCATATCTTCCACCTCATCGCCTTGCACTTGAACTACGTCACACTCGACAACTTTGGTTTCATTGAGAACCTTTGCATCATCTTGACCAGCATCATGTGAAATAGCAGGCACTGCTTCTAAATAACCCTTCTCCGCATTGCCTGTGGATTTTGCTAGATTTCCCTGGTCTTCCTTGAGTTCTTGAGTTTCATCTCCCTCAATAGGCACTACCACTCCCTCTTGCCCATACTTAGGCATTATAGGAGAGACGTTGTTATCATTTGATATCTCTGTTGATGTAGACATATGTTCTTGAGAATGTTCTGGATTGGCTTCTTTAGACTCAGAATCAGGTGATGGAATTCTGATAGTGGAGCTTTGATCTGCCGTTACTTGCTCATCATCAGGCTTTTGTTCAGCTAAATCACCTGATGATTGAGGCACACCCACAGCTGAATTGTTTGTGGTCTCTGTTTCCATACTTGAACCTGTTGTTTCAGCGATGTCTGGTTCAGAAGCTGATGTTACTTTGGAATCTGCCATTTTCCCTTCACCTATTTCTTCCAGATCATGCTCGTTTGTGGATGAATTACCGTCTGATGAAGGTGCTTTAGGTTCATTTTCATGTGGAAATTGTGTATCAGAGGAAGACTTGTGCATTGATGACTTTGAAGCTGCATCTTCTTCTACATTTGATGATTCTTCTATGGTGATATTGTCAACTCTTTTTGTTTCCGCTTCTTTGGCAGTTTCACCTGATGATGATGTAGATGAATGATCCTCAGGTGGCTTTGATTCTGATTCTTCATCATTTGGAAGGGATGACAGTTCACCTTTGTCACCAGCTCCTTTCTTAGCATCATCTTGAACTGGCTGCATTGAATCTATTGAATCAACTACCCCAGATGTTTTATTCTCTGAATCATCTGTAGTTGTTGTTTCCACAGATGGTTCTCCAGTACTTGATTTGGGTGAATTATCATCAGTAGGCAATGATTCTAATGATCGATTATTATCGTTTGCTTCATCAGCAAACGAAGCATCATTTGAACTTTTTTCCGCCTTATGTTGTTCTCCTTCAGGGTTTGATTCATTAGATCTGTCAACACTTTTGTTACTTGAATCCACATCTCTTTCAGATCCATCTGTGATTGAGCTTTCATCAAATTTGACGTCTTCAATTTGATCATCTATATGCGATTCTTCATCTGTTGGCTTGTGAGAGTCAGTAGACTGATGATGATTATTGGCACCAATGTTATCAGATTCAGAACCTTCTAAATCCATTGAAATTGATTCTTTGGCGATGGGGACATCCTTCTCATTTGAAGTTCCTGCTAATGCATCAGATACAATTTCTTGGGAATTTACAGCCTCATGTACTTGGTGTTGAAGAGCTTCTTCCACAACTTCCATATCTTCCACCTCATCGCCTTGCACTTGAACTACATCACACTCAACAACCTTGGTTTCATTGAGGACTTTTGCATCATCTTGACCAGCATCATGTGAAATAGCAGGCACTGCTTCTAAATAACCCTTCTCAGCATTGCCTGTGGATTTTGCTAGATCTCCCTGGTCTTCCTTGAGTTCCTGAGTTTCATCTCCATTGATAGGCATCACCACTCCCACCTGCCCATACTTTGGCACATTGTTATTGTTTGATATCTCTGGTGATGTAGACATTTCTTCTTGAGAATCTTCTGGAATGGCACTTGGAGACAGACTTCCTTCTCTCCACTCTTTGGACTTCCCGTCTCTACTTTTGCTAAGAGAATCAAGACTGCTTTGCCTGCTAAACACGCTTCCACTGTCACTCCTCTCCAACCACTCTTCCTCACTTGTAGCTGTCGTCCCATCACTTGCCCCAGGATCTACCCCTCGACTCTCTGAGTGTGGATGTGAGGAGTAACCTGAATCCCGCTTGGTTCTCTTCTTGGGTGATTCAAATGGACTGGAAGTGTCTGTGGTGTCAATTCCAGAATCTCCGCCACTGCCACTTGTTTTACCTGGTGATCTGGTATCATCATCAGATATGTTTTTGGGGCTCATCGTCACCTGATGTACTTGTTGATTCTGCAAAACATCTGGATTGGTTTCAAGATAAAGAGGCCTTGTGGCTTCTTTGCCATTTGAGATGTCAATGTTGTCGTCTGTTGATTCAGTTGTTTGCACACTTTGTTCTTGCTGGGAGGTTTTTCGAACATGAGGTTGGTGACAAACATTCTCCATGTCACTGCTTTGACCGCTGTTGTCTTCGGAGGAAACCATTTCAAAATGTTCATCCTTGTGTTTTGGGCTTGATGCTGAGACAGAGATGTACTCTGTGTTCTTGGAATGTTCTGTAGAACCAGCAGTTGTATAAACCGGCAAATTTCCAACAGAGCCAATATTGGATGAGTCACATTGATCTTTACCTTCTTTAGTTTTCATGTCTATGTCCATAGAATGCACACTTTCATCTGCGCCATGTGATGAACTTTGATATTCTATTTGTTGCTTATTTGATATGTTGGATTCCTCAACCCCTTCTGCTACTTGATGTGTTTTACTTGTGGATGATTCAACATCTACCTCTGATGAATTTTTACCATCATTGGAAGACTTAAGCTTGTCAACTTCCACCTTGTCACTTAGTGTTTCTTGACCTAATAATTCTGAGTCTCTACTTGAAGGAACACCTGATATTTCAACATTACCAATAGAAGGAGACACAAGATTGCTGTCAACCGTTCTCCCTGAGCTCATTAATGAGCTATAGCCAGGATCATCAATGTCTTCAGTACTTGGACTAGCCAAGTCTATTTCTCCTTGATCTACTTGTGTCTGAGATTTATTAGTTTGCATTGTGTCTTTATCCACATGGTCACTATCAATATCACTTTCAGGTTGGGGATTTTCTCTGTCCTCTAAAATGTCTTTACTTCTTAGTGTTAGATTTTCACTATTTCCATCTGGCAAACGTTGTGTGTCTTTGCTGTTTGATTGTAGTTGATCAGATGCTTTATCACTAACTTGCGTTGATTGCTGATCCTCATTACAATCAGCCTCTCCAGAATTCGTACTTAGAAAGCTGCTTTCAGACGGCACCAGTGTTGCACTGCTATCCAACGATTCCATATCTTCATTGGTTACAAAGTCACTATCTTGTTCAATACTGTTTGGTTCCTGACTGTCTTCACTCTCATCTCTCATCACACTATCTTCACACTTTGATGCATCTTTGGCAGGGTCTGTGGGTAGAAACACACAAGCGCCTGCAGCACTAATTTGATACACAGCATCGGGCACCCGCGCAGACACCCCACTGGCAACCACATTGTCCATTACAGCACCTTGTTGGCCAGTGACCACATTGCTCCAACTGTCCATTCTCACAGATTGTAAATGCCTTTCTATCACAGGTTTTGTTGGCACATTACCACCTAATGCTGGCGTGACACCACTATCAGTAGAAGCTTGGCTCATCACAGACACGTAAACCTTGTCTTCCTGACTCTCGGCGTCCTTGACTTCTGCATCATTGTGCCATGTCTCGACCCGGCACATGGAGAGTCTGCTGGTTGTCAGTGCTGAGGCTGATGTGGTAAAAACGCCCCTGATGGTGTGTGTGGCTGAGCTGGCTGCTGCTTCCTGCTCAGAGACATCCTCCTCCTGGGGCCTTCCTACCTCCTCACCCTCTTCATCATCTCCGTCAGCCGACACTGCTTTCAAGGCAGAGTCCATTTCTTGCTGCTCTAGAATGTTTGTGTCTTTCTTATCACTTCCCTTTCCATCTCCATTTCCTGTTCCCTTCTTGGAAGCGCTATCACCAGAGTCACTGCCAGAACTGGGATGGTTATCACTTGATTGCTTTCCATTAACACCATCGCTTCCTAGATCAGTAATAACATTGGTAAAATCTCCAACCACAGCACCAGTCATACTCGATTGTGTACTACCTTCATCAATATCTTCATTTCTAGAATCTGTCGATCTCTGCTCATCATGAACCAGCTCCTGGTCATCTCTTTGCAATTCTGACTGGCCAATTTGCATCTCCTGATCTTGACTGGCTATCAAATGTTTGTGTCCTGATGATGCTGTCACTTCCTCACCAGTCTGAGCAGCCACATCACTATCTTGTGAGCTCTCCTTCCTAGAGTCAACAGTGTCCATGCTTTCATGCACTCCAACTTCCTCATGCTCCTCAGCACTGGTCCCTTCTCGTGCACCAATGCCTTGATCACCACCACCATCACTCCCTGGGTGGAGCCGAGTCACGTGATCATCACTTGTCGTTTCCTGCCCCCTCAGCGCTTCGGTCATGGAATCGATTCCCTGGCGCATGGAGACCACCTCCTCCATGGGAACCTCCTCCACCCCCTCCCTCGGTATCACGTCGCCCTCATCGCCTGAGCCTGCAGACAGTGAATCCCCTGCTGAGGAGGCGGCCGAGTCGTGGCTGCTCTCTGAGGTGACGTACTCCTCGGAGCTGAGGCCCACGGCCCCGGCGGCGGTGGTCCTGGGGCGCTTGGAGTCGTGGTGCTTGGCGGTGGTGCGCGGCCGCGGCCGGCGCCGCGACGTGCCGGACGTTGGTCGGGAGGAGGTTTTGGACTTCCCACCTGCACGCAGAGGAAGAGGGTATTAGGAAGGGCAATGGTTTGTTAGTGAAGTCAGGATTTTTGTGTTATTAGTGACTATTTCTGTTTCCTTTTTTTTATTTGGTATTTGTAAAATTCAATATAATTTGGTAAAATTTTATGAGCATAGATTCTTGATAAACATTTGACAAGTGTTTGATCAAATAGTCATTAGACTTATTTTACACTTAAGATTTTTTATAAATACAGACATATAGTTATAAATATAGACACTTTTAACTTTATAGAATAGTAATTTTTGTAATGCAAATAAACTTCATGGTTATTAAACATAAGATCATAATTAATTGGATTATACCCCATCATCTTTAAAATAAACATTTTGCAAAGAGAATGTGAAATTCTTATTATTTACTCAGTCATTGAGAACACTATACATGTTGAATATTGGTAAGGTGCTGTTTGCATTGTGTCACTATTGTGTCTATTACATTTGCAATCAATAAAAAATTCTTTAGGGTGCATGTTTTGTTACAAGCTGAGGAGCGGACTTGTAAAACGATAATGTGAAGGTTCTCCTTTTTCGGCTAGCTGTGGCTTACAATTAAACAAAGCAAATACAAATACACAAGAAATGCATGTAACCTTCACAAGTCACATTATGATCTTTTAATGTCAACTGAAACTATAACTAGGCGATCCCAAGCTTTACTCACCTGACATGAGTGAGTCATCTGTCATGTTGCCGCCGGTAACGTCAGACTCACTCTCTGTCGGCGGGTGCTGGTGCTGCCGTGACGCGCGCCGAGGCTTGCGACCATTTTTCTTGGTCACCGATGATGACGCCGTCGTCAGACTGAAAGGCAGACAGACGGCAACACTTGGTTAGACGAATCTTCAACATTTACTGAGTAGAATGATCATTTTTCTGAGAATGTAATGAATGTAATTTGTTGATTTATGTGCAAGACACCATGTAAAGCCTTGCTATCAGGTTCAATCAAATTTAGTGCATAAAATAATACCGTTCAGAAGATGAGAGTCCATGATTATTTACTACTATTATCTTTAATGAGCCATATTTATTGTACCTGAAAGTCATCATACGGAACATTAAGTCCAGTGTGGAGAACATTTTCACAAGAAATGTTTCCATTGAATCAATCGCCCTGTCAATAGCATCATGTAGGTTGGTAGCACTCAACTGCCCCCCAGATCTATCGACTTTGGCTTTGTCTGAGTTAGAATCAGGCATCACATTATGCAATGCAGGGTCTGATTTGGAGCGTCGCAAAGTCTTCTTACTTTTGCTAATATCTAGTTCTGAGTCAGATTTTGATTGCAAAAGTTGATAATTAGCTCTTAACAGTGAAAAATATGCTTCATGCCTACGCTTCTTTATCCTTAATGTGGATTGTAATAAGTTGGGGTTATCAGATTTATGGGCTCCCCTCATTTTGCAGCTTGTTGTTATAGGAAAAGAACAAGTAAAATAGCACAAGGTTTTGATAAGCTACAGTTTCAACCAAGTGTCACACAGTTCCTCTTTAACCAAGTGTACGTTATTGTGTGTAGAGTAGGAAAATAATTCCATTTTGTTGGTAACAAATTTTTCAAACAGTTTACTTCGGCTTATTTTATGACAACATATCCACCATTCTAATCCTTAAAGGGCAATCACATCTGTGGTAACTAAATAAACTGAATCTGATGTGATGTGAACGTACACCTGGTAAATCAGCATGCATATCCACTGGAATGTAAATTCTACAAGATATGTGCTTATCTACAATTCAATCATATTGTCTAATAACAATTATCTAATAATTCCAAGAAGAACATAAATATTATTGCAGTCAAAATGTATGTCGAACTACATCGAAGTTTAACGACTTTGATACACAAAGTCAAACGCTTACACCAGCTATCTTGATTGTCACTACAGCATCTGCTTAGTAGTGTGCCTAGAGACCACCATCAACTTTAATGAGAATTTTCAATCTATACTCTATGCCTGTCAAACCCATTTATAAGTTGTCGTCTCTATATCGATTCTAATATCACTTGCAAGTGTTTCAACGATAGACTAAGCATAAAAAACAACTTCTTATTGATTGAAACTATTGTGTGTTTAAGCATTATCTATTCAATGGGCATTTTTAATGTTTTGCCCATCTTTGTGATGTTAATCGTGAACATTCAATACAAAGGAAAGGAAGTTTAATGCTACAAAAAAGGCAACATTCTGATTTGAACGCAATTCATATCTAATAATATCTTCTGAAACTATTGTGTGTTTAAGCATTATCTATTCAATGGCCATTTTTAATGTTTTGCCCGTCTTTGTGATGTTAATCGTGAACATTCAATACAAAGGAAAGGAAGTTTAATGCTACAAAAAAAGGCAACATTCTGATTTGAACGCAATTCATATCTAATAATATCTTCTGTAAGCAATAATGCCTTTGAGTATAAAGCTATTTCATTAAAAAATGATGACATACTTTCCCTCTTCGCTTGGTTCTCCCACGATGCCTGGCTCTTCATCCAATATGGCCGCCGCGGTGACTGTCGTCTGCTCCTTGTCAGCAGCAGGTGGTTCTGTCTGTGTGGAGCTTGTCATTCCATGTGCTTGGTTGGGTCTGGTGGGCTCGTGAGAGTGACTTGTGAGGGGACCTGCCATTCAATATCATCAAATTTTAAATATTGGCGAGAACCAGTGTCATTTTAAATGTGCATTTTAGCAATAGCATTCATGAAAAGTATTTATCATTTTTCAAATTTTGAATCAAAACACACTTTAACATAAGGACGGATAAGGTAATAAAGAGTGATTTTATGAATTTATCGATGGAGAAGCAGCTAAAAAATGTTTTCACCTGCATGGGAATTTGTGCATCTCAACTCTCCTGTCAAATGTGCAGCCGACTGCTGGCCCGGGAACAGGGACGACAACCGTGAATCTGCGGACAGCTGCTGGCCCTGGACCATGGATACCAAACCTTCACCCGACGAAGACTGAGCCGTTTGGACAGCCTGACTTTCTACTACAGACTGCGTACCACTACCACTATGAGCTTCTGAAGGTTGAGCAATAGACATTGGTCCTTCTTTAGTGTCATCTACTAAAGGTGTGTTGTGCTGCTGTTGGGTGAAGTACAGTCCAGCTGCTGGGTCTGATGCCTGCAGTATGGCCTGGCCCATCCCCACCGAGGGTGGGATGAGCCTGAAGCCTCCCTCCACATCATCGGACTCATCAGCCATGGCAGGCAGCCCCTGAGGAATGTCACTCGTACAAGCGCCTTCATTAGTGCCGGACGGTGACATCGTGCCTTGATAGGAGCCTGAACCTATTGATATGGTGCCTTCGTGGGACTCCGATGGGGAAACTGGGCCAGTGAATGTCCCTGATGCCATGAATGGGCCTTGGGAACCTGCCACTGACGGCGTGGAGCCTCTAGTGCAGGGCTCTGGCGAGCCCTCCTCATCCAGGGAGTCGTGGGAGAAGTGCTCCTCTGCGTCCAGCTGGCCCTGTAGCTGGGCAGCATAGGCCCTGGTGAGGTCGTCCGCCTGCTGCTGTCCTGGGCTCCGGGGTCCATCGGGTCGATCGAGCTCACCCTCCAGGGAGTCTGGGTAGTCCTCCTCCCCATCGATGGAGTCCGGGGACAGGGAGGAGGAGGTGGTGCCGGAGGGCTGCTGGGGGCTCGTGTCCACCTCCATGGGGGCCTGGGTCGAGGTGACCACGCCCATGGTGGGCACGGTCATGGACACACCTGCAATGGGACATGAGGGGTTTAGATTATGAGGAAAATTGAGAAAGTCATCAGTGCTATGGTGATTTAGATATCATTAGATGTATGATGATTTCATCGAAATTTGACAATAAGGAACCTTCATCTCAATTTGAAATACATATGTCAATAATCACAAATGTCTATTGTTAGTTCCATTTTAAATACAGACTGATGATACAAAATATCTTATGAACAAATAATGTGTTGCATAGACAACCAACAGGTAGTTTGCATTATGTAAAACAGGTCGTTCAACACACATTTAGGTGTAATCATTTTGTTTATGCTACCAATGAAGGTAATCTGTTGGCCAGAAATGTGCATGTGACTGACCAACATAAATTCGGTTACCGTTGACCATTTTGTCCTGGTGTGTATGTGCAATCTACACTACCATGACACCCACATAATAGAGTATGCTGCCATCAGCAGTGACCACATGAATGAGATGACTATGAATGACTACAAGTGTGCATGAGAACCAGCGACCCACCGATGTTGGAGTGGAGGCTGCCGTCAGGCAGTTTGTGCACCACGATGTACTGCTCGTTGTCACGGAGCCGCGGATCCTCCGGTTCCTCTGGCTTCTTGCCGCGCCGGATGACGCGCATGCCGGCCTCGCGGTCAGCGTACAGCACCTAGGGGGGAGGGGAGGGGTTTGTGTTAATAGCAGGAGTTGAGTGATGTAGTTGTATTTTTTTAATTGTTGCATTCATTAAGTCTTGGAAACAATCAAATCTGGTCAAATTCTGGGGCTAGTATTTTTCTCATTACCTTCATACTTACATGCTATCTTTTTGTATCAATCTAATTGCAAGGTTGTAAAATAAACTATATGATAAAGATACTAGGTTTATAAAATGTAGCTTAATCTTTTTTGTACCATAATATTCAATTGTAAGATTGCAAAATAGCTATACATTAGTTTCACAAAACGACTATTCCCTCAGTAATTTTGATCAGGACCTAGAATGACTTTTTCACTTCCCACACTATATCGACCCCTGAGGAAGCGCGAGTATCTCACCTCATCTGCACTGCCTGAGCTGCTGACACTCCTGGTGGGGCTGGTCAGTGCCGTGTCCCCTCCCCCGGTCAGCCCATCCTCCTCTGCTCCTGTCTCCATCTGCTCCAGCCCTGCCACAACACCACTGCTCGGCACATAAATATCCACCGTGATGTCATCACCTTTCTTCTTCTTAGTTTTAGTCCCGCCGTCTGTAGGCGCCGTAGCATTCCCTGACGTAGTATCCTGAGCGCTTTTTGAATGAGTCCGTTTGATTGTTTTTGATTTTGAATCGTCTGCCATTTCGACGTCGTCAGATGATTTTTTTCGCGCACCTTTTGATTTTTTGCTGCTGCCATCGTGCTTTTTACCCGTTTTGTCCGTGCTTGCACTGCGCGACCGTTCCCGGCCACTTTCTCGACTTGTACTTCTGGATACTGATTTCTTACCACTGTCCTTGCTACCCTTCGTCCTGCCACTCTTATCCACACGGTCCGTACTTCCCTTCTCCTGCCTCACACCCTCCTTACTTCGCTCTCTGTCTTTCGGTTTCTTAGAAGAACTCTCCTCACCAACAGAGCTGTCCTTTTCCGTATTACTGGAATGTAGTGACTCCTCAGACTCGCGGAGCTTAAATGATGGAAAAGAGCGCGCCGACGGCTCGATCACCTCCACCTGCAAACTGTCCACTTTGGCGAGGTGTATCGTGGCAACGGCTGCCGTGCCTCCTCGCTGGTACCCGCCAGTTGCCGTGGTGCAGGGGACCACCTTGCTGGTTTGCACCTCTCCCTCGGGGCTCACCCTCTTCACCCGGCTGGGGTCTGCGGCGAGGGTGGTGTCGGTGGGGGACTGGGACCCAGCCCTGAAGGAGATGCCACCGTCGTCTTCTTCAGGCACCAGGCTGGACTCCACTGTGCTCTGGAGGTCCGAATGCATCACCTGAAAGAATAGCATTTGAGTTATCCACCGCCAATTTATCAATATTGAATGTTTATCTCAATTTGACATCTACAAAAATTCTACGTCACATCAAAACCATGCATGATAGATTCGTCGGTAATTGATTACCTATGAAGTGGAATGTGTATTAAGTGAACACCGTTGGAAGAAGTGAAAATTTTCCACATAAACCAGTTGTCCTTAAAAGGAAGATTCATTCTCTATATGATATATAGGGGAAGGGAGAAGTGAAAACTGGCCACAAATAACAAATGCCCTTAAAATGAAGCCATCCACACCGACAGGTTTCACACCTTAACAACCCCACATTTGCTCTCCATCTGCCCACATACAACAAATCCTTCAGCACCAAGCTCTCACCTGCATGGCGTCTGGCGCGAGTAGCCGCGACGTACCGACCCCGACCCCCGCCCAGCTGTGAGGTCGCGGCCCGCGCACCCCGCTGCGCCGTAGCCTTACTATGGCCGGTGCCGCAGCGTCCACCTCACCGCCGCCGGCCCGGACATCTGTGAGGCTGGCCGTGGTGCGGGAGTCGTCGCCGGTCTCCATGTGGGGGGACTCGGGCACGCTGGCCAGAGACGTGCTGCTGTGACGCAGCCGCGGAGGACCCAGCTGGTGGGGGAGAGAGGGGGGAGGAGTTATTGCAAGCTGACACAGTGTTAAAACAGAACAAATTATGAAGTCATAAGGTACTAAATTTTATTGAAATCACGAATTTTCGCATCTTCAATGCTTTATCAAGTGAAAAATGTTATTTTACTGACACAGTGTGTTGGATTATTTTGTATTTACCGTATCCCTGTGTATTTAAGGTGCCACCCTTTATAACTGAAAAACATGATGTTTTGTGGCCTTTTGAAGTTTAATTTTGTTACTGACATCAAGCTCAAGTGTTATTAGGCTCAGCACAGTATGTTGTATTATTTTCTATTTACGAGCCTCACCACTTAGAACTTGAATCGGATTGAAGAAAAATGTGCTTTTTCAAAGCAGCAGCAAAGAATGATTGTGATGATTTGTAGCTTTGTTAAGTTCTGTTTGTCGTCAATTAGCCAACTAAAGATTATGTATTCAACAAAATGCTGAAGATGAGTGAGCTTGGTGTATAGCGTTCAATAAGATCAAACAAAGGGTCTAACACATTAACACTGCCTCACCTGAGATCTGGCTGCTGATTGGCTGCTGCTGCTGTTGCTGTCATCTCCAGCTGTGCTAGCTAGCGGCCGGTACAACTTGGATGACTTGACGTTGGGCGCTGACAGTGAGCGGGAATGCATGGGTTTCTGCCGGTCTGACTGTCCCGGCGTCACGGACCGCTGGGGCTGAAATGTACAGCGGCCAATGTAGTTGTTCCGTTGGGATAATGTTGTTTGCATTTTGAAAAGCATTGGCAATTTTGATGAGGAAAATATGCAGCTTTAGAATGCTTTCCTTCAATTATGACAATATATCTATTCATAATATGCTTTCTTCTTCTATATAGTACATGTGTATGTAAAGCAAAAATATTCTTCACATCTTACTTTGAGGGACTGCAGGCACCGCCATTGAAATGTTCAAAGCATCTATCCCTAAATTCATGCACAGAGAAATGTTTAATGAAACTAGTAATGGTCCCAAAACACACACCTGTCGGGTAGTTGAGAAGCATATAGTGTGACAAGGATGCCAATGACCTGGTGTAAATATGTAAAGTCGCTAGAGCACAATAACAGTGAATTGTGACTCTAACTAACCACATTTACATTAACATTTACCTGTGTTTGTGGTGAGGCTGTGGAATGCTGCTGCCGTGTGCCTGAGGTCTTGGGGCGCGCGCCGCCCTGGCCAGTCTTCACCAGGGGGCTGCGTGTGGGGCTGGGCGGAGGCTTGCCTGATGGGGACAGAGAGGGCAGGGAGCCCCCAGACTTGGAGATAGTCAGGCCCTTCTTGGAGGATGACTTGGTGGGCTTGGCGTAGCTGAAAGGAAGCCGGAGTGCCTGATGAAACAATTGATATATAAATATAGCGGATATGTATACAACAATATTTGAGAAACAAGACTAAGCAGCTAGTGCATGAAATTTATACTTATTTTGAACATTTCATTGGTATGCATTAAATGATGAAAAATACAAGCCATCCATTTATACATTTGTGAACATATATATTCAAACTATATGGAGGCGTTCACAGGGATGGTGTTCTCTCTACTACATCCCGACAACAGCAAACATCTATCTATCTGTCTGCAAGCGTGAGCTTACCCCTGACTGCGGCGGGGGTGAGGCTGTCCTCACTGCCACTCTCCCCCACAGGCCCCACGCGCTCCCCTGCCCCACCGGGCCCCATCTCGCGGGTCTTGGCTGCGATGTACTGCTCCAGCTGCTGCCGCCGGTGGCTCATACTCGCCAGCTCCTCATCCTGTAGGCAATAGGCATGGTCAAACAGTGGCATGGTAAAAAGCAATAACCTTTCTAAATGAGCAGTTAAAAACTGCCAATGAATATGATTATTTTACTGCATTTTGCTCCATGATAATTAACAAGAGACCTTCAGTAACGTTACTTGTTTGTTACTTGACATGTTTGTTACCTGAATTGATGAGGGCCTGATTATGAACTAATTACTTCTAACTGTATAGCTATGCACAGTCGTTCATCCATAAAACTAATTTTGCATAATCAAATAATTTCCTTTCAAAGAACCATGTTTTCTACCTCACAGACTGTTCGCTACACTATTGTCTCAACAGCGTCAAGCGTGCTACTGGCGTTCGAATCTCAGTTTGTGCAATCGTGCAGGTCACATGATGTAATTTTGACGTTGTATTTTGCCTTCTTACACCTTCTACACTATCAATGCTATACACCAGTTTTCTAATCGCTGTCTCAATGAAATATTTATGTACGATCGTAGTGGTGTCTCAAATTAGTTACTACAATTTTTTCCCCGCACGTGGTGCATCTCAATCAACCAAAGCGCTGTGATGCTATGGCACGTCAGAAAGAAATGACAAAGACTGATACTGTTTGTCTATTTCATTCCCAGAATGCAATTGTTTGTAGCCACCTGCTGGTTCTGGACAGGAACTAGATTAGAAAAAGAAATGTATTCTCTGACAGTACCCAGCACCCTGCGTACCTGCTTGCCCTTCTCGTCCATGAGCGCCTGTATCTGCGCCTGGTACTCGGCCTCCCGTCCCTCCAACTCGCTGCGCTCTCGCTCCAGCTTCTGGGACGAGGCGAGGAACATGTCCTCGATGGCGCGCTGGCGCCGAGCCAACTACTCGTCCGCCTCCGCCTTCTCCACGTGGAACATCTAGAATGGGGCACGGAGATTTGTGAATGAACTTACATTCATGTTGTGGGTTTTTAACATTTTACCATCAAACATGATAGAGATTTTTGTGACAATATAATGCATTTACCATAATTATCAGCCTTTCTAAATATATTTGATAAATATATATGCATGTTTGAAAAATCATTCTCGAAAAATAAAGTTCATGATTAGATTCTGTTGCCTAGTCGTGCAACATCCACAAGTCACATGCTGTCAAACAATCACACATAAAGAAATAGCTACTAATATAGCTAACTCACTCTTCAGTCAAAATGGTAAGGATTTCAACTCAACACTGGGCCTCTTATTTGCTTTTTAAAAAGCCACCCAAAAAATAACAGTAACATCATAAGCCACCAAAAAAATGAGTGACATCAATCTTATTACACCCAGTCCCCCCTGACCTGTATCTGGTGGTTGAGTGCGTCGCGGTCGCGCTCCAGCGCTGCCTTGGCCGCGGCCAGGTCCCCGTCGTACTGCGCCACCATCGACTCAGCGTCACGCAGGTCAGACATGCTACAGGGGTGAACAGATACATAATTTATGCATCAAGATGCTTTTGCACGTGCTGCACAGCGGGGATGATCATTACATAGAGGATGGACTCATCAGTACAATACAATACAATAAAATGGTAGGAGCTTGCTTGCCATAGAAAAAAAGAGAGAGAGAAGAATAAAATTGGACTCATCAGTAATTTACATCTTGTTTATGCACTTATACATGTGAAGAAGCATGTTATGTAGGCTATTTCAGACCTACATAAAAGTCTCCAATCCCTGCACACAACAGTTGTGAGAGCTGAATTTGAAATTAAACCATTGATTTTCAGTCTATGTATGAATACCGGCTGATACCTGGTTGCAGCGTATGAGAGCTGTGAGTCTGTCTGGATGGCGAGTTCGCCCAGGTCAGGCGTCGTCTGGATGGACATCTCGGAGCCCGTGCCGCCGGACGTCTTGAGGGCCTCTAGCATGGCTAGTTGACGCTCCGCTTTCTCTAGCTTAGCCTTGTGGACAGCAAGCTCCTCCTCCTCTGCAATAGGCAAGGTAGTGTAATGACTCTCAAGGTAATGACTGTTCTCATGTACATCATTACATGAACATGTTCATAAAAATTTGAGTGGCATGTAAAATTTGAAAGATTCAAATAACTTTTTTTTTCAACATCAGTATATGTGGATGTAGATTTGTATGTACAAGTTAGCTAGGCTGGTAAAATTTGAAGTCCGACTAAACTTCACATTAAATATCACGTATTTGTCTACTCTTGCTGTACGCATGAACTCACCAAGATGCGCCTCATAGCCTAAAAGTGTGTGTGTGTGTGTGTGTACATGTACATACATGTATGCCTGAACCTGTAATCTCTCGTAAGCACTGACATCTTGCACCAGCAGCACATGCAATGTGAGTAAATGCATTGGTGTATGTACTCACTTCATAGTGCCCTGAATGTGGTGTGTGTGTGCGTGTACTCACTCTGTGCCGCCTCTTTGCCCTGCATGCGTGCATGTGTGCGTGCGTGTGTGCATGTGTGTGCGTACTCACTCTGCGCGACGTTATTACTCTGCATGCGGTGTGTGCGTGCGTCTGTGCGTGTACTCACTCTGCGCGGTCTCGTCCCCCTGCATGCGGTGCGCCTCCTGCAGGTCGATCTCCATCTGCTCGCGCTCCACCACCAGGCGGCGCCGCTCCTCCGCCAGCCGCCGACGCTCCTTCTCCATCTCACTGCGGTACCTGATAATGGTAACATGGTTTTGATAATATGTGTTTCCCAGTGCTTGCTGATACATATTCAAGCTCCTCTATCTCTGTCACATCTTTTTAGCAAGCATATTTCTACCATTTCGAGTCCCGGCAGTGCCACTTGAAATAGTCAAAGGGAAGCTTAGGATTGTAAAACCTGTCTTTAGCTATGTCTATTGTGGTAGAAAAATGCTTGCTAAAAAGATGTGAGAGAGAGAAGCTTGAAAAAATAATATAGCTTATTTTGCAAACTAACTTACAACTAAACATGATGGATAAAAATATAGGAAAGAATACAAATACAGTAGAACCTCCAATTAAGACCACCACTCCATTGAGACCACCTCTATAATAAGACCACTTTTCATGGTCCCAAGCTTTCATAAAGCTTCCAAAATGAACTTCTGTATAGAGACCACCTCTCTATTGAGACCACCTAACGCAGGTCCCAAAGGTGTCCTAAAAGAGAGGTTCTACTGTAAAATTAATTAAAATGTAACTGATATTCTGTTGAGACTTTATTGTTAGTGAGTTCATAGGCAGATCCAGGTTTTTGGTAAAGGGGGGCGCACTTAAGGAAAAGAGGGGGTGCACTTACGGGATTTCATGAAAAACCCTATGAAAATGAAGTATTTTGGTGGGAAAAGGGGGGGGGGGGCGCGACCCCTGTGACCCCCCCTGGATCTGCCTATGGAGTTAAACAGTACTGAGCAGAAACGTGTTTGTATTTGCAAAGACTGATTTTGATGTTATGCTTCACAGGAAGAAGGACTTTAATTTATGTCAAGGATTTTAAGTCCTGTACAGAGCAGAACCATTACTTGATTTACACATCATCAAGGTATGTTGAAAACTTATCAGCTAAATGAGGACATTTAATGTTTCTACGTGGTGTATGAGAACGGCCAACTTGCCTCGTGATTGCTCATTTACAAAGCAAAATAAAGCCATTTTAAGAAGTTCCTGTCTTACATTTTAAAAAGTTGTCCATATCGAAGAAATGTGATTCCATAGATAAATAACGTCTGGCTATCTTAACACAATTATCAACATTTTCTTTGTCATATATAATCCACATGATCATTTTAAAATATGCCTTCCATTAAAAAATCATTCGAGCCATACCTTTCATGTTGTGCGAAAATGCGGTCATCGGAGTTCTGTACGAAGTCAACCTTCTGCTCCTGCTCTTGTTGCAGCCTCTCCAGCTCAGCCCTGAAACGATAAAGGCTAAAACTGAAAACTGGGACATGTATACACAATCAATTGAAATGTTCTCTTTTCAAGTAAATATCATCACAGCATTATCCACCTAGAAATTGGTAAATTACATGCAATAAAACTATGTTCACCATATTAGATACAAATTAGATGTTCTAGAAATAATTCTAACTAGAATAACAACATAGAATTTGCGCTTGTACTTTTAAAAGCTCATAAAGCTCACAATAACCTTCCCATAGTTTGTCAAAAATATTTCAAATTGAGAAACAGTTGGAGATGGTTGGTGGCATCTGCATGATAATAATAACTCGAATTCTCATGTAGCAAGTACGACACTCATACCTAGTTCTCGGTATTCTGCAGAAACCACAGCACGTCATGGTAACCAAAAGTCACAACCAATCAACACAACTTTTACTGTCAAAATCATCCATGAAGCGATTATCAATCAAACTGATCCAAAGCAGAAATACTATGTTCAATGTGTATTTGAAGCCTTCTAAAATTTTAGGGCACAAATGATAACATCGATAATTCGATGGTGATGGAAGCAATGCCTAGAGTAGCCCTCCAACTTCTCTCTTCCAAACATCATATGACATATATGACTACTTAGTACAGTAAGGACAATAGCAGCTATATGATCATTTTAATGGCTGTTTAGACACAATCATTAGGATCAACTGACTGTATGTACATCATAAGTCTCTTGGTGTGACATTGCAATCATAATAGGGATTATATCTGCTTTGTCACCAATACGTGGGAGAATGGCAAGCTATCTCAGTGGGGGCCTGCACGAGATCACTTATTACCACTTGATGCTGTAGTTAAACTAATATATATGATTTATTGGGTCACTGCTGATGGGGAATCAGGGATCGTGTTGCATAGTTTATTTGTCATGTGATAGTTTTCATTATCCATTGATGTGCACCTTTTTTTTGCATTTTGAAGTAGGATTTGCAATATCTACGACAATATACTGGCCTTGGTCTGATTAACATTTACAGTTTTGTTGATTTTCAATAACCTTTCCATCATTCAGAAGAAAAATAATAAGAACTGAAAAGACCATACAGTACAAAGTCTGGCTATATGGTATCGACATCACATCACATATATGGGATCCAAGAGCAATTAATAATTTGACTTCAAAAGCTGTCCGATATTGTTCACCAGAAATAAGCTTTCGATTCCTGCCACACAGTAATTCAATAGAGCATGCTAAATCAAGTTTAATTAGTCCTAGAAATACCTACCTAGCTGCAGCTAATTTCCGGTACCTCACACAACTTTTCACAGAAGGCAGTTTACAAAATGAGAGCCAAAACTGGCGTGGGTCTTTTTTCAATCGCTTTTCAACCTGCATTTTTCCCTTCTTTGCTTTCAACTGGACATATTATAACAACTTTTAAGATATTTTTACACAAAGTAAAGAAAAATGAATGAGACCTATATTGTAGTTTCATTATAATATTGTATTATATTCTTTGTTTTCTTTTTCATTTTTAGAAAAAAGTAAAATTTCTATTTTTCAAAATACAAATGCATTTTATATGCATCCCTCCTAATTGTTACCCACAGTTCTACAACATATCTTGCTACAACCTATGCTTTAAATCATTGTTTTTAATTCACATATATTCTTTCTTCATATCAAGTATTATCATAATATAATTGTTTTTATCCATTTTTCATTCCACAAGACTGCAGACAAATAACAGGGGAAAGTAGCACTACACCCCTGCTATACTGTGTCCACCTGTAGTGTACCTCCCATTCCATCGTTCACGTCGTCTCACATAAATCCTCTCCCTTTCCCACTCAATACAATTAGCACAACACTCTCACATTACTCCTCATTGAGTCAAGGTTCACGTTCAGTCAATGGCCAATAAATGAGAACAAATAACTGCCGTTTTTGTCATACACTACTGCTGCCAACTTCTTCCTTATACATCTTGAGAACTTTCACAACAGTCTTCTTATTTTCATGTTCCACAATTTTACTCCATTTAAAATCATTGACAATCTACAATGTATTGAGACTATAAGAAGCCTTCAAACAGAATAATTAATGGCCATTATTTGTTTATCATCATTATCTTATTTTCCTTTTATACAGAAAACTTTAAAAGTTTTTCTCCCATTTTTCATCAACTAATATCTGTTCCTGTAATACTCCATTGTGTTTTTATACATGTCTATACACAATGAGATCCAATCACACATTCCCACAGTAGCGCACATGCAGTGTTAACAATCCAGGAAAATGCCACAAAATAAATTACAAATTAGAACGGCTCTGGTGATGAATAATAATTAGATGACCGGCTTCCAACACTAGGGGTTGGCAGAGCTACATACAGCAAGCTCTCTCAGAATGGCCACATCTTATAATGCAGTCATTTCTTTTTAGTTTGCAGTCTGAATTATTACTGTGTTCAGCCCCCCATATTCTATAGTTTGAGAAATTCTATTTTTTAAGTAACTTGAAACTTAATTCAACTATCATATTTCAAATATGAAAAGCCAAATACGTTATCATTAGTTGTAGCCTATGTGTCCACAGGCCCCTTCTACCATGCTTTCCTGTAAACAGTCATGGTGGTTATGGCTACACCAGGACTTGTGTTATAACAATTGAAAATTTCCTCATGGTCATGATTTAGTCATATGATCATGTTATTCATGACTATATATGATTAGGAACTTACATGTGCATATGAAAACCACATAAGCATATCCATGCACAAATGTGCATGAAGCTGAGTGAATGCCTGATAAAATGTAATTGGTAGGGAGCTCGAGGCCAGGGGTGTGTGGTAGGTCCATATTATCACAGCTCTGTGATACAGTCCTCATCTATGTGTAATGGATGCTCGTTCCCACTTTTTCAGGAATCCTTGCCATCATAATATATGTTTCAAATAAAACACTTTCATTTACTTGACCAAAAGGCACTAAAGATCAATGTGGACAATATTTGCTGGGCATCATTCTTATACAGACATTCAGCCCGTACCTGTAACAGGGTTCATGCTACAGTCCATACACTGGTATTGAACCTTAGAACTACTAATTTATAAAAAATGCCATCTATTAAAATCATTTGCAGATGAGCCTGATTGAAATAACACAAATAATCAAAATTTTGATAGTTCTTTATTTTTAAACATTTGATTAAAGAAAAATATAATGCTATGCATACTGTATAACATTGACTAAATTATTAAGAGGTCCATAAAACAGATTATCACAGTCTTATTACTTGACCATCAACTTTCATCAACTAAATCATTAATTTTACTGAAGTACAGTATCACCAACATAATAGATCTATACACAGTTGAACTTTGATAAAAACAGGTTAAATATCTACCATGAGACAATAATAATAATTACAATAGTAATACTTTTAGAATAAAATATTAGTAGTATAAAATTTTTATTTTCACAATGAAAATAGAAAAGATAAAATTCATTCCAAAATTATCTATGAAACGAATGGTGACTAAAACAAAACATGTTTACAAATCTAAAACAACTATGAAAAAATCTTAATAAAAATTCTAAAATATTATTATTTAGATTTCAAAACCACTCAAATCTGTTGCCATACAAGTTCTCTCCATCAGGTACTGGAAATTGGACATTAGCAGATTGATCAACTTGTGATTCTGGTTCTTTTGATTGTCTTTTTTGTTTTCGAAGCTTGATTGTTGGTACTTGAGCCTTTTTGGTCAAAATATCAGACCATCGAACTGATGAAAACCATGGATGATACTTCACTTGATCCTCTCCATATCGCTGTTTAACATTGACTATCAATAAACTTCTGATCAAATCTTCCAACTCATCACTGACGATCTCTGGTAACGGATGAAAGTGACCGGCACTAATCAATTCAAATGTTTTAGTGAATGGCATAGACTCTTCATTCGCTTCGAATGGCATACAGTCGGTACTCAATAAGTAGAGCATTACGCCAAACTGCCACCAATCCATGGCCACAGTATGCACGCTGTCGTCAAGAACTTCAGGAGCCATGTAAACTGCAGTTCCGACACGACCTGTTCGGGGCATCGTTTGTAATGTGGTGGACCCAAAGTCGCACAGTTTCCAGTATCCGTCACTGAAGACCAAAATGTTCTCTGGCTTAAGATCCCTGTATATGAAGTTCCTGCTGTGAAGGTACTTTAGCGCCATGAAGATTTGAGCCATGTAAAATTTTATAGCGTTCTCTGAAAGTCTGTATTTGAGAATGAAATCATGAACATCTCCTTCACTGGCATATTCAAGGCCAAAATACAGGTGTGAATTATCCTGAAATGTGCAATATAAATGCACAATGAATGGAAAGTCTGCACTTGTCAGTAGTTCCTTTTCATTAAAGGCATGGTGATCTAAATCCTTTTCAGCCAGGTGTTTTTTGCTCAGGATCTTCAATGCCAGCTCTGAACCGGTATCTTTGTGTCGTATCATAAACACATTTCCAAATTTTCCAGAGGCAAGGTATTTTATGGCATCAAAGTCACTTAAATCACCTGCCTGCAACTTTGAAGTTGAATCTTTTCTCGGCAAGTACAGACTACAAAATTCTGCAAAATTCTTATCGATTAGATCCATTATTTTTAGTTGTTGCTATTTTATTAAAAACAGTGTTGCACTATATGTTAACACCAAAGTGCTGATGACAAAAACGAACAGGGAAAATGGGAAATAGGCCTACTAAAACTTGTGATTAAAAATGACAGGGCATTATTAAACACAATATTGAAACAAATGTCTTCAAGTATAGACCTAGATTTCATATTAACATAATATGCACCTAATTGTATGATCTAAAAATCCTCTGTATTTGGTACACATTTTGGTCTCATTTTGTTTTGGAATGTTCTTTTTCTGCTGTGTGAATGTTCTCAATGATTGAATTTTGAATTTTTAAATCTTCTTTATTTTTATAAACGTTTTCAAACCATGTAGGTTCCTTGTCAAAACTAAAATCAAGGGTAGTCTTGAATCCAGTAAAATGGATTTGTTAAATGAAATGTTTTCTTTGTAGATCTGTAGATTATCAATTTGACATGAACCTTGGTATAGCTAGATTTTGACCATTCATTTGACCACAGTGGCTTCACTGCAGAGTTTTTTCATTATGGGCCCTATTTTCACTCTGCAAAGATTTTTTTTTTAGAAATCATAGCCCAGTTATGAAATTGCATTTGGGCCCAACCACTTTTTACATGACAATGACGACCCTGTACCAAATCAAAGAATAGTAGACCCTAGTATGTTGTGATTTATAGCTATATTCGCTAATTGTCTAAAAATTTATAAAGGATAATCGTCTACAATAACAACAATTCCATAAGAAGCCATTAGAAGCCCATTATGATCACTCACAGCAATCCGACATGGTCCTGCTTTTATGTACAACCAATCACATGATACCTTGATCATGTTGATCTACTCACACGAAGGTAAATGATACATCATCCATATAGTGAGAAATCTATACATCAATTTGCAGCCTCTCGGGATAATTTATTCTGGAATGTTGAGGGACACGGCTTCCATTTAAAATTCTATTATTCCCTGGTGAAAACTGTGATTCAGTTCTTAGCTAGCTGGTACTGACACAACTCTTAATGAGAAAACTTCATTGTTTTCTAAACCCCTAACACATAATGCATTGGTATGTAATCTATAATTACGGGACAATAATCCTAACAATGGCCCATTCACAGCTGGAAGTTAAGGAAGCATCGCCCAAGAAGTCTAGCTTAAGTCTGCTTTCTTTGTGGCTCAGTGACAAACACTTATTGGATCCAACTACTTATTATTAGAATATCATGTCAGTGTGAATGTTTTAGTATTCCAGATATGGACTTTTTACTTTATGTAAATGAAACAAATTATGTTAATATTGGGCTGCAACTTTTAATGTCATGAATCAGAGTCAACAGATGACAAACACGAACATACAGTCCTGCCATAATAGAACCGAAGAAACAAAAAGCCATGTTTGCACTTTGTACACAACAATTCACCTGGCATCACGCTTCTGGGAGCGGTGTTGGATTCAATAAGTATTCATCATAGAGCCCATAGTGTCCTCAGGTATCATCAGCACAGATTACATAGCACAATAGACACATTATGGGGCCATTATGGCTTTTATTCAGAGCCAAATTGATGAATTGGTGTAATTATCGCTTGGACTGAAACCAGGATCAGGTACAACTCATGAGTAACACTCATTTGATAATCTGATTGTAAAGTAATTGTTTAGCATCAATAGCGAAAACAATGATTGATATGAATGCATCGCATAAAAGTGGACACAGTATGTATGCTCTTTCAGCAGACAACAGAACCTCATTCAAATGTCATATCCGTAGCCTTTGGCTTCAGGACATGACGTTCGAATCACCAGGAAATATATATAAGAATTTATGTTTTTCCACGTTCAATTATGTAGAGTTTTTCTGTTTAAATAATACCCAAAGGCCTGCTGCTTTAATACAGGGATCAATCATTGTCTGAGGCGTGGTTCATGCGCAGTCAGATTTGTTCCTCCAGGTCACAATACTCAGTGTTTGCCCTCTTGTACTGCGCATAAAACTTATCTGATTATAGGCACAAGGACATTTACTCACGCCTTACTTGGAGTGTTACACTAGGAAGATATCATGAGAGCATTAGTTTATTAAAGTGAAGATAATTGGTCAGGTAAATATTTACGGATTAAGGAATCAAATTATCCAAATATTGTCCACTTTGTGGTTTAGATATTGTGTCAAAATAATATTATGTACTTCACACAAATTTACCATTTCTAAGTAAATACTTCTTAAATACCCTGAACATTGACATAAAAGCCTATGGGTTTTTCAATGGTACCTTTGTCAATTCTACATGACTGATTCTATAATTGAGGGTGAGTATTGGCACTTTTGTGGAAGTTTGGTTTACACCTACCAAGGCCAAAAATGCTTCATATGTAAATCAGTAAGTCTACAAAATACATGGTATAAATGAAAACAGTTACTAAATGTAGTGTCTGCATAAGATTTACCATTGTAAATACAAATCTGCATTATTATTGTTTTATGCATGACAAAAAGCTGTAGCAGAACTACAGGGCATAAATTATCTCTTTCACTTCTGTTGTCTATGGAACAATAGTTAGTTATTGAATAAAAATGGTAGAAAGATCTAGTCGCTTACTCTTGCATAGAACTCAAGGATGTGTGCTGTAGAAAACAACAGCTTTCCAAAAACACTTACAATACTCATGTACGTTCTTTTCAACAATGTAAAAGCGTTGTTTTCATGAATGTATAATGGAGCATGATGGAGTAATTAGTTCCCCTTGTGAGACCACAAGTTGACCCGACGATGTAACTTACAGTGAAACCATTGATGACGGATTATTTCCTTCATATAAATTTTTTTGTTTTTTTACTAGGTTTCAGATGACTGTAACAAAATTGGAATTGGTGTTGACAATGCACGAATAATAATATAAATCATCTTGAGTAATATGTGATAGTTTTATCATAGTCAACATGTAAAGGGAGAATGAGCTGATCATAATTTGGAAGAGACTGGGGTGGGTGTTTTGAGGAGGGTAGGCATTATATACTGATGCTGTCCTGGCTCCCAATAAACACTATTCTAATCTACTCAAATAATTCCATAAAAATGATTCGATTCCTGGTTCAAGCACCATAGTCGTTATGTCTGCAACAAGGGTTACTACATTTCCCCCTCATCAAGTTTCTTACAGTGTTATTTCGATATAAGGGCACCCATGTAAAGCAGATAGTACTGAACTCTCTTAATTTTAAGAGCTACACTAGTTTTTACTCAGCATGAAATACACATTGATTTACACACCAATTACACATTAACAGCTCAATTCATGCTGCCTGCCAACTAAACACAATATTTTGTGTTCTTCAGCCAGAAATTAGGTCAGGTAAAAAATCTTCTTCCACTAGAAGGAAAAAGCACAACTAAAAATACGCTTCTTTCAAACATATTTTAATAGTTTGTGTGCATGTATTGACCATAAGTGGTGAAATATCCTGGCTCTGATTAAATGTACACCCAGGGCCTTGAGTCAAAACAGCTTAATATTTCTTGATTTACTGCACCAGTGGAGTTTTAAATGTCTCAATGAAGATGTATATACATAAAATGTTTTTGATCTAATTAATATTTATTCTAATCTTTAATTATATTGTATTTTATGAATAGATAGCGCTATTTAATCTACACCAGATATTGAACAGAAAATTTGCATTACAAAAGTTACAATTCTGGGTTCAGATAATGGTGCAAAATGTTTTGAATCTGGGCTTCCATCATGGTACAAATCACCTGGAAAACACTATTGAAGAGCAGTGACTGTAGAAGTAACTTTCTTTTTCTAATAAAGATTAAAAGGAACATGTTGAGTAATGATCTCAATCAGTTCTTCTTCGACTATATCAAGATTTCCTAATCAACGTTAGTAATCAGACGCTTATAACTATTTCAAATTCATATTCAATATCTTCTTATATTACAGATGAACATGTAATTTCATTCACCAAGGATAGGATTTCTGTCCATGTTTTATCTCTTCCCATTATGAACATATACACTTATTGATAAGATGAAGGGATTTCTTTCCATAACAATCTTGTTGACAACCTCTTATCTATGCAGCTATGTATATTTTATAGGTTCTCTGCACTTAGCTTGTTATTTAGTTTGGCAAAGATATAGGTTGATCAAAGCTTCGAAGTGGTGCTCCATTAGCTGTAGGTCATGTACACACACTTACAGGCACAAAATATGACTTGAAAAGAAAATTGCAAAGGAGCAATTACAAATATTAAGTGATGGGACACAAAACTGGAAAAAACCCAACTCACAGTGACATTCTCACTTTTATTTGTAAAGTGACCAAATTTATAACGTTCCAGCCAATGTCTTCATGTAGGAAGTGAACACTCATAGCAAATAGAAGAAATAGAACATCTCATAAAAGTTCCACGGCTGACCATTTATGACGATCTGAACAACATGGACACCAAAGTGGTGTTGACGAATCACTTATACTATTTACTATCTTGGGTGGACATGACAATTCTGTTATCGTAATAAACTAGAATTGGGAGTAAGACAATAATTCTCAAACATCTTCACATGCTAAATCACATTCAAAATCTATTCATTTACAAAGTTAAAAACAAAATAGCAATTGATGAATATCTTGTAACGTGGTTCCAGTGTTTGGGCACATTTTTACTACACATTTGAATAATTTACAGTTTCTAAATTTTCTTTTCTTTTTGCAAACCCAACATTATTCTAAATCTTTTGAAGAGACATGGTCTTCACATGGGTCTCCTAATTCTTGGGCCGACGTCCAAATATTTACTGTACAAAAGTAATATTATTGTATAACATAAATGAATGCGCACCTTATACAAATGACCAGCTAAATGTAAATTTCAATCTTTGTCCACTCTCTCAAAGCGAAATATGCAGACACAATCCTAGTTCATATCATATCAATGTCATGTTTAGCAATCTTTACATACATATGAAGTCCGCTATTCTCTAAGTTAACAAAATACATTCATCTGAATGGTTTTTCACATAGGGTTGTATGGGTACATCTTTTCATGTAGATACAAATATCATTAATATACTAATCCTGATTCATATAGAGACAAGTTTTTGAAATTAAAAACAGATTGATTTGAGATCAGCATTGTATTTCCAAAGCGATGAGGTAAAAGCTTCAATTTTACGTTCCAGGAACGTGTAGACACAATCGATAAGAAGTTATCATCAATTTCGATATTTTGATCAGCTATGTTCTAAACTCTGACAATTCTTATGCCTATCATGCAGATTAGTCTTGGTTTTTGTATCGTCATTAAAATTTTAGATGATTAAATAGCAAACACTTCACAATCATAAACCAATAGAATTATATCTAAATGATTTGAAAATCTTGTTTGCATACAAATTGTCTCCCATGATGGGAATCAGGTTAGCTAATGCAAACTACTTTAAAACATAGTTTAATATGCCAGCAATTCAAACAAATTGACACATTAACTGTCCGAAAAAACACTAAATACACTTTTGAATATGTAAATGAAATCAGCCATAGATGATTACATGAACATTTCTCAGCAATTTTGTAGGGTTTGAGGACTGGATGGCTGGAGACATAACAATGTTAACTTAGAACAGCCTTATTGATATGACATGGTCAACAAAATGATCATATTGTGAACGCTCATACCATTGCATCGAAAACAAGAAGGCTTTGTATTTGTAAAGGCAACTTTTTTTCATATAAATTTGAGACCATGAAATAAGAGAATAATTTCGAGTGTTACCTGGGAACGTATGTTTTAGCTAGTAGGATTGGTTTGCCCATGTATTTAACACCTTAATGAAGTTCACTATTCATTCGTAGCAATACTGATACAAGTAGGCTTATTAATGAAAATGGAATTTTTATTAATTTGTCAGATTACTTATAACAGCACTCAAATCTCTGCATAATATGTATGACTGACATCAAGTGCTGTCAAGCAACTTAAAAGAATACATATGTCCAAAATGAATTTGTACATTTTAATTTTTTTAATTAGCCCAAGCGTTTAGAGGAGAAAAAGGTTGGAAGGTTATCAGTTGTAAGATTGACACTTAACATCGAAATTTGACATCAAAATGTAATTAATTCCAAGCACCAGACGTCAAATGTCGAATTTGGTGCTATTTGATACGTGATTATTGCTTGATAGCATTCTTATCACAGCATTACTTATCAAAACTACTTGTACTTTTAAGATGTTACAACACCAATGCACATTTGTAGTAGAATTAGGTTTCTTCAAATGTCTATTAGAAATAAGACTTTTGTCTTAAGTTAGAAAGAAGGATTTTAAAGTCAACTGTTATGTAATACATTTAGTGTAACTTTACAGTGGTGTCAAGAGATTATTTCAAGGAAGATTTGCTGTGAATCACAACACCCCTACATGAGCTTACGATGCTCTAGATTCTCCAATCAACCAGATTTCACCAGATAATATACATATTTGGAGTCCTTTTCTCCTTCACCAACTTTCACATGTATAACATTGGTTAGCTGTTTAGCGAAAGCTACCTTCATTCCTCAACCCAACTGTAGCTGTTCCATCCATCTCATAAGACTCACCCGTTGGTGTCTCCTGGTCCCCAGCTGAGGGCCTTGAACTTCCTGCCCATCTTGCGTAGCAGGCCCCCTGTCCTGAGGCGGCCCCTGCTGGCGCGACTGACCAGGATTTCAGTTGGTGGCCCATCATCCCCAGGCAGTGTTGGGTAGACACGGTTGCTCTTGTGCTTATTCCTCTTGGGGGAGCACAAACGGAACACGGAGGTCATGGCTGGTGGGTGGTACCAGAAGAGCAGGTCTGTAGAACAAGTCCTCTTGCGCTACCTACCCATTGTGTTTGTGGTCTTGTGCGTATCCGTTTAAAAATTTTCAAAATGGATGCCACATCCCTTGTGCAATGATTTATCAGCTATGTTCAGTCATACTGGTATTGGGGTATCAAATATCTACCATTTCCTCATTCGAAAATAAATCAGCGAAATGACTATATTTCAAACTACTTGTATAGTTAATACATTACAAATGAACTACCTCACACAATGAAATTCATTTTTCCATATAAAATATCTCCATTCCAAATATGCAAAACAGTATCCAAGGTTCGTACAGTTGAACACAAAACCCGACAAAATGTACTAGCCACAATCAAACCACATGCTGCTGACTGATACCTCCATTACAAGTGTATGACAAAAACCAACAGTGAAAACAACAGATGACACCCATTATCACTAAAGACGACGACAACGACCAAGACGAAAGTTGTGTCTACCACTTGAGGCTGCGCTGATCTGACGGACCAGCTGTCCACTCCCGCAGCCTTTATATGTCCAGCACTGTTTACTTTTGGTCGCCTTATGACAGCGATTGATCCTCCACATTTGCTGTGTGCGGCCAATGTAAGTTGGTAGCTTTATGATGTATCAAGAGAAAGGTCACCACCATTTATATTTGTAAGTTCTTTGCGTCTTTGCCTAATGGATTTCCATTGTGGGTCTACGCATGTATCAATTATGTTGAGTGTTTGAGTTGAAGTCTTCTCAATTGTTAAGAGTATCTTATTAGTCCGCTTCACCAAAATATTTGTAGTCATTTCATCGGGTACATGTAAGTAACTATGACCTTCGATGATGTTTAGAAATGCTTATCATATTTCAGAATATATGTGGTAACCTCATCCTGTCATCAAACAACTGTAGTTGTGGTCACACTTACCCCGCACATTTCCTTCAATCTATATTATATAAACCACAGCTTAACTTTTCTGTGTGTACTTCTGATTAAATATTTTGTTTTCAATTTGTGTACAGCAAAATAAACATACAAAATCACGAATCACCAACATATTTACTGCGCAGGATATATTTAGTCTGTGTCTGTATGATTTATGATGAGCTTAACTCTTAAGATTTTTGTCAAATCATACACTGCATTACACATAATGTGTACTCCTTTTGAAATGGTGAGCTCACAATTTGTCATAATTAAATTCATTTTACATCCAATTTATTGATAGACCTTTTATATTTTAATACACATGAGCTCAACTGCTTAGGATTCATTGCTGTTCTAATATTTCTAATGCGCAATACTTGCAAACTTTTCAAATTATTTGAAACACCATTGACAATCTTCGATAAACATGTGTTTGGCATCCATTTTCATAATGTCATCTAAAAATAATCTTACTAGTTAGAGATCTTTATAAGAGTTAGAAGTAAAACATCCTTTTTATCTGTTGATCGTACGTTCTCAATAATATGTATCTTTTTTGCAATGCCGGCTATTTACCCACTCCCGACTTCTCTATTGATTAATCCAAGGATCGTACATTGTGCACACATTATCTGTTATTACAGCGACATAGACATTATCAACTTTCAGTAAAGATAACCATTATAATCCAAAATAATGAGGCTTTCATATGCGCTTCTGTAAGAGATCTATTTTTTTTTTAAATTCTGTTCTTTTCTTCCAATGATTATGTGCCAAAATCAATTATCATATAGAATAACTTTTCATTATCATGGGTTCTTTACTTAACTGTTTTCCATGGTTACCTTCAACTGTTAATAAATGCGCAGTGAACCAATTAACAAGATACATAGGACCAATAGTATCCAATAATCATTTGACGTACATAAGTACTTCATTAAATGCAATAATCAAAATTGTCAACTATGACCATCTTTGACATATAAAGAGTTTTGAATCAATCCAATTTCAAGAGTTACTTGATAAAATGTCCTATAATGATCTGACTTGTCATGTCACAATTAATCAAATATTTCACCAAATTTGCCGAAGAAAGCATTTCACCATAAAATTGATAATATTAAGTCTCTTCTTATCCACATCACATAGTGAGACCATATAGATCTTATATGGACTGCACCCCATAAATGTAAAATGTTGGATCATAAGTCTGTTATCTCACTTCTAGTCTCGTATTTGCATAAAACAATCTTGTCCATAACTGATCACTGATCATGTACAGCAAACAGCAACGCAACAACCTTTTTCTACTGTGGTACTTTGTAAATATTTCATTACTTAGCTCTAAACTTTCACCTCAAGAACGACACACCACAATGAGCAAGTCCCTCGTACTATTCTTGATCCTAAATGACATATGTTGTCAATTAACTGGAGATCTTTGTGTGTGCACTAGTAAAATAAATCACAGATAATTAACACCAGAATATTGCAAACACAATATTATGTCGTGTCTTATATTTACCTACACAAGTCTATATGTACACTCAAATAAACAAAGATCTTAAGCCAGATCAGGTCACAACTGACTAATTCAAGCATCTTCCACATTTAGCACAAACATAAAAATCACACGTGTACATGTAGTCCTTAACTTCTATAAGTTTTACGCAAATTTTCTTGAATATATATTAAGTAACCAATGAGTCTAATATCATAGATTCTTCACAGTTAGATACCCCACTTAATCCATGTTGTCAAACCCAAATCCAGTGGGAGTTCCTTCCACATGAAGACCCAGTGATGCAATGATCCAGAAATGAGCTGACAATACATCCTTTTTCAGCCTATCGACTACGTTATAAATACCCCAGTTTACGACGACCACCGGTAAAGGCAGTGCATGTTCACATGGTGGTATAGATCTCCACATCAGCTACCACAACACCTTGGGTGCATAGATCAAGAGAGAGCGTGGCGTGCAAACTATATTGTGCTTTATCCTCCTATGGTACTACACAACAGTAACAGGTGCATAGATGGGTCATAAATATTCAATTTCATTTTAGAAAGCATTATGTTCTTAATAATGAGTATAATGGCATTAATGTAATTATGAGCCACAGCAATAAAGCTGTCCATGTTAGAAGAGGTATTGCAAAATTGTTGATAATCGTAAATAGATATGAAGAGTACATGTACACACATTTTCACTATGTTTAAACTTTGTAATCACTAACCCATTTATTCATCTAATGTTGGATATATGCCATTAGCAATCAAGAAGCCGCAAGTTAAAGAATGCAATAATTTATAAGAGAATACATCAAAATGTTATAAATATACCGGTTTACTACGTGAAAGATAGGGCACCACAATGCAAACAAACAGCGATTAGATCCTCTCAACATGATGGAAGTGTGCCATATTACTAACGAAAAAACGCAATTTTGAGTTTAAATTTAACAAGTTTGAAAACTTTGTTAGTGACAAAAGGGCAAGTGTAAGTAATCTGAATGACTTATAATGAAAACACTCTTAATAGCCATTATCATACCCCTTTAAACATATAAAACAAATGATCTTCTTACTTCTAACAAAAAACTAAAGTTATACTGTAATTTAGTCATCTCAAGTTTAACGTTTGTAGTCAAATTCCATTCTTGATAATTTGTGTACATTGAAATATATATTATACCATCAAGTACCATTAACCCATGTCTCTTCTACATATGATGATTCTTTGATAAAACATGGCAGACTTGAATCCTCTGCAGAAATCCGTGTCACCATGTTGAATATTTTATCATAATAGATGTATATATTACTAAGTGTGACATATAGTGACAGCACATCAGGGTCCTATGGATCTAAATCTCCAGTTCTGGTCAATTTCGACTGATAAATGATTTGTTGCTATGAAGTATAATCACGATTTGGACAAAGATGAACTGGCCACCAATCTATTTTTACAGACACAAAAACAACAACAAGATTACCAAATATGAAACACTAATCAAAATAATTTTCAGCCTCCATCGAAAACGCTGAAATCTTAATGTGCAAGAAGTCATTTCACAGATTTCTCAACATTGTTGGAATTTGATGGCTCAATCAGAGTCTGTAGAAAGATCCTTGATTTGAGAAATGATATCTTTGATGCTTTTGTTGAACCCCATTCGAATGTATCTAAGCAAACAAAAGTCACATACTTTCTTATAAATACTTAGGCCTCATTAACTTTACATATTGGACATCATAACCAAGGAACTATTTGGTTGGCAATCATACAGTCTAGGAAAAAAAAATTCCGATCAATGTATCAAACAAACTGTATCAAATAAATCTCTGAATATTAAAGAAAAAATTATAATTGAAAAAAGTAGAACAGTATAAAAATTTCATAATTTCCAACAGAATTTCCAGGATTTCGTATCACAATCATATTAATTACGTATTGTGAAAATATACAAGATGAAACCCTCTTCTCAAATTCAAACTGATTGATATTAATTTAAAAAAAATTACATATCACCTCTTGTTAGTATATCTTACACACCTGTATTTAAAGATATATAACCTGCATGATAGTATAGATAATTAATTCATATTGTTTGTAACATGGCTTTTACATTAGCAGACTGCAGTTTGCAGCATTGAGTCGTCACGCACTTCGGTCTGTTGCATCTACAGGCGATTCAGTGATATTGGTATACTCAATCAGATCACATCTCTTATGGTAACAAAGGCAAAATAGTGGAATATATATGCGTACAAGTAAACCTGGCCACCTGCTAAAGTATATTCTAGGGGATATTCACGCTTCTGGACAAAACAAAGATGAATTTACTGCTAGCATATAAAATAATATAAAAGTAAAAATAACAGCAGCATGAAAATAAACAACTGTCATGCGCACAGAAACGCTTATTTGTTAAAATGTTATATTATAATGTATTGTATTTTGATCTATTTTGGTGATGATTCTTTATCCACATTGAGATATTGAGCTTCAAAACTTAAAAGTTATCAAGGAAAAACAATAGCCCCCACAATAGATTACTGTGCTGAAATACCTAGTCGAAAATACTTGTGAGGAAATTCATGGGAACCAAAATTGAGATTCAGAACTCACACATGAAGAAATTTCCTAAGTTACCACCAGGTACCAAAAACTATCTAACACAATAATCTAATGTTGAAGTGTTTGATAGAGATTTGTGCTGCACCCTTCTGGACAAAACCAAGATGAAATGTTTACATATGACCGTCCACTTAGAAGTCACTTCAGTATATGGTGGTCATCATTTTAAGAACACTTTGTGTATACTAAAACTTATTGAATGGCCACTTTGATTTGCAAGATCGTTATAAAAAGTTAATAAAAAACGTCATAAATAGTTTAAATTATCTTGAACAGAATCGCAAGTTCAGTAAATTTTTGGCATAATAGCCTGTTTTAATTAAATTATAATTTTTGGTCATGAAACAATTGCTTTATTCAATCAGGAACACTCAGACTGAATTTTCCCCCAAGATACTTCCCTAGTGACTAAAACATCAGCATTGGATTAGAAATCTAAGGATAGAACTGACCAAGTGCAGATCTAAGTTTTCAGAATATGATGCACAAATGAGATATATATGTGTACAAAGCTGCACAGTGACGTGAAAAACCTACCTCAGATAACAGACTAATCATATCATACATGTTAACATTTGCAAGTTGAATAAAGGGGGGCCTGTGGCACCTATACCACATTCTGGTTGTACAATCGCAGACACTGACAACATAACGTACCCTACGGCTGTATCCCCGGCCAGGAAGCTAACATCGTACAGCTCGACCGGCCACTCCAACAGCCAGGCCCACAGCCAGGACATAATGCACACAACTCCATGGTGCACTAGGATACCTCCATTGTAGGTTTACAATTGTACAATATTCCTCTGAATACAGAATCAATCTTTAAAAAGTTCACTGTTTATTATCGTTGGTTTTAAGTAAAAAGTCATACAACAATCTGTCAATCCATTGGAAATATCATATCAACCGAATCCTTTAGCAGGGGACAAGTTAAAAATCACATTGTTTAATATCCAAAATAGCATTTTGTAATAGTTTTTTGTAATAACATGGAAGTTTAAGACAGAATGTTATAAACGTGTTGACTATCAATGATTTTGTTCATTTTTGTTTGTTATTCACATTGGTTTGCTGGTATCTCCGTAATAATCTGACTGTCCTGTTAGCAAAGTAGTGAGTTATGTTCGACTAAAAGTCAAGTGATCATCAAACAAGTGATATATGTGTTGTCTTATATCTCAAGCGAATGACACCAGAATATTTAATAAAAATAGTTATTTGATATATGAAACAATACTTGAAATAAGTCAATGACTATTTCACCAATATGAGATAACAGAATAAACTATAGTTTTTCGCTCTGTTAATTCAGTGTCCTCACGGATGTTTTGCGAGAAGGACCACAATAGCTTTCTTTGCCATAAAGGTCGCCTTGCGTTAATGTTTGGACACTTTGATAAATACCCTATAATCCAATTTAGAAAATAAATGAAGTTAATATACATTTCCAAAGCTATTTTGCCATGGTTAAAATCATTATGCATTGTTTGGTATCCACACTCAATAGTTGGTAAGCAAAATAGCAATGTTGAAATGGATTGACAAATTCTAACAGATATTTACTATTGGATCATGAAGCAGGCTAGATCAATCGACTGTCACATAAAACAAATTGAACTATTTAATCTACAACCAATACGCTCCCACCAATCACAGCTTGTCAGTACTTAAGCGAAGCTTGGGAATTTAGAAACTTTGTATGTTTTAAAAATATTGCGCAACGTCTCGTCATGCTAATCATTAGCACACTGTATAGATATGTTGGGCTGTTGTATTCTATAATCCTTTCTAGATACCTATATAATGTGAGGAAAGTATTGCACCATCTTCACATGAAAGTAGCAACAAAATGCACCCCATGTTACAATGTACCCATATCAGTCTTCCTCAGCTATTATCTTTCAAAGATGCGAGTTTGTTCATTGGCAGGGTTCACGAAAGTTTTTTTTCTCTCTTAGGCGTTGAGTCATGGTTTTGCAGGGTGTTTGAAGGTGTTTGATATATATATCCTATAATTCCATGAGTACAGCCAAGCTTATCTGTTGTTAGTGCCGCCAGCAAAAACCATGCTACTTATATTATACACGATAATCAAACATAAGATGTATAACAACTTACCCTTCATCAACACCCAGATTTTCTGTTAATCCTGCCTTGAACAGATTCCCAAGCCAGTGCCACATCCTTACATTATGTCATAGTCGCCTTTCTCCATAAATGTTTCGTACATATATCATTGAACACTGATTACATCACACTGTTAACTGTAACTGTAACTCCACTCAAACTGGCGCCTATTATTCTCAGATTGTCGTGTATTCCCACTGATTTCCACACATGTATCTTTGAATACGGCAATATATATTTTTTTCTTGTAAAGCTCAACTTCATATTACTTTCTGAATACTTTTAACAAGGTTAAAAATATGCATGGTCAAGTATCCAGGGTAAAAGATAGCAAAAAAAGAAAATTGAGCCTATGTTGTCCATTTTCTAACCTGAATCTGTTACGTAACTACCCAGCATGTTTGATTCTATAATGTAAATCTTGAGCCTTAAAAGTCAATATTTTCATTTGATCATTTGTATTTTATAGGAACTGCAAAGATATCTCTAAATCTAAATCTTGTACTTCCATTGCTTCCATAGTTCATGAGCAATGATAACCATTATTATCATTACTATATCAAAAAACTAGAAATACTCTAAGACTTGAGCAATTTATCCGTATGTACATATCTATTCAATAGATAAAATCATTAGATGACATATAAAAAGTAACAGTTCCCAACAGACTGTTCTTTTCAACTCCTTATTTACTCAAGATTAACGAAAAATGAAAAACTGTCTCACAGTTGATCGAAAAGTAAAAAACACTACCAAACAAGACATTGCCACCATTTTGTTCAAATAGATCCACAAATATCAGACACCCGCAACGCTGATTACGAAAGCACAAAAGATCCAGTGTTGACAAGAATTGTCTCTCACTTTTTAGTAAAAGTTTTATCTAAACATGTTACGTTGGTGAACTCATACATAAGAATGATTCTGCATTTTCTGACACACCGGTACTTAATTACAACTACCAACGCATCTGATAAGGCCAATAGCATTGTTTGAGAAGAAAATTCAACAACAATTCAAAAGACCAACAATAGCTACAATCAATTTACCACTGTGGACAACATTTTTTATTATACTTGTCATGGATCTCCTCATAAATTTAACTTTCAAGCCTTTCAAGATGTTATTACTTTAATACAAAGATTACGAGGGATGAACATCCCGTTTGTGTCACATAGCTTGTATGGTTAATAACGATAACTACATGTAGATGATTTCATTATTAACATACTTTTGGAGTTCAAGAGATTACATTTACTTTATAAACTGAATAATTCAAATCATTTCTTTCTTTACAAAATGATACATTGAAATTAAAAACTATTGTCAAGAGATATCATAATTTGAGTGTGTTCCTGGTATTTTTTGTAAGTAACAAATTAAAACAATTTTAATTATCTTAGGTGAAAAGTAACTAGATTATTTATCATTATGTTCTTGACAATTCTGCTCTTCATTATATCAAAGTGATAACATAATTTACTTCAACAAGATAAATCACAATAAACTTATCAAATCATTTCAAATTTCTCCACATTTATGCAGAAGGTTCTTTACTGACTTGGGAAGGCAACTTGTGTACAAGTGACGTACTTCATATTATTCACTGTTACACATAAAATTCATAATGTTCTCGAACATATTTCTGAAGTAAAAGGACCTTGTATGATTCTATTGGCTCTTGTTTGCTTATCAATAATTCCGAAAGTTACAGTTTGAATTTTCATTGAATTAAACACATAAAATTTAATATTACTTGTACTCAACAAAAAGATAATTAGCATTGCAATAAGTTGCTTTTACATATTTTGTGCATAATAAATCCAGGGATACCACCAACCGCCAACCACCAACATTACTTTCAGTATTTAAAAAAAAACTATTATCTAACCACAAACATGCGTAGAAACAATTTGCAGACACATGTCCATAGAACCAAGATCAAATTATTTCATAAAGTGAAATGACAAAAACCTAAATTTTATACAAATTTAAAAAAAAGTAACACAGATTTCTCAAAATTAGTATAAGAAATTTGGATTGACAACTCCGAATAAATGGTAGTATGTGGTACACATTTAAAGGATGATTCTATGGACACCATCCACAAATACCCTCAAACATCCACAGAAGGCCCAGCGCCATTTCCACTTTTAAAGGCTAACTGTCAAAAATGAATGGTATCAATGATGGTAAAAAAAAATATTGAGATGTCAATGTTAATACCTGATCATTTTTTTTAGGAATGTTCAACCTACAGGCCCAGGGGCTGTTAAGTGAATGTTTAAGGGCACAAGCACAGGACCAATAAGAGCGGCTCACCTGACATGCGTGAGCTGGTCGCTCTCCGACGAAAACTGGCGCTCCATCTCCACACTGCAACAGACACCATGCAACGCGAGGTTAGCAGCGGCATGCCACACCACACCATGCTGGGGGCTCCACGAGGAGTGGTGACCCACATCACCAAATTGATGGTCATACTCATGCTCAGCTCTCAAGGAGCTACTCAAATGCTGACCAAACTTGCTGCCACTATGATTTTCATGCAAGGGGTAAGTACTGGTGGTATGGTATCTGTTTTGGTGACCACCATGGTGATGAGTACTAGAAAAGTCAACATCACCACGCGTAGGGGTGGATAGATCATGATGATCCCTGTCATCATGAAAAATGGTTTGGTCATCAGTGGGGAAAGACTCTAAAGAGTTAGCAGTTAGGTCAACATAGTCCACACTACGAGGATCATCTTGACTACTGAGGTAATCATGATGCCCTCTGCAAACTATGTCACTGTCCTGTCTGGGTACATTATGTGCATTTGGACCATCCACCCACCCATCACTAGTCTGACTCTGATGATGTTGAAAAAAGGCAGCAGGAGCACTCTGACACAGGTCTAGACTAGGTGTGAAAATTTGCACTACCCTTGTCCCATGATCCTTCCGCAAATAATCATGACTTTCACTTTTCAAAGCACCCACTTCATTATTATTACATCGCCTCCTTGGATAGTTAGCATTAAACCATTCTGCATTTGACAAATCAGTTGCTGATATGTCGTACTTGTAATAGAAATCCCCTTCTGATTCAGCTAACCAAGGCACTGGCCTGCACCTACTATAGGAGTTGTTAGTTCTCTGATTAACATCAGACTCAGAATAGTGGTGTTTGGGTACTGGCCGAGTCTCTAGTCCTGTCTGATGCTCATCAAGCAAAGTTCCGCAACTACAGCAGGCTGCCATTCGTTGCACCCTCCTACGGAGGTTTGCACTTGGAGAAAGAACATTAAGATGATGAGGCTGATTAGTTGATGAGGATGATGATCCCCGTGGTCTGAAAAGCTTCTTTACATTGCTGGACAGCGTCTTCAGAAATTTGGTCTTCTTGGGCTCGGACATGCTGATTGATTTGGCACTGATGAATGGCAATTAGGTCAATAACTCTTTGGATATAATTTGATTGCAGGATTGATGTTTCTAATTAAAAGTTGGAATAATATATAAATGTTCACTTCAACTTCTATCCAATTGAATAACTACATCATATATTTACATCCAAAAGATTTCACTAATTCATTTATCCAAGCTGTTTGTCATACTTGTAATTTGTGGCACATTTAGAAAATCCAATCATGGCTCCTGTAGGTCCACAAGACGCCTACTGGACATGAGAATGCATAATAGTCTGGACAACTTTCCCCATTCCCTACATCTATGTTTTCTCATGAACACCCACCATTCAACCAATTGCCACTCATATACCGGCTACTCAATAATAGAGTTTGTTTTCAATCCTCAGATAGATCTGAATACAGTTGAACCATTTAAAATTTTGAACTATGTCATGTAAAACCAACTTTGGTTTTGTATATGTCAATAGGAAGTCATAAGAATAGCTCCTCTCTAAAACATTCGTCAGATGTATGATTAAAAATTTCTGGATTTGTATTGGTTCATTGAAGCTCATTTGGATGGCCAGCAATAATTGATATTTCACGTTTTATCTATTAATACATCATTCCACCAAGTGCTAACAAGGTCCATCATAAAAGGGTTCTACTGTATTTTGATCATAGGCGTTTTTACAACAATGAGTGAAGACAATGCTACATAGAAATTGTTGGTTGTTAGTGACAGTTATACACAAGAAGACGCAAGAGATCTTTCAATATGAGGTGTTCATGTAAACAGCACTATTTACCAGCTCTGTGACCGCTGTTTGTTGCTTACCTATACCATTGACAGAGATACAATGACACAAATGGTGAATAAACAATATTTCAACCTGCCTTTGGGTTGAAAAGGAAATCAAATTAGTTGGCGAACATGCAATTATAAGTTGGATTAATTGTAATCGAACATCCCTTCAGAGCTGCTGAAGAAAACCAAAAAACGCAAATCAGCACATACCCTGTAACTGAATAAAATACATGTATTTGTTTTCTGTAATGTGACCATCTTAGTTTAAGTTTTTTTCAGGCAGATATTCAAATAAATTATTGTTTAAAAATACTCTGTAAAATATTTGCTATTTGCACAGTAAAGAATTGAATCTGCCTTTAGAAAAAGAAAGAATAATAAGTACAAAAATGTAGTAGGGTTGGGAATCAAATCTTTTATATTTGGAACAAATGCTGTTTGTCTGGATTCTGTATATATTTAGCATTCTAAAGAACCCTTACCATGTACTAATTTGTTGATTGGTTGTAATTTTATTGTGTTTGATCTTTACCATATTTCTAAAATATTTATATTTTAGAAATTGAACTTTTACTGGATTGAACTTTGCAATGGATTGAGCTAAGTTAAATTTCATTGCTTTCATGAAGTACTATGCCTACTTCTCTATAATAATTACCCCTATCAATCACGTATTTCTATTTATAATATGATGTAATCAGCATAAATCAAGCTCTAATTTGATGGTGGAATTCATGAAGTCCAGCTTATCAGCCATTATGCTATTTATCAGTATCATGCTAATTTTGTACTTATCATTTTAGGGCCCTTTAGACGCCATTGTCACTGTAAGCACTACTTCTAATCTATTCCTGAACACTTTAAATCTACTTCTGTACATGGTGCGCCTATTTAATAGTGCACAAACAAACGGAACAGCGTTGCAAATATGAAAGATGACACAGCACACAAGATTCATAAAGTAGAATAAGGATTATTAATGACAGGAATACAACAACTGTAGAGTTAATTTCTTATCAAATAAATTTAAAGAAAAAAAATTAAATCAAACACAATATAAAACTCAACACTTCTAGTCAATGTACAAGCAGCTTTGCAAACAAAATGTTAGAAAATATCAAGCATACAAAAAGACGTCTTAGCAATTAATGTTTGCAAAAAATAAAAACAACGATTCTTTAACCCTCAATGCAACACACTTAAGACCAAAACCACAACCCTGCAAACATGGAGTGTGCTGAGGGGTAAAGAGTTTAAGCGACTACTAAAGGTACATCAGTACTTACCAGAACTCATTCCAGGATGGCCTGGAAGAAGCAAACAACCACTTATGAAATTTTCGCCACTTTCTTCGTGGTGGCTTATCCCACTGTTTTCTTTTACCATTGGGCATTGTTAATTTATAGCTTGATTTTCACTATTGAAAGCCACACATTTCAGTATCCTAATGATTTCTTTTCAAACTTTCCTTTCATTTATGCATTGTATATTAGAATGTTAAGCTAAATGTGTTGATTGAAATGCTAGCACTGATAATTTTTCTTCAGTCCAATTCTGTGTACCGAAAATATTTATTACACAGTATTAGTTTGATGAAGAAAAATGATGCTCATGATGTTTTTTATGGTATGCAAAACTTTAAGCCGAAATGTTTCACTTATCTATTGTGCAATTCTAACATTAAAATGAAAATATTTGTCCAATGTTTGAGTACAATTTTCAATCCCAATCCATTCCTTGACACTTAAATTTTTATCCATTTGATGCTTGCTTCAAAAACTAAATACATCATAAATCAAAACGAAGTGCGAAACATCCAATCCAAGTTAACATCTTCTTCCATTTTAAAAGCGATTAAAAATTTTACTGCTGCCTAAAAGTATCAATGACAAATACTTTCTAACAACTTTCGTAGCCTCGGTCATTAACATGGAGGTTTTTTGTGTACATGCTGATGATAATATTTGAGGCGCTGATCCAGACTTTGTACTTCAACATGGAGTGCCATCTTCACTTGCAAATATGGGTCTAGTGATAAGCATATATGGTGAAGTTCGTAAAAATACTACAGTACTTTAAGATCACAAAAAGTTGTATTTGGTGATATATCCATGTAAATATTAAGATTTTCAATTATATGTATCCTATTTGAGTTTACCATCTTTGGTATTGTATATGGATCCTACTGATACATGAAAGCATGTAGAGATAAGAGTCCGGTTAATACTGTACTACATGATATCCGACTTAACCCATTGATACCGGGAGTCAATTGTTAAACGTTTTCATTTGGGTCTCTAAAAGGCTGGCATTTAAGCTTGATCTTAGCAAGCCATTAATAACTCAAACATCAAAATTATGATTGCAAATTGAAGAGATCCAACATGACAGTGTTTCTTTCAAAGTCCTTCAACTTACAAATAGACATTAATGACATTTTCATGCGCAACTGGATTTAAACGTCAAGTGGTTTCAATCAACTATCAATATGGGTGCCTTTGAGTTATCTTTGGTCACAGGTGCTAGAACGATACTTTACGACACATTTGGGATCAATGATACCAGCCTACGGGCAAATATATGATTACATTTTGATACACGATGATTGTGTGATCGTTCACTGATCATACAGAATACCTTAGTTAGCCGAGCGGTAAAAAACATTAAATCAATTTAAAGTGTCTCTGTTACGTTTCTTGAAGAACAAATCAAAATGGTAAGAAGCATGTCCTCAGCAAAAAAGTTCCGTAGACACATTTCCAATAAGCGAAGAAATGAGTCGGATCGGATACAGTGCAAATAATGGGAGTAGTCAAGAAATTAATAGCCGAATCAAACACACTTAAAGGAATGGATTGGAATTGTTTGATATGATCTTCGCAGAGTTTAGAAGTCATTTGATCTCGTGCACAGACTGTGGAAAAAAATAGGGCTGTGTGATTAATGTAACAATTGTTACGTGTAACTGACCAATGCACGAATTGTGAAAACCAAGATTTTGAGAGGAAAATCTTTTAGCAGTAACTTGTGCCACAAACGTGCAATAATTATTGTTAGTGATTTTAACAATAACTTAATAACAATTTATCCACAAAAACATCTGACTTAGTGCAATAGTTTTTTCACTTTACTTATATCTTTTAACATTTCTTAAAGGCGAATTTTTAAAAATAATATATAAGACGTTTCTTATGTAATATGTAACTGATATAACAATAAACTTTTAAGACTATAGCTATTTTGTTATAAGAATAGAATTAACTTTGAATTCAGTTCAATCCTGTTTGTCATCATACATACAGCTAAATATATTAGCCGATGACAAAGAAAGTCTATTGATATAAAAATATTTGGATAATCAATTTGTTTGACAACATATCTTCATAGTGGCTCCATAATGTTGTTATTGTTTGATTCTCGGTAAATAAAATATGTCTTGAACAAATGTTTACTTATAATTCTATTTGATTACCAAAATATTCGTATAAGGGTGAATTAGTTAGAAATGGTTTGAATGGAAACATAAAGTTCTCAAATATTGACTGTCCTCATGTGAAAGACATTATGGAAACAGAGAACAGTAATTCAGTAACAATTTATATCAAATTTCAATATCATGAGCAACAAATTAATAACTTCAAATACTTAAAATCCTTTAATAAATCCATAATTTGCAAGCTTCTAACTTCAAAGTGTATGACAGTGAAGTGATGTGAATCAAATAACTTATTCTTAATCTCGATGAAGATCATTGCCCAAACCGTTTTGGTTCCCATGCCATACTTAGATATAACCACGTAAATGTGATATAACCTTTGAGCGAAAATTAAATAAACATATTTCAATTAATCAACTATAATAAGAAAACATGACCTCTTTATGTATTAGAACTATTATTCATGGAAAGGGGTTCCCCGCCAGGAGTGCCGTACGTACCCGCGCACCAGTGGGGGTCCGGGCGGCGGTGTGGGTGAGGAGGAGGACTCGGTGAGCTGAGTCATGGAGGACGCGTCCATGCCGCACCAGCTCGAGCTCCGCGACAGGTTCCCCGGCGAGAAGATGCCCAGCGCCGACGACTGCAACAGACAGGGCAATGTTAGTTACTTGGCGAGTGATACTGGTATTCATGTGCATCAAAGCTCATGGGCCTGACATCGAAGGTGGGCTTAGAATCAAATAGAAATCCGTGGGCTTGTTGACAATTAATGACAGTCATGTCCATCCTGACCTCTGGACAGTGGTACATGTATATTGAGTGTGAATTGAGATAATTCGAGGTATTTGAGGTGCACATTTTCAGATGGATTGTTTGCATCTTTATATGGACAACAAATCATGTGAACAGATAAGTGCAAGTATTCTAATTTCAACAAAGACTTCTAACATAAATGATATTTGTAAATGGAAGATGTGAGCAATATAAATGGATTACAGTTAACTTTTGAATGATAGGCAATCATAGTTTGAAGTGAACATGACAGGTACAATCTGTATTATTGCTGTCAATAGAAAACTTGCAAGAAAAGCTTAAGAACATGTATGTTAAATTTTAGCTTGGAAAACTGATTAGTCACTGAAACAGGAAGAGCACCAACTGAATATTTGTTTGAACCAGTGACGACCTATGAATGTTTGCCCTGTTAATTCTTATTTTGCTATTATTAAAGTAATAGAATGTACTGTAATCATAGATAGACAAGGAGATTCTTCTGAAACATTTCCAAATTACAAAATTTGCTCTCAAGAGAAAAACTCCTGCAAGATGATGCCACTATATTGATCGCAAACTTTTATGAAGCTTTAGTCTATTTGCTTGTGCATGACATGAATTGGTGATGAATAAGACCGCATGAAAATAAATTGATAACAATCTTAAGATACCGATGTGTAGGTGTGGTGAAATCCATAAGCAAATCCATTGCTAAAATACACTGTAGTCCTGGCAGACTTCATCTGCTAAACACTGGATCAAAATCATGTACAACAATCATTTCACTGACTTCTGTTCCAACCGACACCTGCTTACTATAAAGCTATTTGATACTGCTCATTGGCCAATACCCTATCACTTTGCGTAATGAAAAAAAACAAGAGATATACACCGTATGTGTGTGTACTTTGTACATAATGATGTAGGCCAGCACATAGAGCACACTTGTTTACAGTTCCCATCCAAACATATTTGCAACTTTCATATCAACATCCAGTTTTGGGAATAACAGAAAGCTAATCCATAGATCAACATTGTACACATTAAAGTGTCAATTTCCTGAGTATATCATCGTGGGTATGATTGATTATAAGTAATTTATAAAAATCACAATTAATTGTGCTCGTGTTCATGTGTTGCTATAATCACACTGCATCTTCATTTCACAATTTGAGCGTCTTTGGTTGGCTGAAGGAGCAACTTTAACCGAGACTCTTTTTCTGAGATATCTATTTTCAACAAACATTTGTGGTTTATCAATTTTGAAAAGGAATACCAATGAATCTATTAAGAATAGACCTTCTGGACTTGACAACAAACATTCAAGTATATAATTGACTTCAAGTCAACATAGAAAAATGTCACTGTATCACTAGAAATTTAGGAATAAAAGGAAATAGTATGATTCTGGAGCTCACACTTGGATGAAAATAACTGATTATAGACACTTCATCATTTTAACTAGGACCCAAAGATTCTTGTTATTTACATACTAGAAAGAAAAATGGAAACAAGATTCTGATCACTCTAGCCTTTGGTGACTTTTTTCAAGAATTCAAGCAATGATATTACAAATCAAACAATCATGTCATGGGGCCTAGTGAAACTGTCTCATACCAAAAACAGTTGACAACAGAGACATGCCTACACAAATCCTTGATTTATCTTCTTCAAGAGATCAGACCCTTCTGGATAAGCCATGTGAAATAAGCCATCAATACAGGTAACACAGTACTTGTAAATCCCCTAATTAGCCTGGGCAGGGAGTCGGCTCTCCGCGTCCATTTTCAGTCAAAAAATCGGCTAAGTCCTAAAAAAAAAAGAAAATATCCCCAATTTAACCCTTTCATTGTGGGTCTGCATACGTGGTCCTTCGCCACTTTGCGGCGCCTTGCGTTATCGACACGGCGCCGTTTTGCACTCCGCGTCCAGCTCCTTGTGCAGGTTAAGCTCCGCGAGACACCACTTCCTCAAAGAAGTGTTTTTTCATGCCGTGTCCACCACTCCACACCTATTGATCAGTATTGATTAAATTCCCTTTGATCTTTGCAATATACAGTCAACCCCATGTGATTCCGAGAAACACCGTTAGACGTTGCTACAGACATCGTGAGGCGCTGTGACACACTCAGCCTTGGACATCACCCAACGCCTTCGCGGAATGTGGGCGGCGGGGGGCCGGACGCGGTGTTTCACAGTCAGCCGGCGGCATGTCATTTTTCACTCCCGCGGCGTGAGATTTGATGAGGCACCACATTTTTACAAATATCCCTCTAAAGCCGCGAGAGAATGCGGCCACGCCGTGCCCAGGCTAAATTGGGGGGGTTACACATGGATTTGCAATTGAGTGACAACTGTCGCACAGCCACATCCCTTCTACCACATCCCTTGCCATCCACTCCTCCCCCCTCTAAATTACTACCAATATCCCACAAAGTGCACCCCAGATTTTCAATCCCCCCCAAACAATTTAACTTTGCAGGTCTCTCTAGTTTTTAATACCCCCCCCCCCCCTGTGGTCTATGATAACTGGTAGCTCCCTTATATTAAAGCTTATCTAATAACACTTTTCAATACAAAGCTTATCAATTTATTTTATGACCAACATTGACATTAATTCTCAGACCAGAAGTGACAATGACCACTTAGCATGCTATAAATCACTTTCATATGTAATAAGCAGATTTGAAGTTACTCCATAAATCTATCTCATCCTAAACCTCTAATGACCTGAAGTTTGAATCCACTTTAATCTGTATGCCATATATGTTGAGGTACGCATCATTTTCTCCAGCACGGAGAAGAATCAACACTTTGTTACCTACATGTAGGCCTACTCTATCAACAAAGGGTAAAGATGGTCTGAGACTACTAAAGAAAACTATATTTTTGTAGTTGCCAGCTATTTTAACTCTATCCTTCTTAGATGATGTGCCACTTTTTTGGGGGAAACAAAATGTTATTTACTGTCCCAGAGCATTGTGTTTACCTGACAGTCATTCTTACAAACAAATGGGAAGTTGTGCTATAAACAATTGGTGATTTGAAAGCACTAAAGTTGTTGAAAAACATGTTTTGGTCACTTGTACAATGTACATGTATTAATTGATCATTAACGTAATTTGTCATTAAAATATGGTAAAGCAACATTACGGTGAAATAACTAATCTGCAAATATAACTAACCCAAAGAAATTAATATGCATAGATAAGCATTTGCTTACGGGCCTAACTACTCATAATCTGCCTGTGTAACAAAATGCCAAACTGTTCTAAGTCCTGGTTGGAGACATTGCTACATGTTGAGCAGACACGCATTTAAATATTTGCACCAAAATAACACTTTGATAACTGCATAGAATATATTCAATAAACCTTTGCTTATTTGGTAAACATTTGGCTGATTTCATACACTAAATTGATAAGGATAAAGCTGGTAAAAAAAAGCCTTTTTTGACATGCAACATGCATAAAAAGTGAAGCCACGGACGTAAGCCAGCGTGTGATGCTTCTGCAAGTGTGCACAATGTAGTGGCCAACATGAACTATTTAATAACATGGATGTGACCGGATATGTAAAAAATTAGTCTCAATCAACGTGATCATGATCCTCATACTTTTATCACAATAGAGAGCAAGTTTATCTAGGCTAATGCTTAAAGCATGTGGTGAAAAAAAATGGATCAAAACACGATTTGGAATTTTTCTGGGTTCATAGCCTACGAAAATCCATGTATAGTTTTAAACAATCCAAAATGTGGTGTGTATTGGGTTATATTGCAGTTTATATATATATATATATATATTACAGCTTCACAAGTTTGTGGTATACATCAACAAGATTCAAGCAATGTGTAAAATCGATTGATTGAAATGACAGAATTTGATCAATAGTCTCTGAATTGACTGTTTATCAATACACTTGAATATTGCAAAAAATAAATTGATTATGAAAAAATACACAAATCACAGAATTTTGATCAATAGTCTCTATTTTGAATTGACTGGCCCTTTACATTAATGAATATGACATCGAATTGAATATTCCAGAAACTTAAATAAACAACTGTCAACATAACCTATTGGTATGGTGAAGGTAGAATATTGATATGGGAGTTGGCGTATGTAAAATAGAACTAACCAAAAATACACAAATCATAAGTATCTACTGATTCAAACATTGAAAATGGCAAGATTTACTGAAACACTTTGCAAGATTTTAACCCAGCATGTACAAGAATCTACTTACATGTATTAGCATGGAGTAAAGGGTTCTACTGTATATGAAACTCATAACAAGGTTGACCTATTATTGCACATTGATGGAGTGTATTAGAGTGGTAATGTGGACAAAATAACCATAAAAGGTACATCAACAAATTTTCTATGTTTAACCTTTTCGCTAGTAACATCCACATTGAGCCTCCTTGAGAAAACCACATGTGTAAACTTTCTAAGCTGGCGCACATTTTTGCTGATCTTTGTTAGGAACATTTTCTACCACAGTAGTTTCATTCCAAATTGGCTCATTTTGTATCCATCTTGATTAGGAAATCAAACTTTTGTTTCTATGATTTCCTTACTAACTTAATTGATGCATGTGAATTTGTTCACAAGTCATATAACTAAAGATTCCGTTCGCATGTTGATCTCTCCAGAGAATGTGACCATATGAGCAATACTTAAAATTTTATATAAAATGATAATCTAAAATATTAGCACGAAAAGACATTGACTATGTCTAAACGGTCAATCCAGATTTTAAGAGTAATTCATCCTGGTCACTTCTATCCAGATTTTTACTACTCAATGAACAAAAATTGCGCTACTCAATGTTGTTATTTTTTTGGTCACACAATCTCTGATCTCTTGGAATCTGAGTACAAATGACATCTCCAACCATTTTATTCCATCCAAATGTGATTTATCTGAATTACTGGATTCCATAAAAATATATCCCCGTCTTAGTCCATTTTACCATATTAACATAACACACAAACATTACCCATTGCAATACTTGGAATGTCAACAAGTTTATTGCTGTTACTGATACAGCAACATCATAGAACGTTGTTCAAACATCTTGTTGCGCCGTCACCTTGCACCCTTGTCACCTTCTTCAGTCTTATCTGGATCACCCAGATGTTAGGAGCCAAGTCATTGTTTTATGAAGCAGCTCATCAACATAAAACTAAGGTTATGACATTTCACTTATTACTAAAATATTAAACAACAATATTTAAATTGAAGTGTTTGAAACTCAATCTTAAATTGTCTTGCCATTCGAACAACAGTGAAATGAGTTTCAAAACAGCAAAAAGAAATCTAAATACATCTATTTAGAGCCACTAACCTACACTTTGTTCTTCTTGTTATTGTTAATAATATTACATCAATGATGCATCCAGTATAGACGTTCTTATTTGATGTTCATTCAAAATGAAACTTATGACTATTCATTCCAAAACCAAATATCATTCACTTATGACACAGTAAATTACTTAATTCTCGTTTTAACCATGACATTTCATTTGAACATTTTTCTCAACTTAGCACAGCAAGCATCTTTTATATACTAAAAATCCGGTACATGTACGTGTGGATAATTATTAACATAACATTGACATATCTTAAATACCTTCTTCAATGGCCTACTCTTAAACTTTTATCTTATAACATTTCATTTCTCATAACCTTCTCTGAAGTCACATAATTACCCCCTTCATGCAAAACTTCCCATATATTTTCCATAACAAAATTTCTAAGGTTTACATTCCAAGTATCCTGGTATAATTTTTTTGACAAAATCATTATCATTTTTGATCTTAGAAAGCAACTATGCATCATTACATAGTATGCATTTCATAACATATAAAGCCCATGGATATGAAATCTTTGGATCAAAAGCACTTCTTCATGCATTATGTGTTTGCAGCCACTTCAGATGGCCCAATGCATCCATTTAAACTCCAGATTGACACACTTTTCACTTCATAAAAATCCATTAGATTTTCAGCTACAGCCTATTTCACTTTCCCTCTGAGCATGCTTTGCGAGGAGGACAATAATTTGTCACATTCTAATTTTGAAAATCAAAATATGTGTACTAATATTAAAAGTTGAGATTGAGTCAATCATATACTTGTAAGTCCAGTATTGATCAAATAGGAAATAAACGGTGTCTATTTACATACACAAATAGCTTTTCAGAAGTTAACCGTTCTAAAATATACATGTATATATCAATTTTTACAGTATTTTCTAATCTTTAACGAACTAAACAAAAAGTTGTAGCGTCCTATAATATCTGCTGCTGCAAACTATACAGCTCATTCATCATTGTTGACACAAAGAATAAAAACATATATTTTAAATATTGATTCTTAGGCATGAAGTGTTGGTAACAAAAGAAGCTCTGCTCACAGTGTTTTCTTATTAGATAATACAAAAGGCTAATCTACTGGATGTCTTCAATGAATTGGGTAGAAGAATTCAAATAGAATATGCAACGGGACATATTCAATGTCCTTCAATGGTTATTTTGTAATCAAAATGTGTAAATGTAAATAGTCATTGATTATAGGCGCTTCTCAATGATCTTTGACAAGGGTAGAAAGTGGCAATTAAAAAAAAAATTTCAACCAAAAATAAAACGATTGCAGCATGTCTGTTTGAACAGAAAGTAACATGGATGCCATAGAGATCTCTGAAAATCCATTTCGTCAGTAAATCTGAGGTCTACCATTTATAGCACAAAGGTGTATTAATGATAAATGAAACCATAATAGCATGATATTCACACACACCAATAAATTATTTTGCAAATCTTAGCCTCTTTTGACTCCCACCCCCAGAATGAAATTATAATGCACCACCAGATTTTTAATATAAATGGTTAGCGCCTTCGATGTTGAAAAGTTGTCATTCAAAATTCACTTTTTTTCCACACTCTATATTTTATAAAAAAGACTTGCAACTTACATTGAATTTAGCAGCCTCCAGTGGATTATTGAAGCGAAAAAGATTCTGATCTCCCAAACGAATAATATCTCCTAAAACAAAGTAAAAATCATATTATGAAACAGGAAAGGGTCATCATTTGCGTCTACTAAAATTGATTGTCAAGACTGACTGTCCTGAAAATTTAGTAAGTTTGCATTATGCTTTTTAAAACTAACATTGTTTAAAATACATAAAAAAAAAGATCCTTCTCCCAAACGATTATCTCAACATTGATATGTGGACAAGCTGATAATTGTCAAGTATCCCTAACAAGCTGATAATTTTCAACTATCCCTCAACACAATATCTTTACATATAACCAAACACAATCCAACATACCCTGCGAGAGTTTGACGGGCTCCACAAAAGTGCGGTCGTTGATGACAACATGGGCACCTGGGCGCGGCAGCAGCAGCACCTCCCCACCTTGGTACTGCAGCACACAGTGCTCACACAGCACGTCACTGCCCTGCAGCTCTGGAAAAGGTGAGAGAGGTAGATCAGGGCTTGATGATGGTTTTGAAATGAAAGCCCTTTGGTACTTTACAGTTATTATTCATCTAATATTATTGTTTTTCCTCCAAAATAAAAGCTACATCTTCCTCAAATATTTACTACAGATGAAACTATACAACATATCACTTGCAAGTGTGTAAAAAAAGTTGGATTAAAGCGGCGCCTGGTATAATTTGAAGTAGTTTTCTGTCCTCAGTTGTCCTCAAAATGAACATTTGCCATCTTAACCTACCACTGTACAAAAAAACACAAGTGCACATGGTTTTGAGGCTCCACGTGGCACATCAGCTCCGCACTCACCCACATCAGGTTCAGTGTCTGCACTGGGCACCCCCACCACGGTGTCTCCCTCCTTGAGGTGGGTGATGCCCACGCCCATGCTGTACGACAGGTTGATCAGATGCGGCAGCTGCGAGTCGATCATGAACGACGTGGACGACGACCGCTTCATCATCTTCATGGGCGGCGTGCCCAGCTCAAACTCCTGCAATGTCGGGTTCCGTCAGTTTAGTATGGAAATGCGTGTACCATGAAACTACACGTGAATAAATATTGGCAGAATCGAGGTCTGATGAAATGCAGAAGGCATGAAAATTTAAAGAGAAATATGTACTAAAAAGACGGGTTTTTTGGCTATTTATAATTCACCATTTAATATGATTCTCTGCTGATATTGGAATCGCAAAGTATAGCAGATATGAAAGAAATCTGCTTTTACTTTTTATCAAATTTCACATTTAGCAGCTAAGCAAGCCATTTTAAGAATTATGTTTTATTTTTAAGACTGATTTCTGACACCCAAATGTGTGTTTTTTTTCAATCATATAGAAGCATTTGTACAAACACATAAAATACAGTTGTATCAGTCTTTGCCGATCCCTCTCACAAAATGAAATTTAACATGGTGCAACATGCTAGATTTCATTCATAATGTAAATATAACCAAAAAATTAACATTTGCCTTTTACTGAGGCATCACCATTCAATCATTCTTTACAAGCAGCATTGATTTTCACACTGGTTTCATTTAGTTATTTACAAAGCATTACGTTATAATCTTCATTCATTGAAATCAAATGTTGACTCTTACAGGCATTGACTATTGCAATCAATGCTCCAAATTTTCATGCAAACAATAACAATATCAGATCAATTATCATTCCAAGCTACAATCTTCAATTTCTTTGCACTTAAGCATACACCTGTATTTGTACAATGATTAGAAATGGTAAAAAGTAAAAATGTTAAGGTATATCATGCACAAACTATTTGAAGAGTCATGCATGTGATGGTCTCCCGCTCAACGTGAAAGCTGTGCTGTGGAAGGTGCATGAGGGCATTATGCTGGGTACAGACTGTCCAGACCACCATCAACATGATTCATATTGACCTCTGTCAATGTCCCTCAAAATGCTAATAGTATTAGCGAAAAAGTTTATTAAACTCAAGTTCAAAAATCATTTAAAAAAATGATCTAAATATGAATCATGCTAAAGTTGGAGTTACATTGTACAATCTGCATACAGGAATCTGTGCATTGGAACATATGATACACTGATAGTCATATCTCAACTTCAAACCTTGTGAATATATTTAAACTATTCATTGCAGCTCTTCTGTCTAGATGCGTTTAATCAAAAGAAAAATGTTTTCTGTAAAGATGATCATTACGCCTCTTGATTTGGTCCAGAAAACACTATTTCGATCTATTTCTTTTATCTTTTATTGGTTAGAAATAATCAAGAGATGTGGATCACCAATCGCTAAAACCGGCCATACACACAATCAGTGAATTTTACGTATAACGTAAGCTCCCCGTTGTAGAAGTCACTAAATTTCACGTCATGCGTAAAATTCTAGCATTGTGTGTATGGCCAGTTTTGTTTTTGTGATCTAAAGAGAGGCTTGAAGTATAAAGAAGTGGCTGGCAGTGTGGTCATGCTTGTGGGTGCATATCATGGGGTGGGGATGAGTGGTGTTACCAGCATGGAGGGGGGCACGCCGGGTACAGACATGGATCTGTACTGCCGTGCCAGCCGCTGATGCAGCTCCTCAAAATCATCATTGCTGGGCTGAAACAACACACACTCAAATAACGTGACTTCTTTTCAAACTGGTCTGCTACTACTACACTGAAAGATACATGTAGTTTTCTATCACACGTGCGTGTTGTGTTTATGCATTAATGAGTGTTCTGTTCGTTGAGCATCCAGGGGACCTGAAAGACTAAGTACACAAAAAACAGCACATTCAAAAGATTAGTCCCATTTACAGTCATATGATACAATGTTAGTAAACTATAGAACAAAAGTCTATCTGTTGAGGTTATAGCTCATCAATATATTGTATTACAAGTTACAACATGTGCTTCTCATTACATGTATACAATTTTTTACCAAAACTTTACAAGTGCTTGTGATACAACTAAATAACCATTTTCAATTTACACATAATTATGCAGACAGTGTTAAGCGGAAGGTGTTTGTATGTACAGATTGGGAAGGTTCTGAAAGTAAAAAACAACACAAAAGAGAAAGAGCAAATAAAGCAGAGGATGGAGCCTACCATTTCTGTGGAGCCCGATTCTGAGCTAGCAGACGATGGAGGTCTGGAATTGCGCAGGATCTCTAGTAGACGAGGGTCCTAGCAACAAGCAATTGAGTATGTAGTGTACTAGTAAGCACTACTAGTACTTCATACATACTGGTTTGTGAAGACACAGGGTGAAAATCATGGAAATGTGGGGAAATGTTTTGAAGCAATTACTACAATCAGTTTGCAGCACTTCAGTGTTTTATTAGGTAGACGATAGGATTTAACAAGATCATAAAAACAAGTGTTGGTATATAAGAAGGTAAAAATACTAATAACAAAAAGAAACTGATGATTAAAAAAATATATATATTAACAAGTGTTGGGTTTATAGATTGCCACATAGGTTGTGAAAGGGGTGTAGCAA
>CM032662.1:16698488-16715278 GCA_019095985.1 Streblospio benedicti
TTTGCCAAAGTTTCGTGGTATTTGGAAATCTGCTTTTGAAGTTAAGCTTGCCTATATAACTAACACACACTCCCCATTTATATAATAGATTATGCAGTGACAGTGTTAAGCAGAAGATGTTTGTATGTACAGATTGGGAAGGTTCTGAAAGTAAAAAACAACACAAAAGAGAAAGAGCAAATAAAGCAGAGGATGGAGCCTACCATTTCTGTGGAGCCCGATTCTGAGCTAGCAGACGATGGAGGTCTGGAATTGCGCAGGATCTCTAGTAGACGAGGGTCCTAGCAACAAGCAATTGAGTATGTAGTGTACTAGTAAGCACTACTAGTACTTCATACATACTGGTTTGTGAAGACACAGGGTGAAAATCATGGAAATGTGGGGAAATGTTTTGAAGCAATTACTACAATCAGTTTGCAGCACTTCAGTGTTTTATTAGGTAGACGATAGGATTTAACAAGATCATAAAAACAAGTGTTGGTATATAAGAAGGTAAAAATACTAATAACAAAAAGAAACTGATGATTAAAAAAATATATATATTAACAAGTGTTGGGTTTATAGATTGCCACATAGGTTGTGAAAGGGGTGTAGCAAGATGGGGAAACTAAAAATTCTAAGCATACAAGATTATAGGAGCTCAATTTTGCGCTAATGTAAAAGGTGACAATAACTAGTAAACCATCAATCAAGCATAAATAGTTGTGAAATTAAAGTTACATAGTAATAAACAATGAATGCAAGATTAAAAATCGTATTTCTAAAGAATTAAACTATGCCAATGAGCAGTGTGGCTTTCTCGTGTTACCTTCATCATCTCGTGCTTCTCGTTCCACTTCTCCAGCCAAGCCGTGGTCATCTCACGAGCCTAAAACACACAGGAACACATCGTGAACGTCATAATCAGTAAATATGTCTGGTTACACATAATGTACACGTTACCACTCGCAAGATCTTGAATTGCTGACAACCACTGCCATTGTTGATGTCACTCATCAGCAACCACTTTAAAGAGGAGTGCATTTTCACTACCATAATGATAATAAAAGTGCAAACAAGATGCACATCTTGATCTTTCAAGACTTTTAAACATGTAGTTGCATTCTAGCAGTTAATGTCTCTGAGCTACGACTTGTCATTTTCATAACAAGAGAGTAACTTACATTGCTCCACCTTGCGAAAGTGTGCACCTTGTTCCTGCCCATCACATATTGCACGACAGAGCGAATTATCCGTTTGTGCACCATCATGTGTACACACTAGCACGTTATCCAAATGTTTCGTAATTTTGTATAATGAGCAGGCAGAGTGTATTCACAGTGTATAGTACAAGAGTGAACAAAAGTTAAGACCTCTATCACTTATGGTTTCTAACATGTAAAGGATCATTGCTGTCAATGCTGGCTGAACTCATTGTCAACATGGTGGGGAGAACAAACATATATTTTGCACGCTGGATAGATTGCCATTATCCTTCAACTTATCGATATGAAATAATCGAAAACAATTCTAACATACAACTACTTGTACATATCAGTAGAGTATTACTAAAACTGATAAACATATTGTGTTGCTTCCATGCTATGTGTGCAAAGATATATGGTGGGGCAGCTTGATGCACAAACTGTGGTGATGGCAATTACACCTCACTAACTATAGGATTTTAATTAGCCGCTCAATATCTTAAAATATGTCACATTTAAGTGAGCATTCTCTTTGAAATTCTACTCTTTTATTCTAAGCTGTTGCTACATGTATTGAATAATTGGCATGGCATCTATTAAACAAGGTTATAAATCATAAAGGAAATTAAAAAAAAATATCATTCACTGCTTAAAATATAACAGTAGCTGTGTTGTTTTTGTCTTCAAGAATATCCAATTTTTACAGACATTGGAAAACTTGGTAGGATCATAGATACTCCTTTTTGTGTCGCTTCAGCTTTAATATGATTTTAACCACATTTCTTTATATTTTCTACTGACACAATGAACAAATTCTTTACTACTTAAAGAAATAGCATTGTCTTTGGCACATGGTAAAATATCCATTTCAGTGCAGTGCCTTGAATATTGGCATTTTGTAAATTAATTTTTCTTTCATGATGTTATTTAAGGATGTTAACAACTACAATATTAGGTCTCTAAATCTAAACTGCAGAAAAATCCATGATCAACTTCTATATCCTTTCACAATTGATTTAAATACCAACACCAAACAACATTTTTATGCCTTTCAAATGAAAAAGTACATGGGTGGAGTAACTCGACCTATCATTCATCAATAGCTGTTCATCAACTATATCAATCATTAGCTGTGTATCAAATCACGAGCCATAAACTATGGAATAATAATAAAATGGCCCTAATGAATTGACCAATCCTATGAGTAGACAATGATCCCCTGTGCAACTCATCCCAATAACATACATGCAGTTACTATTTAAGCACAATCCGTATATGCCTCTCTTAGATTTTACGAGGCGAAGCATCGTCTGTTTACATTCTTACACCTGATCATCCACCCCAGGTAAAAAGTAATGTCACTCGTTGCAACTCGGCTCATTTTACTTTGAGGTGGTAACTTGCACAGGACTTTTTTTTATATATAATTCGATCAGCAGCTACGAGCATAAACAAATAACTTCATTGATGAGTGCATGGACGATGTATTGAATTATCATGGTGAGTTTCATAAAAGTCACTCTTATCACCAACGTTTGAATCATTTGCGGTTCAATTTATTCTGAAACAGGTGCAAACAGTACACAAGTCTCATGCTCACTGTATTCATCCTGTCTCACTATGTGTTTGACAACATTTTGGCTCACACTATTAATCCATATCTTTAAGGGTTGAGGTCGTCACATATCAAGAATATTTTCATAAAATGATCAGAAGGATGTCAGGGGTTGTCTTCATTGTACCAGCTTAAGGAATTACATTACTCACAAGCAGATGTCCTCCATAGAGACCTACTTAATATTTCTATATTTCTATGAAAATGACTTCGAAATAATACACAGACGAGAAACGCATTAAGGTAATTAGCAGTGAAGAGGTTGAACACAATAGTTTCCACGGAGACAGCTACCTATAGCGTGTTATGCATGTAGATCAATAGCAACGATGACAGCAACTAATGAACAGAGTAACGAAAATACACACTTGCATTGACAGTGAAAACCTCCACACTATGCACAGTGACATTTCTAACATGATCCATTTCTCTAATAATGCTGCATCTCTACAGACACATGGAAATTATCAGGCTAAAACTAAAATAATGTAAGCGTAATTAAAAGAATTAAGAATGTTATGGGTGATGTCCTGTATAAATTTCCAGTGCAATTTCCATTTTTTTGGTTCACCTTTTCACTGAAGTGGAATATAAAGATAACATACAATTAGCACACACAGAACTTTTAGTTTTCTTATAACGTCTGCCAGGCTCAACCTCTTCATAGGATCTCTTAACTATTCTGAGTATCATACACATTCAACGTACCAAAGATGACTATTTTAACAGTAGGGAAATGACCCTTGTGTCTCCTCTCGTATTTAGTGTTCAAAGTTCAAGAAATGCTGGGAAATGTGTTGCATATGTCATTCATGACAGAAATTGAAGACGAGAAAAGACATCCTGAGCGGGTGGTGATGTTGTTGTGTCTGCTGCCACGGTGACAGCCACTATATTTAGCTCACAGAAATGTTGTGACATGCTCATTATGTCGACGCATTATTCATAAGATATCAATGTAAAAATGACACTTTAATAAATAGATCCATTTATTTCCCCCATCTGTAATATGAATAATTCCTGGCAGACAAGATTTAGAAAGTTTGATAGTATTGTTTGAACTATTAACAAATGATAAATCTAACAATAGGATAAAAAAATGCAAAAAAAGTAGATTCAAAAGCAGCGCGGAACATTAATATCAAGTATTTATAAGTTTGAACTTTTTTATGGCATGTCTTACATAAGCTGCAGTACATGTAGATGTCAAAATATAGAAATACTTGTAAGTGACCTAAATAGCATATCTCTATATAGCATAATATGAATTATTTGACCCATATTTTGGGTGAAATTTCTAATTAAGAGTTGCCTGTTATTGCCAAGTTTTCCCACTTGAGTGATCCATAATTCACCACCTGATGGATACAGCCAACTCCTCACAATTGAACAGTTAGCTTGGTTATGAGAGTTCTGATACTAATAGTTTGTGAAAAAGTCTAATTCAACAATATACATGAAAATTATGTTTTGATTGCAATCAAAGTAAAAATGTTACAAAAAATTTACAAAATAAGAGTTTATCTGAAGCGCCCGTATTTTATTCAAATTTTATATGCTATAGCAGTGGCAGATCCAGGGAAGATGAGAAATTTTCCAGTCTGTGTGCAACTGGTACGGCTTCTCATCCCCATCAATTTTGACACTTCCTCCCATTCATACTTCAACAAAATCCTGGATCTGCCACTGTACAGTGCGGTCACAGATTGAAAAAGAAAAAAATATTCTATCTTGACTTGGATCCTCACCTTGACCTGCGTTTCGTTGAGCATGGCCTCCAGGTTGACACTGGACTCGGATGCGCTCATCATCGGGGCAGGACCAGCCTGAAACAAAACAGTGACCGTTATCAACACTTCTTTGCATAACATGAAAAACTTCGCCTCCGGTCGCTTCCTGTTGTTTCAGCATATTGGACACTAGTTATCTGAGCGCTAGTTACTACTGGAAAATTTACAAGTTTGACGACAACATTCACATATATGAATGAAAATTAACAGAAATGAAGAGCAAGCTTTTCCAATATTGTATCAAATTAACAAAAGTAACACTAATAAAATAAAAGTGTAATGTGATTCATCATATGCTTTCTCCATGAGCACTGGCATTTGAAATATTTGGTGAGATGTTGATGCATTAATTCTTTTAATATAGAATCTATTACAAATCACACACAAAATCACATAGAAGGTTTTTTAGTCATGCAAACTTACATCTCTCGCTTTTTAGTAAATAAAAATATTTTCTATGAACAATCATGTGGAGGCTTCCTAATGAGGTGAGTAATTTATTGGTATCACGTTTTTAACACTGAAGAATATTCAGCTGATCTGCACTGATAGTCGAATGTTATTTTTACAGCTTTGAACAAAGTTTGAAGACAATTAAATGTTGCTCTATTTGTTTACTTACTATCATTAATTATTGTGTGTATGACATTGTATTTTTGATAAAGTTTATATATATGAAATTTTAAGTACATTTGCATTATTGCAAGTAGATACAATGAACAAATTGAAGGTATTTAAAAAAAAACAAGACTAAAATGAAATAATATTATAAAGATTTTGGTATCTAACAAATTTAATTCAAATTGACCATCATATCAGAAGGTAATTTGTAGCGGCATAGGTTCACTTGGGATCACACTTGGGATCACAGAGGCAACTAATCAGGTGCACCTACAGCTGTTAGAAGAACAAAATAGGAATGACCCAAAACTTATGTTAGCATGCCTGTGTCTTCTTGCCTAGTAAGCATGTTAGCATGAAACACATAAATGCTAACATGTTAGTAAAAATTACTATAAAAGGTCTTCAGTGACAAGAGGAGCCACTAGTTCTTCAGTTTGTTTCAAATGTTCAACCAAGACACATCGTTCTCTCTCTAGGAAAATAATAATAATAATAATATTTATACGACTGCTATGAGTTCAATTGTATCTCATAAAAGTAAAGCCATGAATCCTGTTGATATATCACCAATTAAGTTTGATGATGCAGAAATTCATGAACTGTCATTCAATGAAGAAAAATACTGTGAGAAAAAAGGCATCAGTCAGATGGATAATGTCTCCAACAGGATACATGACGGAAAGCCAAGTGATTGGCGCAACTTATTGCCAAGCCATTTACACCTAACCTCCACAACAAGGCATAGTGTAAAGGACGACCCTCTCAGTGGTCCTCTTGCGTCTGCGCTCAAATCCAGCTTTCCACCGCCTGAGGCACAGACCATGGACAGACCACGCCTACCGAAGATTGACTCTGACCAAAAGTCTGCAGAAGTTTCAACTATGGCTGTAAACCCAGGTGACATTAAGATCAATTATTCAGATATTTCACATAAAAGTAAGGCCATAAACCCCGTTGATATCTCAACAATCAAGTTTGATGACTCAGAAATTCATGTGATGTCATTCAAAGTTGAAAAGTACTGTGAGAAAAAAGTCATCAGTCAGCCATCAGCCATAAATCCTGTTGATATCTCAACAATTAAGTTTGATGACTCAGAAATTCGTGAACTGTCCTTCAAAATTGAAAAGTACTGGGATAAAAAAGGCATCAGTCAGCCATCAGCCATGAATCCTGTTGATATCTCACCAATCCGTGATCATGAAGCGCCAACTTTGCAGCATGTGCATAGGCTAGGGAGCGACAAGCAGCCATATTTAGTTGAATTAAGTGACTTGCAAAATAGCGATCGATCATTTCTATGTTGCAATGTTGAGGATTCGAATCAATCAACAAGCACAATAGGATATGAACATTGCTTCTCACTGGCGCGTGGTGATGACAGAATTGAATCTCCTTGCTGTTTTAACATCTCCTTCAATGGGCAGATCGTGCAGATTGATGATTCCCAAATGAAATGCAAATCATCTTTGGATACTCTTTATCGACAAATCATTAAAACAGAGGAGCAAACATCAGTGCAAGAACTTGTTTCTGCCTCCACGAGTGATTTGAAAACAGATAAAGCTGATTACAGTTGCAAAGTAAGCAGCAATCAGAGCCAAAAATATCGCTTAAAAAAGGTGCACGCAAAAAACCTCTTGCGCAGTCAATTAAAAAGAGAACTTCAAGCTGAAAGCATGATGAGAAAGGGAGAAATACAAGGTGACAAGGCTCAAAAGAAACCACGTGTTTTGGCCAAGAAAATGAAGAGAGTGCGCAAGAGTCTGCACAAGTTATACTGTGGTGTTGACGATGGCCGGCTACAAACACTGGCAGTTTTGTAGGTCATCTTGCTTACCAACAAACATTTCAAATCTCCATAAACTACTGGATACTTCAATATGCTGATGGTTTCTCATTAGAAATGTGTTATAATATGGTACAAGTTTTGTATCTGTTCAGTTTACAAATAGACAATAAAAGCAGAAATTTAAAAAAAATCTACAACAATATTTGAATATGATGCAGACCTGTACAGAAACTAAAAGTACCAGTATTGGATGTTGTTCACATGATTGTCAGATGCAAATGTATCTTAGTTGAATAGGTGAAAATTTAAGAAGCGTATCAAATTATAATCGTATAATTAAGATGCTAATAAGTATGAAAATTAAACTTTGAATGGCTGCATTTTTTTTAAATAAATGCTTTTAACGTTAACTTAGAAAGATACTGTGCACTATGCTGTACAAATTGATGTGTATAACCAACATTACCCATGACAAGATTACATAGAAATGTGAGAATTATAATATGCGTTTTTGCTTTGCTTGTTTCTTTTGTCAACATTACTTTGTAGCTTGAATAAATGATACGTATAGCGCCCACCAATACCATGTAGAAACTATTGTGACAAAATCCAATATTAAATACATGTAGTTCATATTGAAAATAAAATTTAAAAAACATTTCAAAATTGACTGACTTTGTTTTGATCACTTGTACTGATATGATGCATCTCCGGTGAATCTAGCTATCAAAGATTTCACCCAAACATTAACCATGCCATGCTGTGTTACAAAAATATAATTTCCTACACAATCAAACATTCGAATCATCAAATAAAATAAATTCCTAAAAACTACCTATAGACTACAAATCTATATGTTGAGATCACACAGCAACGTTTAAATTTTCATGCACCGTGGTCATTTGTGATGGAGGCAGATCATTCCAACAAAGAGGGCCAGGCAATTTCCTCAAACTGGAAGATCTACTATAATTTGTTCATATATAGAGAAAAATCAGTAGGACCCATTTATCTTGAACTCAGATTTATCACCAATAGAACTAATAACCCTTTTGCTTTATAAATCATTGCTCACTCTGATAAATCAATTTCCGAAAACTCGAATTTCTAATGTCCTCCCTTCAAATTTGAGATAAGTGTATTTCACTGACCATGTTTGATTCATTCAGAAAAAATAAAATCAGCTAAAAATTATATAATGTAGCTCAAGATTGGAACATTGCAATTACATTAAAATAAGAAAATTTTCTTCAACCATAAATGCAAATATCGCAAGAACATGTGTTTTCGGATACTTAAATGTTCCGAAACACATTTCAAACACATATAGTTCATGTTGAACCTTTTGCAGGCATGGAGGACTTTGTGTAATTTATAATATGTATCTTTCATGTTGTTAAACATGTAATCGACATTCTGTTAATTGCTTCATGCATTGAGTGCTTAATTGGTTTCTAATAATTTTTACCCTTCAAGTTCAAGACAATTGTTTCCCACTGCACCCTAACTTTCTACCAAGAGTTACCTGCGTTTCTATTGATTTAGAATCTCGTCTTGCTGCCTGCAAATCATTGACATACATGTAATTGAAATTGAAAACATATAAGTGACTAATTACAACATGTGCATAACATCAAAATATCAAAGGCCACCTTCCGCTATAATTCATAGATGAAAATCAAAGCTTTAATTTATTTGGAATCTGGTGCCTGTGCTAGAATGCGTGAGCTATCCAGTACATAACTACGTGCTAGTATGAGTTACATCATTGGTTATCATTTACATCACAATAGTGAAAGCACTTTAAATATTGGATGAAAAATCATTTATAAAAAAATAAAAATGTAGGTAGTCTTGCAACTTTAACAAAACCTTATAATCAAAATAGAACAGAATAGCACACTAAAAACACATTTTACAAAAATGCACACAAGAAATAAAAGTATTTACAAAATGGCCAAACTTATATGCAGAAATTTTAAGTTCTTCAAGCTTTCTTAAAAGCACTTAATATACAGTGAAAAAGCTCTTATTTGCTGCTTATATTTTGGGCCGAAGTAAACTACTTTACTGCAGCCATATTCACAACAGTTCTCCTTCATTTTAGCCAAAAATGTGCGTGCCGTTACTCTAACTCACGTTTTTAGACCGATACGTCACAAAATTACATGAGCGTTAGTGTGAAAACTTATATTAGAATGACTGTGACGCATCTACCTGTTTTCCAAAATTACAGAATTTGAGAGAATTTAGACACTTCCATAGGCAACCATTACTCAGCACAATTAAGGAAATTACTTACAAATTTCTCCGCCAGCAGAGCTTGCAGTTTCATGATTTCCTCCTTCAACTCCCGAATTTGACGCACATGTGGATCCTAAACATAAAGAGGTTTTTCATTTAAATATTTTTTGTGCCATCTACGTATTATTTTTACCATTTATACATGTATCTGGTCCATTTCTCCTATTACATTGTGATGATAGATAATAATTTCAGTCTTCTTGTCATCATTCATTTATGTTTTTGATGGCTTCATTTTGAATTCATCTTAATATTCTTTTGAAATTATCAGACAGAAATCTAATATGAAACTATAACTTGCGTAGTAGAAATTGATTCATAAAATGTTAAAATGTGATACATATAATACTAGTGCAGTAATTCAATGTGGGAAATTTAATGAATGAAAAAAAAGACGAATGAATGTGATTATTTCACAACGCAAATTAAAAATCAAAATCAAATTCAGAACTTTGGGAGACTCGCAATATCAAAGACTAAAAACATTAACATAACCACATAACTGTATATGAACTATGCATTAAAATTAAAATCTCAGTGAGCAAACCCACATAAATAGCTTAAAATTTTATCTTACAAAACTTGCTATCCTTTTCATACATGTAGGTCCATCATTTCCATTAATTGTCTATAAATATTGTTTTGAATAGACATATGTTTAACTTGCGACTTGAAAAGTCAGCATAGTCTTCAAAGCAAAATGCTATGTGTCACTATGATTATCATAGCAAAGAATGAAAAATGCATGCATATCCAACAAATCTGATTCAAAGAGCTATTTGACTAAACTCAAAATGTCTACCAAATGTATCTCCTTCAAAATGATATGGTTTTACACAAAATATACACTTTGGACTAGCAATGTGAAAGAATGCAGGCAGCACTTGTAAAATGTACATAACACTGAGCGAACACAATGGTTTGGGCTGGCAACCTCCCCACTTATTACATCTCAATCACCGACATCAACATATTTATCACATAGGCTCATGACTTTTTTATGGATTTAACACTAGAACATCTTAGTAATCTTTGAGCCTGAATTTCACTAATGCTGATCATAACCAAGAGATATTTATCTTTTGAAAGAGCCCACACTCAAATACTGCATATACACATTATTGAAATACTTTTGACATCTAAATTAGACCACCTCTATAAATAGACCAACTTTATAATAAAACCATATTTTGCAGTCCCAAGTCTTCCTAGAACCAAAGTGAGCCTCCATAATGAAACCACCTGTCTATCAAGACTCCTTGAAGGCAGTCCCTCAGGTGTTTTTAATACAAGTTCTTATAAATAGCAAATATTCAAACCAATGAAACAATAGTTGTGTACATTGCCCACAAAGATCATTGTTCACCCCACTATAATGTTGTGTAGCAGGCCCACCTCATTGATGACGGGCCTGTTGACGATGTTCTTGGCGCGCTGTGCGTAGCGCAGGGTGCTGATGGTCTCCCGGTACCATGTGCAGCTCGGCGCGATCGCTGCAGGAAGGATAGTTTGTATAGGTGGTGCATTAGCAAAACTTGAATCTTGATTCATTAAGGCCCACTCGTCTGGCAATAAGAACTGACTTTTGGTATGCATCAGAATACATACAGTTACAATATATATTGAATGAAATGTAATTACACTAAATTTTAGCTACATCCACCCATGTTTATGTCACAATGTCCCTCCAGTATCAATCTGACACTATAAGCACTGTCAGTTCGAGGATTTCGCAGAAGGGTTGAATCCCATCAAATCACACACGTAATATGTGCAGCCTGAACCCAGCAGGTTCAGGACCGGGCACCGTCATGAAAATCTAAGCTGGACTGGGATGCAGGCAGCTAGTCCCCCTGGATCTGCTGGCTGAGTACTCACTGGCGATCATGATGGTGTGCGCGTTCCCCCCGAGCGAGTCTCTCAGCAGCCACGTGAGCACCGAGTCGCGGTACGGGATGAACCGGCCACGACCGGACAGACGACCCTGCAGTGAGGAACACGTGTACATGGAACTTGTTATGATAGTGATGTGTTAGAATCGCATTGAAAACATTACAGATAGTACAATTTGTGTTCAGTAAATGACTGAACCAATGAAAAAAAAACACTTATGTAGTGCATGAAATTGGACAAATACAAGAAATGAGAAAATTGGACTGGTGAAACTGGACAAGTACAAGAAATATTTTGCTCTTTTTATGAAGACTATTATTAGAAGTAGGAATATCCAGAGGTTAAAATAAATTACTCTACTACTCACTATTCAACAAATACAATGACGTACAAGAAATGAGAAGATTGGACGGTGAAACTGGACAAGTACAAGAAATATTTTGCTATCTTTCTGAAGACTATTATTAGTAGTAGGAATATCCATAGAGGTTAAAATAAGTTACTCTACTACTCACTATTCAAAAAATACACTGACACTGCGGCTTCCATCATGGAGTGTTTGACCAAACTGACAGATCTGGTGTGGTGACGTCACATTGGTGCGAATTTGATTTCCGCCAGGTGGAGTTCCTGGCATATTTGTTGAAAAGTGAGTAGTACAGTAACTTATTTTAACCTCTATAAAAATATTCTGCTACTTGTGCATCAAGATTGCCCAAGAGAGGGAGCGTGTGTGTACCTTGGCGGGCGGGCCTGCGCCGGGGCCGGGGCTGGGTGGCGGGGTGGTGAGCAGGCGGTCCGTGGAGCCGGCCGGGGAGCCCGCCAGCGAGAACGACGAGGACGACATGGAGTCGCGGCCGCCGCCGGACCACGCACGCGCCAGCGACTGCTCAGCTGCAGACAGAGATAGTTTGATGTTTCGTAAGAAGCAATGAACATTATGAGCTGTTAACGTACTTTATAATTTTCAAATATACATAATTTGTAAGTTTAATGGTTGATATAATGAAGCAGATGAATTTATTTTCTATTGTGCATAATAGATGATGTACGTTTTGTCATTTTCTGCAAAAGTGGAACAATGCTCTCTTTTTTCTTGACCGCCACATCATCCCTAAATGGAATTACAGATGTCAAGGAAAGACTTCCACATACAAATATTGTTTGACAGCCGCTAGTTGATATATTGAAAGCATGATTATGACTGTCCTGATGAAAGCTGATACATGCATCAGGTTTACATGGACTGTCCATAATGCAATCTCCAGTTTTTACTAAATACATGTAGACTATGAGATTGCATTGTGAATCCAATCTTCTTGCACTGGTGAAACTTGTTACAGATAATCACAAGGAGAAAGGCCCAGGTGGTGGATTTGTTCATGAGCCCTCTCAGGCAGCATCATGCCCAAGGTTACATCTTGTAATTACCTACCACATATACCAGGTAATACACATGATAAAGGTATAATTCACCCTGGCAATATGTTAACATGATCAATAAATATTCTAATTCTAAGTCAGCAATTTCTGGTCCCGGTCTTCATATTTCTGCGTTATCACACAATTTGTGAATTTCAAATTCTATGAATAATCCATAATTCTCTTTTGTCTATGATCTATAATTTGTTGACATCATTATATTTAATTTGAGAAGAAATGGGCCTTTTTTTGCTAGAATATAGTTACGCGATGTATAAATTTGATATTTTGTAGTTCATCATTTTCACTTGGATCTAATAATTGGTGTCAACAAAGGACAGCTTTGTGAACATAATACCGTATCCCTTCCTTTTGCCTCTTGTAAATCAGAGCACAATAAGATAATTCGCAGATTGCTTGATGGTTATCTCAAATTTTACAACACATTCAGAGTTAAATACAATCAACAGAGTCCAAGATAATAAAAGCTTGATTATATCACCTTGCAATGTCGATTGCATGGACGTAAATTATATGATCCCACTTAGTGTGTGATAATCACGATTTAATGGATGGACAAACTGTAACATGTTTTAACAATAACTAATGATGACACGGTAAGCTGTAGGTAAAGTCCACAGGTACAGACAATAAACTATAGCGTTTTTGCTTTGAAGAGTAGATTCAAGAATTATCAGCATGTGAAAATGTATATATATGCAAATCTAAAGATACCATCTTGCGTACATTAACTCAGATAAAATGAATAATTTTACTGATCAAGAGCAAAACTTACATCATTCATAACCATTTCTACAATTGAATTGAAGATGTACAGTCTAAATAATTAAGATAAAATATAAGTATCTAAATTAACCTGGTGCACATTTCATTAGCCATTCATTATCAACTTATGGAATAGAAACCCAAACAACTCATTACTACAGACGATATCACTTAATTGCATATCTGATTATTGCATATATTGCTTAATTGCATGAAGACTGTAAAACCACTTGTTCATTAAAATCTTTTAAAACGTACTGATAATTGCATATACATTGTATTACTTAGTCACATAAAATATGTGTGGACGGAGGTTATGCAATTAAGCAATCCCGTCTGTATATAACAAGGCTTTCACTTCAGCAATGCAAAAATACAGACTTTAATGCGTATATACAATTTACAACAACAGAAGTGTACTACAATGTATATGGAAGCCTTGATGCACACAGAGGATGGACACCTTCCACATAAATCACTACGTTTATCATAACGAATTTTAAGTTTTACGTGATACATCAGGATGGATCAGAGTAAATTCAACAATCATTGATATTGCTGTCAATTTATGATGGCTATAAATTCTGCTTTGTTATAATTTACTACTGTAGCAAAGTACTTGGTGATAAAATGAGACAACTGGTGAATAGACACATCAATGTCCTTTATAATGCATTGGATCGTCTACAATTGTGTCATTTGATTACGACTGACGCTATAGCTGGTCATTACTGGTCTTTATCATCAAACCTCTAGACAGACTACGGTCTGATGCCCTAGTTCTACATTAAGTTCATCTACTTTTCTATCACTAGCATTAAGTTTAAGTGAGGTAAATGACTGCTCTAAATCATTACCTAGTAGCCTCTTAGATGTTTCAGTCATTTAAAAATCTGAGAAGTAAGAAATCTTCACCCTTGTTATGGTTCTTCTTACTAATAATAACAGCCTATATAGAGATACAAGGCATTTTTCAGCGCCTGTTGTGGGGACTCGCCCAGACTGGATAAACATTGCCGAGGGTACCACAGACATATTAGTTTCTGACCACAATTCAACTCCCTCCCACCCACTGACTTTACAATAGCATTACACATGATACCCAATCCCAAAGTTTCACCACAGAGTGCATTTTGAACACTCACCGAGACTCTGGATGACGCTGCCGAGAGTGACGAGGGACTTGTTGATGTTGGCGCCCTCCTTCAGCCGGCCCTTGTCGTAGCGGAAGTGCGGGTCGGCACGCTCACTGAAACAACAGTCACGGCATACAGAGGAACATACAACCAAGATTATTGGAATCATCCCGATGATAAGATCATTTCCTAATCCTTCACAGAGAGACCACCATGAACATCTACAAAGAGTCTGCCTTTTATCGAGCCAACTTGACCTGGGTGGTGTTAATAGAGAAGTTCTACTGTATATGAGAAGGACTTGATAAATCTGCTGCGAATTATCATACAATTCAACTTGTACATAAAATAGGAATGCAGGAATTTTCTCCACCGGAGATTAAATAAACAGAAATGGCTGAGGGAGGGAGAAACCCAGGTCTGCAGACTCTTGGAAATTGATCCTCATACAGCAGAAAACCTTGATAGGCCTACAGTATTGACAATAAAGATGTACCTAGTTAAAGTTTTGTTTCCAACATCTTTCTGCACATACAATAAAACATAATTATCTCACTATTGCTTAATCTCAAATTTTCTGCTATCTCGAGTTTAGTTTCATCCCTTCAACTACGTTTTGAAAAACTTTCAGTTGGTTATCTCGAGCACTTTACTGTCACTGTCCCTACAGAATAAAGATGACGAGAGTCTCCTGCACTACCAGTGTTCAGTTTGCAGCGGTTGGCACGTACCTGCCGGCGAGGTCGACCAGGTTGATCTTGCTCATGATCTCCGAGGACGGCGTCGGCGTCACATTGTCCTCGTCCACCGTGGCCTGCAACACGCACAGAAAACGTTACTTCTCCTTGCTTACATGAGACTTCATGTACAGTAGAACCTCCCGAGGACCACCTTTGGGACCCGTGTTAGGTGCTCTCAATAGAGAGATGGTCTCTTTGGAGAGGTTCATTTTAGTAGCATTATTAAGGTTTGGGACCGTGAAACGTAGTCTTATTATAGAGGTGGTCTTGATAGAAAGGTGGTCTTACTTGGAGGTTGTACTGTATATCATAGACCCACTGCCCAGACCTCTCACCTATCAGGGGCGTGACGTGACGTAAACCATATAAAAAGTGGTTGCGTCTCATATGCAATTTCACTACAGCGCTTCAATGTCTTGGCTTGGCAAGCTGATATTATAGGGCCAAAAATGACAAAATTGTGCAAAAACATTTTTATCCCGGATCCCGGGCCTACCAGCAAGAGACGCCCTTGCCCATCAAGTGAAGGTCATGTACTGGAACTGTTCTGGGACTGAAGGGAATGAAAATCATACCATAAGTTTTTCATATATGTATCCTCGCACTTCCCTCTTGACACAATCAATGGTAGCTCCCTAACTCTAAAATTCTCAGACCTATATCTCATATAACCTATGTCAAATACATGTACCTTTGAAGTTGCTATGGACTGTGTTTTGCTATCGAAATAGTTCAATTGTGTCCACTTGAAGATTTTAACAGTTAAAACACCACACCTAAGGGCATTGTAAGCGTTGAATACGGTACTCAACTGTCCCAAGGAAATACTTTTGTCACATCATATAGTCTTACATTTTCAGCCAAACAAGCTGAAAAACATGTCTCTTTCTTTGGCTTCCACCTCTTAAGTTTCCATCAAAAGGCATATTTAATGTAACCTCATAAAATCAAAAATAAACATGTGATTTAAATACCTAGCAGGTGAATAAGCAAACACCCCAGAAGGATTATCAAATGCTGATAAAAACAAACAAAATACTCGAAAAGTAATTCTTCATGATATTTGCGCCTATAAATGTCCTCTTCAAATCTCAAACTTTGGCTACAATCAATCAACTTTAAATGCGTCAAATCTCAGGCTGTATTCTTATTATACACTTTGAATACAGAGAAACTTATATCTGATGTGTTTAGAAGTGTTTTGTCTAGTGGACCAATCAGGTAGCTGTTAATGCGACAAAATCCTGTTTAAGCTCATGAAGCTAGATGAGAAGTCCCAGGTTACACTTGATTTTGGATACTTCACACCACTGATCTGGTGTAAATCTCTATATATATCAGAATGTGCAGTGGGACGGCTAAAAACTCAGCTTACAATATTCATTTTATCAGATCACAATATACGCAAATGATCAGCAAGTAAGATGCACTCTAACGATCCATATAGTGGATCATATGGGCTGAACTGATCTTGCTTTCCGACTCATTAATTTGAGACGGCAGG
>CM032662.1:16715378-16883104 GCA_019095985.1 Streblospio benedicti
ACTCATCAATGAGCTCGTCTTCAAAGGTTTATAAACACAATGTTATCAAATCTAAGTCTAATAAAGTTTGACAGTTTTACAGCAAGATGTACCTATATGGACCTTGACACTTTTATGTTTTTGAAAACAAATATTTTAATCATGTCGTTCAACATGAGCTTAACTGTGTATGTCAACGAGGAAAGTTAGTGCCAGTTTATAAATACCAGGACATTCTTTGGTTACTACAAGCACTATTTTTGTACGATAAAAAACTCCCATGCTCCACACACATTGTAGCTTGTAATCCAGATCGCAATATTTAGCAAACATCCATTCAGAAAGTAAACGATCTGCTACTGCCAAAATTTAAAAGTCTCACAATTCTGCCAAATAGTTTTGTGTCAGTTTAAACAATTGCGGCAGCAGCAAGAAGAACGGTAATCAGCCCGTTATGAAAACTTTAAAAGATCATTTCAAAGTATGTCACGTGAAAAAAGGTGACTTAAAAAAGGATGGATGTTCCAAACTATTTTCTAATCTCAAGCTCTAGAAAATGTCCACCTTCATAATTAACTCCAGATGACTGATCATTCATTTTCTGAGTTGTTTTTGTAAAGGCAACTTAATATTTCAGGTTGCAAACCATGCAAAATTTGTACATATTTATGTTCTGGCACGTTTTGGCATGGGTCTGATAGATCCTGATGACCAAAAGGCTTGGAGAGGATTGCTGAGATGTAGACTGGGCAGCCAGGACACACCCTCTGAATGAGGAATAATTTAGGGCCTGCTCACAGGAACATAGTATTTGATTGATTGATTGATTTGAAACAAACATATACCAGTGTCAGTTAGTTAGTCAATGTATGATGTATTTCGTTTAATGTTTTACCTTTTAATATATTAATCAATAGACAGATGATTTTGTGATTAATTGGACCTACCCGGTACTTATAATACTTGTAAGAATAATATAGGCCTATAATCATTAATCGGACACTGACATGCTGCATTCACCATAAATGTGCATCTCCTTTACACTACTACAGTAATACAAAAAACCTCAGTATTGACAAAAACATTACAGCATCTATACCACGGTCACTTGGTGAAGTGGCTGTGGTCAACATGGTCAAGTGGTCACGTTACATTGTATTGGTTAGAAAAAGTTGATACTGTGCAAAGAACCTCTACAGTTTGCTCATGTTCATACCTTGTAATTACCACCATGCAATGGATGGTAACAAATGCTTTTGTCCTAATGACCAAAATAAGTAGTGGAGATTGCATAATTGTGCATAATCAAGATGTAATTTTGGTGTCAATGTGTGTACATGCAGGAGCACCAGCTGCACCTACCTGGGCACCTGCTGCTGGCACCAAGTGGGGGAGGTTAAAGGCCACCGTATAAAGATTGTCTATAATGACGCCTTGGAAGACACAACATTCCTTTTTTTCTATTCTCATTTGAAGGTAATAGGTCAGCTCGACCTAAATATAACTGCAAGAATTATGACAAACACATAGTGTGAGCACACTGAAACATCATGAACATGATCAATCGGTCGGATTACTTGTCAAACATTTCAGGTAGTGCACCATGGAGATGTTCGGACCGGCAAGGTCACCAATCTCAGTGTATACATTCTGTCATGGAGGAAAAAGTTTCGGTTTCTACTCAAATACACAGACGTCAATTTGCGTCAATTTGCGATAAACTATATACACAATGTTTCTTGGTACATCAAAAATTGTAAACAGCACATAAGTCATATTCTGAGAGAGGAAAGCCAATGACTAAAACACACCAAATCAGTTCATATTTTACATACAGATTTATACGCAATAAAATTTGAATATAAAGCAATTTATACTGTAAGCAGTAAGACAAAGCTCAAGATCATGAATAAATGAAAAACAAATACGCCTTGTTTCAAAATACTGTATTTTGATTGCTATTGACGTTTTTTTTTAAAAAAGTCTACATCTTTTCTTTATAATGACCACCTAAAGTACTAAGTCGTACCTGAGTCATATTAGTCTTGATAATCAAGAATAAATAAGTAAGTTCTAACCCTTAAATTATTCATATGGCCACAAATATTTGGTTTTAGCCAATATACATCTTTTATTGATCAGTCAATGACCATGAATGAGACGTGTATGATATGCATTTTTTGATTACTAAATCTGTTTGTCAACAAAATGCGGTTTGGCAAAACACATGACTGTCCTGATACTCATCATGGCGCCATCAAGATCTGGTCATATCTCAACCACAGATAATTACTCAATCTCCAGCATATATCACAGATAGCTGCATCGAATCAAAGAGAACAATTACAGTCCATACAAGTCATGCTGTCTAATCTAATCTACAATAGAAACCCTAAGAAAATTGTTGATAGTGATAAAATTCACCTATCTTGCTTCACATTCAGTTCATCCTCTCCTTTAAGAAAGTCAAAGGTAGAAAAAGTCCATTAACCCGAGACTCTTTATTAATATGTCAATGTAAATTAAGATTATCAGACAAAGTTAACTCACTGTCCAATTGACACGCGTCATTTTGATGAAAATCTTGTCACTGTGCTGTTTCAAAGCAATCTACACGTTTCACAGTTTCATTACATGCAAAAGTTATTATCTATATTAACTAACATAATTACTAGGAATTCAAATAACTTAGGAAACGTTATTGCTTAATAGAATCAAGATACATTTGTACACAGCTCAAAAGAAAAGAACCCAATTTATTATAAGTATGGACATTATATTTGCATCCAGAGCAATGCCTTTAGGCTAGGCTAGCTGCATGAGGACAGTCACCTGTACATACCATCGCGGGATTAACTCCCCTCTAATTTAGGTCAGTAAATATTTCTTGCATAGAGTATCTACTTTATAGAGCCGAACCTCAGAAAATATCTCTGTGATTGAGCATGGACATGCTGTTTTAGACCTTGTCAATAACAAAATCAGTTCACCATCATAGCATTCAATTATAACGCGAGATTTCAAAACATAATACTGCCGACATGAAAGCTCTTGCCTTCTCATGGAATCAATGTGAGTTTCACTGTAAAGACGAGGTTGTATAATATGTTTAGCTAGGGCATGGATCATAAGATCCATGTCTGTTTATCAAAGCCTTTCTTATGACCATGGAGAACTGAAGAGGGACATTACTGGTTGTTTTTGCTCTTACCTGCCATTGTGATTGTTCTGACGCTTTTGTGTCATTGTTATAACAGCCACATACAGACAAAAATACAGTTGGACTCCTCTATCTGGAACTCTGTAAGTCAGGCTTCTGACTGACACTGGCATATAGCTATTTCACTCAAATGACATTGTTTAAATCTATCTGATCATTTGAAATTTTTTGGGGAAATCAATAGCTACTTTCAACACAAGTTCACGTGAAATGGGTTCAACTGCATGAGCTGTAGGTGGGTAAATGGTCAGAAATAGGCCACGAGCAATGTCCTTTCAACAGCTTTGTGATTCATTATCATTCCAGAATCCCATATCATTCTATTGAAAAGTGCTTGAATGAAGTAAGCATTATATATTTACTACATTAACAGCGAGTTCTTACTTTCAAAGTAATCTTAATGGACATTGTGTAGTGAATGTACATTGAAATCTATCGAATATATTTTTCAAGGTGTATTGCCATATTCACATTTCACCATGTTCACAATGGATGATTGGGATATGTCCTGGGAATTGTATGTTAGTGTACTCACTTTCAAGTTTTATCTTAACATTTTAAGTATGTGCACTTTTCACTTGACCATGCCTTGGAGAGCTGACTTATTGAGTTTTTCTCTATACAACTCCTTCAGACTCGATATCATTATATCTTTAAGGTTTTCAGAGTAAATATTAAGTCTTTCTACATTTCTAAATAGGAAAGTCATATCCTTGACGAAAGAAAAGATTCAAACAGATATTTGATATGAGTGCAGAAATTCCATACATGGTAAAGGAACGTTATTATGGTGATACGAAAACAACCTTGACATACATTCTTTTAATACAGGACTATATGTCCTAATACTAATACTTTGATAATCTTATTAAAATGAAACTGTATCTTTATCTAGTTTTTGGACACCTGGTTTCTCTCGTACAAAAGAATGCAAACAGATAAATTCAAACAGCATTTTCTGACATGGTTTGTCATTAGTGTTGCAGATTTAAATGAATAGCTTATATGCAATTTGGGATTATGTTTCATACTTTTCTCATAGATTATGACACACTCATGAAACTTAAAATTGTTGACATATTGATTAAACTAGATTTGTGGCAACACTTTACAGTCACATATGCAGTTAGAGCAGCAATCAGAATTTGGACCCCCAATTCCCTGTTGAGGAAAGATTTGCATCTCTGGTTCAGAGGTCAAGGGCGACATCATGGAGCACCTGTTAGTTACTGATACTAAAGTTCAAACTCACCACCTTTGACTTCACCTGCTGTATACACCTGTTGTTGTGAATGTTTGCATATGGCCGTATAAAATGGAAACACATGGACACTATTTGCATCACATCCAGGCTCCCAGATTTGTGTTTGCTGAAGATTCGCATCTCATGGAACATTCTAAAGCTTACTTGGAAGATCGTCGATTTAAACTCATGACCTCTCAAGCTACCACTTCACACCAGTGTAGCAGGCGTGCTACACCCTAGACTTTGAATGGAGTCCAGTAGGCTTGAGGGGGAGAAAGAGTACCATATCATCTTATAAGTTGGGAGCCTTTTAAAGGGGTCACACACCAAATTCAATATTATTTATTACAAAATCAATTTTAGAACTGTGCACTAATGAAAAACAAGCCAGATAATTGTCAATGTAAGGTCAGTTTCTAGTTGTGGTGACCACACACGACTTTATCATCACTACAAAGAGTACACTAATGTGATCCTCTTCACACAAACACACAAAGTCAATCCGGGCCATTTCAGCAGAGATTTGCCCAATTAGGGATTAGCAGGTAATTTGTCGACAATGCAGCATGATCCACATCATGAGGTCAAGGGCCAGTGTGGATCACACTTACATGCTGGCGTGCAGATCTCTGTCCCATATAGCAGAATTTATCTCATGTACTGGACCACAGGATACTTTTGCAGTTGCAATATGAGTAATATGATGATTATCATTAGAAATCACCCTAATCTGTGTCAAACAATACTTCATTCAATAACCAATAAACTACAGACTTTCTGTATTCCTTCTCTGTGCTAAGTGACCATTCCTGAGCTGAGATTGTTTGCAGGATTTCACAGTAGCAACATCAGATGACAAAGGCTGTTATGATCTGGATGCTGACTTTGTGGGGCCCCCCATTTGTGCATGTAATGTTTGTTCGCTGTGATTTACTCTTACCTCAGGGACAAGTGTTCTAGGTACTTTCTTCTCTGTCATGCAAAAATATTTTGGGACATTTGATCATGTTTGATCTGTGTGCTAAATTAGCTGACAATAATCATATCTAACTGCAATGCAATTTTCTGTGTCATCTCCACAATACATCATTCATTGCATCTCTAACACTAGACTTTTTGCTCTTGCTCTATATAACTTGACCAATTCATATTGAACACACATGAAGAATTAAACATATAGCATGGTGTAAAAATTATATAAAAATGCTAATCTTTCATGACACACAATAATTTTCCTAACTTGAACATCTTAAAGATAACCTCTGCTCCTAAATGATTGGCTTTTTGAGTTACACATATTGTTAAATTATTCATACGATAGACTATACATACACTACAATATCCAATAACTTAATTTCCAAACATTGCATGTTCTCAGCGATTAACTCCTATGGCCTAAACATAGGGCAGAGTTCAATAGAAGGTCGATAAATAATTAGTTTAGATGTTTACAACAACTCTTATGGTTGGAAGAAAACTGTTGACAGATCATTTCACTACATATACATTGACCACTCATAAAACTAAAACAAACCAAAGCTTACAGTGTTGCTTTAAATTAAGTGAGTCTACTAACCGCTAACAGAAAAATGTAACATAAATTCAAGTTTGTATTGAATAAAGTTATAAAGGTACACAAAAAATACACAAACCAGAACCAGTAACACTGTCACTGTACCACACACATTTTTATTAACAAAAAACATTGTGCACACAGATCCATGTCCTACAAACCAGCCAATTAGTATAACGTAATATATATTGAACCAGTGAGAACCACATAAAAAAAGGTTCAACAACTGGGTAGGGTCTACTTTGCTTGAATAACATATGTTTCTCTGAACATAAGTAAAAAAGCATGTTGATAGAATTGAAAGAAAGTGTTCAACGTTTATTTGAACATATCTCTGGTCACAAATAAGAAGTGAATTCCCCTTCCACAAACAGATGATACATGTACGTACATGTACATGCAAATCCACATGTTTTGGTACCTCAACACTAATAAAACTGCAACTTCGGGTTTCTCAAAATTTATCTCATCACAATCTGTCATAAGGAGATAAAAGAACATATACATGAACTTGTGACCAGGTCATAAGTTTGATTCCCGGTCTGGTCTGATACTGGGTGTTGAGCAAACTCATTCCTAACTGGTTGCACACTGATCTGTGGCACCTACATGGTCAGGTGAGCTGCCGACAATGTGAATGATGAACATGATGCCCTATGTAACAAATGTTTTATACTCCCCAGTGAGTTGAGAAAGGCAATATAGTGTGACAAGGATGCCAATAACCTGGTGTGAATGTCAAGTCGCTAGAGCACAATAAAACTGAATTGCCACTGCAAATAATCACACTTGCACTTACACTTTTTATAATCAACCTATCTTTTTGCCAAATATGCTATATAAATATAAAACATCTGCATATATTGGCTCTTCTTCAAATCAAGAACCACAATGAGGTTAATCGCATGATTCATGAATGCATTTTATTCCCTAATAAAGTCATTCCCCTACATAAACTTAACATTGTTCACTGGCAAGTTGGATCTGAAATAGTGTCATCCAGCCTCGGTCACTCAGGGTTAGAGGACTTCACAAACAAACTTTTAAGTTTCTGTCACCTTATTTGTATAATAACTTTTAATCACGAGGATGCATGCGACATTTTGAAATTGAAAATAAAACTATCTTGAAAGTAATTATTGTCCAAAAAATACTCATCTGTCAGCAAAGGATCAGCAATTGACTACTTATATGAAACAGAAAATATGGTTTCATAGCTTCTTCATTACGAATTAGATATTTACATTCTAATCATAGATTTTTTTTTAATTACAGAAAACAAACAAAAATTGACGATTTTGAAATTAAACTGGACTCTTATGATTTCTATTTTCCCTAAAATAACTAAGTTAGCTACAAAAAAAAAAAAATTTAGAAAAATAACCTGGATGATAGACTAGACATAGACTTGAAACAAAGGATCAATGATATTTACTTATCCTGTCGAGCAAAGATCCGGTCATTCAACGAGGGTTGATCTTTACATGTCAGGTAAAAGCACTTGACATAGATCTTCGCACGTATTACCCACTTTCAAAACTTGCAGACTTGTAGAGGAATATAATTAACAATCATAAATACGTTGGACAAGCAATGAAATGTATAGACGATAATCTACACAGTATCCAAAACTATACATAAACAGGGCCAATGATAAATACCCCAAACCCATATTCTTGGGTTCACGGTCTTAACATATTCTGGGTCTGAACCTCCGCCATGTGATGCTGGGACATAGAGCTATTGACATTCTGTCACAAATAGCACTCACATAGGAGATGAAGCGCAATAACATACTGATCGGTGAAGATTCTGCAAACCAGTTCAATGTACTTTAATGAGGGTGTTCGAATAATGGAACGGTAAAGGTATCATTATACAAAAGGAAAAACTTTTCAAAAGCAATCACCTTTTTCACTTGACTACAACACATCTTTGGATTTAGAACATATCTTGATCTATTATATTACATGTATACATTTATTCAGAGTAAAGCAAAAACTAACTACATGTATCTTCTTGACAGGTACGATTTTTCATTACTTGGTGATAACTATCTTGGATTTTTCATATTTCATATATCTGTATAGAATTTAGCACACAACTTGTTTTTGGTTAATGGCAGGACTAAACTTCAAAATAAAATAAATGTGTTGTGCATTTTAAGTTCTTCAATGGGTTAGCTTTGAGTTGATTATTATAAAGCATCCAGGATTCCCTGTATCTGATATCTGGCTCTCGGAGGTGGTGTGTGGGAGTTGATAATCAATTTTGTTTTTATCACACTAGCAACAATGTGCTTTATCTGTCTACAAAATTTGATGTACATATATTTTTAATCCAGGTCCTTATTGTCTGTTTTGAAAATACAGAAAAGTCTGTTTAAAAATGGACACAAAAGAGTGTTAAAAATTCAGCCAATTCTATGACAAGACATGAATAAGTAGGTTGGAGCTGTGGACACAAACATATCCTTACAGACATAAGACTGTGGATTAATCATGGACCACAAATCGCATCAATATTTCATGACAATAGAACAAAAGGAAAAATAACAACATATCGAAAGGCATTATGACATATTAAAAGGAACTAAAGACCTGACAAATACTCGCATTGTGGGCTATAATGCATAATGAGAGAAATCCATGCTCTAATCTGTAAATCAAATGTCAATTTAGGCTTCAAACCATGAACTCAAAGGAAACTCGTATTTCCAATGTTCCTAGATAAGAAAGTCACTACAGGTATACCAATATGCCCCCCCCCCCCAATCCCCAGTCCCCACGCACACACACACTCTATAGTGCAGAGCCTAGAGTCTGCAGACACATACATACCTGTATGTAATTTGCAACCCACGCAAGCATGTGTACACATATGCCTTTTAGTCGGGTTTTGCTTTATGGTTGCTGACCAATTAAGTTTACATAAACCAAGGGTTTGCAACAACATAACAATCAGTATGTGCAAGTTATTTTGAAAATTCTACTTTTATTACCTCATTTTATCTAAAGTATGACAACTTCACTTTCATAGATGTTATTTGGATGGATGAACACTTGGGTTAAATCAAATCACTGGCTTCTGTTCCGGGGCTTCTGTTGCCACAGCCTGGGTCTTAGTCACAGACATATTCAATACGGGATCTCCCAGAAGAACATGGTCCCGTAAACTGACTGGGTGATTTTGCCATTATTGCCTGCCCTAAATTGGCAGGTGACTTAGGGGCACAGAGTACATGTCCCAATGTACCCAATCAAATGAAAAAGAACAAGCGTGCAGGTGCAAAAAGGATCAAAAAGAGCATATCAAGCTAATGTGCCTAAAATTATTTGTCAATTTTACGACATTTTTGTAACACATAAAAGATCAAAATTTTTTAACACTTGAATTCTATACAGACGGCACGGGTGGATAATTTTTCAAACATAAAAGTATGTCAATTATTACATAAGCAAACTCTTTCATTGAATAAACATATAAGTCAAGTCATATAAATGTTATAAAAGTCAAGGATACGAGAAATTATTATCTAATTTGTATTCAGTCTTCTTTTAATCTATACCTCCATATCCATAGGTCTATGAATCTATTCATATAGTTTAAGAGTGTTATGTTAAAATACTTAAGTACAGATGAGTAATGCAATTCAATAAATATAGTGGAACATTCATATATTTCACATTCAAAATCTTCACTTACACACAGCGTCATTCAATATTTTTTGTTACTTTAAACAACTTTGTTTAAATCTATCCATATATAAAACATTTTAATAAAAATTATATGCTACAAGGTGAATCTAATGATTGAACACATTATGACTGCATGGGTAATCAAATATTACTACGAGCGGGTTTTGACTGAGTCTCTTGGAGATCTTGGTTAATCCATGCAAACTATTCAGATGTGGATCAGACGCACATCTTTATCCTCTGAGATGATTGTACTTTGTTCAGGTCTGATTCCTGTGTCCTTCTGTAACCGAGTCAATAGGGTGTCGGACTTGTGACCAAAAGGTTGCAAGTTCCATTCCCTTTCACATCTGGTGTTGGGGGTTGGGCAACTGATCCCTAACCCCTTCCAAAATGCTCCATGCAACCTAAATGCGCACTATATATAGAGGCGGTAAAGCGGTCAACTATAAGCAGGGAACATTGATATGATATGTTGCCGGCTTAAAAATATGAGAAGAGCATGACAAACATGGAAACACAAAATCTCTGTAACTACATAAAGTAATGGGTTACTGTAGTTGTAGAATAGCGTGGGATGAATTCAATTGAAAGCAGAAAACCTTTACCTTGTGTAATAGATAAAAGTTCTAAAATCCTCTCAATTTATCTATGGATGGAAATTGCGCAAAATAAAATGAAACAATTCAAAGCATTATAAAACCCAAATTTTACAAGCGTTTATCAAGACATAACCTTAAAACCAACTCTATAAAGAAACTACCTTTATAATAAGACCATATTTCAGGGCTGAATGCCTTTTATGTATACCATGTTACCATACCTAATGGTAGTCATATACGTTATATTTCCGTCCATGTGTTCATCTTTTAGTTTAAACATATCTCATTTCAACCAATGAAATTGGATTCGATGAGACATGAGCTGTCTCCATAGTAACTCTCCAAGCTGCATGAACTTAAAGATCAACTGATCGAACATGCTTGATTAAAACTTTACTTTTTATTTCAACAGTTTGTGAACATTAGATTTAAAACCAGATCACTCGGTCAATCTATGCTAAGACACAACACAAAGTGAACGTCATCATGAGTTTGTTGGTTATTTTGATGTTGAGTGGATTGGTAAGTGTGTGGAGTCAATCCACACTACTGGACAGTCAATGTGATGATGATAGTCAATGTCAGAATCATGTAGAAATGCACAGGCTGGTTGCAATGATTGAAAATATTGAAAGAGACATATTGTTTTTGAAGGATACAAATGAGAGATCGCAAAAGAAGATCATTGAATTAGAAACTAAACTTTATGTTATTGAGAGTATTACAAGTGAAGACTGTGAGGACATTCGAGCCAAAGGACACCAGACCTGTGGCGTATATGGTGTGAACCCAGGAAACAAACAGATGCGTCGCGTCTACTGTGAGATATCTGCTGATGGTGGTGCATGGACCCGCATTATGCACCGTCAGGACAGCCTCACAGACTTCACCTACAAGAAGTTGGTGGAGTACGAGGCCGCTTTTGGTGACCCACAGGGCTCCCATTGGATGGGGCTGAACCTGATGAATCAACTGACCACCAGCCGACATTACAAACTCAGAGTGGACCTTATGGACTGGGAGGGGGAGACGCGTTATGCGGAGTATTCGACGTTCCATGTGGGTCCCGGTTCTGACAAATACAGTCTCATCATCGGTGGCTACAGCGGCACCGCGGGTGACTCAATGGCATACCACAACAACATGCTGTTCACCACCATTGACAGTGACAATGATGGGTGGCCTGGTCACTGTGCCAATGGAACAGGCTGGAACACCGGCGGCTGGTGGCACAACCACTGCTTCTTGGCTCGCCTCACAGGGCCGTATCTCGTGGGTGGGGACGTGCCAAAGTGGTACGGCATACAGTGGCCGGGCTGGAGAGGGTTCGAATACTCCTACAAGGTAGCCACTATGAAGATCCAGCGCCTGTGAGCTCAGTCAGTGGACCCAGTACAAATGATTATTAAAGTGTGTGGAAGAGACAATAATGTGATACATGCAATTGTTATGCAGTGAATGTCCTAAGCAACAAAAGAATGAACCACTGAAAACCTGAATAACGGAAAATCTTCTCATGCATTACCTATCAATAATGTAAGTAAATTATGTAGTAAACAACAAAAATCATCTACAAAGGAAGGATTTATGACCACAAATTAATTTTTGTTGTTGAAGATATATACTATAATCTCACAGGATACATTGTAAATGTACATGGAATTGTTCTTATACACTAACTTTACAACAACCTGCTAGATATACAAAAAGTAACATCACTTTTAATTTTATTTTGCTAGTCAAGGTGTCAAGACATCAGGATTCCCTGTATCTGATATCTGGCTCTGGGAGGTGGTGTGTGGGAGTTGATAATCAATTTTGTTTTTATCACACTAGCAACAATGTGCCTTTATCTCTCTACAAAATTTGATGTGTAGATTTTTTTAATCCAGGTCCTTATTGTATGTATAGAAAATACAGAAAAGCCCTATTAAAAATGGACACAAAAGAGCGTTAAAAATTCATCCGATTCTAGGACATGAATCACTAATCTTCACTCTATCATGAATAAGTAAGTTGGAACTGTGGACACAAACATATCCTGACAGACATCAGACTGTGGATGAATCAGGGACCATAAACCGTATCAATATTTCATGACAATAGAACAATAGGAAAAATAACAACATATCGAAAGGCATTATGACATATCAACAGGAACTAAAGACCTGACAAATAGTCTCATTGTGGGCTTTAATGCATAATGACAGAAATCCATGCTCTAATCTGTAAATCAAATGTCAATTTAGGCTTCTAACCATGAACTCAAAGGTAACTCGTATTTCCAATGTTCCAGGACAAGAAAGTCACTTCAGGTATACCAAAGAGCATACCAAGCTAATGCGCCTCAAACTATTTGTGAATTTTACATTTTGTAACACATACAAAATCAAAATTTTCTGACACTCGAATACAGACAACATGGGTGGATAATTTTTCAAATATAAAAAGTATGCCAATTATCATAAGCATATTCTTTCATTGAATAAACATAAAGTCAAAGGTACGAAAAATTATTTTGATAAAAATCATATGCTACAAAGGTGAATCTAATGATTTTACACATATGACTACACTGATAATCGAATATTACTGCGAGTGGGTTTTGACTGAGTCTCTTGGTGATCTTGGTCAATCAATGCAAACTATTCAGACGTGGATCAGATGCATCTTTATCCTCTGAGATCGGTGTACTTTGTTCAGGTCTCACTCCTGTGTCCTTCCGTGGCCAAGTCGATAGTACCGGACTTGTGACCAGGAGGCTGCAAGTTCCATTCCCATTCGTGTTTCATAATGCTCCATGCGACCTACATGCTAAATAGGTACAGGTCAGGTGAACGTTAATGTGAGTGGTTAGAACTCTTCCAACTATGCTGTGAGCTCTCCATTGAGTTGAGAAAGACAATATAGAGTGACAAGGATGCCAATGATGTGGTGTAAATGATTTAGATGATGTTAGTCCACTGAGCTTAATGGGGGGTGGCGGGCAGGGGGGGGCAGGGGGGGTGGAGTGAACTATAAATAACTGTCCGCCTGAAGTCATTATCATAGGGGACAGTGACATTGCTTTGCAGCATAAGATAATTTCATCTATACTTTTCACAAATAAAGCAGGTACTGGAGTCGTGTCTTTTACTGTTACTAGTAACCAATCACCTAGATTTAAAAGATGATAGATTACATATGGGGAGTTATAGGTTGTCAATAAGATGGGTAAGTGTTTGATTTTAGTTGTTTGACTTGTGCTCAAACCATGAAGTTTTCTCCAATTTTGATGGTCAAATTAAGCATTTGCACCTTTGAAAGTGCGCTCCAATCATGTAATCTGACCACTACCTAGTCTAAGGTGACTGACCCAATTAAACTATGTTCATTGTCAAAAGCATTGCACATAAACAAAAGTAGTAACTAAAACATACATATCAATATTTATATAGCTGAATGGAACATCAGATATGAAGATTAAATAGAAAGCTTTGCCAATGACAAATCCCACTTGATGTGGATTAACATTGCTGTCACAGAGATGCTATTATTGCCCACCACGTTCCCTTTTTTATTTGGATTGTCTATATTTAGAGAGAGAGGTCAAAATGGATCTCAACGAAGTTCTGAAACTGATGAACACGTTTGAACTATGGACTACATAATTGCTTTATTACAGATGTATAATGATGTGATAGAATAAGTACATTATCAACTTCGGAAATAACATCTGTTCAACATTTTCTTTCAGTGAAGATGATCAAGTGAATCACTCCCCACTGACTTATGTAAACTCAAATTTAGACAACCAACAAGTTGTGCAATCTTGATTGAATAATAATTTTTAAATCCTGCTCTTCTATTATTGAAAAGTGGTAGAAGTTATCAAACTTTAATCTTAGAATAGGTTTTCATTCATGTAAATTAAGGGGTTGATCAGTTAACAAGCAACAGTTACTTTCTCTATCACTAAAGTCCTTGAGGTGTAGATAAAGTTAAAAAATCATAGTATATACAGCAAAACTAAATCTATATAAGCCTTTTGACAGAAGCTCAAATCAATAATCTCTGTCATATTTACTTTTCAAACATGAATGGCACAGAAGATCCATAGAGATCTGATAATCATTCCATGTATGTATTTTGCTCACAAAATTTAATGTATAGCTTTTGGCTATTTGTGAATCCCTAATAGATATTTATATGGTCTTCACTCCAGAATAATCGTTTGTTCACAATCCTCATGATCCTTGTGCGCTCCGGTTCTTCTATAGCATGATAATATCAATTTGAGATTGTCCAGTTCAGCTTCATCTAGACAAGCCAAGCTATTAAAAAGAAGCTAAACAAAAGGAGAGAAAATGAGCCAAAGTGAATAGGCAGGGGTTGTTCTTTAAACTCTTCTACCTTATAATCCAATTGAACTTTCACTTCCAGCTAACAGTAAATATGTCCAATTAAATTTTACAGTAATGTGTTGTAACATCAGTTGTTTTTTGTACCCTTCAAGTCTGTCATCATTATATGGTCCAATGGCTGCTGTTCATCAGACCCATTTTCTCGGTTTTCACAACACAGCTGTGCATGCTCCAGAGGAATCTGGATGTGCAAGATTTTGTGAAATTTAAGAACACAAAGCAGACACATTTAAATGTCCTGCAGCCTCTGTCAGTTGGCTCAATGGCAGGTTGTGCAACATGGAGACTGGGATGAGTGATGCTGATCTCAAGAGAGAGCTCTTGAGGAAACTTGACGTGTTAGAGATGCAGTGTTGAGCAAAGATATCAGATTGAGTTTCGAACTTTGATTAGTTACATTGATATTGGAAAAATGATCAAAAACATTTTTGTTTTATAGAAATATGAAAACAGATTTCTGTTTTCAAATCATTAGGTGTATCGAACTTGATAAATAGTAATATCATTTAGAAACACAAAAAGAATGCACATGAAAGCATTGTTTTCCTCTGAAAATTTCTTTTACAAATCAGAGTGATCCAAAATAGACTATTGCAAAAAAGGATTTGTTGTCAAATATTTTTTTCCTAGCTGATAAACAAAGTCTAGACTAAGAAATGTGCTGACTGGTATAAGCATGAAACAAAGAAATCTGTAACTGAAAATGTTCTAGTCATTTGTGCTTCTTTCGATTATAAAACTATTTCAATGTTAGATAATATAATTGCTTTCAATTTTTCTCCCACACCAGAGAAAGCTGTAGACAGACAAAACCGAATGAAACAAAGAAATCAGCCAGTGATGTTGTTTTACATCATCAGTTTTTTGTTTTGTTTGCATTTTTGGTACTTTGGCTGATAACGTCTTTGCTGCACACATTCCTTTAGTGCACTTTAAATCAAGTATTCACAGAGGCATGAAATACTATGTGACAAACGACCAGATAAGTTACTTGTCCATGAACAATTAACAAATTAGTATTTGTGACAATTACAAGCCTACTTGGTCATATAAATATAAAATGTCCCTCTCAGGATCAGGTTTAATTACTCTTCCATTTTCATTAAAAAGCAGTAGATATTTGTCAATTTTTGAGCAGGATGATTGCAGTAATGCTTGAAAATGCAACGCGAAAGCGTTTACTGTCATCTAGAATTCCTATCAATTTTAAGCTACCTTCTTGTATAAACTTGAAAATGAGCCATGCATTCAAAATATATTGATATGCCTGAACAAATGATTTCCTCTATCTGTTATTTTCTCATGTCGGTCTGGGTGCACTTTCCAGAAATATAATATGCTACATGGCCAAACAAGCTAGCTGAACATGATTTATACTACACCTACCATGTCTTCCAACAAAATGAGAATTAGTCCAATCACTGGGATGGTCATGTTATTGCTGATGTTCAAATTAACAAATGTGATTTGGTATTGCGAAATGGTTAAGACTTGGCAAAGGGTGATACTTTCACAAAGGTTTCACTGTACCAGTGCAATACAGCACCACAGCATCTCGCATTGCCAAACAAACAATCAGTTTATGAGATAAAAATCGTAAGGATCATCCGTTCCTGATCCAGCCTACTACAGGATGATTGATGTGACATTTGTAACTCTAGCAGCAGCTTCTCTATCTAGATAAACCTAGAAAATGTTTACTACAATGTTATAGTCCATTGATCAAGTATTGAGAATTTTTTTTTCATACTTGTCCATCTGTTTTTACATACCCATTTCCCATTTTTCTAAGCCCTGCCTTTATAATCCGAGGCATGAGTAGATCATCATGAGGATCTCAGTGTCAATAGTCAGTTTCTTTGAATCTCATTGATGTTTAAACTATCTGTCATTTTACTGACAAGTGAACTACATAACTGCATGTCATAGATGCAATCATTTTCTTCATCATTCAATTGCAGAAAGTCCATCAGTACCAGTGGGAGGAAATTTACATTTCTCACTGAACTGTGCAAAACTTACATACATCATGCCATGAAGATAGACATAACGCTGGCAATTTGGGCAAGAAATCACAGACGTTTTCACCTGCAAAACACACTTTGCCTAATTGTTGAAACTTGTTTTGACTTCCCAAAAATACTAAGAGTAATGTCAAAACATAATAGATGTTTAACATCTTAAAAGGCTTTTTTTCATTCATGTAAATAAAATATTACACTAATGTGAGGCCAATCTTTGAATGTGAGGCAGCTCCCATCTCTGTCCGATGTTACATCCAAGGGGCTCAGGTTTTCTGTGTAAAAGCCATGTTCTATCAAATTTGTTATTTTTATCGATTCTTGAAAGAATCTATATTTTCAAGAATCTATATTCATAAAAAAAAATGTCAACATAATAGAATTGTAAAATGTGGTCTCTTTAGATGATATGCAACGCCATCATTAATCACTTATCACTAGATTGAAGAAAATAGATTTATAAAACATATACACGTGTATGCTAGCATTTATGCATATGCCTGCAAAGTCATATGGAATGTGCGGTGAAAGATCCTGGTAAATATAGAGTTTATGATTATATAACGATGTGTTTTGAGAGTGATCCCTCTGTTTGCATGCCGGGCCGTGGTCAAATAGTGGGCGCACACCAGGTCATTATCCTCACATACACACAGCCACTAATTGTTTTTTTCCCACAGTTGTGTAAGTATGGATAATTGTAAGGCAGTTTACACTTAATTATACTGCTGGGCAGATGCTCAGGCATATCTCACCTCTGGTGCATTTCCAGGCAATAGTCTTTGTACTTGGAATCTCATGGTCTTCTTCAAAGTCTTAAAATATTTCATGCTATCTAATTCAAAGTCTACCACTGATTGTAGAAAATTTGGAGAATTTACAAATGCTTTAGATGGAGCAGATGTGAACTGTAAGTATAAATTGAAGGGAACGTTAAACCACTTCTTTGATTTGAACTATAGTAAGAGCCAATTTGATAATTTAATGCAAATAAACATGTCTACATAACTACTCGTCTTAGCTCAACTTTCTTACAAGTCTCACTTTGTTGCTAACTCATTCTACATTCTAAAATATCAAATCAATTGCCTCGCCAAAATTCTGTCAATTATTACAATATGCATGAATTTATTTCAGTATTATTTACATCAGCTAACTGATACAAAATACATACTCAAAGGCTCAGCACATTTTTCATAATATTTCCGTAGTAACTGAATATATAAGTACATCAGTGATCATTATGTAGGTTTGTTTATTGGTGCATAAACTGAAGAATAGTTTGTTCACTGGTTGGGGTTATTAGAGTCGATTCACAAGTAATAGACTTGAATGGTAAAACATAGATGCTTCTGAATTTTGCCTCTTCTTGTATGATTATCCTTAAAACTTTCTCTTGGTCACTCGCTTGTTTCACTTTTTTTCATTTTGTTACAACTTTATATGTTCTATAATAAAAACAAAATGCACTTTCATAAACAAATAGCATAACCAATTCATTGCTGTCTGCAATCATTGGCCACTCAATCATTAAGTAACACACATAATCTGGAGGATCAAAGACTGAGGTGAGCACAGCTGACCTCATCAAACACTCCATTGGTGACCTGATCAAATGGCCCGACCTTCCCTTGAACACTTCTTGTGGGATTATGGGGACCTGAGACACCTTGTGGCCAATAGCAATGGGCATAGCTTGTCACCATTAACATAATAGATATTAGCCATATTGTGACAAATCTTCAACAGTCCGATCCTTGCATGCAGCATGGACAAATGAATATGGAGCCAAATATGAATGTAACATGTTTATTTCATATGAACATATAAGGAAACCACACTTTACTTACAAAGTTTCCTCATCATCATATATTTACCCAGCTTCTGTATTTCTTCATGTTAAGACTCAACAGTGGCTTTGGATTTTTGTCATCCGACACTGTCTCACCCATTTATAAATTTGAGACAAATGAGAAAAAAAGCGAGACATAATGTGGCAATCTTTTGAGAAAAAGACATCTTAACATATTTAAAAATAATGGACGCATCAAAATGTATATTAGTTTTATTCTACCAAAATGAACTTCGGTTGTAAATATGTCAGTCACTCGTATTCCCCTGTAAATAGTCCCCCCGGCCGCCGGCTACGCCATGAACAAATAAAATTGTAATGGAAAACCCAGCCACATGGGCCAAAGCGTCCTCTATAGACAAAACTATAGATCTTTATTTTTTAGTAACTATACTGTGTTACTGTTATTGTGATATGTCAATAATTAGAAGATACTAAGACTATGATATAGTAAGCAGGAGTGTGGTGGGGGTGTCACTCGGTAAGCTATTTTCATTTCTGTTCAAAAAGCATTAATGTCACACTTGTTGGACACCAAGGTCATACCATGATCATGCTGACAGCCGGGCATCAGATTTTAAAGTGCTCCGAGCTTTTCAATCATTTCCATTTGGTGGTTCAAACCAAACACAGTCTAAATCATCATATTCTTAAAATAGCTTGAATCAAAAATATTTTTCTCCATAATTATTTGTGGGGTGCCACTCATCTAGGAGAATCTTCCAAAGATGGAAATGTAACAAATAATATATTTTTTCCTAAAAAAGCAGTTACCGACATAATTCTAATTATGAGGCACGGAGATTCTCTAGAACAAAAATGTGCTCTCCTTATCGCCAACAGTTTTACCGGCATCGACATGACTGCTTTCATTGGTCGAAATCAATAGCCGGACCCCGGACTTAGACTAATGTTAATAAAGGCACTTTTAGGATTGGTGTGTCGTATGATTTATGGCAGTACGATTGGGGTTTCAGATAAAACAAACATGGCGGAGTTCAAATATTAGAACTATTTCATTTATTTTTTGTGGATAATAAATAAACTGCTATGAAAATTCTTGGAAATGATTTTTTTAGAAAAATATGAGAGCGAACTATTTCATACACTTTAGGCATGTTTGGGGTGTTGAACTGGCTACTGTCTGCCACCAATCTCCCTCCACATATCTCTATCCTCACTAATCTTTCTAAATTCTTATCTAAATGAAATTCTAATAGCCATTTTGGAGGTGAAAGTATCACAGTTAGCAAATTGATAAATAAATAATTATTCTTAAAGGGTAAATATAGCACAAACCAGAGTGATTATCTTAGATAAATATGAATTTAACCAGAATTCTAAATGTACATAATGCCTACTTATCAGGCAATTGGTAATTAATCAGTATTCTTCATCTGAAGAATGCTTTGAAGTTAAAATAATCAATCATAGTTGATTAAACTAGGACTGGAGGTATGATATTGGTACATGTAAGCACTCATCTGATGCCAATCTCATATGTAAATACACTTAATAAATCTAGTGGCTGTAACAATATAAGTAGGTGGTCATAGCATAATGGCATTTCAACATTTCATCTTCAATCAAAACAGCAAAGTATATTGTATTATATGTATAGGTATTAGAAAATGTTACTTGTATTTTTTACAAGACAAGTCAATTATAGAATGACAAGTCCAAATTGGTACCTTGATCAGTGTCCCTACTAAGTTTACCAAAATGACAAACGTCCCGTGCAATAGAAAAGTCATTAACAAACAAGTAAAAAATTTCATATGCATTACAATCAAGTAACATCTATAATTCTTATCACAAATATGAAATGCTTAAATCAGAGACAAAAAGTGTGCCCCCGCAATATTTTAGCAAATCATTATTAGATCATCACTAGATGATTATATGATGAGTAAAAAATTGACAAAAACATTTAACCTACATTATTTTGTGTACATTATCTCACTGCCCAACCATTTCTCAGTTCCTATCATAGATTAACATACAACAAGAAGTGTGTCTGATGATGGAGAGGTGACATAGAGATGATCAATGCTTCCATCATCTGTACTTTACGCCACTCGCCATAACGGGGAGCCAAAGGACAGTGAGAAATGACAAAATGATGGAGATTATCACCTAAGAATGTCGTCACGGGCAGGTTTGATTAGCACTCTGTTTAATGATTAGACATATTAATAACAATAGGTTTGTCTGTCTGCCATACATTGGAACTTCTTCTATATATTTGGAGTGTACCTATGAAGATACATTATGGAGACATTGATTTATTGCTTCTTAAGTGGTCTAACACAAAATGGTGTAATGTTATTAATGTTGGTTATTTTGAACATTGACATTTTTCTGCTTGTATAGGGCTTTGAGGTACATGTACATGTACTTGGTTGTGCGCTGTATAATTGGTCTATTTAAAAATTGAGTTCAGAAAACCTATAGACAAACAAACAAGTATTTACTGTTCATACTTCACCTAAAACTGAACTGTCTGACATTATTGAGCAAGATCGTTTCCAATTTCTTGGCATTTCTGACATCCACAAAACCTGTTCTTGCTTCCCAAGCATATCATGTAGAACTGGTAACAAATTATGTTGGAAAGCCACCTTATACAACTTATATCTGCATAGGTTGTCATAAACAAGCAAAGTTGCAATTTGATGACATTCATTATATACCGTATACAACCATCCAATGGCCCATGGTCATATAAAAGCCTACCAGAATTTGGACAACATAAAAATCTAGAATGTGGCAATTGTAAAATAGACATTCATGTAAAAGCTCACTATTTAAATTGACAATTCTTCAACGTAAAAGTCCATGAGTGCCTGAATGCTCGTTTATGGTACATTGCATCTACCTCAGTTACTGTGCCAACAAAGTGATGTGACGAGACTGATGACCTACCCTTTGTTTGAGTGATTGTATCTTGTCTATTTCATGTGTTCCAAAGTTCTTGAGTGGGAATATTCTAAAAGTTACAAGATTATGTAACAATCTGTAAGCAAGTGATCTTCTTTTCTGTTCTTTTTCTAACTAAGGTTATTGATAATATCCCTTTTCATAGTTGTCTCCCAAATTGTAGCAGTTACGTGTCCCCAGTCAGTCATCGTCACTAATCAGTGACCTCATCAGGTCTCATATCTCAACTATTATGATACACTACAACATGCAGTGCAGTGATTTGTCCTTAAACTGGCACAGTAAGATGATGACATGATAACAGAAGATTGGTGTAATATATTGATAACTGCTGCAGCATGTTGAGCTATATATTACAGAAGTCACAGATCCAGGGTTTTATGAGACAGTTTGAAGCTCAAATAGGATTTGAAGGTCTAAATTTGGTAACTTCAAAGATTGGTATTGATAAATCCAATGACAGTCCTGAAAGTCCACTTCATCTGGATCAATCATTGGACTCCATAGCATACATGCAGTCGTACTTGGTACACCTGAAGGACAAACAATATCTTAAAAAGTATGTTTCTCCTTATGTAACACATTCGTAATAAGATTCTCAATTATTACAGATCCAATACTCTCCACGTGCATTCCTAGGCCTGTTATATGGCCCTTTCTGGGTAGCAGTTACTGGCCAGTTCACCAAGAGGACCGCTAACATAGTGGCCAAAGGAATGTAAACACCATACAGCTGTAATAATGCTTGTGGCAACACTAATTCAGCAAGACATCTCTAAATTGTCTGCCCATTCCTCAAAGAAATATTTATAAATACACAATACATCAAAGCTTCACTAATTGTATCAGGCATGTCTGCTTCAAGATGATTAATACTCCTAGGTTATTAGATATAAAGTTTATTAAACAGAAAACAAGAATCTGTGGGGCTGTTATGAAGGGATCCAGTTTCTACCTACATATGCAGAACACCTTATACCAGAATCATACATCTTGCAATTGACACCCCGCTTTTGGTATACACCTTTTGCTTTTGAAGAAAAATACTGTATATTATTGGTGTGCTCTACAGCAGGTGGGCATTCAGAAGCCCCACAGAGAGTACAACCAAACAATTATAGATATAGTTTAAGCTTGCCAAGCAATTCCAACATACTTGGTACTCAAACCCATAAACTTGATAGAATTAGTCCAAATAAAAGAGCAGAAGATTTGAACTTATGATCAGCCAGTTCAATAAAAACATAATTTCAGAGGAAGTGCAACTTACTACCACCCCACTTCTGTGGCAATATAATGTATATTACTCCATCATCGTTGCTATAGAAGTCATCATCAGACACTGCGTGAACATTCATGCATGGCAGAAACCGTAATACTCAAGACAGTGCACCAGACATGCTGATGATACACAGCATCTATGCTGGCAGATGCACATGCCTTCTCCATTAGAGACCTGCTGCAGCCTGACAGGTAATTGCAATTACATAATCTGCACTGATAAAGCATACTGACTATCAGGTGCATTTGCATGAAGTAAGATAATATTAACTTATCCAACCGAATGTAGCTTACTGACAGTTACTGTATAAATTGAATCAATGGTTAGGACTAAGATATTCATGCTATCAAAAGATGTAATAGTTGTACTGATGCATTGTCAGGTGGTCACCAGACCAGTTTCTCGTGCTCCAGCCCAGCTGTTAATTGCTGCTGTGTTACACCATAGCTCCAGATGTGTGTGCTTTACTATAGCAAGTGCAACTTGCCAAGAACACACCATGCTGTCATGGCCTCTAAGCTACTGGCCAGATGTCCTGGAGAAGGGGATCAAAAGGAGACTAGATGTTGGCCTTATGAAAATGGTTAAAGGGTTAATATATTCTGAATTAGATTCTGTACATTAAATTCACTTGCAATAAGCAAGAAGCCAGAATGGCTGATACATAGTGTGAGCTGATCAAGTGAGAGAAGAATCTTACAGAAGAGTTGTGATGACCATGCATGGTTGTCAAGGTCACCTAATGTATGTTGGCTGCATTACATTTATTCATAACAAATAAAGTTCTTGTTGAAGCCAGGCAGTAGCTCTCGTGGAACGTCAACTTTGGCAACACCAATGAAGTCCAAAAACTGTTAACAAACACTGTTACATTGTGATGAAAATTGCACTTTTTGCACATTCATTGCCCGAATTTTTGTTTTCAGCAACAACAGATTAAAATGTATAGAAACAAGCAGCCTTCTTCAACAGAGACTGGAGTCTTATATTGCTATCACTTATGCTTACAAACATAGTACAGAGTAGAGTGGACCGTTGACAGGTTGATTAAGAACCCAGTGATAACACTGTAGTTGTGTCGCCAGTTACTAAATTGCACCGAAAATGCAAGAAGACACTGATAAATCCATTAAATACCTAGTCTACACAACGAATACGTGACTGTAAAACCATTTAACATTATGTTGCACAGATGTTTATGCGAGGCCCATGATAATTCTTTAATTTGGGCCCTTGTTTCAATGTTTTGGTTTTATACATTATTTTTAGAACTGATATCTATTCTACGCAATGGTTTGATGATTAATTACAATGTAACTGTGCAAATACCACACAAGTCTGTTTTCAGCAGGTTTTTTTCCCCAACATGCTGAGTCCAGTAACAGGCTCAGCACGGCTACATCATGTTAGTTTATCCTCCATCGCTCCCATTACACGCACTTCTACATCATTCGACACCTCACACTCTTCAACAACATGGCACCAATCAAGTGTGATTGGGACTGAAACTTTCAAAAATACGAAGAACCTTTGAAAAATCTTATACTTTCCATTAAGGAAATTAAAAAGGACATCATTAGGTAAAAATGGCAAATAAGTTTAATTAATAGTGATTATTAGGTCATCAATAGCCAAAAACATTCCAGTGCATTCGTAAAAATAGAAGAAAGGTCAATCTATAAAGACATTCTAATCACTAATCGCTCTCTCTCTTTATCAAGATTTTCACTCATATTACCTCGTTTCACTATGTGAAATATTTCTTCATATTCCATGGCATCAAAAAAGTAAAATTATCAATAAAATCTTTAATTGCTAAACCCTAATAATATTTCATGACACTTTTAGATAGTTATACTCTTTAATCATGTCATGCTTACAAAGTTCAGCATTGTATATTGTATTAATCATTGCTTAATTAAATTTGATCACAAAGATATCCAATAGTTAACTAACAACAACAATAACAAAATCCACTTCATATCAAATCAGTGATAATTCCAATTAATAAAATGAGGAATTTCAAAACTGTTATCCCTTTATTTGTATTGTTAAAATCCATGGTTTGGCATTTCTATAATATACACCTTTCTTTTATTGATCATCCTAATAAACCTACCAGATTATATGAAATAAAAACTGGAAATCTAGAAATCGAGACCTTTCACAATCTCAAAGAAATTGTTCATTTATAGCAATGTAAGAGATTTTCACTTTCCTCATATTTACATCTAGATGAATAGAAGGGAGATACTTTATACAACCTACTAAAAGCTCATGCTCAAACTAAGCATCATCACAAATGCTGAACCATATCAACATCTGAACCATTGAAATTTCAATCCAAATGCACAATAATGTAAAAAGCCGACTCCTTAATTGACAATTTTTTACCTAAAAGTCCATGGGTGTTTACAGGGCTGTATATGGTAAAAATGTTTTTCAAAAGCAGTAGTCTTAAAGTCATGATATTGCAGTTTGTATTATACTTATCTTATATTATGAAGAGGAATAAACAGCAATACTCACCTGAAATTAGAAAACATATTGTTAATTTAATAATTGAAAAATAGTCATATTAACATTACACATAGAAAATAATAACTATAAGTCAGCATTTTACCAACATCATTGAAAATTAGACATTCTCATTTCAGAATAATGATATACAGTTATAATTGTTAGCTTCTTTCCGGAAAAATGCAGATATAAGCGTTGCAAATGCAACACTTTAAAAAGGAATCTAAGAATCTATGGATGACACTGTATGTAGAGAATAAAATATTTGATGTATAATAAAAGTGCATGATCCAAATAGAGCAATTATGCTCACTGACACATTTGCTGAATAGCTTTCTTTTTACAAACAGAGAAAGCAATTAATATGATTATAAAGGGCCACACATTCTCTGATCCCCGTTCATGAATGGACTCCTTGTTTGCATCAACAACTATATACAAAATGATTGCTTATACTTGTAATTGGTATCAATGCTGGGAATTGATCAATGAGTTCTACAATAAATAGAACCATGCTCAATGACAGTCATGTTTTGAGATAAAAGATAGTAATATTGTCAGTTAATTAATTACCTAACACCCAACCTGTAAATACATGTGAGCAGAGCGGCTGACTTTACTACAAGTTTTTGCCCTTGTATTTTTATGAGCTGATTGTAAAAATATTGAACGTCTTTGAAACTTCTTAAGTTTGAATCAAATATCAAAATTCAGTTTTGTACAGTTTAATGAGTTCATGTAGACCTGCTCTGAGACTGTAAACTTTGGGTTTCGTAGAAGATGTAAACTTGGTAATCCTTATAATTGAGCTGTTGAACTTGAATGGGTTCAGATCAATGCTTAGAATTGATCACCCAGTTTATAGAGTGCCAATGAGCATGTTCGTTTGATTGTAATGTTTTCTTCAAATGCTAGACATTGCTGAAGGACAAAAGCTGACTTGTTTGGACACACAATAAACTTCCCACTGCCTTTACCTGTAGGGGAATGAGTGAGCTGGGGTGATTATTGTGGCAGAACACTCACCAATACCACAATCACACACACGATTGATGATGCAGATTTGGGGTAAAATGAATAATGGTTATTTGAAGGGGAAACTACAACTGGTTACTAGGTGTGAACATGAAAGACCTACGTGTGACCAAGTCCTTCGCATAATTGTTCAATGAGTTCGTCAAATTTTATGAATAATTATTGAAAACTATTTCCAGTAACTGTTTACATGAGCGTGTTTCAGCCAGTATATTTTATTCGTATTTAGCTTCTTCAAAATTTAGTTTTCTCATTGAGCATAAGCAGGAGTTTTTTAGAACCTGAACCTGTTTTGTAAGGCCACACCCAAAGTTCTTGAAGAAAAGACACCTTTGATCATCGAAAATAAACTCTAGCCATAAAGTATGGCATCTTGAAATGAACTTTCCCTAATAGCCTGTAGAATATCATTCCTCTGGAAGATGGTACATGTACATGCTTCACTTAATTTTTGCTAACTCTCCTGCACACTTATGCAATGTTTTGTACAGATTATTTGAAAAGTCACTCAATAGTTCTCAAGAACAAATATAGAACAATTTTATCTTTGATTGAAATATTGTGTGAGTTTTGAGCAAACACATCCCAAATTTCTACTACCTCTATATAGACCATGTGTTTAGCGCAGACCACAAAAATTGTTGCTCAACTAGAATAGTCACACTTGCCAGGCCTAAAGTAACCTGGTGTAGAATTTTTTATATTTTGAGCATTTAATTTAATGTACTATAATTAAAATCAAATTTCTAGCACTTTAATGCATCCTGATGTTGAACAACACAAATGAACACATGGACGCTCATAACACATGGACACAGTGGGAGGCTTCATCACTTGCTCACAGGCGTCTATGAAACACACCCCAAAAACAAGAATATGAACCATGGCCTCCAGTTGTTCATCAGCACTCAACAAGAAATAAACTCAACATACATTCAAACCACAATAGTTCAAGCTAGTCCAATACAAACACGGTTCCTTCTATAGCGCTAACATGTCACTATTGCAATGTTTTCTATATTTGGTAAAGCTTTATGATTTCATCAGCCCATAATATCAGCATATTTGTAACTCATTATCATACCCATTCAAATAAAATACTGGCAAATCCAGATTTTATAAAAGCTTTTTCGAAAGCTTGCAGATATGAAAAACCAACAACTTGAATATGACATTTTTGAATGAAACTTCTGTTAGTCTGTGTCCAAATGTACAGATTTAGTGAATTTCTGATATCACTAAACCTTGATGACTAGTAAGTGAATAATCTTCTTAACATAATTATTGAATATGATTTGTACATAAAGAACATATGTTCTATGTGTAAGATCATATATATCATGTAATGTCAATCTGTCCCTCTGCATGTAACAGTAAAAGTACAATAGCTCAATCACAGTGACATTCATCAAAGAACACTCACAGCAGTTCACCTTTCTATAAGGGGCTATAAATGTAATTCACCCGAAACAACGAAGGCCAAGAGGACTGCAAAACCTCTCTCTTCTGCACAGCACCAAGCTATCGGACATGTAAGACTAATCTGTATAGCATTACTTTTTATCATTATTTGTTGTTGCTTATTCTACGTTTTCATGTTATATTATCGCATTATTCATAAAAATGACAAATGTATACAACTAAGAAATGGACTTGAAATGTTTCGGAGTTAGCCTCACTATTTCGTATCAACTGTATTCTAGAAGCTTTACTGTATAGGCATTTGCTAGTCACCCATAACATGCGAATGACAGGAGTATGACAATACTAACATCCCAGTCAAACAATGTGCATAGTAGGTTTAATAGCTGAATACCCAACATTGCTGTGTACACTGAAAAAATAGATACCCATTAGCAATAATGATGTCCAAGCATAAGACTTTAAATTCCGACATTGGTGAATGTAATTCAATTATGTTTAAGTCTCCCAATGTTTGGATGCATTTTGGTTTACACTTTATAATGATTCAATCATCAAGTTCTCAAATTGTTTATGCACTGGGCGTCATGGCAATCAGCACTATGATTGACACCGAGCAGTCGACAGACATTCTCTAGCTCACACCTATAACATTCAATGAAATCACAACACTATGCATATCTCACAAAACAAGCACATACTAAACTCAATTGTGGAAAAAAACTCGTTGGCAGCTTAATTTACATACTTTGTTTATTTACACAAGATGATGAATAGACGTCATGCTCAATTGTGCCGATGATTGGCAGTGCACAGATTCTTGTCATTCTTCCACCAATCACACACTCCATGACAAGGATCCTGCAGGAGAATAGCACAGCAGGACACCCCATAACACTCCCACCTGGCAAACATTGGGATCTCTCAACCTCGATGCCCAGCAAGGTCTCTACTTGATAGTGGTTTACATGCATGCTTTGTATTGCTCGAATCAGAGTTTTGATCGAGGTTCCTCAAGATGATTGCTTTACTTCAGGTGGCGGCTACACATAGAAATATTTCTGTTTGACAATTTCTATAACTGGTTGGATCAAAGTTGTTATATATCAATGCCCAATACATAAGTATCACCAATTTATTCCCAGTGCATATAGGAGCTTAAGACTATCAAAAGCAAAACACAAACTGAGACAGTTAAAAATGATTCTAATGTAATAAATAGGTTATTTAAATGATGGTGTTTGTCTGAAATCATTCCTTTGGAAAGACTACCATCACCTTAATTCATTACAATGGTAAAATTATTCTAACGGGTAAATGAAAATTGAAACAGACCAAGCTTAGATATTCAATACATTAAATTCAACTATTGGTCACAAGAGGTGCAAACAGCATTGACCTGTGTTTCTTTCCCTGGCCTGTAGTACGCTGATCGTGACATTGGAAGTGTTGCGCTCAAGAACGTTACTCAAGTTTGTGATATCAACATTGATACATCAAAGCCACGGCACAGCAGAGGTTACACCAGCACACACACTGACATCGACATCAATGCCTCTCAGTCACATGTTCACATAAACACATTGGAAAAGAGTTGATATGCATCTTTCAAAATTTATTGATAATGACTTTTAATAATACTTATGAGTTTAATATGGTGTGGAATGGAATTGCACTCGCATAAAATGTAAAGCTATGTTCACAAAACATATATCACAAACTGCCGACATAATAGAAGCGCATAATGCAGAAAAAGTCAGCTGGTGATTGAGTGATCATAATATTAGAAAACATTTGAAGAGTTTGATGAAACTATCCTTTTATTAAACAATTTTCTACCTTAATATGACAAAAGCATGCAATTCATACTATACAAACTGTTATATATCAGTAGAAGCATGATAAAAAAAATACCATATTGATGAGGTACATATGATCAGTATAATAACAGTTTACAGAGTCCTCAATCACACGGTTCTTTCTTTCTCCCCAAACTTTCAAGACACAGCTGACTATTTGCGACGACGAAAACTGACAGGTCCAGAATCACTCTAACAATGACTGGGAACACATAATGACAAATACATATATAAACTCGTGTCACATCAATCTATCTCATGACCCATCGTGTCATCTCAAAGGTACAGGCTTTATTCAAATATCTTACTGTAATGTTAATAATAAAAGTGTGCAGGTTAAAATATCTTTAAAAACAATGTGCTGGATTTCAACAAGCAGCTATGTAAGACATGACTGTCTTCGAAGATATATACAATACATAAATAATGAAATTTGGACAATATAGAATGGTAACTTCTGTGATATTTTACACATGGGGTCACTGTTAGATGGTTCCGTGAAGTCTGTTATGGTTCCACAATACTGTATTGTTTTACATGACACAAAGATGATATTTCTGAGACTCTTTTGATCCATGACGATGATTTCAATTCGTCTAGTCATACAAATCCGAAGAAATGATCATTTTTCTCTGAAAATGGCATCTGAATGGTATGAATTTACACTCAGATTTAGTGAATGACAACTGATCAAACTTGTCAAACATTTCATTCTTGGTGGATTAGATTTTGAAAAATTTCAAAATAAAATTAACCACTTAGTGTCTTTCTGGTCGCACAGAAATCATTCATACTAATATATTTTGTCACCATTATAATTCCAACTATATTTTATAAATACATCTAAACCTCAATTTCACGCGGACATTGGGGTTAATACTTCGAGGACCGCGTTAACCCCGAAAGCACGTAATTGGCAATCGCTAACGGGCTGCGCTGCCATTGGTCGAGATGGCGTAATGTTAGACCTTAGCGCGGAAATGATTGCACATGCGCGTAGCAAGTTTCCTTGTGTATAATTATGGCTGCCTCGAAGGTAAACAACTTGCACAAAGGGTATTTTTGACAATATTTTCATATATAAGGATATATAATAAAAATATTTAAAAAATGGGGTCCACTGTCAATCCGCGTTACACAGATGTCAATCCGCGTTACACAGAAATTCGCGCAAAATCGAGGCGCGTTATATCGAGGTTTAGCTGTATCATCCAAAAATATAGAAACTGTTTTATGTACTTTCTTTTTAAATGATAATACTTTATAAAGGCTATGCAGAGTCCCTCGACTGTGGCAACTAATGGAACCTCCAGTGCACCCATCAAGTCATGTATCTTGACATTGTACCATGATTTTCTGGGCAAGTACAAGAAATTTAGGTGCAATAAATTTGTAGAAACATATATAAAACTTTGCAAACATCATATTTTCAAAATGTATAAATTAGAGCTGGATGATTAGAATGCAGTAAACATTCAAACAAAAGCTGCCATAGATTTATCTAAATGAGCTTGGAAATCTACACTAAAAGTTAACAAACTGTTTGAAATCAATCACAGTAATTACATTGAAATCGTAGCCTTGATCACATGGTTTTCTTTGCCACAGCTAATTTAAGTGGAATCCCAACACTATGTCTGGCAGATGACGACCAGTGGAATCTTCACACAATCTTAAGCATGGCGATCAGTGTTCAATTTTCTCACTCAATTTCCTACGACTTTGTTGGGAACATGCTGGGCCCCATTACAACTGCCAGCAGTTGGTCTAGCCAAGCCAAGCTCTGTCTAACATCACTAGTAATGTGGCTAGGCCTCATTTTTTTATCACTGCTCGATCCTCAGTTCACTAATAAAAAGAACATGATGTCATTATGTAAAACCCATTGATCTAGAAATTTTTCAATGTTACACTATTTGCAGACTATAATATCGAGCATCTGGCTTCTGGCTACAGACTTACTGATTTCACTTTTGAATATCTGATGCCTTTAAAGTAATTTTGGTCTGTGGACTCATTGCATAGGATTAATTATCATGTTTTCTATATTTCTATTTAGTTTTATGGAAAATTTTAGAATAAAATCAACATCAACATAGTTGTTTTGTACCTCTATGGACTGATATGGAATTGACAAAATGATTGATATAGAATTTATCAAAACCCAATGTTAACATCAGTATTTCAGCCTCCATATACTCAACAATCTCTGTTTCTTTGTTCGTGAGGAACATGCACATGCTCAGCGTGTCACTTTAATTCCTGCTTGGCTGCTGTACAATCTTGCACCCAGCTGTCTGTCAATAATAATTTATCTAAACTAAAATGAGTCATGACTTTGTGCATCGTTTGTAACTGCTATCTTATCTGCTGGTATTTTCAGTAATTCCCACCATCACAACATGCATAAAGTCTACGCTCAGTGTTGAACGACCATTGATGATCTATATCCCATGCTTATGTCATTATATCATTGCTTTACTTGAAAGTATGTATTGTTCTGAACTACATTGCTGTTAACATTTTCTTCACTGAAATGAATTCACTCAAATTTGTTACAATTCAGCATTTTGAAGTTTACTAGTGAAGCCAGTCCTAAATGCACATATTGTAACACTAGAACGCTTGCTAGGGATGCGCTATAAATAGCTGGTGATGTCACAGTTTAAGTGCTTTACGGATTGTAGTACAAACGGCTAGGATACAGTGAGCAAGCTTGGCATGCATCTTTCAGACATTGAGACAACCCTGGATGGTCGTGTTTATGGAGCATATTAAGTTCAATCTGAGCGGTCAAAGGTTTGAAGAATTGATCGGGTACATTTGTAAAAGATACATGTACAAAAAGATAGCTTGTTGGCTTTTTATCTAGTTGAAAAAAAACTAATAGTCGTATATAATGTTTAGGCAGATCAACATTGCTATCTTTCCTTCAAGTTTTGTAATTTATTAAAATAATCATAACTTTGTACTCAATGCATCCAAACCTGACTGACTAGTATGCCAGTTAAGTTATACAATGATTTATTATACTGTCTAGTACATACAAACATTGGGTTTAGGTGCAAATAAGTACTTTTATGAAGTTCAAACAAACTTCAATATGTTCTCAAAATTAACATTTAAAAGCGTATTCTTTTTTACACTCATGCAATTCAAATTTACAAAAATCTCATGTAAATGAAAAGTTTAGCAAATAGTGTTTGCTAGATATATTTAACTAAGAAATCAACCAAGAGGCAAATCCAAATAGTAAAAATGACTTTTTCAAAGACTACATAAAACCTGCTAAAAATAAACAATGATATAAACATACAAGTAGTCAATGATTTTATACATTTAATATTTTACCGTTATTTCAATATTTTTTCACTAAAAGTACTAAATTGTGTACATTTACATGACAAGAACTATTTCATTTATAATTCATTCATTCATATTTCATATAAGGGGTAGTTTCACATGATTGTTATGAATTTCGGTGGCTGGTAACTTCATCTGTAGGCCTCCTATGTCACTGCACCCTAGAACTGCAATTGATTTCACAAGCCTAATGAATTGATTTCTCAAAACATTCTCTTTCTATTTATGAAAATCATGTTATTCACTACATCATACAACAAATTCAGAGTTTGGACAAAATTATGTACTTAGGGGTACGGAAAGACAAATGGGACATCTCCTCTTTATCTTAACAGATTATTGCAAGTATACAGAAATAAAATCATACACTATTAGAAATGACAAAATATATATTATGAAAAACAAGTACATAAGCACTTTATTTTCAAAAATATAGGACAATAGGAGAAGATCAAGTTTCTCCAGAATCTGAGAACAGAATAAACAAGAATGGAAAAAATGGATGACGTATTTGTTATCCTACTCTATAGGGATTTTATGGATTCCTAAATCTAAGCACAGATCAAGTGGCTTTGAATAGCAATCAAAATAAAAACTGGTTTTCATACTACCTTCAAGACAATACCATTTGTACATTATCTGGTTTATTTCATAAATAATACCTACATGTATACTATTATGTAAGAAAACAGCAGCAGTAGGTGCTTATAAAGAAGGGATGAGCGAAAAATGAATATGAGATTTTCACTCATATTAGCAGAATGTGGAAGAAAGAGCTTGAACAGTTGTTAGGGGAAATGGGACAAAATGATAAATCACAGAATGTAAGCTTCTATTGGGTTCCATTATAAAACATACTGAAATTATATAGATACCTATAAGAACCAGTCATTTTTGTCTTTGGCAAGACTTTCGCTCTTGTCGCAAGAGCTTCCCCGGGTCTAATGAAAAGATCCGTGGTGGTCATGTGACCCAGCGAGAGGATCTTTTCATTAGGCCCGACGAAGCTCTTGCGACAAGAGCGAAAAGTCTTGCCAAAGACAAAAAAAATTACTGGTTCTTATAGGTATATCTATATATTTCAGTTAAATGATAAATGTTGGAAAAAAAGATGATGGAGATGTGAGATCTCTTGGCCCTTTATAACCACCCTGATCAAATCGCTATCTTTACATCACATCTTTATTTCTAGTACAGATTACGTTCTTCACTATTTTTTTTCATAGCAAAAACTCGTCACATAAATAGATATTTCAACTACAACAACATTTGTGTGATAGCAAAAGTTTCAATTGTTGGCCATTCCAATTCTTCAGTTCCCAATTGCGGGGACGTGTTGCGCAGTAAATTAATCCAAACCAAACAGTCCATTGACTACTTCCGGTCGCTCGCATCATTGTAAACTAACACGACTTTAAATATTCTAAGGTAATTTTCAGCTATCACTTATCCTATGTCATTCATGTAAAGAATTTTGAGTGAGGATTATGAATCTGTAATCGATTTTAGTTAGCATTGAAATTGACGAAGATAATAGAATACCAGTCTTCGTGAAAAAAATGCAGACGACCTGTGTAGTTTGTGCATGATACAAACGTTTTAACTTCACTATTATGGAGAATGCATGCCTCAAATAGCGTTCCTGGTAGTATTTTAAATGAGGATTACTTAATATGTAATCGGATTTTAGTTAACATAAAAAATTGACGAAGTTATGAGCAAAAAGCCGGTACTTGGTCAAATTTGCAGACAGCCAGTGAAGAAAAAAAAGTTGACAACTTCACCATATTGAAGAATGCACGCTTCAAATAGATATACTTACTTAATTTTCCAACGTCTATCAGTGTAACAGCCATCAATGTTGTGTAGGATACACACTTTGAATGATATAGCATTAAATGCGATTTTTTAAATGGGCTTATAACATATGAAGTACCCATGGACTTTTGTGTCTCAAATGTTTATAAAATATGACGAGTGCGCAACTTTTCTGCGCAATTGGGAACTGAAGAATGCATTCACCTACTAAGACAAATCTCATAACAACATTGTTTTATAAATTAATGCCTTTATTGACTCATTTGGATTAACTATCAATATGTCAGTTGATGCATAATTTACATACGGAGTCTTGGTCACAATCATACGGTATGCTCATTTTATTTGGGTACATGGAACTGTAAGTAAAAGGCCATGATTTATGTATATGTCTATTGTCTCTAATTACCATCTTCAGCATTGTAATAATCGTATACACGAAATGCTAATGGCCCTGTCAATTTTTATGGTAGAAGTGAGTTTAAATATTTGAGCACGATTGTATCTCACTGCACTGTTCACAGGACAGATAAGTGTTCCAAGAAAAGGTCAAAATTCATTAAATTGTTGATTTTTGATTTACAAAGTAGCATTCGTCATTTCCTCCCATATTTATGTAGCAGCACTCTAGCTCTATACAATCTATGAACACACACATTATGTTTATTTTGTTTGTATGTAACATTTCCTCCACTATTTAAGTGGTACCACTGAAATTCGTTGGGAATTCCGACCAGAGCAATCACCATTGATGACTTTAATTTTGGGTATGCAGGTCTGTAAAATCTATGCTTACATGACTCTTTACATGGTATGTCTTTAATTTTGTGATAACTAATCATTAATCCATACAGCAGAGACAAAGTTTTGTACAAGTAAGCTATTACCTGCACACATGATAGAACAATACACACGAAAAATGCACTTGAATGATAGATAACACTTAATGTCATCAACATGTTTAGCACAATACCCAGAAGTATTAAATTTATAACAGAAAATGTTACGTATAGATTTCAATCAACAGATTTTATAGACATTCGCAAATTAAAAACTGTGTCAAATTTTCACCATAAATGACACATCTACAGCCTTGAACAAATAACATCACTATCTAGTACTTGAAGAATGCAATAAATAATGCTAAGTGTCCAGAAACGTTCTCCTACAACTGTTACATAAACATTATATTTTTATTTATCATCTTGCAATTAAAAATGACAACAACTGAATTCTTAAGATGAGCTTTAATCACAAGCACTACGCTCTCCATGTCAGATTTACATTCTAAAGCACATTTCGAGAGGCAATAAATCTTCTCAAAATACATAACAATTAAACCCTCTTATTTCAGAGCTGACAGTGTTGTGTTGGTGTGTCGGCATGACAACCTGGAGAGTCATCGGGGTCATCCAGACTCACGGTGGTAGTCACTGGGACCCTTCTATTTGAGAGTCTATTAATATTGTGGTAGCTACTGTGCACTGGATCTTCCTGGACTGATGACTGCTTATGCTGATGATCTATTTGTTTAGGAACAGCACTCTAGGGATCACTTAACATTATCTTGTTGACCAAAACATGGTATGGTAGTATCATCACTACAGATTGAATGAACCATATTTTATGCGTGGATTTTTAAGTTTGCTGGTGCACAATTTTATCATTTAATTGCATGGGACATTACTTGTTTCTATACATATCAGCTTTAACACACATCTACCAAAAATCCATTTATACTTGACCTAAATAGGAATTATTCATTTCTTATTTCTACTTATTTTTGATTATTTGTCATAATTTTCTTGTTTTCTCGGATAAGAAGTATTTCCGATAGTTAATTCACATTTCTCCATAAAACCACAAATCATTTCTAAGCCTCAAACTAACTTTTGCAGTCTCACAAGTCTGTTACTCTCAAACCATCAAGTGATAAGTACTCAAGTTTTATTGAAATCTCCAAATGCTTAGTAGCATGCACTACAATCGCCTATTTTTTTATACCACTGCAGAAATATTTGACTTCTACTTCAGATTTTAAAGGTGTGGTCCAAGATCCACTGATCACCATTCATGTTGTTGCAAGTCGGGCTAATATGTGTGTCACAGGGAGACAGATCCTACTTGTGGAGTTCTGCAAAACTATGAAACCATTGAAAGGTCCATGTTCTAGTTTTACCACTTTGATAGTAACTACAGTGCTGATCATTTGTAATAACTGTAGACGATGTAATAGAGACAATTGGACCTTGTAAATGAGCTGTGCATGTTTTTAATGCAGTTAGACAGATGGATGACTTTCCACAGATTCACTGTACTCACTCGAGAGATCATCAGATTGGCATCAATGAATGCATAATGATCCCTTTGATCTTTCACTATCTTAATTCTAGTACAAACACTCCCTAGATCACTACTAGAACTTTAGCTTTCTATTTTTATTTATATTTGAATATTTTTGGCAAAGCTTGTGTGCACGCTACTCACTGATATCAAGAGGTGTGCTTCGGAAAGAAGTTAAAAATACTGGAGACCGCATGTCTTGACAAGACATCTGATCACAAAAATATAAAAGAAGATTCTCGTTCAGTTACTTACATTCAGTAAAATTCATGAAAACATGGGCTACTCGCAATCTATTGCCTGAACCAGAAAATGTGCATGGATCGTAAGCTAGATTTCTGTTCTGAATAAGTCTAAATAGGTGTCACTGAATCAACCATAACCATCCCTGTGATTAACTGATGCAGGAACCTGGTGCTCCCCTTCACCCCTTCTGGCTAACTTTTCCATTATTTTGGCGTTGTCCTAGACCAGCTGTGCTGTGGGATGTGCACAATATGTACTTTTGTATGCTATAGCCCTACTTCAGAAAATCCTGGATCTGTCTCTCACTATGTTATTTGTGATCTGGAACTTGATACAATGTGCATTCAATCCTATAAACAATATGTGAAAATTTAACCAAAATGATGACTTATACCTTCTTCACAACTTAAACCTTGTTAAGAAAGCTTTTTGACCATATTGGTAAACTGAATGTTCATGCTCTGCTTTGCAGATAGATTTAAAAGACATGACATGCACATCAAACATTGTTACTTGGAGACAAACATTTCAAGTGCTGCATGCTTACACTAGAATTACGGGAAATATATATGATTAGAAAAACAACGCATAATCATAGAAACATTCCATCTATGTATGACCTACACTTAAAAAAAATAACATTCATGTAGTATAGAAGTGTATTTTTCAATAAATACAATATTACATGTGTTTTGATCACAGTTTACTCTTCAAATTCCCTGGTAATATCTTTCTCCAATTTTAGGACCTAATGTAGTAAATGCTGTGTATGGTACAGTATAGCTTGTCCATCTCGCTATCATAACCCATTCCAAAATGCAAAACATGTACTGTAAAATAACATGCTCTTCGTGGAACAATCCAGAGATAAATTCTTTAACGGTGGTGTATAATATGTATATACAATATCAAAAGGTGAATCCCATTATATGAATGGGGCACCAATCTGAATAAACTGTACACTGTGATGAGACAACGAGTGCCATAAACATTTCAGTATTTTCGTGAAGTGAAGGACGTTGAAGGACAAATAGCTTTGTCTGTATCTATAGCTCATTCAATAACTTTATTATACACTTAAACACCAATTGAATTGAGTACAGAGAAATCCTGTCAAATGAGTTCAATATTCTCTTTAAGATTATCAATCCAATTTTACAAACACTCCAATACTTTTGCAAATAATCAAAAAACGCTCATCATATCAACAATTTCCCACATGTTTGAGCACTTTTAGGTATGTAATTTTTTAATATTTGTGCGCAAAATTGCACATGTAAGTGTCAATCAACTTTTATGATCTCAAACTTTTGTTGTGGGAGGTATATTCACACCTTCTAAATGAGGAATAATTAGGGCCTGCCCAAATAGATTTAGGATTTCTTATTTATACTTCAACGTACTGCTACTTGTTGCTTATGTAACAGTCATTAGACATACACCAGAAAGCTTTTTGCAAAAGTTATATTTTTTTATAGATGAATCCCTGGTGACAATATGTTGTAATAGATTCTTATATGAGCTTGTACATAATGATGACCGTTCTTGCACATACTTTTGTAAGTTCTTGTATATATTTCAACGGCATATTTCTACACCAGCAGATATGGGAAGCCCACATATATGTATGTATGGTATGATAAATATGTGTGACCATAGCTTAATGTTGTATACTGATAAAATAAAATGTAAACACCTAGTTTACAATTTTATTAGCTGATTGCAAATATTCTAATGCAACTTGCAATACTTTGCAGTACACAATCATATTGTCAAACATAAGCTCCAAACATATACTAAGGTTTTGCTGTATACATGTTGCTGGCCCCTGATTAACTAGCTTAGGGTGGTGCCAACAACAAAAGACATTAAATATTTCCTGCTCTAGTGAATGAACAGCAAGAATCAGATCCACTACACCGGATTGTCTCTTCATTGTTCCACATTGACTTAGCTTGCAGCTCTTATGGATCGGAAGTGATAATCCCCATGATCCGGGTGTATCTTTCCAGTTTTGTAGGATCAACATGCATTAATTTTCAAGCCACTTATCTTCCATGTGCATTCTATGTCATAATTATCTACTTGAGACTCAATGGATGAGTATAAAATTATATAGGCTCCTACACCTGATCTGCAATCTACGAACATGAAGAGTGTATATAAATCATGTTACCATTTGCAAACATATCATGTCATTGATTTCTTTCAACGTAATACATTATACGCATACTACATGTATATTAAATCTTATCATAATTTGTCATTAAAGTATATATGTCCATGCATATTTGAAATTAAATCACGCAATAACCAGAATAAGCTACTATCAATCCTTGAATTAAAATGTAAATAGTTTTTTATTAAAAAGCTTGTCATTTCGTAAATAAGACATTAATATAGCGTTCTAATAAGCTAGCATTAAAATAAACTCCCAGTGTGCTTTACATTATCACAGAATACATAATACAGTATTCCCTTTATTTCAAGAACAAGAACGGCATAATTTGTCCTTGAGAACAGGTTTCTCTGTACTATGTTAACACTGCCACTAAGAAATGCAGTCTGGATGTCTCGTGCTATATCAACGTTTAAACAATCGTGGGTTATTTTAACTAAATGGATGATTCAACCCCGACAATTCACGGCAATCAAGATTCTGCCTCCAGATTAGGAATGTGAAGGGTTTGCTTTTGGTATTGTTTTTGTTTGTTTACAGTGTAAATTCATAAGGTGATCAGCGTAGGTTGTATGTTTGCAACATTCCATTAAAGTGGTAAAAGACAGTGATCTAATTAGTCAGGTGTTCACTTCAGCTGAACCCCTTCTTGATGAGTAATATCGCCTTCTTTCTGCTTTTTCTATAGGTGTATAGATACTATAGATGCAGTTACTTTTATGGAGAGATATTGAAAGTCAATCGCTATTTGAATATTGAATTCATCAATTTCAATAGATGTAATTAGTTCATAAAATATTCTAAAAATTACAATTATGAAACATTGAATGAAGAATTTCCACTGTTTGGACACATCCATATGACATATTAACTAACAATTGAGCAGCGATCCATCTACATGTATCAATTGATCCAGATTTTAGATTACATATGCCTAAGAGTGTCCAAATTTTAGGAGTAGGAACCAAGGCACCAGGCGACTATGTAACACACGGCCCAGGCATCTCTGTCATAGCGATCATTATCGTTAACATCACAAATTCTTAAATCACCTCCTGTAACCACCCAACCACAGGTGAGGTTGTCACATTAGTTTGTTGTATGTTGATAAATGGCACAGTCTTGGGTACCTGTAACTATTTGTAGAAGAATTTTAAAATTAACTCTCTGGTGAATGAGGATCAATCTGTATACGAGATTGCGAGTGTATAACCCCAGCTTACATTGCACACAGGTTATGTCTCATTGACATGACGATAATATTTTCTTTTAATCCACAGCATTTCATAACAGGGTGTATCTAGGTTAACAACTTACATTTCTATTCAAGTCTTAAAACAACCGTCTCTTTGATGTTTTGTAAATAAATATTGAAAAACGGATTTAATAGTCTTGAGTATTTGATAGCTTAGATAAGTAACATCATTGATAACCAACAGATAGGACAGAATCGGAATCCTTCAAAGAACAGATGAACACTTTCATTCATATGGACTAATTTGTGAAAGTTGTATTCAAATTACATTCTTATCAGAAAAAAAACTCTTTTAAATATAACTAAGAGTACAACTGTGATTATGTTTGCGTACAAATCATACCGGCATTATAGCGTTCTAGAATCACGTTGATCTTGCTACTCAGATTAGTTAGATATGCTGAAAAATAAATCTAATATAAGCTACATATGTAAGAAAAACATAAGCTCCATACACCAGAAAAACGTTAGTAAAATAAGCTATATAATCTGGTATAGATAATGAAACAAACACAAATACATCATTCTCCCATCTTTGCTGAAAATACTCAATTTTGATTGGCTGAGAGGTGGAGTGAAAAAAATTGATCACCTACACTACAAAGCTTAAAACCTAAAAGTGATGAATAAACATGGGAGGAAAACGTAATTATAAGAGTTAGGCTGTGGGATAAGAAAATCTCTCACTTGAACAGAGCTCCTTTGCTGTGCTAACTCATTCTGTCAATCTTCAAACTCAGGCACTAAGAGATTTTCTGATCTTTCACCCCCACATTTATAATAACTTCCTATCTTTCTTATATATTCATTAATGATTCTTTCAAAGGAATTGGTTTCAGAAATATAATCACTTGTCAACAAACTGTGATCTTGCATAAAAATCTGTGATAGTAAGATTCAATAACATGACACAAATAAAAACAGAACATACATGTATATGTTCAAATGCTATTAGTCTGGATCATGAAGACTATTACTATGAAATCAATGTTAGTGTGGTAAAAAACATACTCAACTATGGCTGATTCAAATGTAATCAATCCAAAAAATGTACAAACAACAATTCCTGTTTCATGGATAAAGTTTGCAGATAATGTTTGTCATCTTGTGTCCACATATATTGACATGGTTTAGAGCATGTTTGGAATCTATTTAATTGCGTTTAGAGGTTGATGTTTTTGAAAAGTATTAGGATCTATGTATGGAATCACTCACAATTGAAAAACGCATATTCTTCTAAATAGTTTTATCGTAAAAATAAGAACATATTGAATTTTATGACCTAATGATGATGTAGGATTTTATTGAAAGATGAAATATTTAGATAATAAATAAATTTTGCACTTATGGGGCTGTTATTGTCACATAAAATATATAAAATAATTTCAATAGTTAGAAAACACTAGTTTTCATTTTCAACCTCCCATAAATAACTAGACCTTGACTAGATGATGCTTTCCAGTTATGAATTGGATGTTCATTGTTGAAGCTGACCAAGCAGTTGTCGCCTACATCTATCCCGAGGGCTACGTATAACAGTGTATAAAGCTGTGATTAAACACTTCATTTGTTCATCACTGTAATTATCATTCAACTTATCTCTAATTATATCACAATGTCTCGTCTAATAACAACTCTATGTTCATAGCAAATATGTAAAGGCTCTGAAATTAGCCATCTACTGATTACAAACAAAACAATGATAACTGCACCCATTTCTGACGTCACTTTGCATCTGTGCTACAATTCATGACGTTTCGCACGGTTAGGAATTGATAATCCAATGGGATGTTTAAAATACAATTTGTTTGACATTTGCAGTTAATCTTGAGTTATTTTTTGGTTATTTCCTATATTCTTTTATTAAATTGCCGACCATGTACACATTATCATAGACACAATTTTACAATAATAAGAAAGCCCTTAACTCTAACAATGTATACATACCCCGCGTGCAACACTACATTTTGGTTTTAAAGCTGATGTCGTCTGTTGTAAACAGGTAATTGAGTTGTTTTATTCATTTTCTAGTTCTGTAGATGCTATATTACGTGTCAGTTAGTAAAAACAATAACCATCTTTCAAGTTAGACACATTTTTAATTTAATGAACCTGTAATGTCATCATTATGATCAATGTCTTCTTAAGCAACTGGACAACTTGACTCGAGCACCATGGCCTTTTTCAGTACAAGACAAGGGTTACTACAGCAACTCGCGCTGACTGCCTCCATTGATGATGAAAAAGAAAAGAAATGTATGATCAGCATTACATCTGGTAAACAATGTAATTTACTGACCTATAACCCAACTCAAACGTGAGCTTGTTGATCGAAGATCCAGCAGCTTTCGAGACCAATTGACACAAGGCACGGACAGACAGAGATCTCCTGCACATGTCCACCAGAGAGACATGCACACAACAATGCTCCTCCAACACTCGTCTTTTGAACTCTGCTAATCAGCGGAAAACTTAGATTACTCATGCAGATTTGACGGAATCAATTAAGTCAGTGGATCCATGAGGATATTAGCTCATGTCAAACAACTTACCGCACTATCAGACATTTATAATGATGAATGATCGATACTGAATATTGTAATGAATAATATATGTGACATATCTCTTCCAGTTTTTTCTTCAGCTGATTAGCAGTACTAAGGAACTTTTTATCTATTTCAAACATGACTTGTTGAAAATAGCCTCAATACAAATATTGAGCATTGCAGTGGAGCTAAATATTAATTCAAAAAGTCACACGATTTCTGTTTTTCATGGGGAAATCGTGAATCGTGACCAACATGGACAGTTGATGACGATGACACCGAATGACAGCGAAAGCTGAAGTCTAACAGAATCAGGGACAAGTAGACAAGAAACAATCAAAACTTGCACATGTGACAACAATTAAAACATCTACCTAAATGAATTATAAAACACTTAGTAATTAATTGTGTTAACCATTCTAGTTAAACTATGTATGATGACAGATTAATCATATCATTTTTAAAATGAGACAAAGATGACGTGACTAGCTCAGTGAAAGGATAAGAACTCTACAATAAATGATTTCTTTATGATCTGACAACATTAAGATCAGCTTATTTGATTTAATCTAATATATTTGAATGTTTTTTGGTGATAATCACTCGTAGAAAGGCTGGATAGATAGGTTACACCACATTAATTTGGTGAATGATGATAAATAACTTCTCCCTAATCATACAACACTAACGGACCATGATCTAAAAATCAATTGAATCCATATCTCATTGTATAATACTTTCTTAGATAGATGTTGGACTGAATCATCTAAATGTAAGACAGTCACACAATATGTCTATTTTATATTCTTGTTTTCCCATTAATTAATATTCATTGCCGAACTTAATACCAATGATTAGATTTCCCCATCTTATTTATGAAATTCCATTTTGACAGGTAGAAAATGACACAAGATTCACTCTGGAGTCTAGATTTTAACATATATTATTACTACTATTATACCCACTATGTTCATATATAAAATGTGTTGAATTTAATATTAAATCTGTATTCTATATAAAAGAAATTCTAGTGCATGGTAGTTATTTAGAATCATGTACAGCGGTCGTTGCCCTTTAAAAAGCAACATTTGTATGATATGCTTTATCAAACGATAATGAATTTCTATAATAAGATATCAAAATACATATTACTGTAAATAACAAAAAAGCTTATCTCATTTAATGAGAATATATTTACGAATTATCCTTAGGTGCCTGGTGATATTTGTCAATCATATATTTGATATAAGTTTAGATTGGACAATGCATATCAATTATTATTTTAAAATTTATCACAATTACATTTGCTTTTGTTAATCAGATGTCAAATATACTAATTGTATTCGCTCATCTTATCAATGAATATCCTAAATGAACATATGTATTTACGCATTATAAACTCTGTAATTTACTATAATGCAAATAGAACATATAGACTACCCCTTCAAGATATCTGTCAAGCCATTGATCTGCAGCCGTAGTGCCCACTAACAATAGAGGTGCCGATCACACACGCTCAACATACAACATACAACACATCACTGGTAGATCAGCAGTGTGCGGGCCCCCACCACCCCTTCCCAACACAATTTCCAAAGAAAAATAAGTTATTTCAAAGGATTTTTTGAAAGCACGAAACCGATGAAATCAAGTGGTTGCGCTCCTTCTATCCATAAAACCAGGACTTGCATACAGACATCACAGGTAAACCAGTTATTACTGCTCAATTCTCATCACATTGAAATATAGATAATCCATTGCAACCCTATTATAGGCATGTCCTCCTCTATTTTCATCATTAGGATTGACTTAAATCCTAACCTGGTGGATACCAATAGGTTATGATAGGTACGAGTAAGAGATCGAAAATCGCTCACAGAGTGTGGAGTTTGACAGAACCATTGCAACCTCCCTGACTGGTCTTCACAATAGTAGACTTTTCTCCACTCTCTGATATGTCAAACCCTGACATTGTCAAAAGGGACAATGTCTTTCACTGATATCATCAAGATTAAGCCCCAATTTGAACAAATTTGTCAAATATCAATTGTTTCCTAGAAGGAATTGATGTATTGGGTGGATAAATGAAAGCGAGTCTGAAAGGGCCAAGATGATAATGGTCTATATTATTATCTTATCAGATTGAATTTCTAAGTTACATACCCTAGAAAAGCCCAGAACAATCTCATGACTAAGTAATTGTTGTGAAGTACATACATGTAGTTGTTAATTAAGGTTCTATAAGTCATTTGTTGTTTCAGCAGCCCCCCCACGATCTCTGTAATCGCTAACATCTGTAATGTTAGTTGGTTGTGAATGTGCTCAAACTTTCTCCTGCTTAGTCTTTCAGTCGCTGGACAAGTGTGTTAGATGAAAGCAATATGACATATTGAGTTTAATAACCTATTAAAATTGGTCTAGAATACCACGCCATAAAAGACCTGCTCAAAAAATATATACATTTACTAATTTCACACATTAGCTTCTTCCAGTCAACATAATAGCGTGGCAAAAGTATAACATCTGCTGTACATGGGAATTATAAATCAATCTTCTTACACTTAAAACCGAACGTGTATTGATATTATTTTTTATTGAAAAAATATTTCTATGACTGAGCATTATCCTTAATGTGTATCTTCCAAATATGGATAATCTGTCTTATTATTATAATGGGGAATGTAGACAGATGGACCTCCATGGACTAATGAACAGCTGTTTTGAACATATACACACATTCTTTTAAATTGTTTACATTTCATTCTATCTTATATGCATAAGGCATGTCTTCACTACATTGTGTACATGCAAAAACGTATCGTTTTCTCTACAATGCCATTCATCAATACACATTTTGTGCTGTATGAGCATTTACTCTCGAACATTCATTCATGCAGACACCACAGTTAATGAATTGATAAATGAATAAGTTTTGTCCAATATTACTAAGAAGTGTTTTTTGCACCATGAGATTTCATTCCTGCCCAGTAACATTTGATTGTTTGGATATATAATATATAATTCTAATAAACTTTCCAATAGACTAGAGCTAAGAAATGTAGTAATAAACATTAAATATATCATAAAAATGTGACAGAAGTAACAACAGTATTTCATGATGAGCAAATACACTTTTAATCGTATTTGAAAAAAAAGGATATCTATAATAGCCTAAGGTGTACAAAAAGTATTGACAAAGTTTTTATAATTAATGCAATATAGCATGCCAAACTGAAATTTAAAAAATGACATGATGCAAGGTATGTGCCTATTTAACAGAGCTTAAAAACATTCCACTACAAATTTTGATGATGGTCAATTTTCAAAATTCCGCTACACATTTTAATGAGGTCGGATACAATTAATAAATATTGGTCACACCAGGCAGAATGATCTGGTCAGACAACAGCCTACGCCATTATCACACCAATTATCCTCACACTGCCGCCTGTCACACGCAGCCTTTTAATTTTCTGACACGAAATTTCACATTTTTAACACATCGTGTAGAAATGTCCCCAGGGTTAGAAAAGATTACTCATGGATAGCACATTTTACCAGTCTCTATATCATAGTAAAATACAGTCACATATTTTGCATTTAGCTGTTTATACTTTTCAAATTCCAAGAATGAAAAGACACATACCAGGTATATAAAATTAATAGCAGACAGATATGTTGATGGCTGCAAGACATGAACAGATTGTGACTGGAATGTAAAATGTGAGGGTAACATCTTGCTCATTAAACAGGTTAAACAGGTTAACTTCTGTGCATTATAATTTGCCATCTTAAGTTAAGTATCATCTTTAGGGCAGTACTATTTGCAAGTCATAATGCTTTTCATCAAAATGTCGAGGTATTCATAATTGGGAACATCTGATTGGGAATTGCCAATGAAATCTCATTACAGAGTTTAGGTTCATGGAAATTATTTGAGTTCCCTGATGCCACACCAACCCTATTATCATCTAAGCTATCCATTTTTCCTTGAATACTTACACAATAGTTACAAGTATTTTACCATTAAAATAGCCTTTTACTGAAACGTAAGACTTTGTCCTAAAGACCCACATGCAAGAGTTCCACGCAAAGCTAAGTTATTTCAATGTCGCCCTCAGTACATTTACATGTAGATTATACTAAAGAATTACTCATCTTCAACCCACACAGGGCACTAAATAGTTAATATGCGGAACAAAATTCATAGAAACAACTGATCGGATTATCGAACCACTGAACTGTGAACCAGCCGCACCTCAAACAAATAGATTATCAACGTAATGATCTAACAATAGTAGTGCATTTTTTATATATTGCCCACTAATAACAAGCTGAGCTTTTGATGGCCATGTTGTGGCCAGCCTGCTGACATTCATAATGTACAAGTTATGACTGCCATCATTGCTGTAACCTTTAATTTATGAACCTATCAAGCAATGGTTCCCCGCTCTTTTCTTCTTGTTTGTTGTTGTGTACAATAATTTGTCTGCAGTAATTGATTGGTGTCTGTGTAGTTTATGCACTGGGAAGTTACACTTCAACTACTGAATGCTATTCAAATACCACAAGGTGTCTCCCCTTCTGATACAAATAACCTACTGTCTGATAAGGCCTGCGTTTGTATCATTCCCAACAGAACTTTTTGCTATCTTTAAATTCAAACTACATGATTAAAACCATGACCAATAACTCAATAGCCTATTTACGGTCAAGTTTAAAAATCAAATACACAAATTATCATTGCACAAGAAGCTACACCAGAACATAACACTGTCAACCTTGCGTTGCCCCAGTGCCTTGTGTGTTTGGTTGCTCTGTCATCACGTTCATGTGGTGAACCAACAGCTTTCCATGTATCACCGATAATGGCCACACTGTATAGGCAAATCAGACATTGTGTGTTTATTTGCTAACATCACTACTGACCATTATAGCACAGCCAAACAAACACAATACGATCAGCTCCCTGATGATGGAAAACTACACTTGTTACACGGTTTCCCAGCTTGGTGTCCCTTTTCATAACACTTACTGGTACCCACTTGATCGTCTATCATAAGGTGGGCTCCTCTCAGTATTCCCAAAAGGCACAACTTCAAGTTTGTTCATTTTTCCATAACTCACTCATTTTATCCTCTCATAATGAAATTGACCATGCTCATTAACCTTATCATAAATATACCAACCATAAAAGTCTAGAAATTTTAACCTGATTTAAGGTCTGATAATTTGCATGCATAAAAGCAGACTAGAAAAATCCACTTGGACTATCAGTTAACAACTGGAGATTAAAAGGCCCACAAGTCAACCATCTCATTGCTATGCACAATACCATGGGATAGGATTTATTGTATATACATTGCTAATACAGTCTGTGGCCATGGTGCCTCTACTCAGGGGCACAGCCAGGCCATCTTCAGCAGTTGTAGCTATCCATGCATTTTCATACACTTGTGGCACAGATATTAAACTTATCTGTGCTTGTGTTTAACATATGCATGTGTACCTGTCTACGTCATATAATAATGTCAGCTTTCAATACATACGATGCAACTTATCAGTACACGTAATCAACAAAGCATTAGTCATGTCATCATACCTCATGATCCAAAGGTCTTAATATCAGCCAAACTAATTTCCCAAATCCAACCAATCAGAAGTCGAAATATTCAGCTCTATTAATGCGTTGTACTTCACTAGGACACAAAGAACTTGTCAACTGTATTAGAAAGAATGTAACGAAGCCAAAATGCATTGTAAGTAATACTATTATTCTATAAGGTACATAGCAGCTATTATTCTATAAGGTACATATTGCTATTGAAAATTACAGTCAACTATTTCTGTAAATCTGCCATTTGCACAGTGTTTGTTGCGGTTGTGGTGGCTCTGCAAGCATGGGGTGCGCACTTCGTACATCGCGTCCTTTCAAGCACACAGCCTACGACTACGGACGATGAGTTCACTATACAGACGGTGCCGACCGTCACTCCTCCACCGACCACACCACGGACGACTGCCCCAACAACACCCGACCCGGGTAACTCAAACATGTGGCTTTCCGTGGTCGTATTTGTTATCTCTACGATTATAATAGCATTGGTAGCGTTCGCTATAAGGAAAAAATGCCACAGCAGAAAGAAACAAGCGATGAAGAATGATGAAGGCAATAGCGGTAATAGTTCTGGAACAAACCAAGAAACTAAACATACAGAAATGGTCAGTGATGTTGGAAATACTCAAAATGATCTATTTGTCGGTATCTCCAATAGCACATGCACGGAAAGCGACACGCACCTATGAGCGGGAGACTGAATATTTAAACCATTGACTTGTTTAGTGACTTGTGTTACTATAATTTTTGGTAGATCCCCTTCCCCACACACACTTTCCAAAAATCTGAATATGTTAGTGCTGTATACATAATTATTTTGTCATATTTGGTCAGGCAGAAAATTGAAATTAATATGAATGAGCAAATTCAGTCGCGTGGCCACTCATATATCTCAGTAATTGTTACCAACTAACTTTTCATTATTGAGATCGAAATTGATTGTCTATCATAAGGTAGGGTCTCATAGTATATACCCAAAATACATAGTTCAAGCTTGTTTATGTTTCCATGTCTCACTCATTTTATCATCTCATAATCAAATTGACCATGCTCATATACTTGTCCTCACCGGTTTATTAGAACATAAGAGTTATAAAGCCTATATTCTCACTTATGGTGTCAAGAGTCAGTAAATGAAATATCGTCCATCCAACCTGACTGACCTTGTCACTTGTTGGAACAACCAAATTAATCAATCTTTCCCTTTGTTGATCTATAATTATCAACATTTTAAGCCAGCACACACCTATGGGCATTGTTTTCTCCTGAGAACGGGCATTGTGTATCAAAGGTAGTGACTGTGAAATGTTTGCTTTGCATGACACGGGTCAATTGCTCACCAGTGAGGAGAACTCACTTCGGAGTCTAAACTGTAGGATATTGTCTATGCTATCAATCGTAACATCAATATAACTGTCACTATGATATGTTATAACTATCTTTAAAAAACTCCTACATTATGTATATTGATATCAACTTGATTGTCACAATGTGCATCTAATGTCAGTGGTATACTTTTTTGAAAGACTTGGTTTACTACAAATGTCTGTAACACTATAAATGTGCAAACCCTCACAGTTCTTGTCCCACTATATCTAATGATTGACATTGATAATCAAAAGAGACTATAAGATACAGCAATCAAGAAAACAAGACAACTGTTGTTAACATCTTCACCTGCGATTTACGTCTATAACAAGTATGTGACAAAAAAAGGCATTATCATTGACTTTTTGTTGCTGCATAAAAAAGTGATGTCGACCATGGAATACTAATGGACATGTTGTAACGCGGCTGATTGGACATTCAAGTATTATCAACGATTAAATATTCTACCATTTATTGTGTGCTATAACAAAACAAATAAACAATGATAGTTTAAACCTTCTTTACACATAAGGGAATACAGACAATGCATTCACATGCATTAATGCCTGGGCGTATTGTGACGACATTTAACTCGCACAAAATATATGCTGTGTTGAGTAACTGAGCCAAACTAACTGTTACTTATGTATGCAAATGGTCTAACGCAACTAGACTCAACATAACTATTTCCAAGGAAGCTGAACCATTCGCCAGTGTATGTCAGTTGAATTTGCTTATATCAGGAATAAGATAACCATTCCTGCTTATATTTTATATATATATGTAAAGAAGGCTTTAAATCCAAAATGGAATGATCGTACAATGAACTTTTACCTCTTAATTGTTAAGTCATCTTATGCCCTGATAACAATACCACTCCCTTCAGAACCGTGATTAATCTACTTTGTAAGAAAAAAAATAAACAGCTCTTGATGTATAACCAATATCATTATCATATTTAAATCAGTTTAAGCATTGCCGTAAGATCCGAAGCTGTTGAATGTGATAACCTCCCATCCCAACTGCAATCAACTTCGTGAAAAATTGCCTATATATGTTCATAAAATCATGTCCCGCTACTGTTTAAATGCTGCAGGTCGATTAGTAATTTGAGATCACGTTGATAAGGCCCCCAAGGTGCAACTAGTCATAGGGGACAAGGACACCTCTCAACATTCACACTGCTTTTTGTCCAGCATAAGTTTAAAGTTAATTCTCTGTAACTTGAGTTCTTGTGTCACACCAGAGTAAAGCATTGAGATCTTGGTTTGGTCACTCAAATACAGCCATTGCATTAACAACTTCATAACAAAGACAGTTACAGTGCCGGACTGTGTTCTGGTGTGTCTTCCTTGCTCTATCATCAATAAGTCAATCAATAAGGATGCATATGATACAAGGCCACGATTTGTAGACCCTCTGTACGAGATGGGTCCATATGGCACACATGTTCAGATTCTACATGTATTTGTGTTCTGCATTTAAGTTTATTCCTTCTTCCACCAAATGATGGATGATCACTTCAAACAATAGAGTTCGCATTCAAATGGTATGTGATAAAGTTATTGTTAGAAAACATCATCAGAATAACTGTGAGCATACAGCTGATGGACGTCTAGTGTTAACAGTTGTCAGTTTGGTGATTTCATACACCATTACATACATAAAGCTATTATTTTATCGCCGCATCTTGTAGATAGTACACTGTTTGAATGTCAATTTATATAACACTTGTACTTGTCTACACTAAACCTGTCAATGGCATCTTAAACTGATTTCATGTAACATGGTCTCACTTTTAATGATTTCTAATCACAACTGACGTTAAGTTGTGCTTCAAACACCCTCTTACACAGAAATGTCTACATATAATTTCTATTTTCATTGACACACTTTTGTCTTTTATCTCCAGCTCATCACTAGATGCAGCCAAAGCATGTAAAAAGTTTGCACAAGAAAAGGTATTTGAAATCAGCGTCTGAAGACATCAAAATGTCTGCAAACATTAATGCAAATTTCATTTACTTATAACATTCTAACTTATCCATTTCATCCCATTATACCAACAAATGTTTACTGTAAAATATGCATAATATTCTAATCAACTGATGATCATTTGCAAAAATAAGTCCATACAAACATTTTAAAATATGAGTACTTACAAGTTCCTGAGATGCATATTTGGGTGAGTTCCTATCTGGGTCGATAGAGAGGTAGGCGTGATCAAAAACGAACGATTTGATTCGCTCGCGGCTGTCAACAATGTCATGGCCACTCTGCTCCAACTGTCAAAAAAACAACAGAGTCAGTAAAATAAAGGAAACATCCCATTAAGGATTCAGCTCATGGTGATAAATCTTGGAAAATATAACAAGTAAACATATTTCTGAATCTGAATATTGGTAGAAAAAATCTACATGTTCAAATATTCATAATTTTTTAAGCGATTGTATTGATAGATATCTGAAATCTTCTCGTCAAAAGATAAAAATCATTGTGGTTTATAAATAAATGAAAAAATAAAGGCTTTCTATATTGGGAAAAGTGGTAAGCTTCATTAAACATCTGTCCAATTTCTATGAAACATTTACAAGTTTAGCATTTGTTTAGGGAGGACAAAATGACAAGAGAACTAAATTCATTCAAGTTTTCATAGCAGTAAAAATTCGATAAATGAAACCAGCGTGTAACAATTTACAATAGGTATTGGAGTGATATTGGATCAAATGCTAAAAGTGTTTTATCTATGATAATGTGTAACACCACAGGGTCACTGTAAATTAGAATTTCAATGGTCAGAATCTGTGTTCTACATATTGGTCAATGTCAGTAACAAAAGTCCTAGAAACAATATTAATGAAAAAAAAATGCTGCCTTTTTTACAGAGGTGCCTAAAATATGTGACAATCATTTTAGAATTTGTGGCGTTCATCTAAATGTAAGTGTTTATTTGTTTATACGCAATCTTAACTACTGTTTTATGCTGCAAATTTCCACTCAGCCACATAAACAAAAGTATTTCTCATGAAAACACAATATCCATTACATGTAAACATATTTATCTTTGTTCAAATAAGGAGAGCGCGGAAATGCTAACTAATAAAATATGATAAAACTTCCTCAAAGCCTATTAATCTTGAAGACCTCGGCTGCCAATACACTCAATAAAGTCTCTATACACAAGGCAAAGGTTTTATCACACTAAAAACCCTTTGACTTACAAAACAACCAAAAAAGGAATTTTAAAGAATGAAATCTTCTTAAACATAAAAAAAATCATATTTAAATAACAATTGTATTGCAAATTTACCATTTGCCTTCAGATAAATGTTACATGTGTGAATACTAATTTTCAATGCACATAATTCAAGTAATTTTCAAAAAACAATGGCGCTAGATGTGAAATTTGAAACAAAAATACTGAAACCAGGTGAGTTTTTACGATTTTTTGCATGAAAACATCTCTTGGTAACCGTATAAAATGTATCTTTGCTGAACTACCTAGCATGCATAACATGGTGCATAAGGACTTCCAAAATGAAAGAGTTAATCTCAGAAGCATATCTTGCCAAATATCTTCAATAAAGTGAGCACATGTACGAAACATTCTTCAAAAGCTAATGATTTATAAACTGACCTATGTCAAGTATTATGGTAGCAGTAAACTCTTGGTGTATCACCTTATATAAAGCACAATGACCATGGGCCTGCTCTTTGCTTGTATGCGTAGGGTACGAGTCTTGTGGTGAATACCTCACATCAAATCGAACATTATATACGGACTGCAACTTTACATTACCCATCTAAAGAAAATGGACACAGCTAAGGACTTCAATAAAACACTTTCCCAAATTGATAAATCTTCACTACTTGTCTTACACTTAATATACTTGAAATGTTTATTCTTTCCCTCTTTTAAAACATCCGGCCAACAGAGATAGCCTATACACTACACAATTATTTTAATAAAAGGACTTCATACTTAATAATAGCTTTTAAAAATCAAATGAAAGTTTATCCCTTTCAACAAAAAGCCAGTCTTTTGATAGCCACTGAACATCAAATATAAATCATTGAAAGAAATTGAAAGTGTCCTTTCAATCAACAAGGGTAGATGTAGGCACACTTCTAAATGCATTTAAACTATGTTTCTGCCATTTAAAAACACAAACTGGCATGAAATGATAATCTGGACACAATGCAGGTACCAACATAACAAACACTTATGCTGAGCCTAAATACTCACTTGACAGCTGCTAATTGAGCCCTGATACTCATAATTGGGCAAGATTAACTTCCCACATGGCAATTAGATTGTTACTGATCCTCTATTTGTGGGCTGTCATTCAAGTGCTTACCTTTAAACAATGGTAACTGTGACACAGACTTTTGTGGTGGATTTAGATGCATTTTATTCTAAACTTTGGAAGATCTCACTAACCCAATGCCTAAAACGCTATGGCCTTTATAATAAGTAAGTCTATTAACATAGATATATTGGAAATCAACTGACTGGATTTTAAGTATGGATATTAAAGGATTTCTTCACCAAGTCTATAGGGCTATATCACAGACCAAAGGTAGTGGTCAAGGGTTCGAGTCTCGGCAGAAGCCACGCGATACAGCACTATAAACATGGTGAAAGAAACCTCTATCAAGTATATAAACATATCTCTCATTAATGGTTTTTAATCAAAATTTTCTTGACAACTTGTCCCACACCTATATCAATGCTAACAAAAAAATAGGTCAATGGGCTTTTGCAAGAGGAAAATCTAGGTTAACTTTTGCTCATGTACTCACCTTTATATTATGCACATTCACCGTATTATCCTGAGTATCCACAATAACTGTAGCCCCCTGGTCTATTTCCCTGAAAAGAAACAAAACAAACACTATTTTACAACAAACAGATGACAAATATCACATCTCACGTGCAGTCATGTGAAAAATCGTATCCATGAAACAGACGACAGTATCCAGGTAATGAGCAGATGAGATTTATAAGTGAAGAAGACACGTACTTTTGCGTGAGGGGCCTCACACGAACGGCTACCTTTACATTGGATGCCATTTGACATTTTATTGTTATCCTTTATCCATAGTATCCACAACAATTTCCGTTCAAAACGTCATAATCCACGAGTTGCTACACTATCCAGAATGTGCACATCATGTGTGAAAAGTTGTAAGTATGAAGCGCGTCCGGCGAAACTTTTTGGACGAGTCTATTTGTTAACAAGAGGAGCGCGTTGCTACCAGATCTACAGCCAGCGTTCACGCGATGGCTTCATAATGCAGATTTTGACTAATAGTAACACTATATATCATTGATCCTTATCAAGCCAGATCAATCTCAGACGTATAACGTTAATGCTGTGCCTTTTATAAAGGTAAAGCCATGTCTATGGTCACAAACGGTCGCCTTCTAGGCAAGCTACTTCCTCGCGGCGGGGGACTGGTGGACTCGTCCCATCCAGCTGTCAATCAAACAGCTGTGGAGAAACGATTCACTTGTTACCGCTATGGGATCCATTGCCATGGTTTTTGTTTCCCTGTTTTCTCATTGTTTCACAATAGATCTATGTGATTTTATATACACACAAGTTTAAGACCTTTCACTTTTATGTCGATAGTTATAGTAGGGGGTCTGGCTTACAACGGGCTTACAAACGTTGATCACTCAATCGCCGTTCTAAATCCGAGTAGGCCTACCTACCGCACCCTACCCTGAAAATGAACTATTTTTAATGTAAACAGGGGTTGTCGAGCGCTGCCCACGCGCCTCACCTCACTCTGGTTCTGCCTATGCTTTAACTGACTTAACTGTTTCAAACATGTTAAAAGCTCACCTTCCGGAGCGCTTTCTCTACTCTGACCTCTCTCCACCCCATGACGTATACGGTAGGCCTACATGAGGGAAAGGCCACGTTGATAAAACTTACTATAATGGAGACATCTTTATTTTATTATGTGGGTCCATGCAAGCTTTTTTTAACCATCATTTAATTTATGATTTGCTTTTCGTATCATTTTATTTCATAATTTAAAAGCGGGGGTTGTGGTAGAACTATAAATTTTTCATGTGTGTGCTTTCGTGGTCCGGACGGGTCTGGTGCCCGGGGTCCGGTGGTGGGTGTTGAGTAAGCATACCTCTAACCGGATGCACAGTCCCACTGCATCGTGGCACCTACACGTTAATTTTAGGTACTGACCATTGGGTTGAAACTTGAAAGTGAGTGGGTGATTGTGAGAGTGATTAGCAATGTTCCTGAATGTGCTGACTACTGATGCAAGTGTATGAGAAATGATCAACTGGTGATTAATTATAACCTGGTGTAATTGTAGTCCCGAGTGCAAGACTTGGATTACTTATTTAAACCACCACATTTACATTTACATTATTGATGAGGACGCATACATTAAAAGACGAAACAGGAAACTAGGCCGATGCTCAGAATGCCGATGTGACCGTGATGCAACCCTGGGTATGGCAACATGGGCACTGGCGAGGGGCGATATGGGAATGCAAGTACAGTAAAGAAACCAAATGTGTAAAATTATCAAATACTGGTCTCAAATGTGTTAGACGCCAATGTCTCCGATTAGTAAATTTAATACGGTTGTTTTCTCTGACGAATGGTGGTTTAACTGATTAACAACATCAGGACACTCATAACAGCGGATATCACTGTCTTGCATTGTTGGTAAATGAATACAGTTTACATTATGTTGACAGGACAGTTAGTGGACATCGCGACAATATAAGCAGGAGTAGATTGATCTTGTGATAATAATAAACAAGTTAAATGATGCTAGATTACCGAACATGATTTATTGTTTTGAATATACGTTATATTACACAAGGAACTGCGATTTGCCAGATAAGAAATTGAATATCATTATATACACATGTAAAATTGTAAATTTGTGATAAAGATGGTTAAATTAAAACACACAAAAACATGTTAATAGAATTTATTGAAATTTATGAACACGAAAGGTTCAATGTTCTAATAATAAAATAACTAAATATCTACATAATATTTGTGAATGGAATAAGTTTTATGTTAAACAATAAATGCAACTGCTCACACACAATATTCATATTTTAAAATCACAGACTACAAATATAAAAAGGATCCATAAAATCAACACATGAAGGCATTTATATTTTAATAATCAAAAAATGTCAAAATTATTAAACCAACTATGACTAGTTATTTGTTGAAGTTAGACTTAAGAACACTGCAACACAAAATAAAGTACACAATAAATGATTGCAAATTCAGACATAACTATGCAAATATTTGGGGTATGTTTACTTCAATTTATATAAAGGATCTTTATGGAGCAGGATAGAGGATATCTTGGAAAATCAGTTAGTTTTAGGATGATCCAAAATGCATATCTATAGTCTAATATTACAAAACCTATGATAAGTTTTTATGTCACTTCCAGTGAAATAATAGATTTAGCCGTATTTAAAAATCAAAGCCTTCAAAAAAATAGTTATTTTTACGCTTGCATGACTACTTTTTCCTCCTTTGCTTCTTACTTTTTCAAATTTTATAGAATCATACACAAATAAAATCTAATTTTGTAAGCCTTAAAATGAGATTTAAATGAAAAGACTTGCAGATTGTGGCTAGATATATGGAGACTTTTAAAGTAGAGAAAACACTCATTCACAAACATTCAACAACAATTCATGTAACAAATTACAAATCATGCTTGTCAAAGGTAAAAATAGCAAATTCACAATCTATATACATTTGTGCTTTTACTTTGCAGATTCAATTATCACATTGTACACTAAAAATTATATAACTTATATACTAATATTTACAACTGTTGGTGGGATAAATGTGTTCAAAGTACATTATAACAATATAATACACTGTACAAATAGAAGGGAAATTCTCATACTTAGTGTAATGTTAGGGAACACTTCTAAATATCAATCAAAATTAAATGGTTATTAGAGACTTATCTCAAACATCTAATTCAAAATTAGAGAAGGTACAATTTTTAATCAAATTATATCATAGTGGTATGAAAAAAAAATTACCGCATGAAGAATACTGACTATATTTGAATTCACATAACTAACGTACTATCTACCAATTATCTAGCAATCTAATGTGTAAAAAATGTAGCTTCTCCCCACTTTTACCCTTTACATTCATAAAGACTATCTATTTCAACATCACAGACATGTTTGTTCTCCTATATTTGTTCTTCATGCAAGCATACTGGTAATTAATAAAATATATCAAACATAATAATTTTTCATTTAGTACAATCAATAAAACTAATTTTCACAAATTATATTTCATTTTCTGTTGTCACTGAAGTCTTTTTCAAATTTTGGCAACAGTATTTGCAAAAAGATAGGTGTCTTAACACCAAAAATAGCAAACAATATACAATGTCATTAAATGGATTTAAGTTGTCTAAGCTCTCAATAATATTGTATACAAGTTTTCTACAAATCTACACGTACTCATACATAATTTATATCAATTCTTCAATTAAAGTTTGTTTGAATTTTAACATATCTGTTGCAATGAAGGAAGCTACCATTCTAGAACAAAGGTTTTCTTAGCATACCATCAACTAAATATACATGTATAGAGCAAACGTTTACGAAATTTTAACAAAGGTTTATGTTAAGAATTATAGTTTCCTATAGACATTCAACTCTGTAAAGAAATCTTATCTCTTAGAAGTTGCCACTTTCTACATATAGCAACACAGTTTTTGAGCTAGGTAGTCATTGGCAGTAATTTAGTTACATTGTCACATGAACCCACAGAAGAGCCAAATACTTGTTTGAAACCTTAATATGGATCATCTAAATTACACTCACAAGCAAAATCAAACCACCCGTCTCCTATTATTCCTTCTCAAAAGTTGACACCAATGACTTCTACAATAACATGATTTTTGTATGACGTACACGACGGCCATTGGTCAGTGACTAGATGTCCATCCATGTAACGTGAGCTGTGATTGGTCGCTGGCCTGCTGGTCCATGCTCGTGATGTGGCCTGTGATTGGCTCAGGCCTCCAGCAACACGTGCCAGCGACACACCTGCTCGCCCTTGCTCTCCCGCATGTCGTTCCAGTGAGCCAGCTCCTCCTCACCACTGTTGTTGATGCCTGAAATTGCATCAGGTGGCTGTGAAAACTTTGTGAATTTGTGTTGTACTTGGGAAGCAGTTATTTCAAAAACAATAACACATCTGGGGATGGGTAAAACAGATAAAAATGACTTAACGACTGGGAGGGGACAGTTGCCAAGTAATTGGTCAGCCAATCGAAACCTCCAAATTGAAGAACAACTCGAGACTTCCCAAATAAATTTAGAATTTGATTCATTGATTGAATGAGTGATATATCTATTAATTGATTTACTATCGCAACACGGATGTTAGATGTGTAAATTTTGTCAGGAACTAAATTTCAGAGGCACTTGCATAGATTTTAATAGATGTATTGACAGATTGTGTATTTACAATCAGAATAAATCTAAGTCAGAAGAAAGTGTTAGTGACAGCCATTTTACGATGGGCTGATAACATCATTATTGTTAATCGATCAGTTGGTTGCGGACTACTGATATTACAAACTTTCGGTATCCTGTGATATCAAAATACATTGATATGTTCTACTTTGAATGAATTGACATATATTTATCATCATTAAATATGTAACTGTATTATCAATGATAAGTTTATCGCAGAATATTTCTACCATCAAAAGTAGTTCATGGTGTTGATACTAGATTAAAGTAACTTATTATGAGACATTCATCACAATATATTTGTGTATGGGTAGAATATATTCAACAACTTTGTGACCTCAATTTTGTTTCTTGATAATTTTCAAAAATAGGCACTTCAAGTACAATACTGTAAGTAAACTTGCCTAATGAGAACCAGCCAATCATCTCCTTGCGTTTCATGCTCCGCTTGTTATAAACCGACACCATTAAAGAGACGTCTGCCAACTGGAATAGCGCCACCTGCAAAATGTAGATCAAGTATAATTTAGTACTTTTTTCATTAGGTTTGTAGGGCCGTAGGCAGGATTGCAAAACAGAGGAGGCAATATATTAGGTGAGGGTGCTGACAAACACCTTATAAGCTATGGGGGTTCGAGGGCATGCCCTCCCCTCCCTTCCCTCCCAAGAAAAGTTTTGAATTTAGACTCTTTTTGAAAGTGATCTCCAAAAACAGAGGAGGCAGTTGCCTCCCCTGCCTCATATGTAGCTACGGCCCTGGGTTTGTCAATCACAATCAATAAAGTAGATTGTGTGGGATTTCTATTATATACTTACTTACTAATTCAGTAAAACCCATTATACCACTGTAATGTAAGACCCCCCTAAATGGTGTATTCTGATTGGTTGAGAGCCTCAACCAGATGGGAGCATATTTCTCGATATACTACACCTAATCCGGGTACTTTTTTTAATATACCACATCTAATCCGGGTTCTTTTTAATGACAACGTTCGATTCGATTCTTCCCGTCCTGATAACCTCCGTTGGGTTGCATATCCAGGTGATTTGAATGATCACATGATTTTTTGATTACAATCTATTTTGTTAGACACATTATTTACATACTAACACTACACGCACATACTAAAATGCCAAGAATTCAGACCATCAATAAAATGTCTGGCTTGTTCACAATAATGTTAATGGCTGCCGGTTTCCAAGAATACCGTGCAATCAATAACGCATTTCTGTGAACCTCCCAGCGTAGTTTAATATGTTAATGAGCATCGGAAAGTCTTTCACAAAGTGGAAAGATAAACTAAATCAAGGCGCATTTCAGTTTTAAATGATATATGTTATGGTTTGTCATGGTATAATGATAATATACCATGTTTAGTAGTGGTATATCTGTTAATTCACGGTCCTCATTTGTGCCTCGCAAGCTCGGGGAATATTGCACAAATTCAATAATCAATATTCATAGGGCACAGCTAATTTTAGCCAGACCCAGCCGGTTTTGAATGTTCACACAATCATAACAAAGCTAATTTTTATGCTCTGCATACATATTTTCATGATTTTCATGCCTTACAAAATACATTAACTTTACAAAAGATTCTTACTTGGAACATGAAGGTTTCTTTGAACAGTGGGTGTGGCTGTCCACGTCGGATGGACGTTTTACTCCTCGTGATTTCCGTACCATTGGGGGACATCAGAGTCAGCTTCACATACGTGTCTGAAATAAACCCAAAAATATAATATTTCCTAGCTTCACAAAGAAAAGGTATTGCAATAAATTCAAAGATATAATATTTCATAAAGTGGAAATAGAACACTAACAAAGAAAAATAAATGAAAGCACGGGTACGTATCGAATATAACTATGTATTGCAATGAACTCAAAGATATATTTCATAAAGTGGAAATAGAACACTAACAAAGGAACAAAGAATTGAAAGCACAGGGACATATTGAATATATAACTCTATGTATTTGATATGTACATGTAGCATATGGTTTCATTTGTAGATTTTAGCTTTGGATTGATACATGATACACGTAAGTAGCATTAAAGAACAACAAAACTACAAAGGTACATTATGTACGTAATTGTGTTGAGTATTCATCATTGGTTTGTACTCGTGACATTTTATCAAACAATGTACCAAATTTAGTTGAATGCACAAATGAAAACATGTACATATATGCAACCTTCATATTCAGCTACATGTAAATACATTTCAGCAATAGTTACATTACTTTAATTTGTTTTTAGACTTTACCATGTCAGGATAAAAGAAAAGTACAAATGTAACACTGCAAATCATAAACTGACACAAGGATGATTATCTTCTAAATTTGTATTTCAACATTAAATATTGACTAGCAGCTTGATGATGACATGTAAAAAAAGAAAGTTTTCAAGGTGACAACGTTCTGATTGTAGCTACATATTGTAAACCCAAGTTTGTTGGCCATAGACACTTCAAGATCAAGTGCACGTTTTATCTTATCCAGATTCTGATGTTGCTGCTTAAACGTTTTATATCATAAAATTTCTAATCGCTTCTTGATAATGATAATATTCACAGTTCATGAACCCAAGTTTGTAATTACATGTATCCGGTATGGTTTTAAATGTGTATATGCAAGTATTTTATTTTAGTGATTTGTAAAAACATAACAAATTCAACTATATTATTAATAATAATAATAAATCAAGTAATAGAATAAAATATAAGTGAAACATAATATGAACTCAACAAATTGTAAAATGCTCAGATCAAATACAATGTGAACTAAACAAATGGCAAATAAAAAAGAAACGTAAAAATAAGTAAATGGCTAAATAATACTTTCAAAACATTACATGACACGTGAAAGACTCTTTTCCAATGTAAATGTGCCATCATTAGTTTTGAAACGTATGTAAAGTCATCATTAATGTAGCATCCATTACCATCTGAAAATGTCAGTGCAAGTGTAAGTTTTCTAACAACCTCGTCCAATGTAATAACAAGAAAGCGGTAAAAGGTCCTGTTTCAAGCAATAATTTATATCTGCCATTTGTCAGTCATAAAATTATCTCACTTACCATATGGATTGGCATTTAAAGTCACGACTCTTGATTTTGAGCCTTTGAGAAGGTCTACTGCACTGAGCATACCTGTTGATCCAGGACGGATTGTTAACAAATGATGTAAAAAGGTGATTATTGCCCCCAGCTTCCCCATTACAAACCAACTTTGACCTCTCTCACTGCCACAGAGCAGAGGGTTCCCAAGAAGTTTTACACTCCATATATCATACATTCAAACATTTAACACAACAAAACAAAAACAAAAAAAATAATAAAGTCCACAGCCCAGTTTACCTTGCAGTACATTTGACATTATTCATGCTCTCAATGACTATCTTTGTAGAATCATTGTCATTCTTGTTTCCTCGCTCAAGACATTATAGACTGTACATAATAATAGCCTACAGAAAACACAACACACCATGGACTGTACCTACATGTAAGTTTGCAACTCACCAGAAGCCCTTTTCATGGCCATGTTGCTGAAGTTGGATCCTTTAAGCCACCATTAACACCACATTTGTCCTCTTGGTGGTCTTGTTAATCAAGACACAAAACAACACACAATATGCACAATACCTAAAAATTTGAATCCAGTTGATTTTCGTTATGTGGTATAAAGAGACCTGTGACTTACCGGGAGCTCTGTTCATGGCCATGTTGCGGAAGTTTGACCCCTTGATGACCTCTGCGCTGAGCCTGCCGGTGGTGCCGTTGTAGGCGAGTCCGATGAGCAGCTCGGGCATGCCTCCATGCTGCATGGACTGCGTGGACGACGCCGAGTCCGAGCGCGACAGCAGCGACGACACGTCCAGCTTGCTGTCGCCATGCTGCGAGGGAGATTACACTATGGTTACAATACGGATCTAGTGGAACTTGTAACTATAGTAAAACCTCCAATTAAGACCACCTCTCTATTGAGACCACCTCTATAATAAGACAGCTTTTCACGAACCCAAACCTTCATAAAGCTACCAAAATGAACCTCTGTATAGAGACCACGTCTCTATTGAAACGACCTAACACTGGTCCCAAAGGTGGTCCTAATAGAGGTTCTACTGTATTATTGGCAAGTGTTTGAGACGGAATATTGACAGATCAAGCCTGTTGTCACTGTTATATGCTGCGAGGGGAGGATTGCAGTCGGTAGCATAATAATGGAACTTGTAATTTTTTGTTGATGAGGCATTTTTGTAAGGTTATCAGGGTCCTCACGGGTACTTCAAGTGGTTGTGCATGAGGTGAATATATCTATAAATCAAGCACAATTCTTGTACTTAAGTATATGTATTCGCTGTGTTATAAGAGGCACGTCTATTTTCTAACAAAAAATACCTGACCAGAATAGTAAAAAGTCAGTATCCAAATTATTCTATGTGCAAACAATGTGTGCAGTACTACTGCATATTGAGTGCAGTGTGGAGAAAAATGTGTTAGAGAACTGGCAATGCTTGTGTTACACCAGTTTTGTTAAAATACTTGTTTGTTATTTTTGCTAACTAATTCTTAAAGGCAAAATGTTTTTGTCATATTTTTGATATTTTCTAGGTTTAGGACCGTCATATTTGACTTTCAACACAAAATAACAAAGCTATTTAGAACACATTTTTACAGCCGTAATTCTTAGGGTTGATGTGGTGCACATTGAGCAAGTCAAGCGATCATGTCCCTGCCAGCAATTGATGGATGATGTAACAAATATGTTCACCTGTCCAATTACATGTACCCTTTTGGTGAGTAAATGTTACATTTATAGAAGAATAATTTTGTGCATACTAGTATTCTTTTTAAATATATTGCTATTTATTTGATAATGGTCGTAATAATTGCAGTCTACAAAGTAACCATTTCAATGTGCATGCAAATTTTCAATCTAAAACTCAAAGTCAACTTGCTCACTAATAAGTTCTGTCTACATAATCAAGCATTATTCATCACATAAGAAATAGTGGTGATGCATGAAAAGTTTTGGTCATTGAAAACAATCATGGTGTTAGATTTAGCATGTTTTCATCACTCAATCACAGAAGTTAGTGAAACTGGAAACCAACTTATCTTACAAAAGCTGCACACAAAGTCACACAGTTTTTTGTTTGCTCAACCATTAGTGTATTCATTCAAATATGAAATGTTATTAGTTCATCCATGGGCACTTGCACTATGAAGTATACACAATATAAGCCAAGTGAAAGAATGGCCATTCATTAGTCTCAGTTGGTTTCTGCCCTCTACGATGCATGTGCCCATGAGTTCATCTGCAGTGCAATGCATAGTAACGCGGAATCTTACTGACCTGATGTTCCCGTCGGTACTGTGTAAATCACATACTACATTAGATTACAGTATTTTGTACATTATACAGTAACCTGATTCACATCAAACTGACGTGTAGGAACATTATAGAATAATGGTCTATCTACATATATTTGTTACTTTCATAACTAAAATTTCATAGAAATCCATGATTCTAGTAAATCGAGTCTTATCAAGATGATATATCTGAACTGCCTCTAACTTTCTGCGCATTATGTAACAAATCATCGAGGGGAAGTATTTACTTGTACATATTCTGTGATCAATCGTCATTGTATTTCAATATGCCTTGTGCACACAAGACAAACTGTATTGTTTTTTATGACAATCTACATTGACATTTGAAGCATGGTTCAAGTGTCAGGATTCGCTAATTACAACTGTACTTACCACATGTAACTGTGCACGCACATGAAAAACATGGCGACTAAGTGGGCAAAGGTTTGCGTGCTGTGAAAAACGTTATAGCATGTATGGTATGTGGAGTGTTCACGTCATAAATATGTACAATAGACGTGGCTGGAGTGCCAAAGTGTGTGCGAGGCACGAGTTTCTATATATATAAGAGCATGTTGTACATAGGCTGCCAGTGGAACATGGCTTCAGCTAATGATGTGTTTGGTTGTGTGCACGTTGTTTAAAGGTGTGTGAACTGTGCGTGTACATGCATGTGTGTGACACCGATCTTAACAAGGTCTGGCTCTGTGAGAAGAACCGAGAAGCATTGAGCAGCGGTCTGAATCCTGGAGACAAGTGAGGGCTGATTATGTACGCCGGCTTCATGATGTGTGTGCTGTGTGTAAACATGTTCAAGAGTGAGTGCATGTGTGTATGTACATGTATGTATGGCTTGTATTCGTAAGTGCATGTCGGAGAGTGGATCATTCAATGTGTTCCGGATCGTATACATTTCAACCTGAGCAGCGCCGGTGGTTGAATGTGTGTACATATATGCAAGTGCATGTTGACTACGTACGCTGAGGTTGGAGCGCGGCTCGAGTGTCATGTTGTGCCTGGTGGGCGTGTCCAGGTTGAGGTTTGCGAAGCCCACCACGGCCTCCCCGATCATGCGCTCCCGCCGCATCCGCTCGCACCCGTACAGCCGGAACCGGATCCCAAACTGCTGCACTTCCTCTGCAATGGGCACAAGAATACAGTGAGACATGTTCATCTCGAGCTCGTTTATGGACAACTCAAGCAAATAACCCTGCAAATAACACTTTCCTCTCATGCAATTTTACATTGTTAATCACACTCTTAACTTGAAATTTCGAAAAACTGAAATTTCTATTCCCTCCCTTCAAATTTGAGTTGAACATGTTCAACTGTAGTTGTAGTATTTGCACTTCTTAAGATATGGGATGTATTTGTAAATAAGTGGCTTGTCATAAAGGGCCTGATTACACATGTACATAAGTCTCGTCACTTTTAAAGAGTTTAGATAGTTTAGAATTCAAGTGTCAGGTATACTTATAAATTTCAAGGGCATCAGAAAGGAAATGTTCGTTGACACATGCTCAAACGTTGGTAGCTGTCGATGCCATATGAAGTGTGCTGCACTATATTATGTCAAGGTAGTAATATCACATCACAAAACAATAATGGAACAGGATACAAATAGTTGTATGAAGCAATTTCATTTATGGTAATGTGAATACATTTGGTAATGTTTCAATGTGCACGTGCAGAAATGGGCATATTGTACACGGATATTGATATAATGGCCAAGTAAATGCTTATATGTGAGGTTGTCTTCAGTAATTCACATTCAACATTCATGAGAATAAATTATGCCTTTTTATTGTCTTGTTTACGAAGCTGTTCACTCACTTGATTCATTACTAGCGCTCCTTTTCGGTATTCATTATTGTAGTATTTTATGTATGAACAATTGAACATTACTATTTAATGCCATCTAATATTAGTCACATCATACATAGGTTTCACATTTTCATTGCTTGTCAAGAAGAGTGACTTAACAGTCAATACAATATTTTCCATGATTCGTCTGTCAATTCTTTTGTTCAAAGGGTAAAGAGTACATTAAGTTAAGAGATTACATAATAACTGTCTTGCCTTGTAAACTTTCAGCTTTAATCCAAAATATTGGCAAATCTTTACATTTTGATTTCATACAAAAACTTTCAAGAAGTGTTTTACGAACCAGGCGGCACTTTGAACGTGAAGGTCTCATCATAGACGGGCGTGTCTCCGGTCTTGATCTTGGTCTTGTAGCGAACCTTCTTGGTGGGCACCAGCAGCAGACGCACCTGATGGCGGAACAAACATAATAATAATAGCTAACACGTTCGTCTATTGGGCTATTTTGCAATGCTGCTGTGAAAGTACAAAAAAAGCTAGTTTCTTAGTGTCTGCACCCAAACAGAACAAGCTACAAAATGTAGTTTGCATATTTGTATTGGAAAAAAGTCTGAATTCATCCCTTAACATTTGCAACGACGAGTATATCACTAGGTCACCTGCTCATATCATGTTAAAAGCTACATGTATCTATTGTGTTTAATGGTTAGGTGGTGAATAGAATAAGTATTGTGACCACATAACCTTTCATTGGGTGATGGAAAGTTTCTAAACTATACAATTACATTAGCATATTTCATTGATAAAAACTTTCATCTAATCTCTATCTACCAACTTGCAGCACACGAGAATGTTTACATACTATGGTAATACCACACATAATTTTGTAAAAATAACTCAAAAGTAGGTTTATACAAGAGAATTGGTTTGTATAACTTCAGCACATGAATATTCAACAAAAGTGCGTATAAAAATTGGGCAGCTGTAGACCTAAGTAAAGAAGCTGACCTGCGTGCTGTTGGCTCCACCTCGCTCCTTGCTGGGGATCTCTGTTGCCTGGTGCACGGTCACCTGAACAAAATGTCAAAAAATGTGTTTTTGTATCATAATATACATATGTATGATTGTACATTTATGCTGTTTTATCTCTCAAAATGAAATGAAATCATTTTCAGAAGTCCATGTTCTTTAATCCACACAAACATTATGTAGCATGTTCACTTCATTGCCTGTTACAATTTGCAACTGAAAATAGTATGTTGATGATAGCATGTTTATTATTTCTTATCACTATATCAAAGAAATAGTTTTGATTTATTTTGTTTTGGAATGTTCTTTTATGCTGTGTGAATATGTTCACAATTGTTTGATTTTGAATTTTTAACAATTGTGAGCATATTCACACAGCGTAAAAGAACATTACAAAACAAAATGAGACCAAGCGCTGTGCACCAAATACATAGGATTTTTAGTTTTGATTTAGTATTCTATTACTTACTGTCATTTTAGCCTTGACGCTCTCATATTCAAACGTGGCTTCCAGGTTGCCGCACTTGGATATCAAGACTGGCTCCCTCTCTAGATCACTGACATCAAAGAGGTGCTCCTGAAACAAAACAGACTGATGGTAAACTTCAGAAAATTATTGAAATAATTTTTTCGAATAGCAGTAATGATGAAAATTGATTCTCCAGATTGATGATCATCTGCAACAAACATAACTGTAAATTTACACAATTAGCATCAATAAGTAAAATTGATGCAGTAGAACCAATTCAAAACATTCTACTTGGCAAAAAAACATTTTGAACAAGAATCAGATTCAAGAAAATGCAGCAATACTTTTGAGGTATACAAGTTTTGAGTTGTCACACAGATTTATAATACAAATTATCATTAATCATGATGGTGAAAAACAATTGAGGTAAAACTGATCCAAAATATTCACTTGACCATTGACTAATTAGTATAATACGATCACTGCTACACGCACAAATGCCACCCTTTTATTCAAGTAAAAAATACACCAAATTCTCACATCATTTTCAAGTTTTGATAGTTTCTCGGAGTTTTTGGATACAGCATCATCATTTGGATTCTCAACAATAATCTCAGGCTCAAAAGGCTGTTGATTTTCATCACCTTCATTTTCATACGCTACATTATCATTTCCATTCGCTACACCATGTTCATTTTCATTCAATACATCTTTTTCAGAATGTTCTCTCTCAGTACTATCAGATGTATTTCTAGTGTCCGTTAATTTCTCGCCCTCTTGTTCAACAACCCCTGTTGTTGAAGCACTCTCAATGTAAGATTCTACTTGTTTTTTACTGACAGCTTTGCGTTCTGCTTTTAGTTTTGCAAGTTCTTTCTCTTTCTTGTAACGTACAATCATTTCATCAATACTTGGCTCGGTACCATCATTAGAACTGCTGCTGCTACTTGAGAAACTCATTTTTCACTTGTATTTAACTCAAACTTTACTCAAACTTATCACTTTCACCCTAAGAGATCTTAATGTATTGACAACTATATCCACATGATCAGTTAGCAACTAAAAAAACACCATTCTAAATAACTGACAATGCAAAAGTGTATCCTTATATTTTGACTCTTATGTCGAATTTAAAAGAAAGTAACATTTATAAACAAGGTTTAAAGAAGTATAAATTCAAAATAATGCCAGTCTTAAAAAGCATGCCGTTCTTTACGACTGGATTCATTAAAAGCAATAATATTGTGTACATATCCTTTGACCAAAGTGCATAATTCTTCTCGCACGTAAAACGAACGTAAACATATACATATACTGACTTAACAGAATGTCCGTGTAAACAGCTTTATCACATTAGTCAACACTACTGCAGTGCATTGTTCGCTATTTTGATCGAATAAATTCAGGCCATATCATTTATCACAGATACTAAAGTTTTAAACTTTCATTCCTTAGACATCTAAGGATTTTTGACTTTTTCCTCAAGTTAACACTAACAGATCCTCCCTGGCAGATTCTGGGAGATGGGCATCGAGGACCATGATTTTAACACCCAAATTGACTTGTGTGTTTTTGGCATTTGCTTCTTATGTTCATGCATACACATCACATGGAATTCTTTTTCATTTACAGCCTCCGCTGAACCCCGCATTACCATGGACCTATCAGTTATACTATAGCTTCAGAATAACTATGTTCAACACAGTTCCAATCCTATTTTTACACTTACGTACATAATTATCCCCTTTTTCCCTTTTTGGTATTGTTTTTCAAATATAATTTTGACTTTCTGAATAGATAAAAAAGGCAAACGTGTACATAGAAATCATTATGCATTGATATGCATGTTATATCCCTTATTATCTATGAAATGCAAGTGGGATGTTGGAGAAATCGGAAAATCTTACATCTTTGCATAAATATATTCTGTTTTACGCATTGTGATGGGTTCATGAAACACTGTGTAGTGTCTATGCCATGTATGTTGAAAATAATAAAAAACAATAACAATAACAAAAACAAAACAAAACATTGTAACAAATACAATACCAGACTCAAAAACGCAAGCATTTATTTTTCATCAAAAAGCAATTTCAATGCATATCAAAATGGAGCAAATAATATATTTGCACATCAATCAATTACCACTCACACAAAAAGTGTAAATTTTTAATTCCAAGAGAAGTAAGACATGTATGTTACTTGACAAAGGTTTTTACAATGATAAGTACCATATTCCCGCCCATTTAAGCCCATGAGCTTATAAATGATTTTTTTTTCTTTTACGACCCTTTCAAAATGGAAAAAGTTTCCACTTAAAATCCCAGGGGCATATATTCGAATACTAAGCCAGTCCCCATTTGAACGATGAAAAAGCATTGGATTTTGACCTTATGTAGAGCTAACAAGTTTCTTAACCATAGGTTCTTGCATATGACCGTACGGTACTGTTACTATCTAATTGGTCGATGATGAAAGTATTGATGTTTGACAGTGTACATGAAGCTTTCCTTTGAACATAAATAGTAATCATTGGTTTTATATCACTTCTAGTAATGATGTCTTTGTATTAATCATTGTCACAACTATTTGCATACCTTGTTAACATCGTACAAATCTAACTTAAATAAATATTCTAATTACAGAAGTTCCCCATTACCGATCATGTCCAAACACTTGAGAGATGTCAAAAGCATTTTATGATCAAAGTGTGAGTCCGCTCCGATTTCTTAATGCATTACAATGAGGTCACGCTGTGCAAAGCTCCTAAAAATCATGTATTGGATGAAACAAGAACGCAGCCAGAAAGATTAAAAAATATATATATACATGGATTTTATTATTACTTTGAACGTTTTCTGGTCACTCATAGGAATTCATGGACGTAACTGTCAATATTTCTAAAAGGAATATGATTTTTATTCTCACTTAAGGGCCCATGAGCTAATATTCAAACACTGCGCCCACCTTAGATGTTAGGCCCATGGGCTTTAATGCGCGGAAATACGGTATGAGGAAAGCTGTTTACTTTGAAGGTGACATTTTTGGTGGTACGGCGGCGAGCGCTCTCTTTGCACCTCAGCGCCACAGTGCCTGGATGATGCCACACTAATAACAAGGTTGCTTAAACTTTAATCACTTAAAACACTCTGATGCCTGCTTTCTATGCTACTCCAGAATGTCTGTCTGCCTTTGAGGTTCTTTTAGCTGTCGGATACTGCACATATTACAAAAGTAGCACTCTGTTCTTGTCTGCTTTCTATGCTACTCCATAATGTCTGTTTGTCTGTCAGTAACATTGATGCTTAGCAGTTGGATTCTGCACATAAACAGATCACAAAAGAAAAACTAATAAACAAAAACAACCATGTAAAGTTTTGGTCATAGTATAAATAGTTTCATTTCAGCCTCTACTAACTGGGTCAATCATACACTGCAAATCACATACAATAGATTTATTCGTTCATTGATATTCGTGTGAAGATCAACTGCCTGGGGAGTGTGCATTAGGAGACTGTGTAACTCAGGATGAGTGTTCTTTTTACCACTCAGATTCATCTCAATTCTTTAATGTTAGTCTTCGGCTGAAGACAAAATAATTACATTATAATAACATTGTTGTATTTCAAATACTCTCGACATGAGTGATGAATGTATCAATTAATCCAAATGAGTTTACTTCCAATGACTAATTGACCAAATAACTGCTCTAAGTATCATTGTTTTGTGACAATTCATCACAATTACTATCAGTGGATGGAAATTCCTTTAATTGTCCATAATGATAAAATGCAAAATGAAAAAAAATGTGACAAAGTTGTTCATACACTAGTATTTATCTGTGTATGTCTTGATTAGCATGGAACATGACAACAGCAAGGCTGTTTGCTCTATCGGGAGTTCAGAGAGAAAACAGTGAGATTCTTCCCTCCCGATGACCTGGTGAAAATGTAAAGAGATCTAAAACATACACAGACTTTTGTAATGCATTTACATGGCACTAAGCAAATGATTGCAAGTTCCTCAATAACTAAACATATGAACAGCAGTGTATGAAAACCACAATTGTTATGAACAATGTAAGCCTACACGTATCTATGGTGACCAGAAACTCTCGTAAAAAAAATCCCTCCTCTTATTGATGAGGGTCAAGGATTAGTACTGGGGTGTGAGGTGGGGGTACTGATACCATAGAACACTTAAATTTTAGTGAGTTTCCAATCCCCACTTAAATTTTAGCTCTTTTCTCACTTCACATTTCATGCATTTCTGCAAAGTTCTCATTTTCCACTTTATTCTAAAGCAAGTTTCCCACTTCACACTTAATTTTCAACCCATTACCCACTTCACACTTAAAGAGCATCAGCACCACTCAATGAAGTAAATTGCTAAGTTGTCACTAAGAAATTGGTTTGAACTATATATCCAAACAATATCCAAACATCCTGAACTTATAATATTCATAACAGATACTCCAAAGGCATCCTAATTATAAAGAGGCACAACACACGTTAATGATGGCTATCTATGGGACCGTGTGAATGCGTCCTCAGCAATAGGAAGAATCCTGGCAGTGAGTTCCCTTCCCACCTCTGCCATCATTATGAGACTGGCCATGAGCTATACGCAGTTTATGCTGCTAATTTCACTCCCACACTGCATATGCTTTTTATGTGTGAATTAGAGGTCCTCAGTCCATTTTAGTACTTATGTCTACACCTTGGTTTAATTATATCATATTTGAAAAATTGGTTTAACATTATTGGTTTAAACATGTTAGCGGGTATATTTGAAAATGAAAAAGAATTCAGCGTTGCAAAATGCGACTTGATGAGCAAGCAAAAACACTTTAAAATAATATACATACATATACATATATATTTGGCTAAATATTGTACTTCATCGTTGATTACATGTATGTTGAAAATTAAAACCATAAAAGTATTAGTAACTTTGTGCACATTTGAGTATTATTACACAGTATAACCTACCTCGGTGCTTGGACTAGTCCACGATATAGATGAGGACATAGTTACATCTCCAGGAACATGTATCCTTCATTAACTGTCACCTGCTCTATCATTGCTACCACTCATCATTATTTACATGACAAAAAATCTTCATCTATGAAGCTTTTATCATTATTTTCCTTGACTAAAGAGATGTAACATATTTGTATTTGATTTACATGGTCATGTTTGATAAAGGAATTGAAATTGAGTTCACAGAGCAATATCTCATCTGTATCATAAGGTGAATTTGTATGATCATTCCAGGTCCTGTTGAAATTTTTCCCTTGTGAAGTATACTTCTATGTCAAAGTAACGTTCACATTAGTGTTATTAATGGCATGGCAAATGTCACACTTCCTTGGACGCCAGGCTCGTTACATTTCCTCAACATGGCACCTTTTCAAGAGATAATTTTGCAACAATCTGTTGAGTCGAACGATACACATACAACGCACCAGAGACTTCCCATCTAACCTTTTCCACACATTATGCACACATATTGATGTTTCATGCCATTTATCGCCATTTCCATATTGTACACACGTCTCTGTTCACACAGTTCTGTCATATCCTATTCACATGACACCGGCTAATAGAAAGTCCCCTAATAACCTGTTCTATGCATTATTGGCTGTTGCTGAAGAGTATGCATACATAAGTTTTCTTTTCACCAACAGCTCACATTCAGATTGGTGTCTTCTAACAAAGCACGAGACATATTTCACCAACTAAACGTGTTTCTTTCATCTGTTGTAATTACTCCATGCTTTCAATCAAGTGATTTCATATCAAACCCGTAAATAGTCCTTCCATATGTCACAGTCACGGACAGCTGTTGATCGTAGATTTTCCTCATGCCTCAAGCAAGACATAATGATGTCCCACCAGTCCACTGCTGATAAACTATTGATAATGGCCATTCACTGTGTACAATATACACAGCTCAACAATGCGTGTATGGTCTTCTTGCAGGCATACGCAATCCCTAATTCATACATGGTGACTATCATCTCTCATTATAGTTAAGATACTTATTTGGCACTCGTTACCATTACAAGGTTTTGGCCCGCATCTTCAAGAAAAATTTCATTTAAGTCCTACAAAGTAAACATCTGAATAGCCTCCTTCTTGTACATGAATGAGCTGCCATTGCTCATATTTCTCTCTGCTGGACCATTATTGCATGTAAAACATGTCTGAAAGGCCAGTGGCCTATAAATGGTGTCATAATTGAAATCATTTAAACTAAGATGAAAATGCTACATTTAAAGCCCCTTGTGCGTTTGGACTCAGGACAGTACTGTTTCAATCACATTTTTGTGTGTGGTAAGAAGGGCCATATAATATAGTTAGATTCTTACCCTTCAAATGTTTGATTTCAAATAATTGCCCTACCCACTCACACCTCACGACATCCATATAATTTTCAGACTAATACAATAACGGATTGCACGTAAATACATCATACTTAGACTAAACCAGACCACTGGTTGAATTCAAATGAAACCAATTCAAAGATGTATAGTAATATTAGTGATTCAAACTTGAATAAAACCAACCATATATTATACACAGTTGATTTTTTGGGTGTTCTATATCTGATATTTAGAAGAACCAAGAATAGTATTTGAATATTTTTGGCCTTATTCAAACCATATCCATCAATTTGTCAAAGACTACCAAAAACAATTTCATTCTTACAAAACCTACAAGAACAAGAATGGTTTTGCAATAGCACATCTTAAATAACCTTATACCCTACTGTATACACTATACACTGTAACCCCCTTTAGTCAAACCTGAGCAAATAGTTATTTGTGTTTGCGTTCAGTACACTTTTTATTGTGTGCACAAGGCTAAGCAGCCATGTCATTATGTACCTCTGCTCAGTCTGTCGTATTGCACATTAAAAACATAATTTCTATGCATTTCAACTTCTACAATTTTGGTGAGAAGGCTTATAATAGAATGCGATGGTCTCTGCCTAATATTTTCTGAACTCCGACCAAACAACCTTTTTCCGCATAATACAGCAAAACCTATTCTTATTACATTGGTAATAGACCATTAGAGTAATAACATTGAGGTAGGTGACTCATAGCATATTCACTTTAGTTTATTTAAAGCGTATAAAATAGTTTTCAATTACCAAATTGCTGACATTTTTGGTCTAGATTTAATATTGTATTGGAGCAAATATAACTAAATCCGTTAATTGAATGTTAGAATATCACCCTCACACAATGTGTATTTTTACGGTCAGCTTTCTTTCAATTACTTGACACATTAACAGTTTAATATTGGGTTAGTTAGTTTCCATATTGTTGTGTTAATCTCCTATTGAAATATTAACCAAAAATGGTTAGATTTGACAAAGTGGGTCAAGTGAAGAAAGCAAATTTAGTCACATAGGACTGTCCAGTGTCATTCGTCTGACTGTCCAGGCAGAAGGACTGTCCTCTATAGTTCACAGACATGAATATATTCAAAGAAAACATCATCACAAATATCAGCTAGCTGCTTATTTAAAATCAATGCAATATATTTCTACCTACAGCGTAGAAAGTGAAAATGAAAAACTTACAAAATGCAATGTAGTCAAATAGTGCATTACTAGTTTATGGTAGTATATATTTCATACTGCACATTTGCCCTTCCGATCTTCGGATCACCTAATCTTGAGAAGATTTCCAATACAAACTGTGACTTTGATTGAACAGTCATTTTCAATAACTTGTGAATCGAATAATAAAAGTTGAGTAAAAATGCTCCATTTAACATGTCTACATCTTCCAAAGTGTGCCTGATTCATGTGTATTTTTCAATTGCAGTAACAATGCAATACATGGCTTTTGATCATACTTTGACAAAGTTATACTATTAGTGATGTTAGGTTTGTTACCGATATACATGTACCCAATACCTATTTAACATTAAACCTGACCCGATTCTAAGGACTTACCCCTGACTTTACTTTCTCCTAATGAAATAAATGACAATCATTAGCAATTTTCTATATGTAAAGTCACATCAAATTGCACTCTTGTAGAAATAATTAAAGCAGCAACCAGTATTTACGTTAAGTAATTCGCCTTTAAGCATTACTATAGAAAAAATATTGAAAATAGGTAACTTACATCATGTTCCCCAACAGACATTGAAGCGGTGTCCCCTCCATTGGCTGACATTGCGTGATCTTCTGAACTCTTTGAGCCGGGTCGCTCCTCCCCAGCATTCTCCTCTTCTTCCTCTCCAGCTGCATAAGCTCCATTTGAATATTCTGCTGTTGTCTGGTTACGTTTTTCTGTTAAAAATAATAGTGGGATTTCAAATATATTTATTTGTTGACTTTTATGTTATTCTCCATGTGATGCCATGAGCAAGTTAGATTTCTTTTAAAGAACGAGATAACTTATACTGTTGTTCTGTAATAATGGAATCAAAGGATAAAGTGGTACTAATAAAATCATCATGCTATATTTACAAGAGTAAAAAGTGTCTTTCAATACAGATGTAAAAACATTCTAAAACTTTCTTGCTCTTTCAAATGACCAATAATAATAAAACAAAAACATTTTGAAATCAATTAACATAACTGTCATTTTATATTTCAAGTGCAATCGTTTGTTAGTTCATGAAAATAATGTCAGTCACATATATCTACCTTCGACAACCATCAATCCGCCCGAAGAGCCCATGTACATTAGGTAATAAGAACAGTGACTGTTGTCCAGCAAATTAATACAAATAGCGTGTGATTCAAAAATCACATGTATACTATTGACCCTCCGTAGTGTTTGAGGAATTTTGAATTTCAGGGCACTGGGCACTTGGATGGTAATCTATGGTATACGCAACAATTATTTCTACAATTATTTTCATGAGTTGCTCAAACATTGAAAGTCTAATATTGTTAGTTAAATTTGAAATTAATGTTGCCTTCTTGGTTCCAAAAAAACACCCTGATGTTAAAAATGAGTCCTAACATGTTAAGTCAACTAAAACTCCTAGTGAGGAGGTTAAAACCTGATTCAATTAACTGCACAAAACTTGTCTGCATCATCTCTGAATCAATCAGCTAATTATGGGTAGATTTTACAAATGTCCCCAGTCCCCCCCCCCCCCCCCACCCTGAATTAATATGTACAGCTCCATTTTGGACGTGGAGTTAGTACTGTTACTATTTATTTAGGATTGTCCATAGCCCTACACATATTGACACATTAAAACATTTCTGTGCAGCTAATTGAAAATAAAAATCTTTAAGATGAACAAAATCCTTCCAAACACTAACTATCAATCAACATGCTCATCAACACTCTTTCATTAACTGAGGAGGTATCAGTGAACATTGATGTGGCGTCCATGTCTAGCAGTTCGCTTCCAGTGAATTCTGAGGAGGATCCAACACTTCTGGACTCATTAAAGAAACTACCAGCTTCTCCAGTGAGGCATGATATTGTTACTGAAGAGTGCAAATTCAACATATCTAATATGTTTTGTCTCTATTTTAAAAGATTACGTAAATTTTCTACTTTTATTTATGGTTTAAAACATTGTATTTTGAAGAATACGATTTACACAACTCCATGAATGAATAAAAATCTATGAAATCTAACTTGTTGTGCTAACACTTAAATTGGAAGGAAAACCATGCTTACGTGACTGACAAATAGCAATAATGATGAAATATTAAATGAATAAAATGAAAAATATTTACAATAGTCACAGATAGCACACTTAAAAAAAATGATGTAAAAAAATGATGTAAAACAATTAATGAACTAAAGAGCAATACACATTCATAAGGATTTCCGTGTTCATATAGAAGAGAAAAACGTACTTAAATTAAAATAAATTACAACAGGTTTAAAGATAATGATTTCTGTACAGCCCTGTTTAAAATATATTTGAGTACGCATGTACCTGAGGCAGCCTCGTCATGCGGTTCTGCGCCCGTTCTGTTGGAGTGTGCGCCGGCGCTGCGGAGGCTGGCCGCCTCCTCCATGTGGTAGTGAGGCTGGTGCTCTTGATCGTCGTACTCGCCTGAAACAGAGTCATAGTTCTGAATGCGATGTTAGAATCCTGGCTAGTGGTTTAATGGTTATTTGTCAAAGGATTGTTAGAAATAAAATCCAATGAGCATTCATTAGAGTGCCCAATCAACTGATTGTGTATATTGTTCGCAACCTTATTAGATGCCCTCTTATCTAGAACTATTATCTAAAATGAAAAGCATTTTGTCAGGTTTTCACAAATGTGTTAACGACTGTAGAAAAAAACATTGATAAAATATGTAGCATATTAAAGCACTTATGTACAAAATCAGTGCACGTTACCTCCCGATGAGTATGCTGACGATGCACCGTCCCGACCCCCTTTCTCGGCCAGACTCATCAGCTGGTCATCATCAGCGGCCCTCTCAACGCGGCCTGAAAAGTAACAGCTTTCAGTCCTGGTGGACGAACAAGGGACGAGTCGCAAAACACTGAACTCAACAAGTAAAGTGTTGATTCGACAAATTGTCTGTATGCCTTACACTCGAAGACAGAGAAAATATGAAAATTGAGAATGATCATATTCAACTATTTATGATGATTACAGTCTTTGTTAGTGCCACCCCAAACACGTTTTGTATTGCAAAAGGTGAATGAAGAGAACAAAAGACCACACACACAAAAACACGCATATATACAAAACACTATACATCATCAAAATATTGCAGATATAGAAAAAATGTAACGATGACCATCAGGTACTATTAGTGTAAAAGAAAATGTCGACATAACCATAATGCAATGGATTGTTTACTTACTGTAACTTAAAATCCTTCTGAATGATGCTCTAAACTTCATTATTATTAATTAGAAAATCACAATATTAATATCACACGAGTTGGCGTGCAGTGTGGTCATGAGTTTGCTTTTCTACATCTTTATAATAATTCTAATACAGTGGAGTCATTAATTGCGTCATGATAGATTCCAGATTATGCAATGAATGTCACCTTCGCATTTGCACATCTATTGTATCCTTCAAATGCATTATGAAGAGTATAAATTCCCATGGTCTGCTAAGTCCAAGGTCTGACACCGACGGTCTAAAAGCCACGGTAGAAATGACAAACCACTACAAAAGCATATTAGAAGATGCTATCGGTCAATGATTCATTTAGTCAAACTGTTCCCTATGAACATGTTTCAACATCATTCAGATATTAAACTCTTTATAAACTAACATTTTCTTTCAAGAATATTTCATCAAATGAACGACGAATCTGTTTCAGATACTTAAAGCGTTAAAGAATACAGATTTTGTGGAGCACGATTCTAATTTGCCCATCTTTATGTGCAAATGTTTATTTCATAAAATAGGAGTAAGGAGAGATCTTTGAACCTGCACATGAAATTAAATGATGAAAATGTTAATAGTCTAGTTTAATAGTAAAACACTTGCTGAATAATAGTTGTACATCAAAACTATATGAAAATATATATTCTGAGATCATTGATTAGTCTTTACAATAGTCAAAAAGATTTCTCTGAAAATATTTGTGAAGCCTAATGTTTGGTTCACACAAAATAAGTAATCATATACTTTCTAAACAATGTTCCAAAGACCTGAATTTATGGATGCAGTATCATATAACGGTGAAGAAAAACCCTAAAATTTTTTTTTCTAACACAATGGTTCTTTTCATCCATCCTTGAATTCTTCAAAATTTGGTCTACATTTACAATTTCATAAAAAATGAAACTGTCACATTCTAGATACATAAAACAATGTCATTCAAGTAAAGTTCACATGTACTGTGTCGGAGGGAGTGCGTCATCAAATTCTATAAAACCTGATTAACTAGACAAAGAATAGAGCAACACATCACGAAAAGTAATATATAATATAACACCAACCTTTTAAACCTTTACAAAAATCTGTTATATTCCAACTTAATTATATAAATCATATCATATATTCTGGGATATATTTGAAAACACAGCACAAACTAGTTCTACCAAATCTGTGAATTCAATTTAGAAACAATATGAGGAAAGTAGTTTAACCCGATACCTAGAGACCAAGAGTCGGAATCGCTATAGGTATGGTGGTCTCTTGCTTCTATATCTTTTGGTCTCTAGATATTTTTGGTCCTGTGATCTCTTGGTCTCGCCTCCTGTTCTCCCCATGTCACCTAGTATTTTGGCATTTATGGCGGCCAAGTGGGGACACCATCTCTCCATCTCTAGGCATGACAGAGAGATGGTGAGAGATGGCTCCCACCATACTATTGTTTTTATGAAGACAACTATACACAACATTTTATCACCAAATATATCAAAATAAGGGGTGAGCTAGCCACTACGTTTTTTGATCAACTAAGTTCATTATGATGTTAAATAATTCATAGAAATGTTTGAATTTTTTAAACAATTTTCTTTTGATTTATGTGAAAGATGATGAATCAATAACTACAGTACAGATTAAGGCAGAAGGATACAGAATCGTAACGAAATTAGAGAAATCAGCGTAAAAAAAACCAATACTCGCTTCGAAACAAAGTTACGGCTATCACAGTTTTCTTGGAACTGCTCAATCACTGAAATTACGAAAACTTACGATTATCGAAATAAACAGAAAAAAAACGTAATAATCAGAACATTTTCATACTTCCTGTCAATGTGGCCCATATTTCGCCTCGATTTGTTCGCCGCTCTCGCTTATTCTCGCCACAAAGTGAAACCGGAAGTGCCGACGCCATACAGACACCCAATGAAATGAAAATATGTCAAAATGTCGGGCATGATTTTTGAACTTTTTAGAAGAATTCTTTTTATTACGGGAAGCTCCGCAAAATGGTGCGAACAATCGAAATAAACGCAATTTCAGGCGGTAGTTACTAAGAAAGTCGTAATTTGCGGAAGCTACAGAACGTTTTTTACGCTCGTTAAGAAGAAATAGGAAAAATCGTAAGGAATCGAAACGCAATCCTCGAAAACTTTCTTCTGTATCCTTCTGACACTGTAGAGTTTGGAATCGCCACGTGCATCTATGTTCTATTTTTAACAAACAAGTTAACTGCTATGTGCCACCATCTCAGATCTGCCAGTGTAACAAGTTAAATGCTGTGCCCCTTTCTATTATTAAAAAACCTGATCTGCCAGTGTAACAAGTTAACTGCTGTGCCCCCCTCTAGTACAAAAACTGGATCTTGCTAGTGTAAAAACCGGATCTGCCTGTAACAAGTTAAATGCTGTGCCTATTATTAAAAACCTTGATCTGCCAGTGTAACAAAGTTAACTGCTGTGCCCCCCTTTTTAATTACAAAAACTGGATTCTGCCAAAAAACCTGATCTGCCTCTGTAACAAGTTAAATGCTGTGCCCCCTTCTATTATTAAAAACCTGGATCTGCCAGTGTAACAAGTTAACTGCTGTGCCCTCTATATTATATAAAAAAATGGATCTGTCAGTGTAAAAAGCTGGATCTGCCTCTGTAACAAGTTAAATGCTGTGCCCCCCTTCTATTATTAAAAAACCTGGATCTGCCAGTGTAACAAGTTAACTGCTGTGCCCCCTCTATATTATATAAAAAAACTGGATATGCCAGTGTAAAAAACCTGGATCTGCCTCTAACAAGTTAAATGCTGTGCATCCCTTCTATTATTAAAAAACCTGGATCTGCCAGTGTAACAAGTTAACTGCTGTGCCCATTCTATATTGCAAAAAAACTGATCTGCCAGTGTAAAAAACCTGGATCTGCCTCTGTAACAAGTTAAATGCTGTGCCCCTTCTATTATTAAAAACCTGATGTGCCAGTGTAACAAGTTAACTGCTGTGCCCCCTCTATATTATATAAAAAAACTGGATCGCCAGTGTAAAAACCTGATCTGCCTCTGTAACAAGTTAAATGCTGTGCCCCTTCTATTATTAAAAACCTGGATCTGCCAGTGTAACAAGTTAACTGCTGTGCCCCCTCTATATTACAAAAAAAACTGGATCTGCCAGTGTAAAAATCTGATCTGCCAATTTAACAAATTTAGTTGTGCCTTTTAACTCTGGTCTAGCATAATGCAAACTGGTGATGAATAGATTAGTGAAAGAAATGTCCCATATCATACTGTTTACATTATGACTGAGGAGAACTTTGTGTCTAGAAACAGTTTTTTAAATATTGCAGAAGCAAACTATAGTTTTCGATAAAATCTTAATATGACACAGTCACTTTTTGCACAATACCATAATGAACCATTATACATAGTTTCCCTACAAATCCATAAAAGTAGTTTTTGAGGAGAAGATTTCTAAAGAATTGTTTACACAGACGGACGACAGACGGACGCCAAGTGATGACAAAAAGCTCACAGGTGAGCTAATAAGCATAGTGAAATTTAAAAACAAAACCCAAACAAAAATAAAATGGTTTAGCTGATTTCTATGCTGTTTGCATTGTGTTATCACTCACAATCAGGACAGTATTGACATTTGATTTCTTCTGAAAGTAAACCATGCACGGTAATATACTTCTGTTCACTTTCATTACCATAAAATCCATTTTGTCATTAATTCTATAAGATTGAAATCATAGATGATTCTTGAAAGGAATAACATATATTCAACTAATATCTTAAACAATACATACATAACTCAAAATGAGAAAAAATACCACTAAAAACACAACGCTGCGGAATTCAGCTGTTACAAAATCCATGGTGTCTACGATCGTAAACTCAAAATAGCCATGTTGGCATTATGAAACAAATCCTCACCTCCATACTGTGCCGCTGTGGCACTGCTGCGTTTGTTCCCCTTGCCGACGGAGGCGTTTGAGCGGTGGCTCTGTGCGACGCTGCGGTTGCTAGGCGCCCGCTGCATGGACTGCTGGTACCGCTGCAAAACCTCATCGTCAGAGTCACTTGACGTTGACGCATCGTCATACGCATATGCACTGCCTGAAAGTACATATTAGGGATAATAATCAATATTCATATCATTTTTACTCATTGTGAGTTATAAGCTCAGAAAAGTACAATTGTGTAATACATGTATGTTTTGTACACTTAGGCTAGAACTACAAGCATGGGATGACATAACAACATAATAATGTGACATTTCAACACTGCAACTGCAATTTCTATCAGGGAAAATGGTGAAAAGATGTGTTTGATGTGGGATCACAAAACCTTTAAATTGCAAAAGTCACTTTCAAAGCTCTGGTTTTTCCTTGAAAAGGGCTCATAGGGGGAAAAACTTAAAGGACCTTCTTTCTAGGAAATGGCAAGAATGTCTCAAAATGAAACCACTTCTTCATCAGATGTTAAATGACTCTGCTTAAGCACATATAAAAGTCCTGACGAGTCTCATGGTGATAAAATGGAGCTGCAAACCAGCAGCTAAACTCTGTGGTCACAAAAACAGACAAATGTTAATAATGTGCTGACATTAAGTTCATGGAATAACATTTTCTATCAACTAAACAACTGTACTGAATATCAAAATAAAAGTTATAGGAATGATACGCTATTTTGTTTTGCGAGATCTACAGAGTAATTTTTATTATTCTGATAGGTTTACATAATAGTGAACACTTACATGAAAAGGGCATTTGTTTCAGATGTGGAAAAAATAGTGTATCATTCCTATAATTTTTATCTTGATATTCAGTACCATTTTTGACATTTGATAGAAAATGTTACTCCATGAACTTGCTGTCAGCACATTACATCATGATAGAAGCAAGTGTTATGGTAATTAACATTATATTTGAAACGTTTACATGTATTGGTTCATGATCCGAAACCAGTCATTACTTTGGTTGTCCATAATGACCAGTTTCAGCTCAAATAAACAACCTACAAATTTTATTCCGCTAAATATTGTGGAATTCATTTTACTTGGTCGCACAACTAAATGGTATGAGATGTTTATCAATGTGAGAAATCTAAGGGATCGGTCACAAATGACGTCACCTGATTTTTTGCCTTTTTTACCCACCCCCCATCCCCCGGTCACCTTTCGTCCTCTTTGCCTCACCCCTCCCCCTCCTGGTAAGTTGACGTCATCTTTGCCTCCCGCACCTCCGTAAAATGGTTTCGCAATGACATTTTGGTCAAGTAACATTGATTTAACCATTAATTCACAGTGCTGTTGCATAAATACGTACATTTGAATATATATCTGTCCATAATTTAGACATATTTTACAAATGTATTTAGGACAAAATTGCAGCAAACATGGCAATGTGATTTCAACTAGAAGATATATCACAACTCATTTAACATGCAAATACTCTTAAATAACTACAACTTATTTTCTCCAAAAGGTGACATCACCCAAGTGTTAGACCCCCCCCCCTCCCCCTGTCATCTTTTGCTACCCACCCCCCCTCCTCCCCGACCAGTTGACGTCATTTGTGAACGATCCCTAACCTGACAGGGTATATGTTTACTGCAGTAGAACTTGTCAATCTCTTTGCTTGTATTGATTCAGAGAAGAGAATTTCATGTCAGGACAAATTAAACCTGATAACTGTAGCAATAAATTCTCTTCAATGTTTTCAGTCATACTCATCTTTTTAAAAAAAAATCAATCCATCATTATATTTCAAATTCATTTCAGAATTTCACATGGTTTATGGATTCTTGTAGAGATACATGACTTCTATTCAATAAAAGTAATCTAAACTGCTGGATCAAACTTGTTGAGAATTGAGCACTGTGGCATTATTCTGGCTCTTATGCCATGGACTATTGGACATTCTATCATTCCGTGCAAAAATCACCGCCAATAACCCACGCTGATTGGTCAATCAGCGTGCTCAATTATACGATTGACTGAACGCTCCAGAGCGCGCGGAGACCACTACTACGGCACTAGTCTAAGCTCGTCACATTATCAATACAGCCGCTGACGTCGCAAGGCGTGTCCTGTGTAGAGAGCAAAACTTTAGACTAGTGCCGTAGTAGTAGTCTCCGCGCTCTGGAGTGCACAAATTGACTTGCAATGAGAATGTTATAATATGATTTATTTTAAAATAAAATGGATTTTAGTCATGATAGAATGGTGATTGACCACTCGATTGTCGTGTCAATGGGAAAATTGAGCATGCTGACATCTGATTTACCCTCACTTTGTTCGGGCAAATCAGACATCAGCATGCTCAATTTTCCCATTGACACTCCAATCTCGTGGTAAATTCCTACAATTGTCACAAAATATATTAACTAGGGTTTATGTTTAGCCAAATAATACCCAGTAAGATCCAGTAACATCTGATGATGCATTGACCTTTGTTGATATACTATTCTTGGAACAAGGCTGCTTGATGTTTTATATGGACTCCAATTAGGTTGAGACAAATATCTGTTGTTTTATGCATAATTCAAGAAAGCCTTTCTATATATGGTCTCATTTATAATGAAAATGAATGCGCTGATTTTTATAAATGCTACTGATTTTTTTTATCCCAATAATTGAAGTTTAACATGTTTACATCATAATTTATTAATTGAAAAACAAATACAAATTTGACTAATCAGCACTGCTTTATGACTAAGTAATAATTTAATTTTTCTCAAAACTTGTACTTGCCGTATATCTGGAAATGGAGATAGGTGAAAAATTTGCTATTGTTTTGCTTGCATTGAATCTGTTAACTAGTGATATGGGTTATTTTGAAAAGCAAGTCACATTAAAATAGATCTAGATCAAGCGTGACAAAGCTGATGAACCCATTTAACTGGAACTTGAAGTCAGCAAATAAACATTTTGAGTTATCAAGACAGATTTACAAAAATAATCAGTACACAAAAAGTTGGTCTTGTGCCCTAAGAAACTGTTTGATGTGACAGCACTGTTAGAGAATATCATTTAATGAAGCAAACAAAATATTTGCAACTAATGCACTTAGTTTAGCATTATCTGAAACAGCCATGATCAATCTCAAGTGAAAAACTTCAAGGACACAATTATCAGACACATTACATCAACAATCCCTTTAATTATGTTCAAAAAGGACAGCTTAGATGTGCACACATTTTGATAAAGCTAGTTCCAATTTTTAGAGTTCAATACAGGCTACTATCTTCCAGCTGGTTGAAACGTATATTTTCCCCATATTGCAACGTATTTCGAGTAAAAAAGAACACCATGTTTACAAATGATCTATACATTGGACTTATCCAGAAACATTCTTGTATATCAGAAGCTATCATTCTTTGTGTGTTGTTTTTGTCATTTTTCCTGTAATTTACGATGATTAGAAATAGTGGAGATCAATTAATGTCCAAACGCTGGATTGATGATTGGTAAATGTAAACATGGATGACACAAGATCTTGATAACTTTCAAGCTCACAAGGACTTGCCATGGGTTTAGGACGACTGTTGCAATAATAAGGTCAATGCAATTACAAGGTCTAATAAACCCAAGAGACCAATTGTTTGCCAACCAATTGCTGGTAAATAATTACTATGTAAATTGTTACAATGACATTGTTCAACATGCAAAAGAACCAACAAAGAAATATATCTAAGCTCAATATGATGTGCAAACTAGATACTTGGTAATTGGTCACAAGTTGGTGAATGTAAATCTAAATTTACATATTTTGCATGGAAATTGTTCTTTTGAAAACAAACCTGATCTAAAAAACATGACAGACTGGAATAACACACTGAAATTCCCTTATGCTAAACTGGATATGGATGAATCTATTTACTTCGAACAACTCTCAAATTAGTTACAAAAAATGTTAGTTTGTTGATAAATTTGATTTGGAAGAATTCATACTATCCTGGAATGAGATTTTATCATCAATTATGTCACATTAGAGACCTAACAAGACAGAAATTTCCATAACGGCAGCTGTCATTGGAGAATATGGAGATGGATCATCTGCAAAATTCTTTCAACAAATTGCTCCAGATAAATGTTTTTTATCGAAATTGACTTCATTATCAAACCAATGGTGCTTGCATATGTTTTAACACAAATATACGCAGAAATCTATACTTATTTTCCAATGTCCTGCTGACCTGTCACATGTTCATGTTTGATGCCTCCATATTGGACAGCTGCGTTGACACGACTTTTTGTAGTTGTGCTGTCTATGACCATGCCCCCAAAATTAAAGTACACAGAATCGAAGCATCCTAAATAAAGTGGTCTTAAACTTGGTCACAATCAAATGGATTTTATACAAACAGATGTATTTGGGAGGCACGACTTTTAGCTTTCACCTATTGCCTTTTGACCTTACACCCAATGGTCCATAACACCCGTCTCACCTACTAACAATGCACTCATACGTCTTCTCAGTAAATAACAGTCAAAAATATTGTGTATTTGATCCCATTACAAAAAAATTCTAAACTTTATCACAACGTGGAGTTATTATGCTCTATACGTTTTACAATCCACAACATTGATAAACTGCCCAACACTGGGAGACAGTTGAAGCAATGTGATAAAGTTGGCTGAAAACCAAAATTGGGTAATATAAAGTAAATGAAGAACAATAACTGATGCAGGCCTTCATGTAATATATTACCAATGAACAGACTACATACTCAATAAACTATCATTTTTCAAAATGAACGAAACACCAAGATACTATGTACAGTAAACCTTTAATTAGTATAAATTAACACTTGCATCAAGTAGTTAGTCTTCAGATACATTCTATTTTCATTCCTTGACCTCAATATCACCCAAATTAAACAAAAGAAACCAAATGAATTATTGCATGCTGGCTGCTTTTGATGATTGTGTGATACAATCCTTTTCATCAGGTCCACACACCATGGCCTACATTATTGAGTACATCATTTACAGCCCTTTACAAATCATCATTGACACTTTGCCTTTGAGCAATTTATTCATAGATTGAAAAAAATACAAGAAATTTATTCAAAGGTGCCATGTTCTTGCAAAATGTATCGATTGGCATACAAATAACAATATGGAATGGATGTTTCGACATGAAGCGTCAATTAGTATTCTCACAAGTGTTACTTACATACATGTGATAGATCATTAACAAAAATAAAAAGGAATGATAGACAAAAAGTCTATTATACCCCCATTGTACAATCATGATTATACCCACATCTGCATTTGTTGTAGATCATATAAGTCAATTGGGGATGTGGGCATTAGATATTTTCTTGTTAACTCGTAAAACAACCTAAATATGATGGATTTGTTTATTGCTGGACTGACAGTAACTTGGATAAGGATGAGTGAAAACAACAAAAATCAGAATAGGACTAATATCAAAAACGAGACTAACTACTTTTTTTCAGGATTGACAAGCTCTTCTGATTTATAAAAGAATGTCCATCAGGAAGGACATAATGGTTCAAGGATGACTACCCCAGGGGAGATGTCAGCGATGTCGATGTCACTAACACATGTTCCACTATAAAGAGTTCTATGCCCCTCCCCCACCTTAACATGGAAAATTGGGTGATATATCTTGTACAGCATGAATATGTTAGCACTCTAAGTGAACTGGGCTCTTGTAAGGTACTTTGGCTAAAAAAGCTTCCTCTGAATAATACATAGGGTCATCTTGTACACGTCGGCACCAAGTTGCTTTACATTTCAGATACAGTTAACAACATGGATGTGGTGCAGTATAAGACTAGGGCACAGTACTGCTTCTCTCCTGCCAAAAACTGATGGAGACTAAGGATTGGTGCATGCCCAGTGCAGCAGAAGTATGTATTTGAGAGGCAGTAAGGAGACAGTAGCTGAAGTTTAACAAGTCAAACTTCCTCTACTGTCTCTCTTTGTGGAGGCCTTCCTGTATTATTCAATTTTGCAAAACAGGATTTTGTCTCTAATATTGCTCACAATAAAAGTTGATCCAATCATAATATATCACTATGGATGGTGAAGCAAAAATAGGATACAGTAGACCAGGCAATAGACCAATATATACTTGAGCACTCAGAAAATTGCATAGATCTATTATGTAGATGAAACTGATATGCAAATGTCCAACATTTGGGTAGTGAACCGTGTTTGTAGGTTGATTCATTATTGTAAATTGAAAATTGAAATAAAAACAGAATTGTAATATAAATGGAAAGAAAGAATGGTCACATTTACCATTACTTTTGCAATGTTTTTATAATTGAGATTATATTGACATGAACAGCAATTATTTCATCATCAGATTAATATGTTAATTGATAAAAGTATTTTAGAAAAACAAATTGTCAATAACATTTGGTCTGTCACCAGCTGTTGACAAATAGTGTTACATCAATTAATATTGAGGTACAAAGCATGATTTTACATTTAATTTTGTAAAAATATCTGATAATTTCAACAGCCTTTTCAAGTCTTTTTCAAAGAAGTGTTTTTCTAAGGGAAGGTTGCAGCGTCCAAGTCCCTTGGGTTTCACTAAACATCATCTTGCCGTCGCAAGGCAACACCTATCATTTTTTTATTGATAAAAACCCTGAATTGGTGAAGATGCTAAATATAGACACAAGCACACAACTAACTGAAATAAACTCACAAATATTTCCCCATCACATTGTTAGACAGACAGGTCCAATAAAACAACATTGTTATACATGTTAATAATAGATATAAAAAGACAAGCAATTTCCTTACAATGGAGGAATGAGTAGAAAATACTATCATGTAAGCTCATAAAATACAATGTTACTATATGCATTAAGTACAATAAACATCACAATAAGTGGATGTCAAATGGTCATTACAAAAAATGCATGGTGGTCTCACTGTAACAGTCCTTGCAAATGTAAACCATCATCAATTCTAGTTACATTATCTAAACAAAACATATGGTGGACATTGGGCTGCTCCACAAATTCAACATAGAACATTGACATTCTAAACAATGATGATGTTGGTTTATGAGCGAATTGCAAGAATGATGGACATTCAACAGCATGTGGGTACCTTATAACGGTCTAGTATGCCAAGTGATGGTTCAAGGAGGTGGGCTTGAAGAGAATTTTGATCACTTTCCTCTCAAGCCAAAATTCCCCACTTCCACTCCCTAAATGATTCAGAAAGTTTTGACATGAAGCAAAAGATAAATGTACATGTACGGTTGCAGGAAATTTTCCATCATGTTTCATTAACACCTACCCAACCCATCATCAAGTTCCTGAATTCTGTGATCCATCCCTACCACGACAAATCGATTGCCATTGTAATCTGCACAAGATATATTGTGTCATACCTCACCCTTATTGTTCTTAGATCATATTTTAGGTAAAGTGTTGTAAATTAACCCTCTCATCACTGTACACAAAAGAGCAATATATTTTAATTGTATTCCAGCAAATGAATGTTTTGAGCAATTTCCTGGTTCAAGCCTTTACCATTTTAAGGTCATCACAGTTAGAAATTGGTGTATTCAGTTCATAGATATTATTTATTGTAGTACAACTTCAGCAAAATATATGTCACAACATATAACTGGTGATACAACTTCAATAAAGTATGAATTGACTTCTACATCCCGAGTAAGAATATTGGGAATATTTTAAATTCTTCAAAGTATTAGACAATTCAAACAGCCCATCTGTATTCCTCTCAAGGTTGTGTCAATTAATGTCTCTCACATTTTAAATGTAAGTCAAACTAAGCAAAATAAAATCTTAGGGATACATGGAAGACATGGAATGTAAGGGATACATAGAATGTAATCAATTTCAAATAATCGCTTGCAATAATATTGCTCCAAAGCAGATCAAGTAACAGTCAGCACAGTTTCTTGGTAGATACTTTCTTTATAAATTGCTCCACAGTTTGTATTGTATTCTACCACATAATGTAAAATTTCTTTCATTAAATTTAAAATATACAATATTCAATTTAATATTTTAGGAAGCAAAATAAAAATATACAAAATTCAATTCAATTCATTAACAAGGAAAATATAAATCATATTAGCCCACATTTCTTGAAGAGACAACACGCAAAAAGCATGGTTGCCTTATGGTAGCGTGTGGGTCTGTCTCATGTTTGTTTTTTTATTTCCTTTTCACATTTCATTCTGTTACATCAATAGTAAATAGTTATAGTCTTCTCTCTCCTTTTCTATAGCAAGCTCCTATCTGCTATATTAACAAAGCTGAAGACATCTGCTTCCATTTTACTATATAAAGTGTGGCCCTGATGGGACTCGAACTCACAACCCCACGGTTGTGATACGATCATTCTAATCAAAGAAAGACAAAGAAGACAAAGAAATGTTCATAACTTTGTCAATTATTGTCGGATTTTGGGGATCTTTTTTTTTAAATGATTCCCATGAGACCTAAAAAAAAATCAAATTTAGAATTTTTTTTTAGAAATTTTTTCAATTTTATTCCAGTGTAACTATACATTTAGAAATGAATATGGGTAAAACTGTCACAATGTAATCATATACATACAACTAATGATAAAAAAATCAATATTTTAAAAAATGGTTTTCTGTAGAGTGCATTATGTCCAAATTTATTTATTTAATTTCAAACGAGAATTTGTCTTTTCAATATATTTTCCTCACATTGTATGGTTAAAAAAAAACAATTTACATCAATTGTGCAACATGAAACTCTTATATGTTCCAAAATATTTCAAAATTCTACTATTGTTATGGACCGCTTGACATAAGAACTAAGTTCTGCAACATCATCACAGTATAAAAGTCGACATATGCCCATGTGGCACATTTCTGGAAGATTCTGGAAGGACACAGGAGTCGAAGTGTCTGGGGAACTTTTGCAATGTCGATGAGAAGAATGAAGCTTCTATTTGCCTTTGTGGTCATTTATTTGGTAATCTCACCAATCCAAGGTGAAGAAGAGGAAGATGAAGAAAAACAAAGGAGATGGAAAAAGTACATCAATAACATGGCAGTTGCTCTAGGTGCTTTCAGGCCATGTATAAAAGAGACCTGCACATGTCATGATCCCCAGATGGAACGAGACTTTGAGCCCTTCAAAAATGGAATCAATAAAGAAGACTTCGACAGCGCAAAAAAGTATGGAACTAAATATCAAATTATCAAAAACCGTCTCTATCGAGAACAAAAGTGTTTCTACCCTGGAAGGTGCCATGGCATTGACCACTTTCTGAACCTATCGAAACAGAATCTTCCAGACATGGAATTTATCGTCAATGTGAGGGATTATCCACAAGCACCCAGCTACAGAAATGCTGTGCCAATTTTTTCATTCAGCAAGACTGCTGATGACTGGGATATCCTATATCCTGCATGGTCTTTCTGGGATGGAGGTCCAGCTGTCATGCCAATGTATCCGACAGGTACCAATATATATTTTCTTCATATTTTGTTAAAATATGATTTCTTGACAGAAAATGGCCTTCAATCTAGCATTTGTAAGGAACTTTAATAATTCATGAACTCTAGATCATTGTCAATGATCTAGATTTCATGAATTATAACATTGAACAAAGATAAAAGTCGACAGTGCCACTGTCAGTAGCAATTTTACAAACACAAAGTAGGGCCCTTTAATACCTATTAAACTTCACAACTGCTGGTTTTAAAATTTGAATATAGAACTCTAAATGTCCAACTCAAAGTTTTAATCATTTACACAATTGTGTTTGCAGGACTTGGACGATGGGATCTTCACTTGGACAGCATTGTCCAGGCATCAAAAAGATGGCCGTTTGATAGAAAAAAGGACCAAGCATTCTTCCGCGGCTCAAGAACCAACAAGGTCAGAGATCCCATAATCTTGTGGTCTCGCGAAGAACCTGATTTAGTGAATGCATCTTACACCAAGAACCAGGCTTTCAAAGATCTGAATGACACTCTTGGACAACAACCAGTTGAGCCTGTGCCATTTGAAGAACACTGCCCATACAAATACCTCTTCAACTTTCAAGGCCAAGCTGCCAGTTTCAGATTCCGGCACCTGTTTCTCTGTGGATCTACCGTGTTCCATGTTGCCAATGACTACATAGAATTCTTCTATCCTGCTCTGAAACCATGGGTTCACTATGTACCAGTTGAAGCTGATTTTTCTAATGCTAAAGATTTGATTGAATTCTACCAAGCACATCCGGGTCGTGCCAAGGAGATTGCACTGAGGGGCCGTCATATGATTTTGGATCACCTGAAGATGGAAGATGTTCGATGCTACTGGGAGAAATTGTTGAAGAAATATGCAAGTCTTACTACATGGAAACCAGAGCCTGATGATTCGCTCATTGAAATTGGTGGCTCATATGTGCATGAAGACCTATAATGCAGAATTAGATACATTTCTGACAATTTTGATCAATGGTTATTCAAATTTATAATGGTACATTGTATTGTCATTAGACACGTCTTTGTCCAACAGTTTATAGGTACTTAGTATTGAAATATAATAATGCAAAAAAAAATTGGGGGATGTTGAAACTTTGTTGTAACAATTTTTGTACATGATTGGGATGACATGAATCATGTAAATTTTAAGTAATTGAGTGCTCGAATAATGAAAAATGCATTTACAAATTAGAATGTACTAGGATCAAAACATGATAATGTAACAATTTTAATGCTTGATATAGAAACTAAATCTTCATTTTTGTAAAAATGTTTTTTCACCACATTTAGTAGTACATACATGGTATGTAGTTAAGCAATAGACACTACACATTGACAGTTTTACAACACAAATATTTGTAATTTGTGTTATGTGTAACATAATGTTTTGTTGGATAAATGAAAACTTGTACTATTTCATGTGTGTTGCTGTCACTGGTAATGTGTCAACTCTGTTTCTAGCAAAGCTGTCGACTGTACATATGAAATCATCAGAATCATGTAAACAAGTCTTCATATATTTCTTAAATTCTTAACATTTGCTGACTGTATTAAATCTTCAATCATGTAAATAAGTCTTCATATATTTCTTAAATTCTTGACATTTGCTGACTAATAAATCTTCAATCATGTAAATAAGACTTCATTGATTTCTTCAATTCTTAACATTAGCAGACTGTCATTGTACATACAATAAAGAACACAGTACATTTTGGTCATAATGGTGACATTATGGAATGATTTAGACACTTACATATTTCGATTTTCACTCATTTATTTGATTCCAGAACAAATTTTTTGTTTTACAACAATCAAATGTCATTGCTGTGAAGTGGAACTTTATATTTTAAAATGTTTACTGTAAAACTAGAAATGTTTGCACACGTTTTAATTTGCAAATTTCGTGGGAAGGTGCAAAAACGCAAACTTAAATAGTCAGCAAACAATAATAGCCTATGTAAAGTATGTCCAGGATGGACCAAAATCACAAAATTCAATAACCGCAAAATATTCTAGTTTTACATTAATCAAATGCATAGCCTACAAATGCTGATTTTGAAGTCGAACCCATGATGAACATAATGTATTTGAAACTACCCTATATCCGGATTTTGAAACCTAGGCGTTTGTTTTCAAATCATGCCTAGAAAAGGGCGTTTATAAGAGCAAGGCTGTGAAGAAGGCGTTAATTCTGCGTCGAATGCATCCTCGAGGACGCATAAAACTATGCAACTACACCAAATATTTTCATACAAAAACTCGCCTTTTTGACATAATATAAGGATGGAAAAATCAGCAAAATAAAAAATAAAGAATAAAATTGACCTCCCTCTTATGTGTAGGAAAATAGGCAAGATGAGAAACATTTTATTAATTTTATGGAGCCATACAAAATGGACAACGACTTCTCAAATTTTAATTAATTTGTATTTATTATTAGTGTATTAAAACAGCAAGGAATGTATTGAAAACACTAATAATATTTATATGTTAATGTCTGTATAGCAATTGCTCTGTTGTCTGTTGTAGGATCAATAAATTTCTTATAAAACATGAAAAAAAAATTTATATGTCAATGTTGAAAATGAATCGAAATAAATTAACGCTATTCACATTTGAAGCTTCAAAGCACCATATACATTTTTTGTCTCACCTGTCAGATCACCTTTCGGCTGTCGACTTGTTCGGCCGTATGTCCATAGTTAATATTTACACAATTGTTTCTTTATTTTTCATTCAATTTTCATTAATCTTACACACAACTTTTATGCCTAATTGATTGTTATTCCATGGTTGAATCATGCCCCTGGGTGGAAAATTGAGCCCTCCCCAGGGGTCCATCAAATTTTTTAGTATAAACCGTAGCCGGATCATTTTTTTTTCAATTTTCACCAAATTTATACATGGGAGTATTTTTCTATATGATCATCATTCCATAGTTGAATCATGCCCATGAGGTCCATCAAAATTTGTTAGTATAAACCACATCTGGGTTATTTTTCATTCGATTTTTTTCCAAATTTACACATATACAAATTTAGACCTGGAATTTTCTGTAAATTCTTATTCCCAACATTCTATTCGCCTGTATTCAGTGTTTTCATTTTTCTATGATATATTCTTCAAGCTCACCTTGGACCCAGTGACAGATTCGAAAAAATAAGTATTAAAATTCACCTTCTTTGGTTCCACTCCGGGGTTCCACTTCTCAAAATTCGAAAAATTCTCTTTGTATTATTAGTTTCAAAGAATTGCCCAATGAATAATATTGATTCTTTGATTCAGATAATTCCAAAATTCGAAATCGAACGTAACACAAGTTCGTTTTATTTTTAATTTTATTTTGCTATTTCACGCCATGGCAGTATAAAACGCATGTACACGGAAAGTTTGTTACCCTTCGTGTTGCATAATGCCATATATGTTATATATAGTCCAACAAATAAACTTGAAACAGTAATTTTAAATGACACTTCACCAAAATAAGATCGCAGAACAGTTGGGTGATACCAGCTCGAGGCCCAAACGAATTTTGCGAAGAACACAAACAAATTCGCAAATTTACAGAATTGACTTTGTGTGTCATTCTCAAAATTTGCATAATTCTTTCTTTTTCTCAGAATTTGAGTAATATAATGTCTTGACAGCATGCAGATTCCAATTATTATCAGAATTTACAGATATTTCACGAATTATGCGAATTTTCAGACATTCAGGCTTCTTTTCATTCGTGTAATTCGAGAATTTCCCGTATTATCGCCAAGGTGAGTAAAATGAGAATTCATCATTCGCCTTTTATAGATTCGTTCGCCTTGATTCGGTCATTCGTTTAAAATTCTAAATATTCGGCTAAATTCCATGTCCCTAATTCGGTATCAGTACTGTATGCCTATATGAAAAAAAAAGTAAAATATGCAAATATGCGGCCTAGATGCATCACTGTGACAAGTGAACCTCTATTATATTTGGTAATCCGGAATTTTTTTTTCTCTACAAATGAAACAAACATTTTTTTCCTTTCTAAATGAGAACAAACAATTTTTTTCCATATTTTTACTCGCGCAGCCCCCAACGAAGTAATGGTACAAACCTACCAAACGAACAGGACCACATTGGAAATAAGCAATACATATATATGTACCCTTTCATGTGCTATCCTTAGAACATTAGTTCCTAAAAACTAATTACTAACTAACTACTAAGTAAGTATCTTTATTTTGACCCATCAAACACTATCATGGGTTCATAATAGCTGTGTTACAATTGTTTAAAAATTAAAATGCATGAAGTGGGTGTGCAGTGATCTAAGTTTTCATAAATATTGATAAAACTGTCACGATGTAATCATGTACACATGACTTATATGTTGAATATTCATTTGTTCAAAGTTCTGTTAATCATCTTGAGTTATATTTGCACTTTTGAACTATATATTTGAAGCTACCTGAAGCTTTCGGCCATCTTCACATATGGCCTTCAGGTAGCTTAAAAATATAGTTCAAAAGTACAAGTATAACTCAAGTACATATGACTTGTAATGTTCAAATCAATATATATATATTTTCAATAAGTTTTTGTGGAGTTCATTATGTCCAAATTCATTCATTTTATTTCAAATGAGAATTTGCCTTATCAATATACTTTACTCACATTACATGATTATAAAACCAATTTACATCAATTGTGCAACATTAACTTACTATATATTCTGAAATGGCTAAAGAAGAATGCTAGAGTTTGATGGCCCAATTTACTTAAGAACTTAGTTCTGCAATATTGTTATACTATAAAAATCGACATATTGCCCATGTGGCACATTTCTGGAAAATTCTAGAAAGATACAGAAGTCAAAGTGTCTTGGGACCTTTTGTAATGAGAAGAATGAAGCTTCTATTTGCCTTTGTATGCATTTCTTTGGTAATTTCACCGATCCAAGGTGATGAAGAAAAAGATGAAGATAAAGAAGAAAAAGAAGAGAGATGGAAAACGTACATCAATAACATGGCGGTTGCTCTAGGTGCTTTCAGGCCATGTATAAAAGAGACCTGCACATGTCATGATCGCCAGATGAACAGAGACTTTGAGACCTTCAAAAGTGGAATCCATAAGGAAGACTTTGAAAATGCAAAGAAGTATGGAATTAAATATCAAATTATCAACAACCGTCTCTATCGAGAACCAAAATGTTTCTTCCCTTCAAGGTGCAATGGCATTGACTACTTTCTCAACCGAACGAAACAGCATCTTCCGGACATGGAATTTATCATCAATGACAGGGATTATCCACAAGCACCCAGCTACAGAGATCCTATGCCAATTTTTTCATTCAGCAAGACTGCTAATGACGCAGATATCCTATTTCCTTCATGGTCTTTCTGGGATGGAGGTCCAGCTGTCATGCCAATGTATCCGACAGGTACAGTACCAATATATTTTCACCATAATTTGTTAAAATATGATTTCTTGACAGAAAATGGCCTTGAAGGCTTCAATCTAGCATTTTCAAGGAACTTTAATAATTCATAAAATCTAGAGATCATTGAACAAAGATAAAAGTTTACACAGTGGCAATTTTATTAATTCACGTAATAGGGCCTGGAGGAAGAAATTATGTTAATTAGATATATTGTATGGTTAATAATTAGATAAGAATATAAACTTGATCAACCACCAATTAGGTGATTATGCATTACATAAAAGATCATTCTAGCTACGCCACATTTAATATGGATTCATAAATTAGCATATAGATCTTCTAGCAATATCAATCTAGCCAGTAGCATGATATATATCTGGACCACCTCCATAATTGTAAGACAGACGTCAGCGGTATTCCAGGAAATGAGTAATGGAGAAGAATATGGCTGGCAGATTCTCAGTGGTCATCTTTACTTTACATTGTGTATCAGAATGAGTAGCATGTATTGAGGAGGAAGAGACCAGCACTCATAATAATCGTATAGCTAGATGCGGTCGCCAGGACCTAGACATACGTCGGCAGATCGTTATGTCACTAAAATGTACGTGTGACGATTTGCTAGGTATGTCGAGGTGCTGGCGACGGCATCTACTTATAATAGACAATAGATGTATTACCGATATAATATAACACGAACTTGGAATTCACCTGGACTATAATACATAAATCCCACCGATAACATTACCACATTACTCCATCTTCCAGGCCCTTACTTATAACTTAACAAGTGTTGGCTTTAAAATTTGAAAATAGAGCTGTAAATGTCTACCTCAGAGTTTTAATCATTGACACTATTGTGTTTGCAGGACTTGGACGGTGGGATCTTCACTTGGACAGCATTGTCCAGGCATCAAAAAAATGGCCGTTTGATAGAAAAAAGGACCAAGTATTCTTCCGCGGCTCAAGAACCAACAAGGTCAGAGATCCCATAATCTTGTGGTCTCGTGAAGACCCCGATTTAGTGAATGCATCTTACACCAAGAACCAGGCTTTCAAAGATCTGAGAGACACTCTTGGAGAACAACCAGTCCCGTATATACCGCTGGAAGAACACTGCCAATACAAATACCTCTTCAACTTCCAAGGCCAAGCTGCCAGTATCAGATTCCGGCACCTGTTTCTCTGTGGATCTACCGTGTTCCATGTTAAAAATGAGTACACAGAGTTCTTTTATCCTGCCCTGAAACCGTGGGTTCACTATGTACCAGTTGAAGCTGATTTTTCTGATGCTAAAGATTTGGTAGAATTTTACCGCGAACATCAAGATCGTGCCAAAGAGATTGCATTGAGGGGCCGTCATATGATTTTGGATCACCTTAAGATGGAAGATGCTCAATGCTACTGGCTGAAAATTTTGTCGAAATATGCAAGCCTGACTACATGGAAACCAATTCTTGATGAATCCCTCATTGAAATTGGTATCAAAATTGTTCATGACGACCTTTAATTTGTAATTTGATACATTTTTGCAACTATTTTGATCAATGGTTAATTAAATTATATTGTATTGTCATCACACCCACAGTTTTGGTACAACAGTTTATAGATATGTAGTATTGAAATATAATGATGCAAAAAAATATTGTGGATGTTGAAACTTTGTTCTAATAATTTTTGTGCATGTATTATGTTAAATTTAAGTAATTGAGTACTCGAATAATGAAATATGCATTTACAAGGTAGAATGTACTGGGATCAAAACATGATAATGTAACAATTTTAATGCTTGATATTGAAACTAAATCTTCATTTTTGTAAAAATGTTTGTTGACCACATTTACTAGCATTAACAAAGTGGTAGAGCTTTTTGGACAGCCAGTTTGTGTACACAGTCATTGTGTATCATAAGTGTAATGTGTAAACAATCTTTTGCCAAAATGCAATTTTTGCAAAGCTAGCATCATAAATTACCAGATATTATCAATTTTGAGTAGTTTAATTAAGATTAAAGTAGTGTATTTAATGAAACACATGAGTTGACTGTGCACAAAACTTCCTGTGCAGTGATCTAAACAATAGAAACAAAAAATCAACAGTTTTAAAACACAAAAATTTGTTATTTGTGTTATATATAGCAAAATGTTGTGTCGGATAAATGAAAACTTGTACTTTTTCCTGTATATTGATGCCACTGTAGTAATATCATATGGACTGATTCCAGCAAGGCTTTGACTTAGAAAATCTTCACAATCATGTTAACAGTTCTTATATGTTCTTACATTTATTAACATTTTCCTGAATATTAAATGTTCAGTCATGTAAATAACTGTTCATATATATTTTTTTTAACATTTTTCTTAATTATTTAGTAGGAAACCTTTATTTTGAACGCCAAATGGGTTTGCATTACAGCAGTGATTTAATTTTATGTAGGTTACGTACATAATTTTGGATTTCACCTGGCTTGTCTTGATTGATGGAATCAAATTCTACATTTTGTAGCTGAAAAGATGGAAATAAATGGTTTTGAAATTGTAATTACATATTAAATGTTGTTACTTCCTAGAACATTTATACAAAAAAGACGCTTACTTAAGTACCTGCTAAATATAAAAGTATCGTATCCTCGTGCATTAATGCATGTGCTTAAAACCGAAAGTTCCTTTAGGACCATTTGTTTTTCAGGGCCGTCGCAACCCGCCTCCGACACTCAGACATTTGTTGAAAACCTTTTTTTTCAAGAATTTATTACGTAATAATATAATTACATAATAAGTACTCCATAAACTACTACAGGGACTTCCAGACAACTTCCAGAAAATAAGAATGCCAACAGTAAGACTAATTTGTGTTATACATTTTTTTTTATAAAGTAACAGTTTGGACAGATTTTGGTGATCAACACAATGTATGCTCAAACATTGATTTGAACTCACATCTAATAGTTATATCGATGTTCATTCTTAAAGGGCCTTTAGCTAGTGAAATCGGGTACCAGAATGGAATCCCGGCTCATAACTAATTTGTGTCAGTGAACTGCATATCCAAATAAATTGAGTATTGTTGGGAAGATATTTCTCATTCTTTATCACTATCAAACACGACCTACATGATATGTTAAAATATACAGACCATTTATCTTGAAAAAATGACTGCAATTACCGCCATCTTTGACTTTTGACCGGATGCGTTGATTACGCCAGGCGTGAACGGCCAGCCAAATTGTCTTATGTTTATAACTGACACAAGTGTCGCTATAACTTTCAAACGGCTCGACCAAATGTCTTGAAATTTTGTAGAATTACTCCACATATACAATGCTCTGGCATCCTTAAATCTAGTAATTTAATAATCACTGGATCTTTTATAATTAACATCTTAATTAAGTATGCAAATACACCATGACGCCACAAGCTCCGCCCCTTTGTTTACATGTCTGCGCCGGTGCCTATGGTGGGACTTCTGCACTACAGTTACGTCGGCCGTATGACTGATATGCACTCTGTTCTGTGCGCTCTCTTTGATGTTCATTGATTTTGGAGCTTTTCTTAGTAGTTTAATAAAATCAATAGCTTTTTCCTAGAAGTAGCAGGTGTGCTATATTCATGAACATATTTGAAGTGGGTCAAAACTAGTCCATATAATGAAATCTGCAGCAGTATAGACAGTCCTTATACAACATATTTTTACAAGGCAGTTCTGGAGGTCGATATCGACTGAAAATACATGCAAAAGACTGATAAATCTTGTTACTACGAGCCAAAGTGACTACATGCGAGACAGTTTGTAAAGACACGTAAAGATAGACAGAACGATGGACGAAGTTGTTTATTCGCTTGGGAATAGCTAAAAACATGAAAAAAGAATACTGTGTGTATGCAATCTTTAGCACAAAATATGGATGATGTATGGTCTACTACATGTCTCTCTTTGAATAAGTTGTTAAAAGGGTTAGAAGTTGTGATACGAATGATTTTTAAAATGACCCTCGATTTTTGTCAAAACAACATGGCCGGTGTTATGCATGCCGGAGTGACAGAAAAAATGGACAAACAAAAGTCATGTGGAGAGATGATAAAATAAATGCTATTGTTCGGTCGAACTGCCGCATCCAATATAATGATCGGAAAGAGATTTCAACAAGGATTCCATTGGTGTATACCATCTGTTTCTAGCTTTAGAATTAGTCTGTTATTTAACAAAAACCGATCATCTTCAAAGTGTTTTTGCCGGTAGCAGCTATGCGCCGCATGCGCATGTTAATTGTGCATTTTTAATGAGCAATAGGTCATGAGTTCAAATGTGACGTCATGGTGTCTATTTGCATATCTAAACGGCTTACTAATTAATCTAATTATATAAAAACTGATTAATAAAAAATAAAACAAAAGCATGATGATTGATTGATTTATCAGTCTACTATACTTAGGCCAAAGCCCGGTGGAAGCAAACCATCCTTACCACACTAGAAAATGGCCATTTAAACATTGATGGATAAACGAGAAACGTGTCTGAGCTTTTAATATCCCCCAAAGCATGTTCACAGTAATGTGCAAGCAGAAGAGTATGGGACTTGACGGAGGTGAATTCATTTTTTTTCACATGTCTCTGGTCACTTGTGGGGGTTCAGGATGGAGGCAACTGTGAATATTTTGAAGCGAAATTGATTGTTATTTTTTGCTATACACACATATGCTTAAGTATAAAATTAAGCACATCTTCGATGTCAAGCACATGTGCTTCAATGCACGAAGACACGGTAGTCTTGTTATAATTATCGTAACTGCAAAATCATATCTCTATCTATCTTTCTTTATCATGTCGATGATAATCCGTAGTAGTAAATCCAATAACAAATATTTGCGCTATGTATGAGGACATCAGCTTATCACAAATATTTGGTATAAAATTTTATGTTGGTAAAACATAATAGTACGTTGAAAAATAAGACCAATCATTGCTTCCTAATTGCTAATTCAAAATTACGTGTTTTTTTTTTCTAAAAATAAAATAATTCAATTTGATAAATCCTGTTCTCGACTACATGCATATACAGTACTGACTCGGTCAGAAGGACAGAAGCGTGATGACTGTTACGAAAGAAACCCGTTCTTTTACTTCTGCAAGTTATGGTTTTCTTCATAACTAACTCACTTGAAGTTACTTTTTTTCTGTTTATTCCACTTATATTATGCATTTTTAAGGAGGTTCCCTATAATAAAAACAAATATTTTCTAAAGTTCATGATCACGCCGGACATTTTGACAGATTTTCGTTGAAATGTGTGTCTGTATATAGCGCGCACCTTTTAACTAATAAGCGCTGTTGGTGTGTCTGAAATGTTACGAGAACGCCCGAACAAATCAGAATATTTATTTGCAATTTTCGCAAATTACTTCATAAGATTTTTAATTGATCTGTATATTTCAAACCACGTTACATCATTAGATAAGATTATTACCTACACAAGGTGTAATTATAAAAATTGAAGTAACAAGAGAGAAAATCAAAGTTTGGTAAAAGCCTAAGGCTAGTTGTCCCTGTAACAAATATTTTACCTCCGAAAGTCTGTCGCATTCACAAACCTCCCAATATTAAACATATCGAAAGCATATACACTGTGTCGATGCGGGGCGCTGAACGCTGCTCACAGCGCATTCTTTCAGTTTTTCAAGATGGCAGAAGGTACTACATATAATTTTTCTTTCACTGATTTATCAGCTTGGATAGTAGTATCGATCTTTTTACGTATGATTATATGTTTATAAGGTGGATACACTACACATGGGTGCAATTTTTTATGATTTATTGCTGGATTGCTTTTGTTTTAAGAGTCTCTTTTTCTCGCCACTGATACGAGTAACGCCACAGCTGTCAATAGGCGGGAGGGTAACGCGATTTTTTGATGCGGGTAACGCTGCTTGGTGTAACAACTGTGCCATCTTCTATATCTACCAAAAACAGCATATACAAGTACTGAAAAATCAATTACTTATAATGTGTATTGAATTCATAATTAATTTATTTCCTGCTAGAGGGTCGACGGGAGTGAGGGCTTATCACAAAGTAAACGAGGAAAAATCTTACCTCATCGTTGTCTGGGGTTCACAGACGAGGAGATGGATGAGATGATGAAAGACAATTAGATGTTTAAAATATGTTAGATGTTTTAAATTTTAACAAGAAATTTTGAATCTTGGTTTATGTACATAAAATACATTATAATATTCACTTGCTATTTTCAATCTTTTGACAGTTGTTATCATTATCATTTTAAAAACTTTTGTTAAGAGTTACTTTCTTTGTATTTGAATAGAAGTTTTGAGAATAAAATATATTAAAGCTTTAAAGCTGCTCATGGTTCACTCATCTATTGTCTGTAGTAATACTGTGAAGTATCAAAAAACTTTAAACAGTTCGGATCGCTCACAAATGACGCCACCCGGCAGGGGGTGTACAGCGAAAGGTGACAGGGGGGGGATCTAACGCTTGGGTGATGTCACCTTTTGGGGGAAAAAAGTAGTTATTTAGCATTATTTGAAGAAATTACTTTCTGACGCTTTTAAGTGAGTTGTTATATATCTACTAGCTGCAAAACACATTGCTATGTTTGCTTTATATACTAAAAACATTTGTAAAATTATGTCCCAAAGTATGGACATTTATATCTAAATGTATTTACATAATGGCACAGTTAAATCAATTTTAAATGTCATCGTAAGGGGGCGGGAAAGATGACGCCACTTATCATAGGGGGGTGCAAAAAAGATGACGAAAGGTGAAAAGGGGGGGGTGCTCAAAAAAGGCCAAAAAATCAGGTGGCTTCATTTGTAAACGATCCCTTTAGCAAACATTATTAGCCTATAAAGTAGGTCCAGGATGGAACAAAATTGCAAAATTAAATAGTCACAAAAATAGTTTAAATATGAAAATTGTAAAATTCAATAGCCACAAAATATTCTAGTGTTACAGTATTTGAAAAATGGGGGGGTGGGGGGAAATGTTTATTCTGTAAAGTGAATTCAATTGAAATTTTGAAAGCAATAGATTTATTACAATTGGTTATTTTTTGCATCAGGTTATTATTTAAGTCAAATATTTTGATTTTCAATTCTATTTTAACAGAAAATGCTAGGGAATATTTTGGCGTTACCTCCTCATTTAAGAATTAGCGTATACCAAGTTACGCTCATCACATACGGGAGTTACTCGCATCGGGCTGAAAAATAGGAGTGCTCAAACAGCTAAATTAAACTACACATCACCCGTATAATTGCGTTGGAACATAGTCTGTACACTAAAAATGATATCCAAAGAGAAAAAAAGTAACGAAAGAAGCATTTATATTGGTCAAATAGCCCAATCAAAATTGCGTGTGAGTACATTCCGCCATCTTAAAAACTGAAAAGATGCGCTGAACGCGCGTTCAGCGCCTCGCGTAGACACAGTGATATAGACATGATTAGTTCATCTTTTTCACATCACAAAATAAATGTTATTGTCGAGAGTTTTGGCAACTGCTGCTGCCATTCAAATTCCTTAAATGTGGAAGTGGGCCACAAAACACAATCAATTAAAAGCCTCACGCCGACATTTTTTGCACCACTGCAAAGCGTTGCTTTCATTTCCACAATAATCCCTCTCAGTTTCTGACATTTATGTATTAAAGTACACTTTAAACAGGTGAACAGCTAAAATGGTATTTTTTTTAAAAAAAACTATCAAACTTCAAGCTGATTCAAGAATATTTTTTAAAAAAGTACAAAATTCACATTTTACTCCAAGACATTGGCCAATACTCAATGTCGATGTATGAGTACTTTCTGATGTCTAAAGATGAGCATGTAACTTATACAATCTTTCTTGGACAACCTCATCCCAGATGATGTCATGATAACATCCTGTGATGTAAAGACTGAATAAGTGCTGTTGCAAGTGTAAACTCTACATCTATCCTGTCATAATTTAAGCTTAGTGTAAATCCTAGTTAAACAAAGTTTCGTGTAAAACAATGTAGTAGTATAATCTAGAGCATTTTTTCTTTTTGTTTTTGTTTTTGTTTTTTAAAGTCATATATAACTTCCAGAAGTCATGCAATATATTTCAAATCTAGCTTCATAGGAAACTTTTCTAATCATAAATTTGACTTCCGAGTTCACAATTCATACGGCAAAACCGGTGGTCAATGACATTTCTAATGGACAATGAAAAGCAAGAGTGGAACTCCTGTAATGTACAACCATTTCCAAATGGACTATACACATGAGAGTCTACTCCTGCAGAACACACGAACTGTCTGTTATGGACATCATTATGTCATATGAGCATGGCAGAAATTGTATAATGTCAGTTAAGTTGTTTGAAAAGCATGATCTGTTAAAATGATGCCATCTGTAATAACAGGTTATACAGTACCTCCCAGTCTCCGTGTTTATAGGGTCCATTTCACAGTCATTTCATCAACTATGTATGAATAAGTAAGCCATTTAAAAAGGACAACATAACCATAAATTATTTCTATGGATGTACACTGCTATCATTGACTTTTGGGCTCTTTCATGTCAGAATTAAGAAGCTGCTTTAATTCATGTAGGCACAATTCTCCTGTGGATTGTACTTTACCATTGTCACGGTTCTGAATAATTAAACTTATGGATATACCACTGCCATCGTTATAAATTTGCCCTTGCATAAAGTTGAACAAAGGTGACTGAAACAACTAAAACTTGCAAAAGCATAGCCACCATACCAATCATAGCACATATTCCATTTCATTTTCAATATCTTTCAACTAACTTTAACCTAATACAGATTTACTGTACAAGTTTCATGGAGCAGTCTAGTCAGTCTAGGCATAGTATGCTCAACACCCATCATCTACCAGCCTTGTGGTGCACTGAAGTCCATGACTGATTTCCTTGTACAATTAATTACAAGCAGTAAAGCATGAAATAGCATGATAATGAAAGTGACTATGGGAGCTTCTAATAGATTAAAGCAAATAATGTATGTTACTAGTGGAAGGTGATATATTCTTATTAAAATATTTTTCCAAAATATTTGTGCAACCTTTTTCAATGACAGTTTGCTTACAATGAATACATGTGTCATCAAATGCAACAAAGTTTTGACCACTCACTGCCATTTGGTGCCTAATTGAAAAACACATTGTAGTATAATTGTAGTGCAGAATCAGTCATTTATGAACTGGTATACATGTATGTCAGACATTTCGAAGTTTACAATAGTCCCACTTCAAGTTATGCAATGTTAACTCCTTGGTGTATTTGCCATACATGAATGACTTCTTGCATATTGGAATGGGATTTGTTTTTCAATATCAATCAAATGATGTAAGAAAATGGCCGTTCATTCTTAAACCATATGCAATTTAGCTTTAAATCACTGATGGATGAATATGTTCAGTACATCTTGTACAAACCTGCTTGTAATATGCTAGGGAAGACTTTCAGATAATCCAGGGATTCAAGATAACAGAAGGCATTAAGTTCATATTAGACCTGGATAATAGCTTGCAGTCGCCCGGGGGCTAAATTCATATAATCATGGTCTAGGAACTCAAAGAGTCCAGGAATCTGTGCCCGTGTGCTTTCCAGCTTTTCAGATCCTCCTTAGATGAATCGTAAACAATATGGTCATAGCATCAAGCATGTCACTTGTGCCCAGGGCTGCTACAGCACCCTTGTGATCTATGCATTCCAAGCCTCATTAAAAGCAACCAGCAGCCCTCGGTTTAATAGACATCTATCTCCCTGCAGAAAACTTGGCACCAGGCCTGACCCGTGATATATGCACTCTGACAGCACACTCAAAGCACTTCAAGAGGGATCCAATGAAACTGGTCAAATAACAGATAGCAATTAGTCCATTTAATTGAACCTCATTTTGCATAGGATTTTGAACTATATTATATCGTATGAATGATATCATTGGTGTTTTATAGTAAGTTTGTTTCGTTTCTTTTCAAAAAAGTCCCAAAAACCGTTTAACATTTTTGATACGTGTTTTGTTTCTAAACAAGGACCATTCCCAGAAATTTTGTCATAGCACAAGATGTTGTTGCTTCCCTAACCTAATCGTCGAATTCCAGAAATAGCAGTGTGTACATGGCAAAGAGCAGGAATACTGCAAATGATTTGGGTTATGGAAACTTTCAGAAGAACGATATTCAGATAAACAATAAACTGTATACTAGTAATCATATTTATCACATTTTCATAGTGCTTTTAAACATAGATGCTCACATTTGTCTTGATTGTGCCATGTTGATGACTAAAGGGTATAGCAGAGTTGCCAACCGCAAATTTTGAAATTTCTGAATCCCGAGGCCAAAATTTCTGAATTTGGGTCAAAATTTCTGAATCTAAGGTTTATTAGGTATTTTTAACTTATATTCAAATAAGACTATTTCATAACACTGTTCTGTGTTTAGAAGGGTGAATGGACAGTAAAAATGCACATAAAAGTGCAATTAACTTGGTTTCAACATATTTGATTTAAAAAAAAATACAAGGGTATGGACGATGGTCGTCCTACTTTTCGCGTAAAAACGTTCAAAGTAAGGAAACCTCAATGACAAATGTACGTGATGATTTTAATTTGAACCATTTTATTTTAACTATGTTACATAGTACACAGTTTTAAAAGTGATGAAATGAATGTTGTTGGACATTTGAAAAAAAAAAGACTATTTTAAGTCTTAAGTACCCAATTTTGCTGTAAATTATACACTGGATTGCAGAAGAATGCATCACATTTTCAAAGAAAGATTTGAGGATACCCCCCCCCCCAACCCCTGCCACAAGAGCACTCTCCCCCCGCCCCATAGTCATGCATGTAGAGTTGGAAGAGCACACGGGATGTGCAAATGCACATTACCTTAGAAGGTCAGGCGTGTACATCAATAATAATGTGTCGCATGTCTTGTATGCATCACGAATTTTCACCATATCCATGTGTACTTTTGATTTCTCATGCACAACGACAATGTCGTATTTACCACTATGTTCGATACTAAAATCACCCAATATCGGGTGTGACACATACTCTTTTTCTATGCAGTGATATGCAGTGATTTTTAAGCAGTTTAATTTTGCAATTACATTACTAGAGAGCACAAAAATAATCATAATTTTCAAAATATTCACAGCACACGCAGCCTTTCATATACCGTGATCGAGACTAAATCTATTTACAACACGACATTTAAATCGAGTGCATTTTTTGTGCGCCGGTAAAAAGCATATACACGATGAGCAGTTCAATTGAGTACATTCGATAATGGCGGCACCCATAAAAGTATATACACAAAATATCAGTATTTTAAGGAAAAAAGTACAAGTTTTTATAATATTCGGTCATTTCCCCTGAATTTCGGAATTTTTCAATTCCGATCGTAATGATCGGAATCGACTTCATATTTCGGAATGATTCCGAAATTTCAGAATACTTGGCAACTCTGGTATAGGCACATCATTTTAAAAATATTTTTCTTTCAGATATGCAGTTATGTTCACAACTTCAAATCAGTGATTTCTTATGGCATTCACTGTTTGCACCAAATTCAAATTAATGCTCTCCAAACACTGGTATCAATGTACTTCTTGACAACAAATTAGGTCACAAGTTATCTAATATTTCAAACAAAATCACGATTCATTTTTGTGTGTTCACCTACTGATTCTAGAGATATTTGACCTACCTTTAGGAGATCCTCGAGAGTTGATCTCAACCTCTGCTGTTGATATCGCTGAATCCTTATCAATGTCCTTCGTGTTTTTGTTCACATCTTCAAGAGATGTTTTATTTTTAGCGTGTTTTGAACGTTTAGAAATGTTTGAAATATGTGACTTAGTTGACTTTGTGGACTTATAGGACCGAATCGACCCATTGTGAGAAAGTTTTCCACTTTTTATGCTGTGTGAGTCATCTTTCCCTCTCAACTCATCACCAGAGGAAGGTCTTTCCTTCTTTTCATTACTCTTATAGCAGCACAAATAATCCTTAAAACTCCTTGACATCGAATGATCACCAACCAAAATCTTTCCCGTTGCCATTTTGTAACAATATCACAATCTTATAGTTGTATAACTTGATATGGCCACAAGAAACATTTATCGTGCCCTGAAACACACTACTATCTTTATAACAGCACTCACATATTCCTGTGAAATACTTTAGTCATATTCATCCATGTCGTGATTCAGTTTAATAGAAACCCGCAGTACTCAAAAACCCAAACTCAATTGTACATTTTATCTCTTTGTTTTCACAGATGTACGCTACAATTATACAATAAAAATCGAAGGTAAACAACACATCAATATCTTTATCCCATTCAGGTATTTCACCTATAGTTATTGATTGTGCAGGAATAATTCAAATGTCATACTGTCATACTGGTTTTTGTTATTGCATTAAATCCTAAAAAGCAAGCAATATGGGATTTCCCAGCACTGATAAAAAATTTGTAAATAATTTAAAGTTCTACTGTGTTAAACAGTATAATCAACACCCTGTGACCACCTTTTCTCTGCTCTAGTAAGCATAACTATTTATTACTGAAGCTAAAATGAAGATTGACTTAATTTAAAGGTCTGCTGCAACTAGCACACATTGTCAAGGACTAAAAAGTGGATTAATAAACTTGTATGATATAATTTAATTGCCATGCATTTGTATTCATTTCTAGTATTTGTTTCAACCTTGAGATAATTACACTATTACTTTGCTATAGTTTCACAATTGCATAATATAAATAAAAAAATAAATAAAAGCAACTTTTTCAGTAAATTTCTTCATACACCTATACACTTGTAAACTTGATGTGTGCACTAAATTTGTTTAACATTGAGAAGGTGGTTTCCTCCTCATATGGCTGTTGTGTATCAGACGAATCGACTGTGACGTCTCAAACTTGTCTGATGTCTCACAGCAGATTAGTACAATGAACAATGGCTACAAGCAGAGAGAGCTACTTGCTTTATTTTTCCAAATCATTCATGGATTCCAATGGCATTTCCCTTATCAAATGGCTCATCTCCTTCGATATTCAGATTGCAACTTCTTACCTTTTATATACAATATACAACGTACAATATACTACATGGCTGACATCACCAACAGTAACATAAATTTCTTGAAAATGACCCACTGCTGTGACGTTATATTTAGAAGGATGTAATGCTTGGAGTCCACTGGACGGCCCCAGTAGGTATTAGTTCATGGCAAGTTTTATGAGATTTACATGAAGTGGCTCACGCTATTCCTGTCATAACCTGGTCCAACAGCAGAAGGTCCTAAAACTAGAGACGTTACCTAAAATGGATACATCTACCTGCATCAGTTTGTGTAAGTGTATGCCATTATAGGGTCATCACATTCCGACTATGACCCTGATCCTGCCCTGTTGGTGACACTAATTCCGCCAATAGAGGGCTACTTTTTGCTATGTGGTCACACTTGGTGGACACTTGGCACTGCTTTTGGCTTGACGAAAATTTTAAACATGTTAACATTCTCTTATCACCAACAAATTCAAGGTTACGCCAAACTACAAGCCAGTTGGTGTGAGGCTTTAGGTATTACACATTAATTCCTAGACACCTTGTTGGCATTATTAGACACCAAATTATATTGAATTGGCATGCACTGGCACTAACTGTTGTCACCCGAGTGGTTTCCTAGCATACAGGTGCTATACAAATTGTACAAATGTGATTTTGTTCAAATATGCGAACTTGAAATACTGTAAAACTAGAAATTTTTGCACACAATTTAATTTGCGAATTTTGTGGGTAGGTGCAAAAACGCAAACTTAAATAGTCAGCAAACTTTACTAGCCTGTGTAAAGTAGGTCCAGGATGAACCAAAATCGCAAAATTAAAGTCACAAAATAATTTATAGAATAAATCATTCTTGTTTTCTAGCATACTAGAACTGCTGTATCAAATTCAATACCGAAAATTACTTATGCAGCAACATGTGAATATTTAAAACTGCGAATTAATTTACTTCCAGTTACTACAGTATGGATGTATCATATTGATATTAGTCTGGCTGGCCAAATTGAGGGTTATGCCTTGAACCAGGTCTTAATTGTTTTAACCATACAAGGGTTAACCTCCTAATGTCTATTTAAACTGATGTAGATGGCACAAGCATGCCAGTTAATCACAGCATATATGCGGTAAATAATTAATGGTTCTATCTACAATATGTACATACGCACCACAACTGTAAACAATGACAATAACCAAACAGGACATGTTTCAATGCCCTTACCCATTCTTACCCTGTATGGAGCAGATAAGAGGAACTTTGAATATTTTCTTTCATAATCCTTTGTTAAAGCTTGATGTCTCAAGACTAAGACCAAGTCAACAGTGTGGAGCAAAAATCAAGAGGGAACTTGCAACATTGTTCCGTACTCTTGTGTAAGCAGATGTCCAGCTGAATATAAATATATAGTAAAGTTTGAATTGCAAATTCTCTCCACGATTATCAAACGAGAGGCAATTCTCAACCTCAATTAAATCTTGAAAGATACTCTGCAGACAAGCTTACTCCATCATAGACCCCACTCACTCTGAGCCAAAATAATAAGTCGTTGACCAATTTCAACACAATTAGATTTTGCTGCATGATAAAAGTACATATTATTGGCACTTATATAAGCTTTCAGAGTATAAACTCCCTGTGCAATAATTATCAATTTGGTGCGAGCACTAGATTTCACCCGTATAATTACTTGACCTGTATCAATTTAATGGTAATGTCCATGTATCACATGAAATGTTATAAAAATAAGTTATTATATCAAAAGAGCACCATATGTGTTAAGTGAGCTGTAAGAGCAACTGATTCATAACGCACATTACATTGTCACTCTGGTACAATTTTATTGTAAAATATTCATACCCAATCTATTGATTTGGTCATATAGAGCCCAATATTGAATTTTACTTACAAGCAATTAAGTATAGTGACAGAAGTTCAACATTAATGCTATTATTTACCCTTTCAATTAACTATCCAAATTTGCATTTTAATAATATATTAGTGATAAAAATATTTGAACGTATGCTTTAAGTTCCCTCGTCATACAAATGTTTATTTTCAAATTAGAAGGGTCTTTTAAAATGCATACATAACATGGGCCTCAGCATCGAAACGGATAGTTAAAAACATTTACTTGAAAAAAGTGCTCATACTACTCTATACTGTGGTATATGAAAACGCTTTTTTCTTTTTCTTTTGAAGGCTCAAATAACCAGTAAGACATGTGTTCACTCATTGCCAGTGAACTTTAAATGGCATTGTAGTGTATCAACAGATCAATGAGCATATTTTCTGACTACATTTGGAGACCTGTCACTCTTCTTTTACAATCCTACTCTCACTGTAAAGCAAAACATACTTCTTTTACATAAATTCACTACATTGCCCATTTCTAATTTCCATAATTATATTGATACTAGCTTGATACATATAAGCACCAAATTAGACTTGGAAATTAGACAATTCAACTTAAATAATTTCCCACTTTTGTTTTGACCATGGCAGTTTAGTTAAAACATCTATTACATTTTCAAAGTACATATCCTTGGTTACACATAAGGAAATGATTGTTATCGTACTAGTGTAGTAATTCCACTCAGTCTCATGCGAAAAACATACAGTTAGAACTAGGTCTTAATTCACTATACAAATTTCACTGCATATCCATTACATGAGCAAATTCAAAAACCTTGAATACCAGTATCCCAAATGATGACTAATAGTCCTAAAAAGCAAATTTGATCCAATCTAAAAGATCATGATGCTTTTTTACCAATGGTTATCATGATGCACGAATCAAACGATCCTCAAACTCTGATAAAAGTTACGCAAGATTCATTTTGATGTTAAGCCCAAGTAAGTTTACACAAGCACCTTTATCCATCAGCTAGTCTAATGTCACAATGAGCAATATACTCGCAAATCTGCATCAAGGAAAAGGACATCAAAGTAAACACTTGCAATAAATCAACTGTTACCACCAAGTTCATATCCTGTGTTTAACAGTAAGCGTCTGGTATTTATAAGCCCCATATTTGGTACACTTGTTGACTGTTATGGGAGCGAGTGCTTTCAGCGTGTGGCGCAGCATTCCGATGATAACGACTAGTGAACAGACTATGTATGCCAGTCTGAACTAGCACAAAGGCACACGTCGAAGTTTGCAGTGTTCAAAATAGACATTTAAGCATAAAAGGCCATGAAAAAGGTTACCCATGTATGTTTTCATTTGTCATTTGGATTAGGTATTACATAGTCTCGTATTAGAATTAAATTATGCATTAATTACTATATCATATTGCATAGGATCCGAGATTGCTTATAGTAGGAAAAATACACTGATTGTAATGTCTAAACAATACCAGTAGTAGCCTTTACCTTGCTGAGCTTTGAGTTTTGGCCAAAAATCCTATTTTTCTTCAGTATTTAGAGGATTTATTTTCCAGTTGTAGGTAAAAATCGTATGTACATGACCACTTTTCCAGATGTCTGGCAGCCATTGTTGGGACCAATTAACCCCCTAATCCAATCCCAATGTACAAATATACGTGACCGTGACTGCTAGTTCAGACTGGCATACATAGTCTGTTCACTTATAATTAACCATATAAACTGACCAATCATCTAATTTTAAATAAAATGACTTGTTCTACACATATTTCGTCTACGATAAAAACATAACCATACACACATCCTTTTTTAATAATATTGCATTTCCAGGTGTACCGGCATGTAAGTAAGTATCTGTCGATACCTTTGCGTCCTGACCAAATTGAACTGCCGGTTTAGTGGTCTGAGCTCTAAGAGATGGATCATATCAATGAAATAAAGGGACGACTGAAATATGTTAAACTAGCAGAGGCAATTGGCAATAATCTGCTTTGATATGTAATTGTATGTAACACTGTCATAGTTATAACAATTACAAGAGGAAACCATTTTGAAAGAAAGCAGAAGCATTTTCCATGCATCTACAACCTATCAAAGAGCAATTTTACAGCAGACTAATTAGTAAAGAATCGAGTCGATACTTGTGCACAGATCCAAGCAATCCTCAATAGCTAGAAGGCAAAGTTTCACTTTCTACAAATTTACCATGATGAGTATTTTCTTAGGCCACTATCTATCAGTTTGAATTTAGTCAAAGTATTAATTTTGAAATCCGAGACATTTACCCATCCCTTTAGATAAATCAAGACGGGCCGAACATTGTGAATGGGGAAAAATCATATCACAAATGACACTGACACATGCATTCTTTCCTACTGACATTAGTGTCATAGTAGAAAATTATATGCAATGGAAAGCATGCTTTGCAATTATTACTGTTGTCCATACAAAACCCAATTGACTTGTAAAAATGCGCAATATAGTGTAATTGACTTCTTCCATTTGTCTCACGCTGTCACTTTAATTGAGCCATACTGTATCATAATGAAGACAGCTCCAAAATAGGTATAGGCATTGCATATGGATTGGTCAATTTCCTGTGGATTAACGCAAAATTGGTCTAATTGCAACAGCCTGAATAGGATGCTACTAACCAAAGCCAAATGCTGTCAAGAAATAATTGTATTAAATCTCCATAAAGTAGACATGATCCTTGGGACATGGTGTCATTTAGAATGGAGACGATGTCCCGGACTAGTATAGCTCAATATCAAGTAGAGGTTTGCAATCACTTATGAAAACACCAATTAGGTGGCTGTAGCCCAAATATGGATACATTAGGAGTCTACATTAAATACGAAGCCTATTCTCAAAAATATCATTTGTTATATGGGATTTTTCTAGAATTCTATTTATAAATTATAAAGTATTAACTCTCTTGCCCTGAAAACAATATTGTAGGAATTGACCACGACAATCGAGTGGTCAATCACCATTCTATCATGACTAAAATCCATTTTATTTTAAAATAAATCATATTATAACATTCAACATTCAAGTCAATTTCGTTTGTTTTGAGGGAGACGTTTCCTACAGTTTTGAATTCTAAACTGTTGCTCTCAAATTTGCTACGTCATTTATTGATATTATTAAGCTCTCTTTTTTGGGAGCCCATGAAAACAATATTGACCAATCAGCGTGGGTTATCACCTGATTTTTTGATCACCTATTTTTCGTTTAATAATACATTACAAGTAAAGTTTATTTAAAAGATTTTTAAAAATCAATATATTTTAATCATAATATAATTTGGACATACCTAAAAACTTAAGACAGGTGTTCATAATCAACACTATTTATTCCTCTTCTTTTTTTTCTCCTTCTTTCCCCGTGTAAATTCTCCATTCAAAACAAACACACATTTAAAGTATGCTTAAGCAACTAAACTATGTATATTTGACCATTTTGAAGACTTGAAGTAGGCATCTGAATTGTTGGACATGTCAATGGGCAGGGACAAGTGCAGGTCCATCTGTTACATGAGCTTTATTATACAGAAAACTCAACTGGCCAATTACAGACTATCTATGTAAATAAACATGGACACATACAGCTTTCGATTTTCTTACTGAGCACATTATAATTGGTTCCATTCATGAGAAGAAAGCTATGACAAGGTCCATTGAGGAGGTTCATAATGACAAAGAGAAGCACTCTATAAAACTCACTTTTGTGTATTTCTGCAAAATGATTGAGTACTTCCTTCACAATATCATCTTTGAGTTACTTTAGTTACTGGCTATAAACGGATGGTTTAAGGCAATTATTTGCATATTATAAAGGAGTTCCACATTGACCAGAAATGGTGATATATATTTTTGTGGGAGATATATTAGGCTTCTTTTGTATTGCCCTTTCCCCATTCAATTTATACATAAAAGATGCTTTTAGTTTGATTATCTGTAGCTTTTATTGAGTGAAGCTATTTACATCTTTAACCATGCTTCTACTACAGATAAAGTTGTGCAATTTGTATATATACATGAAGGAAACGTTTTAGCCCTGACCTAAGTAAATGCTAAAAAAAAACAAGCAGTCCATAATGAAAGCTCTAAAACAATGGTTTAGAACAAGACTTAAATACTCTTTAAATTGAAAAAAATATATATTATGTATTATACTTGTAATTATCACCCTCCAAAATACCATATTTGTAAGCCTAGGTCTTAACTTTCCATGCAATATCTATACCCTACAATAAATTGAAGAATGTGCATGTTTGTCTTTACCGTACAATGGATTGCTTTCACTACATATCCTGACATGTTGCAACAACTGCTAAATGAGGACTGTTGTAATGCATCTGACTGTACAATGTACATGTATAAGTGGTAAGGAATAACTTTTTTCAGCATTTGAAAGTCAAAGTTCCAATTTCAGCTTTGTATTTAGAATGGTCACATCAAACAGATTATGTTTGCATTATGTACTCAGTAATACAAAAACACAATGAAGAAAGTGAGTGTAGCATTATAATAATTACTTTTTCGCATTAAACAAAATACACTAACATAGAGCACACACGCTAAATTGATCAGAGTTAAACTAATGATTCAACCTAAAAAGCTCATGGGCTTTCACATGAATATTTGGGGCTTTACGTTTGCATGCTTATTCTTTTATGTCTATAACATTTACATTTCATTATCAATACATTTATATTTGAGACATTATAAAGAAATTTGCTATCTAACTCTTCTTATCATTAAATATTGCAATGTTCACTGTTCTTGGATATATTTAGATCCACATTCTATAACAGTGACTCACACAGAAATAAGTAGCATTATTTTTTTCATCACTGGCATAATGCGGGCCACTATAAAAAGTACAATTACGTCTTTTATTGTATTATACTTGATGACGATTCAACAAATAGCATGCAAAGCATGATTCTATCAACATTGTGACCTTCATTTGGCCTAAATATTACATTAAATTACATCATATGACCTTGGTCATGTCCCATTATCGGGTTCATTTAGCAGATGAAGCGACTTTCCTGGGTTATAAGTATGCTGCAATTGACAGTCTGCCCTAATAATCTAATAACAAATGAAGAATTTCCATGTTCATTTGTTACTGGAATATTGCCCGCGCACGACAAGCAACAGACACATGCATCTGAACAAGCTGGCTAAAACCTTGCTCTGAATCTGACCGTGAAACAGAATAGCACCCATATTTTTGTGCCAACCCTTAACACTAGTGAGATACTTTTCTCTGTGAAAAAGAAAAACAATAAAAGGCACAATGCAAGAACTGACAAAATTTAATGAACAAGGCACATAACTGGATATAACTGGAATGCTACACTTAGTCAACAACTTAAATTTGGTTCTCCACAATTCATCTGTAAGAAAACTCGAGGGGGGTTATACCATATGTGTGAAGTCCACCAGTGGATAGACAACTTTCGTACAGATGCAGACTGATTACAAATATTGATCATGCATCATCTAAAGAGGTCACTGTCCTAGGACCACTGCTGTTCCTCCTTATAAAGGACATCAGTACAAGCACTCATTTCATGTGCAGATGACTATCTAGTATGAAATCTTACCCTCATCCGTATATCGTACAATAGAACTGCAATATTGTTCATGTTCCCTGATTTTATATTTTCATCCACAAAAGGCACCATATTTGAACATCATAGTAAAGCATTCACTGGTGACCCACCTCCAAGGATGGAGCTGCTGGAGATGATGATCATCATCATGACGACTGAAGAATCCATAAGTTACAACATTCAGGTCTTGGACCAGTCAAAATAGTCACATGATATTTGTTTGCCTTGTACAGCCTGCAAAGCAACATGAGGTCAGACTAACACTGTAGTAAAATTAGAATAAGGCCTGAAGCCCACATAATTGCAGTGCCTGCACATTGTAGGGTCCCGTGCAGGGCTCTGAAGCACACGTGTTCAATAAGGAGGTGGATGCTCTTTTTTATTTGTCATGATAATTGAACAGGCTAGTAGACAAATACAGTTCATATTTTCTTCATGATAACCTAAGATCTTTGTAAAATGATGTTTATTTTAAGCCATTGAAAGTATCTATTAAAGTTTATTACATATTAAAGTTTAAATAGATAAAACAGATTAATCTTTCAAATCAATTGATAATCCCAGGTTAAATCATGGACCTAACTTAGATAACAATAATAACAAGTAATACAGTCTGGATAGCACCAAATTGTTTTCAGAATAATTTGATTTCAAGCAAACCATCAAACTTTCCTAGATAGACCACGTACTTAAGATTGATGTACTTTTTGTCCACGCCACAAAGTGGAACCCCCCCCCCCCCCCACTCCACCTAAAAGTGGAAACATCAGATGTGTGCTACTTTAAATAGTAGACAGTGGAATTCTGATACGAAAAGTTTAAGTACACGCAAAAAATTGTAGACCCACAAAACAGTGGAATATCAAAAACATGACCAAACTTCGAGTACATGTACGTTACTAGGTTATCCATTATTTAATTAAATATGTGTCTTTAATCACACTTTCAATTATAAGCAGGGGACCTTGATGTGCCATATTTAACACTGCTTACACATTAGCTCACATTTCCCGGAAGGATGTATCGTTACACTTCTACTTTTATGTCTGTTATAGCATGTTCACCTCTCCAAAGGGCTGTTTTCACTCATCTGCAATGTTGAAACCAAAAAGAGGCTCGTTACCACATCTACTTAAATCACAACAAAACAGTCCATCCATGCCAAACGTAGTCTTTCCAATATTATGCTAAATTTACAATCACTTCCAACTTTTAGGTAGCAAGCACTGATGTGGGAACATATTACGTAAAATGCATCTGCATGCAATGAGTTCATATAAGCCATTCATACTTTCATAGCTCCTTGAGGGGGGCTTGCAGCACGGTCCTACAGGATTCCTGCAATATAGCGCTATTTGGGTATCAGCTTTGCCTTAAAGAAGTATTACTTTTATCTCTTGCTTCTTGTTTTCCGAATATCAACATAAGTTACGATCTCATAAAATGTCTTTGCCCTTTGTCTTTAGTTCATATCTAAATATCCCTCAACATTTCTACAGCATCTCCATAAGTATGAATCATTATTCTGTGACATGCACATGTACAATATCATAATTGTATGAAGATCTAATGGATTACAATTTTTACCCTGTGCTTTGGTGCATGTTACTTGATATTCTACAGCTCACATATGGAAAAAAAGGATAAATGATAAACTGAAAAATGTATTTTTGAACACTATTTCATGGATATAAACGCTTGCTTTTGTAAACTGTGTCCCACAGTTTACAAAAGCAAGCGTTGCTCCCAGTGTGGGAGCAATGTGTTCTGATGTAACTATTTTGTATTAAAATGGTTAATTATTAGGAACCTAATTATTATTGGAATGCATACTATTCAACTTAAAAGTCTTAAACGATTTGTCTTAAGGTTCTTGAGAACATCCATGTGGTGCCCTCTAGTGGCAAGCACTGGCAAGCAATAAAACCACTGCCACACAGTGCTGCCACCTGTTAGCTTATTGATCATAACAGTGATATAATGCTGCCACATGCTGGCTAAACATTGCATAAGTAGTAAAATTGACACAAATATTTTTTTATAATAAAATCTAGCCTGAAGATGTGTGTTAATATTATTTTTTTCCGTTATTATAAAGTATTATCTATCAGTGAGCAAAGTTTTGTGATGATTCACAAAACTTTTTTTTTACTAGAAATGCATCTATGGATAACACTTGGATTGACGGTCTTTATTAGTAATTTTATTCTATAGCACTTTATTTATGCATTTGATACCTAATTATAGTTTTATTATCTTACTAAAGTTACTGATTTAATGTTCAAATAACCATAACCAATATTTATTCTGGCATTATAACAATATATTGTGTGTAAATCTAAGTGCATATACTTATTTACTGTAATATCACGTTGAGGATATTAGATACCTTTCTTTAAATAATTATATCTCAAAAACTAGCCGGAAGAGGTATCATTATTTTGCTATTTTTTGATAGTATATAGTTTAAGCTTTAAGGGAAAATTAGTTTTACAGCAATTCACACCAAAGTTTTTTAGAAATTGCAGATTGAATTGCGACAGGTCAGCCATTCCTTTCATTCGCATTGTAATATATCACAAAAATATTGACAAATATTTTTTTGTAATAAAATCTAGCCTGAAGATGTGTGTTAATATTATTTTTTCCATTATTATAAATTATTATCTATCAGTGATCAAAGTTGTGTGATGATTCACAAAACTTTTGTTTTTTACTAGACATTCTCATCAACCTTAAGTTTGAATCCCAGTAATGTAATGTATTGCACTGTATTGAATTGTATTGTATTGACAGGCTTCATTCTCACACTTCACCTGCAAACAAAATATATCTTTCACCTACAAGATTACATCATATCCTAAAATATCAAAATACATGCTTAAAGCAGCAAAAATTGCGTTCTTGGACAATCCAGAAATGATAAATAGTTCAAACGTAAGCACACTATTTGCTTACAGTTCCATAAATTGTCATTTGAATGCTTTTATCAGGGATTGGGGGTGAGTTGGAGTCTACTTTACAGGCGCCATCAATTCACATTAACATTATTACTTAGAGCACTTCAGATTTGTCACATGACTTATTAAGTGGGAAAATGTATTAGGTAGAGTGTGCTGGCATTTTCTTAAAGACTGCACACATTCACAAACCTACAGTTTGACATTCTACACCAGTCTAGGAATTTGTTTCTGATGTTCCTTTATAATATGGAGTCAATTTCAAATATCCATAGGTTGCTGGTTTTGTTTCAGTTACAACAGTCAAGGCATTTGTCATATGTTAATGTCTGCACTTATGTTCCAAGCTTTGTGTGCATCTTGTGCAATATGACCAGTTGTCCCACCAGCAGCAACACGAGGCATGCCCTCCGACTACCTGTATATAGACGACTAGTGCCAGTGTTAATATGTGGGTCTAACACTAATGCCAGGAAGCATGGAAGTAATTTTTTCCACTGGGGAGCAAGATCTCCATCAATACTCAATGGAGGCGTTGAAACCAGATCGTTGGTATTTCTGTTTCTGGTTTACTCACAAAGCTTAAATATTATTGTTTTGTTTCAAATGAGATAAAATAACATAATATCAAGGACTTTATCAGTACAAGCACTCATTTTCATGTGCAGATGACAATCAGTATGAAATCTTTACCCTCAACTCAGTATGTCGTACAATAGAACTGCAATATTGAAATTTCATGTTCCTAATTTTATATTTCATCTACAAAAGAACCTATATTGAACTTATCACAGTGAAGCATTCACTGGTGACCCACCACTCAAGGATGGGCTAGCTGGAGATGATGATCATCATCATGGCCTGAAAGAATCCATAAGTTACAACATTGAGGTCTTGGACCAGTCAAAATAGTCACATGATGTTGTTTGTACAAGCCTGCATTAACATGAGGTCAGACTAAAATTAGAATAAGGCCTGAAGCTACAATTGCAGTGCCTGTACATTGTAAGGTCCCGTGCAGGGCTCTGAAGCACACGTGTTCAATAAGGAGGTGGATAGTCTTTTTGTCACTGATAATTGAACAGGCTAGTAGACAAATACAGTTCATATTTTCTTCATGATAGCAAGATCTTTGTAAAAATGATGTTTATTTTAAGCGCCATTAGTATCTATTAAAGTTTATTACATATTAATTAAAGTTTATAGATAAAACAGATTGTTCTTTCAAATCAATTGACTAATCCCACGTTAAATCATGGACCACTACTTAGATAACAATAATATAAATAATACAGTCTGAATAGCATAAAATTGTTTCAGAATAAATTGAATTCAAGCAAACCATCAAACTTTCTAGATAGATACATGTACTTTAGGGGATTGATGTACTTTTTGTCAAGGTCCACAAAAATTAGGCAGCCCCCCACTCCCACCCAAAAATTGGAAACATCAGATGTGTGCAACTTTAAATAGTATACAGTGGAATTCACAGTACAGAAAAATTTAAGTACCACAAAAAATTATCAGACCCACAAAACAGTGGAATATCAAAACTATGACCAAACTTAGAGGTACATGTACGTTGCCTAGGTTATCAATAATTTAATTAAGTAATATTGTTTTTAATCACACTTTCAATTATAAGCAGGGGACATGATGTATATATTCTTACTGCTTGCACAGTGGCTACATTTCCCGGAAGGATGTATAGTTACTTCTACTTTTATGTCTATTAAAACATATTCCACCTCTCAATGGCTGTTTCACTCTATCTACAATGTGAAACCAAGGAGGCTCATTACCATGACTACTTAAATGCAAGAAAACAGTCTATCCATACCATCTGGAGTCTTTTTTAATGTGTACTGAAATTTGCAATCATTTCAAACTTTTAGGTACCAAGCACTGATGTGAGGAAACATATTATAAATCATCTCTACATGCAATGAGTTCATACTCAGCCATTCCTGCTCCTTGAGGGGGCTTGCAGCATAGTCCTACAGGATTCCTGCAATGTAGCGCTATTTAGGTATCTCAGCTTTGCCTTAAAAGTATTGCTTTATCCTGTGCCTTTAACTTGTTTCAGAATATCAACATAAGTTAAGCTCTCATAAAATGTCTTTGCCTTTGTCTTTAGTTCATATCTAAATATCCCCTCAACATTTCTATACCATCTCCATAAGTATGAATCATTATTCTGTGACATGCACATGAACAATATCATAATTGTATTGAAGATCTAATGGATTGCAATTTTACCCTGTTATTGGTGCATGTTACTTGATATTTTACAGCTCACATATGGAAAAAAAAGGATAAATGGTAAACTGAAAAAATAAACACTATTTCATGGATATAAAAACTTTGCTTTTTTGTAAAATGTGGCCCTACAAACCAGCAAAAGTTCAACCCACAGTGTGGGGGACAATGTGTTCTGGTGTAACTATTTTTATTAAAATGGTTAATTATTAGGAACCTAATTATTATTGGAATGCATACTATTCAACTTTAAAAGACTTAAACGATTTGTCTCAAGTTTGAATCCCAGTAATGTAATGTATTGCACTGTATTGAATTGAATTGTATTGTATTGACAGGCTTCATTCTCACACTTCACCAGCAAACAAAATATATCTTTCACCTACAAGATTACATCATATCCTAAAATATCAAAATACATGCTAAAAAACAGCAAAAATTTCGTTCTTGGACAATCCAGAAATGATAAATAGTTCAAACGCCAAGCACACTATTTGCTTACAGTTCCATAAATTGTCATTTGAATGCTTTTATCAGGGATTGGGGTGAGTTGGAGTCTACTTTACAGCCATGAATTCACATTAACATTATTACTTAGAGCACTTCAGATTTGCCACATGACTTATTAAGTGGGAAAATGTATTAGGTAGAGTGTGCTGGCATTTTCTTAAAGACTGGACACATTCACAAACCTAGTTTGACATTCTACACCAGTCTAGGAATTTGTTTCTGATGTTCCTTATATTATGGAGTCAATTTTCAAATATCCATAGGTTGCTGAGGTGTTGTTTCAGTTACAACAGTCAAAGGAATTTGTCATATGTTTAATGTCTGCACTTATGTTCAAAGCTTTGTGTGCATATTCGCGCAATATGATGACCAGTTCACGGGGGAGCCACAGCCTGGGAAGTCGAGAGCGTCAGGCGTAACTTTATGATCAGAATAATAACAGCAAAAAAATTGTTTTTTGACGACTTATTGTGACTGAAAATCGGTGACCTCTCCTTCTAAACACCAGAATACAACAAATACCGTTCATCAAACACATAACAATGCATACATTTTTGGAAAGCGAATAGGTTTCCTTCATCATAGCGGTCACTTTTCTGTCACAAAGTTTTTGATGGAACTGTATATTAAACTTAAAATTTTGGGAGGTGAAAATTTTGTTGTTCTGAAAGATCGGCAAATATAGCCCAAAATTGTGCAACAGCGTCCAAGGACACATCTCGAAATATGTTTAATTATTAGATCAAGCTCTTGTGAACAACATATTAAAATCAAAATGTTTTGGTCGGTGCGCAAGGGACAAATTTTAGCTGCAAATTGTTCAACTCTTGACATTTCCTTAACAATTCCCCATTTACATACATGATAAAAAGTTGACCTGCAAAGTCAGCAAATAAATGCACCAATATGTTACATTTTGGAGCGGACACATTTTATTTTGAAAAAAAACCTGCTAGTGAGTGTATGTAGTTTTATTGCATCTAAATATATTCACTTCACTTTGAATGCGCAAGGCCGTAATTTGCATGTAAACATAGCCATTTGAGCAGATTTTGACTCTCCGACGACAATGTATCGGCTGCTTGCAAGATCTAGGTCAAGTGTGCACCAGTGTTTTGTTTAGCCAATTCATTGTTGTTGCGGCAAAGCTGCAATTTGTTAAGTTTTTTTCAGGGAGATATAACTTATGCATAACTTTTCAACATTTTAATGTGTTTGTTCTAGTGACGATGAATGTTTAGTGTTATGTCACATTTTCTTTTCATTTTAGCAGCCTTTTATTTACTAAAAATGTGCTGTATAAATTTGTCTCAAAGTGAATTGTATTGTATTCTAAAATTCAGCATTTAGCATATTAATAAACATGACAATCATAGACCATGATTTAATCTGGTAAAACTATGGGAAACTATCATCAAACGTATAACTGCTAGTTTAAAATTCATGTACAGAAAAAAAGAATGTCTAAAATTTACAGGAAGAAAACTACTGTTATGTGTGTTTCGTTGTTACAATCTAGGTTTTGATTATATAGATATAATGTATACTATAAAGTCTGAATAAATGTATAGAGAACAAGTTCCAGAGAGCACAAAATAAAATTGTTATGTTTATTACAGGTATTGATTGTAGAACTCAGAACTTGTAGAACTTTATCTATTTCACATTTGAAGAATGTTAAATTTTTAGATGTTGAATCCAGAGTGAATTATCTCTCACTAAACTTGATGCATAATATATACTATGGAAAATCACCAAAATATTTATGTAATTTGATAAAGACTGAAGATGTACATCACCACAACACTAGAAATAGTTTGATGTCTTATGTTATTTCGCATGTAAAATAACCTAGGTCTCACTTCTTTTATGTCCATTGGTGCAAAATATGGAACTCTCTTCCAAATAGATTGAAGTCAATAGAATGTAAGAGCTCTTTCAAAGATAAATGTAAAATATTCCTGTATAATAAAATGGTTTCTTCTGAAAATAGTGAATTTGTGAGTTAATAGTCATTTGTGATATAATAGGCAAAACAATATTTTACTAGTCATCTTTGTCACTAATTTGTGCTCTCTGGAACTTGTTCATCTTTTTTCACTGTGATTAAATAACAATAGGGTAACAATAGGGTCCACTATGGAAATAAGTTATTGTTCATAGCAAAAAACTTTTTAGTGCTTCCCTGTTTATAATCTCATTGTAGTGTTAGTCATTTTCTTTGTTATTATTTTATTTTAATTTATCATAATAATTATTTTTGTTGATTTCATTGTAACATTTTTACTTAATTTTGTAGTATGCACCATGCCATAGTAGAATGATTTGTAGCTGTTTTTATCTAATTTAGGTTTTTCAGTTTTTTCACTCTATACTTATCTCTAAAATCCTCCCTGCCTTCAGCTTTCTGATTTATTAGTTTAAATTTAATTTTAATTTTATTTATTTATTTACAAAGACAATAAGTGTCATAATTGACAGAGGCCTTTTTGAACCTGAAAAAAATGAAATAACTCATGTTGACTATCAGACCTTTTTTGTTCCATATGTTCCTTCCAGGCTTTCAATGTAGAGCAATACACTCAATACACTCATCATGGTCATCAGCGTAAAGCAGCTTCCAGGGTATACCAGAATGGAACTCATGAGATAAGGCCTCCAACACAATGATATATAGCAGAAGGCTGAGTACAGAGCCCTCTCTTGCACACCAACGTCCACTCCAAATGCCTCACTGTACTAGTCTGTTAACCTGCACTCAACTTCTGGCATTGGAACTCATGCCCTGAATTACACAAACTACCCATTCAGCCACCCCACGCCTCAGTGCACATCACACGACTTTATGCTTGAAGAAATCCAATTGTCAAACTTATATTACCGTTTATTACATACTATATATATGATTACAAATTATTGAACATTAAGTGTTTATTCTGAATTTTAAGTTTGATACACAATGTTCCTGTAGATAGTGGGATATCTTCATGTTGCTGTCTTTTGGACAATTGCTTTCATAATTTATAACATAATAAAAAAAAATCATTTTTGTTACCCAAGAATAAGAATGAACATTTATAATAAAGTACGTAAATACTAGTATAATATATATTTTTACAACATCTACTTACCATCATCTAATTGAAGTTCTGTTGGCTAAAGAGAACTTACTCAACATGTTACCATTTGCTGTTGGTTTTACCCCCATCTTGTTTTGGTCATTTTATGTCATACTGTAAGTTATGTTTTGTGTGTGCTTGAAAAAAATCAACAAGTTTAGTGAACATTCATTGGTACTGTACTAACACTTCTTTAAAGATCTTTTAGGCAACAGTTGCCAGTCAAATGTTGGACAATTAGTGTCCTGCCCAAGTTGTCCTCTAGATGTGTTTTCGTTTTATAAATGTTGATACTTATTATGTTAATATATTGTAGATTTTTCAAGCCCGTTATTGGTGAAAGGTAAAACAAAGCTTACTGTATTTTGACCAGTTGTGAATGTTGAAAATTTATGATAATTAAGTTATTACTCCTTACTCAAAATTATTAAAGGGTGTACACAAAACCCATAGTTCCGATAGGGCCTTCAGTGTGCAATTACCTGTGTAACTGCAGAATATAAAAGTAGGTTATAATAGTAAGTTGCACTGGGTAGGATTTAAGTTTCTCAATATTACACACACCTGTAAGGTTGTTTTATTTACTATGGCCACTTGTAGGATTAGGGACTCAGTACACTACCACCAGTACTGGGAAAGCCATTAGGGCTTGAGATTCTGACCAGGCTGCTTCGGACAGCATAGGCAGGGCCGACAACCTATTCTTCTGTGGATGATAGGCCCCCATTGAACCATCTTCGAGGCTTAGCTGGTGGCTACCTCACCACACACTCTCTCTCTGAGTGGACCTTGTGATGCGCTTAGTGTGCCCAGCAAGGAGCTGCCACGCGTGTCAGCACTGGTGCAAAGTCCTCCTGTGGTAGGCCTTTCGTGAGGCCAGGTTCTGCACACCACCCACACAACAAGTGGCTTTAATGACGGGTGTGAGGTGTACGTGTCCGTCATATCAACACAATGAGGAGGGAGTCGGAGCCAGGAGGATGCGCCATTCATCCCGTCCTGTTGGCAGTGTGAACACGGCAGGGGGAGTAGGAGGATTCACTTTGTTCACAGTAGATCCTAAGAAAGTATCTGGTCCTGACCAGATACATTGTAAGCAAATTGGCCTGTTTATTGATTGTGATTTATTGATAAAAAAACTACGCTGCAGTTGAGTATTATTTGTAATTTTTAATTGATATGATTACAGTAAAGGGAACAATCATAAATAATGATACCGGAGGGGGGGGTCGTCCCAAAAGGTGGGGGATCATCCAACTTTTTTTTTATTCCTTTTGGGGGTGTCGCTAAACTTTTTTATCATGCTACAGTACATTTTTTCAAAATATTTCTTTTAGCAATTGTCTATTAATGCAATGACTATGTATAGGACTTTTGCTTTAGCTGATTGTGGGGGGGGGGGGTCACTAAAATCTTTAAAATGTTGATGGGGGTCGGTTAACTTTTCTTTGACCCCAAAAATGAACGACCCCCCAGTATCGTTATTTATGATCGTTCCCTAACTGTAAGATGGACAAGTGTTGTTGTATTTTTGTGTTGTAAGTTTTATCAATTGATTATATTAAGACCATACATATTTTTAAAACACACATTGCTTGTTAAAAGTTTTACACATCTTTGATTTGTTAAATGTATCACCTCTGAGATTTATCACAAAAGTTGAAGATGATCACAAGCTTTCTAGTAGATCTGGTGTTTGGGTTTGACTCTTCATATTATATCTTGAGTGTGAAAATCTTTTTGGTACTCCTACATAGAAGAAAGCTGCTGTGCTCTATTCACAGACATAGACTATCATACTCTGCAGAAATTTATGCAGTTTATTGTTGAGCAGCCCCATAACCAAATGTACTTGTGTTACTTTACGTTTAAATCACTTAGCATTGCTTGAAACGCGATTTTAGCTATTCATGGATACATTTGTTTTAGACAGGCCAGGTTATCTTAATATTTTTCATACACTATGAACCCTATCTACCGTATTCCGTGCATTAAAGGTTATGCTCAGTGGCCAAACAAGTATACGTGTAGAGAAGCATTATGATATGTTCTGTGCATTTTGAAAGTTTCTTTCACTTAAACAGCGTATTAAAGTATGTAGAGCAATATGAATACCACACAATAACAGGCTGGCAAATACTCTACAAAACACGTGAAGCAACAAATGTCAGCCGAATGATTTTAGATCAGACGTAACTCACACGGTGCACGTGAAAGACCGCCTATATCGCCCATATTAAATGAGACATCAGTCGTGAGAAATCCACTGTACGTCTGGCTTAAAATCATTCGATTATGCAATATCACGTGACCCTGTGTTTTAGTTGGCTAGACGGCATGGTATTTTTAAAGGTGAAATAAGTACTAAATGTGGAGAATATAAAAATTATTTTCATCTTACTTGCAATGGATAAGCATCGTCTATTGATACTGAATTTTACAGAACTAATATGATTTTGGCTGAGCAATATCTTTAAAGCCCATGGGCTTATAACCGAAAAAAACAGCACTTTTTGGACCTTTTGAAAATGGAAAAAAGTTCCCACTTACAAGCCCAGGGGCGTATATTCGACCACTACATCCACCCCTATTTGGCGATGAATAAGCATTGGATTTTGACTATATAGAGCCACCAAGTTTCTTAACCATGGGTTCTTACGTGTTACTGTACGGTACTAGTCTACCTACGCTGGCGATGATGATGAGTGTACTGACTTTTGACAGCGTGCACGATGTTTTCCTTTAATCATCAATGGTAATTATTAGTTTCATATCTTTTCTAGCAATGCTGTCTTCATATTCGCTCATTGTCACAATAATTTTCATAGCATGGTAACATCGTACAAACCCTAATTTAATAAATATTTGAACTCTGAAGTTTGCCATTATAAATCATACTCACGCACTGGAGATATACCAAAAGCATTTAACAGTCGAAGTCCGAGTCCGCTATTGATTTCTAATGCATTAAAACGAGGTTGCGTGGTGGAAAGCTCCTAGAGAATCACGTTTCGCTTTGCAACAAGAACTATGCCGGTAAGATTTGTTTTGAAAAATATATTATTTGTTAATTCTCACTTTGGGTGTATTCTAGATGCAGATTAACACAAATATATATCTCAAACATTGATTCAAGCTCCCCCCGAAGGTTTATATTGATGTTCATTCTGAACCATTGATGGAAAATAGTGAAAACGTGTCGGAGCTTCTAATATCGCCCAAAGCATGATCATGGTATGACCGTATGTGTGCGCATACGAGCACAGGATTCTTTAGGTGTGTTACGTTGTTTTCACGTGTCTTTGGTCACTCATCTGGGTTCAGTTTGCACGTAACTATCAATTTTCATCGATTTTTTGGCATGGAAAAAAATACTTTTATTCTCACTTATTGGCCCATGAGCTTATATTTGAACATTAAGCCCATCTTCGATGTTAAGCCCATGGGCTTTTATGCTTGAGGAATACGGTATTTGATTTTCCTGGTCCTGGTAATGTTAAGCTAAAATTTCTCTCCAGTTTGCTGGTTTGGCAAATATTTATCTTTTACACCAAATAAAAATGAATATTAATGGTCCGCAATTAATGATAAAATAAATCAAATAAAAATAAAACATAGCTATTATTTTTAGTCAAAGGCTTTATCATAAGAATATATTTTTGTGTCATTGACACATCCTCAGCATAATTGAATCAATTATTACATGTAATAAAATAAAACAGTGAAAAGAATTTCCTATATGCTTCTTTGTTTTGATTTGATTATTTTAAATGCATGAAATTTGTTTATTTAATTAATTTTAAAATAAAACATGAAATCCAATTCACACCTTTTATAAACAATACAATGATTATTCTAAGTTTCTCCATAAAAATAAAAGAAATTCAACAAGAAATAAGATATTCTCGCTCACGTGACTTCCATGTTTACAAAATCATGACAGAGCACGTGTTTTTTTTTTCTTAGGGCGCATCTTTAAATTTAATAGACAGTCAACAGGTGCGCCGGTTACGTAGAACGTAAAAGGGCGGCCCCGGCCTTCCATAGAATCTCATATGCATCCACTGAGCGACTTCGCCATGAGTTGTCCCACCTGAAGCAACACCAGGCATGCCCTCAGACTACCTGTATATAGACGACTAGTGCCATCTTAATATGTGGGTCTAACACTAATGCCAGGAAGCATAGCAAGTATTTTTTTCCACTGGGAAGCAAGATCTCCATCAATTCTCAATGGAGGCGTTGATACCAGATCGTTGGTATTTCTGTTTCTGGTTTACTCAAAAACTTAAATATTACTGTTTTGCTTCAATGAGATAAAATAACATAATTTAGAAAAAAAATCTCTCATTTGTTTTGTGATAAATCTATAAGAAGCTCACATAACCCTATTTATGATGATTGGAAATGGAAGCAACACAAAAGAGTAAACTATATGGGAGAACAACCATGTATACGAGTCTTTTGCAGAGATGTACTTTCAAGTGCTTGCTATATTCAGAAAACACAATGCAACCACCATCTGCAGTCATGTCTGCACTTCTCAGTAGATAACAAATAAACAATGCTTACAAATCATGGTATACTATTCACTGTAAAAGCTCATGAAAATAATGAATCTGAAAGTGACAATTCTCATGTGGACGGCATTAAAATCTTTAAAAGCTGAGCAAGACTACCAAAACAAAAGTCATAAAACATCGACTGAACCAGAGTTCAATGGTTTTAAACGTATTCAATCTTTAAAAGTCTCTGAGCAAAGCTATTGCTAATTTTGACATTTAAAAAAGTCTCTGAGCAAAGCTATTGCTAATTTTGACATCTTTTATTCTCATCATCTTTAAATCATGTAGTGTTGCGTCCTTACAGAAACTTACATAATTCTCAAAATTAAAACAAAAAGAAGAAAATGGGATAGAACACTTAAATTCTGTCAAAAACAATCCGAAGACAAAGTTTTAGATTAATCTTATTTTACTCATTGTTCGATATTTTAACTTGATAAACCAAGGGTCTTCAGGTTAATTTGCTTTATAGGCAGAAAACTTGAGAACTTTTCAATAATGTATAGAATGATGTACTCACTTGGGAACATAATCTATTTACCATTGTCTGCCCAATAGTGCTCATGAATGAAACATGACATTTAATGAGGGAGCCCTAGCATTTGAAGATTTGAACGGTTTTTGCAGTTGTAGTTTTCCATTTTGTAAACTAGACGCTGAAGTATTGGTTTCTTTAATATAGTGATTTGTGGCCCTTACATGTTTCTTTAGTACAAATTGTACATATGAGGGATGTATATGGCTTCAGCAAAAGGCGGAATAAGTCGGAGTGACATTTAGAACAATGGTTATTTATATGAAAATCGCTGCAAAATATATAAACAAATAAAAAATTGTGAGAGTGGAAAATAAAGGCACAAGAAAATAAAGGCACATCTAAATAATAAACTGTTTTCATATATACACACAAGTTGATGAGGAATGTTTACAAGTAAAACATTCTTCATGGTGCATTTCGATTGAAAAATGCTTTACCTCATGAACCTCCAAGTTTTTTCTCCCCTATTCTCTCCTATTGTTCTACACGTATTGTACGTCAAAACAAAAAAACACCGGAAATGAAAAAAATCCTGCTTACATGAGGTTTTGAGACATGAGGGACCACCCTGACGTTTTCAAACAGTTGCATTTACAAACTCAATAAGATAAAAGTGTACTCACTGAGATGCTTGTCCTTGGAGACGTCCTTCTTTGGCGGCTGATCGATGCAAGGGAAGCCGCCGCACTCGGAGAAGCACAGTACTTTGTTGAGGTAGAGGAAGAAGATGAGCAGCCCGGTGAGGAAGACCACTACTGCACCCAGGAACGCATACGCCTCCGTAGGCACTGAAACATACAGCACAGCATGATCATTTCTGGTGCTTAATTTTTGTTTCAAATATGCCTTTATAATATTTCAATTCATTGTTAGTCACTAAAATATCTTCTAAATTTTATTTTGTGATTGTTATTAATGACTGCCCCTTTCAAACAAACTGACAAAATTAAAAAATAAGCAAAATGTTACAACTACAATGTGGTACTGCACAGCATGGAAAAGATGGATACATGAATGAATGGATGAATGATTGAAAGGATGAATGCATGAATGCATGAATGCATGAATGGATGGATGAATGAATGGAGTGAATCAAATTCTATTTACTATCTTCGTTTCCACAGGTGACCGGTATAAGTGGAAATGTAGGTGCCATGCTTCACGATCATTTGCATCAATGTTCATCACATTCCACACTTTTAATCTCATTACATCTCATAACAAGTTACATTGTATGGTGCAGAGTAAAAATATGTATGTTGAGATGATGACTTAAGGGTTATCAAATGGTTTGGAATGTGATATATAAAATATGATAACCCTTTTCACACACACTAGCCTAACAAAGTGGCATACTCCTCTAATCAAATAACTAGATCAACCTGATATACTAAATTAGAGAAGTAGTCTAATGCCACAACATGGAAATTTCCAGATTTTCGTATGGATTTTTTTAGACTTGTACAGGTAAAGTTGCACACATTTTTGCCGATTCTGAATTGTTTTTTCAAGCCTTTCAAAATGGCATATCGTACAGCCCTGTACCTTGATAAGTATTCAGAGAGTAGTTTAAATTTAAACAGTAAATAGATGTCCTTGGTCCCGCTGAGGAAAAAACATCAAAAATGTTAAAATGTATAAATTTATATACATAATATTAATAGTCCATTGCTGATTGTGAAAAAGAGCCGGGGCTGTATTGATTGCACAGAAGACTGCGACAAGTACAAGGCACTCGCTGAACATAAACAATCAAAGCATGGAAAGCATATGAACCCTATCAACTGTGAACTGTATGCCTATGTCACATCTAGTGAGAAAAAGATGGCGGAACATGTGCGGGCTCACCACACAAAAGATGAGTACAGCTCCTCCAGCTTTCACTTTACCTGCTCGGTTTGCACCTACCAGTTGGTAGTGCAGCTAGTAGTTGATCATAATTATGTGCACAAAGCACGGTTTAGACTAACTCGAACTTGACAACAGCCTCACCAGAACCCAAACCTCACCAAAGCAGGTCACGTTCACCTTCACCTCTCTGTTCCGGCCTGTCAACAGGAACCCTGGGGCTGGGCCTGGGCTGCAGAAGACACCAGGCCGTTGCCCGCCTAAAAGACAGAGAAAGTGATCCTATGACCGATGTGATCAGCGAGGAGTAGTGAAGGCCTCGACCTTGATAATTTTTGCATATTCGGGACTCGTTGGGAGCGGCTCCAGCTGTTGAAATTGATGTAGACCTCTACCATCTCCCAGGATGGTGGGGTCACCAAGCAGTGCTGGTCTCCTGTAAAACCCAAGATGCCCATCAGATCGCTGTCAGATTCAGAAGATGAGATATATATTGCGTGGCAGGATTTTCTCAAAAGCTGGTACATCCCACAGCGTACGTCAAATGCACTGGCCCAAAGTTTCGTTCCCAAGGAGGATCTTGCAAGATGGAGGCCTGACACCATAGATTTATACAGCACAACCAGCAGTACAACGCTGAACACGTTGCGTCAAAGGGCATGCAGTCCAATGTGTCTGCATCGAATGAGGGCAGCCAATAAAGGGGCAAAGAGGACCACCTCCTACCCGCTTTGAAAGAATTGTTACTGTTAGTGTGTTCTCGTATTCTTTCTTTTCTGCTTTGATCAAATATATGGTGGCAAAGTAAAAAAAAGTTCCAAATTTCTATTGCAATCCGTTTGATACACACACATTTTGGGAGTGGGTAGGAAGCGCTTGCATTTATTATTCCTTATTTCTTCGAACCGATGTGCCCTCTCATTGGTAGAGGTGGTGCTGAAGGAAAATTGAGTTCTTAAAGAGGAAAACCGGGCTCTAAAAGCCCAGGTTACCGAGCTCAATTTTAAGTTTGTATGATGTCTGGATGGTTTCTGTTGTATTTCTTAAATTGAGTATCTTTGATAAATCATTGAAGTAACCACTTTCTTTTTAGGCGTATCAGCGAATATATGGTCATATTCAAATAAAGAAGGGTCAAGTGTGACAGAATTGGGCATCATCAGCCATTACCCGACTCATGAATCCACCAGCATTGAATAGAATATTTACCCCTGTTACAATCTATTACATGTATTTAATACAGTACAGGAGTCACTATTGTATTCCCTGCTGGTGGATTCATGAGTCGGGGAATGGCTGATGAGCCCAATTCTGTCACATTATCTATGGGACCTGGCACAGAAACCAAATGAACATGGGAGATCACCTCGTACCCACCAACCCAAATCGAAGAAGTCAACCATTTCAAGTACTTAGGAATACACGTCACTTTGGATAAAATTTACCAAATATAGGCAGCTCATACTGAAAATATTGCAAACTTCACCGCCCACCTAATCAGAAGCACAGCAATACAATCCATCAACAGAACAGAGATTACCAATGCCCTTTGGCTCTACCAGGCAAGGCCAGCTGTTCACAGCACAAACACCATCATACGTAATTATAGTCCAGGAGCAGAGTTGCCGGGTGTGGGGGTTAGAATGTAGGTGGGATTGGGTACTCAATGCAGGCCTAAGCCAGCATGGCAGATAGTCTGCAGACCCCAGCTTTGTCCTTATCACCCTGTCAGGTTTGATGATATAAACATTACCAAAGATATCAAGAATAATATAGATAGCAAGCATTTAACATGTCAAGTACAGGTTGGGGTTGGGAAAATGGCACAGAATGGAAAAAAGGACCTAGATCGAAGTCCAGCAAAACATGGTAAAAGGCATTAAAATGAAAAATACCTTAGGTGCGATCGACAAGCCAATGAATAGAAGAACAATTCCCAATACATATAATCAGTGATGGTGAGTGGATTCTGCCCAAAGTCAGTGTTATTCAGGCAATATTAAGAAAAACCACCAGTATCAATATGTAATACTAAATTGAAACTTACAGAACTGATCCCGTAAGAACGATACAGAAGAAAATTTTCGAGGATTACGTTACGATTCCTTACGATTTTTTCCTATTTCTTCTTATTGTTGCATCTATTACGAATGTAAAAACGTTCTGTTGGTTCCACAAATTACGGCTTTCATCATATAATAACTCGCCTGTTTGGTTGTGTTTATTCCCATTGTTCCCCTTATATTACGCATTTTACGGAGGTTCCTGTAATAAATAGATTATTTCTAAAAGTTCAAAATCACACCAACATTTTGACATATTTTCATTTCATTGGCGTCTGTACGGCGTCAGCATTTCCGGTTTCACTTTGTGGCGAGAATAAACAAGAACGCCCGAAAAAATTTCAAACTAATTATGAGCGAAATATTGGTGCCATATTGACAGGAAGCATGAGAAAATGTTCTGATTATTACGTTTTTTCTGTTTATTTTGATAATCGTAAGTGTCATAGTTTCAGTGATTGAGCAGTTTCAAGAAAACCGTGATAGCTGTAACTTTGTTTCGAATTGTTGCGAATTATATTACATTTTTTTATGCTGATTTCTCTAATTTTGTTACGATTCTGTATCCTTTTGTCATAATCAGTACTGTATATTAAAAGATCGAATTATTATTTATATTTACAAAAACAAAAGTAATAGGATTGTTGATTTTGAGGAATGTTGAATATACAAGCACATGAATTATGATATTGTGTACCTATATGAAACATGGATTACCGTATACGACCATCCAAGTGACCAGGGCCGTTAAATTGAAATTTTCTCAAACTCAGGGGCTGGCTGTTACGTGAGCTTGCATTCACTACATAATACTTTGGATGGTCGTATACGGTAATTAAAAAACTTTTAAGAGTAGGGCATGGTACCCGCATGATACCCTTCATGCTGAGGACTATCCTATAGAAAGAGTTGATTAGATTGATGAAAAATGTGTACTCTATTCTGTCTGTCAGAGTGATGTTGCTGGTAGGCTAAGTTTAAAGGGAAATTATACACAATAAAATAATTCTGAATGGAACAACATACATGACAGTCTCTTTGGACAAACTACCAAACAATTGTCAGCCTCCTCGGGTAGCTACTCCTTCAAATGAAAGTACTGTTCTTTTTTTTTCACCTAGGAGACTAAGGAGAGGTCACTTTAAAGATTGTATTATCCACTCAAAGATCTTTTTGAGAAAATGAAAACTGCATCGGCCGGGAATCGAACCCGGGCCGCCCGCGTGGCAGGCGAGCATTCTACCACTGAACCACCGATGCTGGCTGATGCTGTAAAAGTTGTGGTGTCCTTATCTTTTCAACCTGCTCATGTAGCTACTCCTTCAAATGAAATTAGCATTCTACCACTGAACCACCGATGCTGGCTGATAATGTGCAAGTTCTGGTGTCCTTATCTTTAGCTATATAGACATGCCAGAAGCATTAACACTTCTTTGTGATTCAATACCGCCAACTATTAAAACATTATCATTCCATTTCTGCTTTTAGATTTTAATTACAAACATTTTTGAGTCAAATAAATATTCATCTGGACTGTTATGAATACAAAAATAAGATAGATTAATATGATCAAAGTATCTGTTCTAAAAAAAGTCAATGTGCGTCAGCCGGGAGTAGAACCCGGATTGACTGCTTGGAAGGCAACCATGCTAACCGTTACACCACTAACGCCCACATGCTAAGATGCTTATATTCAGCTATATGATAGTCAGATATACACTGCTGCTCATAGACCATGAAAACAACAGTAAGGTCCCATCATCAATTTTGTCGTCTTTGAAAGATAATGCCCTGGAGATCATTCTTTGGGAAGTGCACAATTATTAGGATAACAATTATTTTTCCAACATTGTCTATGTAACAGGTTGGCCACGTTGATAGAATCATGAATGTATGTGCTTATACTGTGATGGATTTTAAACAGTTTACCGACAGTTGATTTTTAGATTTCATTAAAGAAACATACGAGCATCATTTTCATCGTCAGTCTTCATATTTCATGGTCAAATCACCCTGGCCTCAGGTCAGGTGTTACAGGTGTATTTGTGGACTGACTCGCAATGCTCATTGTAGTGGATGTTAAGCAAACGTCCGTTATCGGTCTTTATGAGAAATCGCATGGACGATGCTGGATTGCTGAAGTTAAAACTATTTAGTTGCGACTATGATGATGCATCTAAGAAGAATTCTTAATTGTATTGTAAAAGGAACAAGAAAAGAGAAACATTAAAGAGAATAAAACGGCGAGTTCTTGAAATCATTTCATCAAGCATTGAACATCTTTCAAAAAATGAAATAGTAATCTGTACATGTATTAGCATTAGGACATATGATATGTATGAGAATAAGAATGCCATATTTTAGAGAAAAAAAAAGGAATAATCTACACAAAGATGTTTTCAAGAAAAGTAAAACTGAATCGGCCGGGAATCGAACCCGGGCCGCCCGCGTGGCAGGCGAGCATTCTACCACTGAACCACCGATGCTGGCTGATAATCTTCACGTTCTGGTGTCCTTATATTTTTAGCCTGCCCATGTAGCTATTCCTTAAAAAGAAATTACTGTTTCTTTTTCACCTATAGAGAATAAGGATGCCATATTTTAGAAGAAAATGGAATAATCTACACAAAGATGTTTTCAAGAAAAGTAAAACTGCATCGGCCGGGAATCGAACCGGGCCGCCCGCGTGGCAGGCAATGCTGGCTGATGCTGTAAAAGTTGTGGTGTCTTTATCTTTTCAACCTGCTCATGTAGCTACTCCTTCAAATGAAATTACTGTTCCTATGATCAAATATATATCATAATATGATCAAAGTAGCTGTAAAAAAAAAGTCAATGTGCGTCATGGGAGTCGAACCGGATCGACTGCTTGAAGGCAACCATGCTAACCGTTACACCACTGACGCCCACATGCTAAGATGCTTATATTCAGCTATATCGTAGTCAGATATACATCGCTGCTCGTAGACCATGAAAACAACAGTAAGGTCCCATCATCAATTTTGTCGACTTTAAAAGATAATGCCCTGGAGATCATGCTTTGGGAAGTGTTACAATTATTAGTATCAAATATCATATAATTAAAAGTTTTTCCAACTTTGTCTATTGTAAAAGCATTGAACATCTTTCAAAAAATGAAATAGAAGTCGGTACATGTAGTAGTATAGCACATATGACATGTATATGGATTAGTGCATGCAAAATGCTTTGCTGGAGGCATTTAAAAATAACATTTAGAATTTAATTAACATGCATTAATAGTTGTTTCAGTTCACAGATGGAGCTATCGTCTATGATAAAGTCCACATACATGTATAAAATGTCACCTGGTGGAGAAATTTCAAACCAAAATAAATGATAATTGTCTATCATACAGTAAAACTTTCATAATAACCCTACAGTGTATTATGGAATTGTATACTTTGGAAGATGGATTGGCTGATTGAGTGGGCGAGAGTTGTAAGGTTGGGAATTTAAATGCAAGGTGTTAACTTGTGATTATTGCAAAGTGACAAACACTATTTTGCTTTATCTTTTTTTTAATTTGAACATTTCTTTCATTTCTTGTTTTACAAAAATGGAGTTTAATTTACTCCCACATTCAATTAACCACTGCTTGTGTACTACACACACACACCTATGGAATTTACGCTAATGTATTGAGGAATCTATTTTACACAATTGCATGTTAACATCGTTTGCCACAATATCTCTTCCCTTGCAAAAAAATACAAGCTTAAACGATTTTGCTTCTTTCATTTCTACAAATGGCAAAGAACATGTGACAGGTTGATGCAACACAATATTCATATCATTCACATTCATCATTTCTTCATGAAATAGTTTTGGGATGAAAATTTTGGATCAGTTTTTATTTTACATAGCCGTACTTTAAAACTTGAGTTTTCTAAATGATTTATACATTAAATTTACAATGTTGCAGTAAGAAAGGAGGAAGGAAACTTTCCATGAATATGTTTTATATCTTTTACATAGATATATTGTAAATTGTAGGTAAATGTGGGGTAATGGGTTACCTTACGAAAGTTCTCCTGTATAAGTTTAAAGGGACACTTTTGAATGCTTCGCCAAGCATGATAAGCAAAAGAAACAGCCCTTGTTGACATGCATATTGAAAGACCAATTTGGTATTCACGGTTAGATTATGGTCTTTTAAATGTAGGCGTTAGTGGTGTAACGGTTAGCATGGTTGCCTTCCAAGCAGTCGATCCGGGTTCGACTCCCGGCTGACGCACATAGACTTTTTTAAAGCTTATATCTTGAAGGCCCATTTTCTACAATACTAATGCAATAATGCTATTGTCTTAATATTATTTACTATCTAATCAACAAAAATATTATATTTGAATTATCATAACCATTATGAAATTCAAGACAAATAAATAAATTTATGGGGATACACATGTAAATTATAAAATACACATAATTTGGTAGATTTAAAACACCAAACATACCAGCTTACAGGGCAAACAAAGAATTGCAAGCATGATAAATTAAAAGCACGGCAAATTATTCATGCATGTTGAACTACAACATGAAGTAATTCTGTTCATTTCTATGTTGCATTACATGGTTAAGGACAACCAGAATGTTGAACTATATCAGCCAGCATCGGTGGTTCAGTGGTAGAATGCTCGCCTGCCACGCGGGCGGCCCGGGTTCGATTCCCGGCCGATGCAGTTTTAATTTTCTTAAAAACATCTTTGAGTACGCAGTTTTTCAAATCTGGCCTTCGTCTCCTAAGCATAAAAAAGAACAGTAATTTCATTTGAAGGAGTAGCTACATGAGCAGGTTGAAAAGATAAGGACACCGCAACTTTTACAGCATCAGCCAGCATCGGTGGTTCAGTGGTAGAATGCTCGCCTGCCACGCGGGCGGCCCGGGTTCGATTCCCGGCCGATGCAGTTTTCAGTCCATCTACAAATAAGCTTTTAATCATGGCATAACATTTCTTACACCGAATACAACTTCTTAAAATCATACCAATAATCTTCGTTATTGCATACAGAGCATGATGAACTTGTTTTCATAACATAAATTTAATTTAATAATCTTCTACATTGTACACAGGTAATACTTTATTCCAATACTGTAGAATAATTGTTATAGTACGATAGCTTGTTTTAAAACTTTCATTCAGTAAAAAATTCTAATTGGTTTAATTTATAATTCATCCCAACTCATCATGTGTGCATTTTCTATGGACTAGAAAAACAGTATAAAAGCGATACACTTCATAAACTGTTCAAGTATTGAAGGAACTTCATTATGTTACGGAATCATTTTGCATCAAGTATTGAAGGAACTTGATTATGTTACAGAATCATTTTGCAGTCACACACACCCGCGAGACGTGGGGCGAAATTTGGCAAATGTGGAGGAGCATGTTGTCCGATCACCGGCAGCTATAGGCACATATGCCCAGGAGATAACAGAGACCGGAAATGTGACTCAGTTTATCGTCAAAGAACATAAAGCAGCTAGATTTATTATACGTTGAGACTTTGAAAATGTCAAATGCACAGGGCATTTAGATATTAAAAGTTCAAAAGAAGCTTCCTAGGAGAGATTTATCTGGCAACACAACAAAACTGATTTCAATGAATTTAGAAACGCATTGTCGACCACAAATTTTGAGTAGGGCTTTACTGATGATGATATTGATAATACAGACCAAAAATATACACCATTGTTTCTAAGCGAAGCGAAGGAACACATACCAAACAAGTCATTATTCAACCTTAAATGACTCTCCCTGATATACATCCGAACTTAGATGTTTTTAAAAAAGTCACAAGAACATATCATAATTACAAAGCTTAAGGCATGTCATCCAAACATTCTGAAAAATATAAGAAGTTAACGAATGGCCAAAAACAGTTAGATGATGTTGAACAAGCTTATAGACAATCACCGACCTCCTCCTTAAGTGGCCAACGTAATACTAAAAACTCGTGAAACACGGTTACATTCTTGCTGAGGAAGGGGAAGGTAGGTGACACTTACCTATCATTAATTGTAAATGATAACCCTGTCACTGAGAATAAACATAGGCAGATCCAGGGGGGTCACGCCCCCACCCCCTTTTTTCCACCAAAATACTTCATTTTTGTAGGGTTTTTGGGATGTCCGCCATCGATCGCGCATACAAAACCCATGAAATCCCACAAGTGCACACCACCTTTCCCAAAAACCTGGATCTGCCATTGATAAAGATGAAGCAAAAGCTTTTAATAATTTCTTCTTGTCACACTCAAATATAGACAACAGTAATGCTGAGCTATCTAATCCTGTCATTTTGCCAAAAGGTCTTACCAATATAGACATCATTGAAGAAGTACATGATCTCATTAAATACACAAACATTTCTAAGGCAACAGGACTAGCATGAGGTCAGTCCTAGATCGTTACAGGAAGCTGGTGCTTCATTTGTACAATCATTAACAAAACTATTTAAAATGTCTCTTCGTCTATCGAAAGTACAAAGACCATGGATATTCGCATATGTTTTACTATTATCTAAAAAAAAGGAAATAATTCTGATCATCATGCGTATCCACCTGTCTCACTTCTATCATATGCTTGTCGAAAGATTAATATTCAAACATCTATTCAACTACCTTTGGAATCTCTTACTATCAAAACATCAATCAGGGTTTCCACAACAAACCACCTCTCGTACATTTACCATACAGTTGCCAAAGCTCTTGATAAAATGAAAGATGTATGCATCATTTTTTGTGATATATCTAAGGCATTCGACAGGGTCTAGCATAAAGGACTAATTTTTATCCGGCCCACTCTTAGTGGCTCATCAGTTATCTGTCTAACCATAGTCTAGCAAACATGATTGGGAGCATTTCTTTGACTGCCTGAAGATGCAGTGGCCAGTCTGACTCTCTTTCTGCACGGATAAACTTCATCATCATGAGAACTGGTCTTACCATACAATCGATCCATACTTTTGCAGTTCTGCTCCTTGTAGCTAATGCATCCAAATATTCATGGAATGATGCTACAGAGCTGAAGTCATTTTCCAAGAGTATTGGCCTCAAGAGTTCCTCCGCTAGCATACGTAATGCTCTTACATTTTCTGGATACTTTTTACCGGTCAGCATCTTCTTAACACCTCCAAACGGCCCCGCTAGTACATCTGAAAGCCCTGTATTCTCCATCAGTGTCCCAACACTTCCCATATAGCTCATGAGGAAATGCATACCTCCAAGTCGGAGGTATACATCTATTGTCATCACTGCGAGGAAAGCATTACCATGTATCATACCATACTCTGGTGCCCATCTTGGATTTTGTTGCACCTTCTGCTTATTCAATAGGGCTCCAAAAAGCCTGGTTGGATTTCCCATCCACAAAAACCTTATTCTTGACACCAAATTTAAGTTTCTATCACCACTATAACTCAGGATCTTTGGCCCAATAGCCAAATAAACCATATTTTGGCAGCCATTTTTAATTTTTTGCACTTCCTGTTTATTCAACATTGTTGGCAATGATTTAGATGGATTTGTTACCCCCTAAAACCCTAACGTAGACACCAAATTTGGGTTTCTATCAAACATACATTTTGGGCCCCATAGCCAAATAGACCTTATTTTGGCGGCCATCTTGAATTTCTCAAAACGCTCAATGGTGAGAGGTCCACACCCATATGGAACTGAAGGCCTAATCCCCATAGACAAATAATCTGGAGAGAAAAAAACTATATCAGAGAACTTCCTGGTTAGGCCAAAATCAGGAGTTTGGCTCCCAGACTATAAAGACAGACAATGCTGTGGCTTTGGAGAACCCTCAAGAAACAATGATTTGATAGATTTCTTGGGGAAAAAAAGTCAACATTGCTTAAGATTTGAACAAACGGGGTTGTTAATTTATACAACACCAATCCATGTTTTTAAATAAATGATTGATTCCTGTATCAACTGTTGTGTGTGAAAAAGGGTAAAATCTAGTGCAACAAAAAGAAGTACATTACAGCTGCCATATTGATTGTGTGTGTGGGAATATGTTCTCCGCAATTCGCGCCATTGGTTTGCCATCCCCAGATTATCCTCAATTCTGATTGCCTGACAGGACTAGGTTAGTTTAAATCTCACTTTATGAATTGAAAGTCAGAAGTTCCGACAGTTGTTAACATATATGTGCGACTAATATGAAAAACAATCCTCGCAGGGAGGGTGTTGGTGCAAACCAATCTTAATCCAGTCAATCAAAAACAACTTCCTGATTAACATACTGCAGAACTCAAGTTCTGATCACTCGAAGTTCTGATAACTCAAGCTCATCACTCAATTCTCTTCAACTTTGAGCTAAGCAGGTCCGACTGGTAACTGGTATAACTGGAAAATGGATTCATTTTATATACTTATTTATTCTTCTTTTGCTTATTTGTCCAAAATCAAACCAAAAATACATACATTTCTTTCTATTCATTTACACTTCAGCACAACAGTGCCCTTGTCAAAATCAGACAAACTATGTCATGATATAGTAGATCTAATTTTGACAATGGCACTGCTGTGTCGAAATTTAAAAAAATAGAAAGAAATATATGTATTTTTGGTTTGATTTTGGACAAATAAGCAAAAGAAGAATAAATAAGTATATAAAACAAAAAATATTTGTATGATCAAGAGAAAGTACAAAAGAGTGAAAGCAAATCGAGCATGGATGAGTTCTTTTTGCTTTCTCATTTTTGTTAGAGCTCACTAGCTCTGAGTACAGAGGAGTAATAAACAAGCATGCTATATATCGCCCCACCCCTGATAGTCATAATCGGTAAACCTACTCATAGGCACAAGCACCAGGCCCAGCTGGGAGCAACACATGCTTGCTGCTTGCCCCTCCCACTTCAACCCCCTCCCCGCTCCCTTGTGCAAAATAATATATTAGGGATTTAACTCCACAACTGCCCCCCAAGATGGATTTTGCTTCCTACATTTATGTCATAAGGACATTAGCTAATGAGCTTACTTGTCAACGGTGTTAGGGAGCACATTGCTCTAAAAAATGGGGTTATTGGCCATTAATTTCACAATGCCCACTTATTTTGTAACAAATTTTCCACTTCACACTTAAGGGGCATTTCTACCTTCAATTATTGTTAAACCAGCATGAAATGAATAATGGTATGTTTAAGTGTGGAGATCACATTATCAATACATATGCACTTGCGGTTCAAGCACACATACACCACTCATGCAAAGTGTGATCTCCCCCCTGTGATATACCAATACAGCACTTCACAATGGTCTTCAACCTTCTATTACAATTTGCATTCATGTGAGAGTTTATTGCAATACAATGTACACTAAAACTAGGGTGTGTTAGGTTAATGTCGATAATGGTATGCCTTGTTTACAAATGAGGATAAAATGAGCATCTCATCTATTTAGAGGGGAAAGATACACAGTTGGTGTTGGGGGGTTCAGTGGACAGCCCAGCACCACCTCACTCACTGAGTTTCCCACTCAGCTCGAAGGTTATTGGGATCAAAATACCTATGTTATGTTCATATTTCAGATTGATGAATTGCTGCTGGAATCCAGGACAGCAATACATATATAAATGTATACCATATTCGCTCTAATAAGCCCACAGTGCACTTACAAAAAACATATGTAAAACAAAAAACAAAAACACACGAGGTGTGTAGTAAGCTCACGCCAACACTCTTTCGTGGTTTATAGATTTTTTATTTCATTGCTCGCTTCGAACGCTAAATGTCAAACGTGTATGAACTGCGAACATTTTTTCACAACGATTATCCGAATAATACCGACTTGTTAGTCTAACAATAAAAAAGAGCAAGATTTGTTAATTTAGAAATTGGAAACAACATCAGCAAGACCAGAGAGTGCACCCTTGTTCGAGTGGATGAATTATCTCTCATGGAGGTCGTCGCAGCAAAATGGAGGAAGCAAGATGCGTCTCATCACAACCGCATATGGTGTCCAAATGATTGTAAAGAATCTGACAAAGAAAAATCCAGATACCCCAAGACCAACTGGACGAGCCCACACCTTCCCACACATGGCGGCATATCGCCCCTGCATTTGTATTAACAAACAGGACAAGTACGAATCGTAACTTAGTCATCCTCCAGACAACCATCTTTTATCAAAGCAACAATGTTGAGAATATTTAGCACAATTTTCTTTTTCAAGAATAGCAACTTTTTGTTTGCAATAAGTGGTCGTTTAGACTATTGCGTTTAGACTATTGCGCTTGTCAGTTATCTGGAGCACTTCTAAATATAACTTGTATGTACAATGGCCAGCAATAGGTAACTCATTTAACAAAAAATGGTTCACATGGGTCCACAAAACATATGGGGTCTATATATCATATATTGTATAGAATGTCAAAGGGAGTGTGCACATGTGCAATTTGTTTTAACAATCTCAAAATCTGTGGAAGAAATTTGATGTTTCCATATTACACATGATAGTGTTTATGCCCATAAAGAATACAGATCATCAGTCATATGTTTTTTATAACAGCACTGCCAGTTTAAAAAGCTTTGAAACTGTACTGTACACAATAAATGTCCACTTGGCAGTTTGCGGTGCCCACCCCAAAATAAGCAAAATGGGGTCTTACAATATTACCTCATTGAAAAAGCATTAGAATGATCCATTGGTTATTTTGGGGGGTGAGGCAAAGAAAAGGGCAAAAATCAGGTGACATCATTTATGAACGATTCCTAATACACATTGAAAGAAAAATTTCTTTAAAATCTTTGTAAACTGAAGTATTAATTGATGCTTTGTCTAATTTGGTTGGTCCAGACATCAGACTCTTCAAAATGTTATAATGCAATAGCTCTTCATTTACTGTAAACCAGAATTATTGTAGTAAATAATTGAATAAGAGTTACCATTCAGAGTAGCTACTTTCAATTATCATATCTGTTTACCTCTTTGGATTGCTTACTGATATCATACTAGTAGATAAATTATCTTTGGGAAGTTCCTAAACAAAGAATAACACTCTTTAGAATTGACTTACAAACACAGGAATGAAAAGGGAAAGATTGTGTGGTTTGTATTTTCACTTGCTTTTCACACGAGATACAACTATCAAATATTCAAATGTTGAAACTCTAATTGAATACAAACAGTGGGGCATTTCATTCAGATTAAATGTATGTTCTATAGACTAAATATATATATTGCTTATCTAATGTATATTGTTTTTTGATGTGGCTGATATACCAATGACCTTGAATAATTAACTAATTACTCTATGTACTTGATATTTGTGGTTGTCTGAAAACAGCACCATATTGAACTGTCATTGCTTCATTTGTTTAACCTTGTTAATAGGTGACACTTTTACCATTAATTAAGAAAATCAAATATGGCAATTGAGGCTGATTAGAGTCCCATTTCATGTGAATTTTGTTCCCTCAGTGGCCACAAAGTATTATTTAAAAACTCCTGAGCATGTCTACACAAAGAACATGCTTTTCCATCTACAACCTTTGCTGAAGTTAAATGTGCTTGCCATGAATGTTTAAAGTTTCTATGGCTTGACGATTCAATACAAAACTTGGTACATGCTTAGAATATATCATAAAGATTCACTTCCCTATCACTATGCTAAATGCTGTAGAAGTGATGTAGTATAGCCTCAAAATTAGACTCCTCAGAATATGGCCACAAGTGGTCTCAGTGTAGAGGTGGTCACTGTCTTTTTGAAAATGGAAAAAAGCTTAACTGTTGAGGTGGTCTTCTTCTAGAGGTGTCACCAATATTTTCACACTAGATACAATTATCAAATGTTCAAATGTTGAAACTCCAATTGAATACATACAGTGGGGCATTTCATTCAGATTAAATGTACGCTCTATAGACTAAATATATATATTGCTTATCTAATGTATATTGTTTTGTGATGTGGCTGATATACCAGTGACCTTGAATGAGTTCACTAATTACTGCATGTGCAATGTTCAATGAATTTAAAAATATATATTTTTGAATATGACAAAACAAAACATAAATTGCATGTTAAATAAAACTTGTGTAGTATGTAATTCTCTGTTACAATGGCTTTCTATTGAATTTTAATTTGCACACTTGTCTTCACTTTACAATCTTATGCAATTAGCCCCACTTCCAATTGATATTTGTGGATGTCTGAAAACAGCACCATATAGAACTGTAATTGCTTCATTTGTTTAACCTTGTTAATAAGTGACACTTTTACCATTAATTAAGAAAATCAAATATGGCAATTGAGGCTGATTAGTGTAACATGTCATGTGTATTTTGTTCCTGACCACAAAGTATTATTTAAAAACCTGTGAGCATGTCCACACAAAGAACATGCTTTTACATCTACAATCTTTGCTGAAGTTAAATGTGCTTGCCATGGTGTTTCTATGGCTTGACGATTCAATACAAAACTTGGTACATGCTTAGAATATATCATAAAGATTCACTTCCCTATCACTATGCTAAATGCCGTAGAAGTGATGTAGTATAGCCTCAAAATTAGACCCCTCAGAATATGGCCACAAGTGGTCTCAGTATAGAGGTGGTCACTGTCTTTTTGAAATGGAAAAAAAGCTTAACTGTTGAGGTTGTCTTCTTATAGAGGTGTCACCAATATTGGTGGTAATGCCTTATGCAATTTGAATATAAACAGAAGTCAAACTTTCCTCAATTATATTTTCATGCAAGTTTCAATATTCTACACATGGTGGGCATATACAAAATAGGTGATTATGTCAGTTTGCATGAAATTGAATCAACAAGAGATCACAAAGACATAAATCACGATGGTATTTTTAGGGATCATGTTAATTGTGCTTTTATTGTGATAAATGTCAACAGCTAGGCATAAGGGCTTTAAGAGTCAGATACTTTAATTGTAAACTGTTAAACACAACTTTAGTCAATTGCCACAATTTGAAGAGATAATAGTATTTGTTTGTATTTACGAACAGACTATGATTTTTACAATTCCCTAGAGACAATATCATTCATCCTTTTTTCATCGTTTTAAAATTCCAAAACATGTTAAATTGGACGGTCTTGTATGAAAACTTTGTAGTTTGCTGTAGAATGCTGAGAATTAATAACTAGTAAAATGTTACAGTGAAAACTGTCACTCTTAGAGTAGGATCAAAGATCTGAAAGATGCTGAGTAGCAATCACGGTCAAAGCACATACCAAAATTTACCACTTTAGCTGCAATGGTGTGATCTTTACTATTCTGTGGAGAGGTAACAAGTTGGAGACCAAATAATTACCACAATGGACCATAATTGGCCATAAATGTGGTCAATATGAAACTGGCACTGAGCGGTCCCGCTTTGTAACTCACAAACTTTAAATCAACTCCAAGCTTACCTCCAAGTGTGTCTTGTAACAGGGTAACAAGCTTTGGGAGTAAATAATAATCATAAGGCACTTAAATATGGAACATTAAGTTTTATGAAAAATTAGTGCTTGCTGGTCACTATTGGCAAGTTAAAATCTTGATTTGAGCATTCTAACTCTAGTCTAAAGGTATTTTATAGACGAGAAACTAAGAGGAATGAACAAATCGAGAACCATAATGGGTCCAAATAGGAACCATTGTGGTCCTGTGAAAGGTGTCAAAAGGTCACTATTTGCAACTTACAAACCAAATTTGAGTATTAAATCTATCTCTAACGATGTCATCTGTAGAGGGGTAATAAGATAGAAACCAACAAACAGTCATACTGGCCCTACAGATGCAAAGATGCTGCTTCTTTTGTCTTGAAGCGACGTTTTGGAGGACATTCTTCAACGGTAAAGTGTGCAGGTTGTTTTAATAAACTTTGCTTCTGTGTTGAGTCATGTGATGGGTGGAATATCCAGTCACACGTAGGATATTTGTCAGCTCTGGGGGGACTGCCTTGCCCTGGTTCTGGTTGAGTCCAGCTTTGTGTAAGGTGATCTTAAGGACTTCTGAGGTTCTTTTTTCGCCACCAGTTTTGTATTGAATTTTCAAGCAATACAAAAGTGTATACTTAATATTCGTACAAAGGACACAAACTTGAGGAAAGGTGTGCTTGCATTGTATGTGTAAAACCATCTTCTTCATGTGGAGGCACATTAATGAGTGTTTACAAAGTGTCTTGTCTCTTAATGAACAAAATACATGGGAAATGTTACACTAATCAGGATCAATTGCCATACTTAACTTTCTTAATTGTAAAAGTGTCATTAATTACAAGGTCACACAATTGGAGCTAAACAGGTGGAGCTGTCACAATTTCATATGGCACTGTTTTCAGACAACCATAAATATCAATTTGAGATGTCTGCTTCAATCACTGGGTGCTAATTGCATAAGCATGCAAAGTTAAGATAAGTGCGCAAATTTAAATTGAATGGAAAGGCCTCTATCAGAAATGGTGGAATTTTATTTTGTTCACTGTTGCATCAGCTACATAGAAACACAATAGATTCTTATAATAAGCAATACATGAACATACATTTGTAGTAATCTAAAGAAACACCCTTGTCTGAATAAAATGCCACTATACATGTAAGTCTTTAATAGAGCTCAACATTTGGTCATATGTTTGTGTAGTGGTATTCAATGGTTTAAAGTTAAGGTGACTTACTCTTAAACTTCTTAGGGCAACCCCAGGCTACTGTGCCACTTATGCCACTTATCAATTAGTAGACAACAAGTCACTTTTGGCCACTTATCTTCTTCTATTGCATAATTTCTAAAGCACAGTGGTGGTGACCAGTATGTAATGAGGCATTGTCTGGTGAGATCCATTTGTTGAAGCCATTTCATGAAAACAAAACAACAGCTCAAATGAAGTAAGTAAGAGGTCTAGGGATGAGGTTTACACACATTGTGAAAAATAACAATAGAGATAAAGATTTTGTTTCTTGTGTGATCACTTGCTTTTCACACTAGCTACAAAACAATGAACTTGCATGAAAACAATTTATTACACAATCATATGACCAAATATTGAATTTTGATAACTAGAAGATTCAATAAAAAGTTTAGTAATGTAATATGGCTGCAAAATATTTAATGAACAGATTTACTACCCAAACATTCCCTGATTTCCAAAAATAATCAAAGAATCATTGTGTTTCCATGATCTTCTAGTTAATCACTTTAATCAATTGATTGGCACATACAAAATAGGAGCTGATCAGTTTATATGAAATTGAATAGCCAAAAGATCACAGAAGACAATACTCCTTAAAGTCAGTTTCGTCAATTGAAAGCTCTTTGACACCATTTTAAGACAATGTCCATAATTGTTAAGTGACTAATCACTTAAAAACTTTCCAGGCAGTGATAGTGATACCGGTACTCAAATTCTTCATTGTTTTACAATTCTAATATATAACCAATGGAATTGTCTTTCTCTTCATAGAAACTCATATAGAAACTCATGCCATGTACAAAGTACAAAAACTCTCAATCATATGAGTTACAGTACCTTTACAAAACTGTATGAATCATGTGTATGTTCAATTATGGCCTTCGGATCAGTTATCTGGGATTTTGACAACTTCAATAAACCAGTCACAGTTCAACAGAGCATCCTTATCAATTCGGGCTTATTTTGAAAATACGCCCTTATTCAAAAGCTGCAATAATGCTGACCGATTTCGGAAGGTCTCGACCAATCAAATCATCAGATGCCAAAAACGTTCTGCAGTCAATCAATCAGAACAGTATGTAATCCATGCAAGGATGTTCACAGAAATAAGGCGCATGTTATTATTTGGTGGATTGACTTTTGAAAGCATACGTGGAGCGCGCCTGTTCTACGCTAGTTGCCAGTTTTATCGTAAACGGTCCTCTATGAAACAAATTGATCTACCACTAAAATGAGCTCAGTTGCCCCACGGCTTACAACATGAACATTGGGCTTTGAAGGCTGTGTGAATGGGAAAGGCGTGAAACCCACGATGAACATAGAGCTGCTGGAATTTTCCTTGGAGATACATAGATTTGCTCCTGGTCTAGCCTTGGAAGGTGACCTGGGATGGATATCACCAAGTTATAGAAGATGGCTTGATATTCTGAGGCTGTGGAATAGACTAGTAAAACTTGATCAGTCTTGAATTACAACCCATGCTTTTTTGCATGACTTCGACATGTCACAATCAAATATATCAAACTGGTGTCACAAGCTTTATTCTATTATGAGTAAACTGGCTTGTGATGAAAATTTCCTTAGGAGAACACCATGTAACATTCAGGTAACATTGAGGAGCGTAACAGTGAACATAAGTGGAATTAGGTTCATTATGTTTATAATATATACATTTCAGTATCTGTAATGCTTTAATATTGGTTGAAACTCCTGTACCATTGATCACGAACTATTTCCTGATGAAGCTGGGCAGTTGGCATGGAAAAATATAAAGTTTCGACTAATATTATAGCATTAGACATATTAAAATTATAAACAAGTTAAGGTAAACCCTCTATTAATTTGCGGGCAGCTTTTGGCAACCAACGATTGAAGGGGGAGGCGTTTATTAGAGGCGGGCACTTTTTCCATAGTACATTGTATATGAATATTACATATTAGAATGAAAACAAATATAGATAAATAATACAATATAAAACAATACATTCTGGTGCTGACCACTAGAGGTTATCGTGAACCCTCACCTTTATATGATATCAGCTACTTATTTTGGAAGAAGCATTTCTTTTGTTAAGTTTCCTCATACATTTAGTATATGGCATGGGTATAAAATAGTATCAAATCTAGATGTCAGCCATGGGTTGGATGACTACCCTAATCTATTTGTGCTCATATATTCCTCTATTTTGGATAATATGGTGACATTGTCTTGGTGGCTCACCAGGGGAGAAACTGTGTGTGAACTTTGTGTCTTTCAGACCAGTGCCAGCAGCTACAGGGTAAAATGTCAGCCTGGATGAGATAGACCAATCAGAGGCAGGGGGCAAACAGATGATACTTCTTCATTGGCTGGCCACCAAAATGGTCAGTGATCACAGCTTGATGCTTCATGGGGAGGGGTATAAAGGGGTCATCTCTGGCAAGATCTCACCCTTCACTCATTGGACTTACTTCAACACCTGGTAAGTGTATATTGTTTTCTTTTACTTTTTGGCTAGAAATTATTACTTGATTTTTTTCCTCGGGTTTGTTTGTTATAGTATAATTTTCAGAATATTTTGAAAAGCTTGCCTGTTTCATTGTAGATTGAAAGTGGTATGAATGTTTCATAATATGGAAGCTAAACAAATAATTACTGTTTTTATTAGATTGTGCATATTAATCAATTATAGAGAATTTTGCAAACAAATTATGACTGCTATCAATGAAGTACATGTACTTCAAAGAATGTATGCTTTAAACTTTCTTTTTTTCTTTTATAATTTTCAAGAAAAGTTGTGTGTTCTCCAAAACGTTTACAACTTTTTGATATAGAATTTTGGAAATTTAGGAAGAGCAACACATGAATTAAGAAATCAAACTGAAAAGTGGAATTATAAAGTTCTGCTATAATGAAGGTTCTATGAACGTCTACAATTCTCTGTAAAGATGAAATGATTACTAATATATGACCAGTAAATTAAGACTTTCTCAGTCCATGATTTCACAACACTTAAATAGTTCTGATGGCAGAACTGTTGAGTCATATTTATCAAATATCTTAGATGTTATTGCGAAATTCTTGTTAAGTATCAGTTCAACTAATGCAAAAATAAATTAGAATATCCTTTGAGTGAACATTCTCTATTTCTTCAAGGGCAGGATTGCTAGCAATTGGAATCTATGTAGTGAGAATAAGAATTGATAAAAAATACGTCAAAAGACAGAAAGTTTAATTTGATCCTTCATCTTGCCCCAGAAATGATGTCGTTTGGCAAAAGCTCTTTTGTTGGTGGGATTTCTTATGTTTCATCAGTTATAAAATTAATTTTGTTAGACATTTTAATGAAGCAGTTTTAATGATTTCCTCTGAAAGGTCTCACTTGAACCCGAAGATCAAAGTTCATGAACAGAGACTGACTTGCTTATTTGTAAAAAGTTAACTTGCTTGCAATGAGCATTTCAGTTATCTATATTCTAGGATCATATGGTCAAGAACAATTGCGAAATGTTAAACTATTTCACAATATACATTTGTAATACATACTTGAACATTATCTTAAGGCAGTTGAATTTCATGAAAATGGGACGCTTTCCTGATTTATTTACATAATTATCAATTACTTTAAAATTTCAAATGTTGAAATAATGCTTTATCTCAAGTCATTCTAAAATTGTGTAGATTGATTGAAGAAATATGTCATGGTTTTGATTCAAGCATATGGGCCAAAAAACCATGACATATATTCATTATACCTTGATTAATCTGAAACAGTTGTAGTTGATGCTACAAATTGACTACACCAAGTAACACATAGCCATTAGTCTGATCGTCTGTGGTTGGTTTTGTTCACATTATCCTGGATTTTACAATTGTTTAAGCTATTGCAATCACTGAAACTAATATCAGACACAAGGTTTATAATATTCTGAAGATATAGCAGCAATTTTCCCAATATATCATTGATGAATAATGTCAACTGTAATTTATTTCAGTACAACACTAACATTTTTTAGGTTGGGTGCACAGAACGGCTTAAATGATTATAATCCCCCATACTCTAATAATGTAAGAGTATGAGATGAGATTGAACTAAAAGTTACTGAAGCCTTTATCATACATTGACAAAAACAGTATCTGCTCAACCAACAAATTTCCTTTTGCCATAAAGACTTCAAGAATCAAAGGATGCGTCTTGGGGGCAAAATCCATCTGTACCGGGCGTTCATATACCCGGCTGACTTTGGATCTCAACCAATCAGAGAAGAGTATTCAAGGGTGTGTCCTTGATAGAGTGGTATAAAGACTATTGTATACTGTATTATGATACAAATCATATCAGAAATTAATACAAGGCTTTCTTGACTGTGAGAGTCTTCTAATCAATGTCAATTAACTACTCTCAGCATTAGTAGCATGTTCTAAAACCATGTTGTTCCTAATCAGCATAATGACCATAGGCTAACAAGATCTTTCCAGGGATGTTCCTCCTTTTAGGACCCTGCACTTTTTAACTGTCAAAAACTGACTCGGTTTTTGCCATGAATAGCCTCATGCAACTAATGTAAATGTTGGCACAAAATGAGACTGATTGATGGAGGATAACCCGAATGATAGGACAGTCAGAAATGAATTCTCTAATAAATATAGAGAAGCAAGTACTAGAATAGCAATTCTTTCCATCATTTCAAGATGAATAGGTGGATCAGTGAGAGACTGATGAAATATTTTGTGAGAATTTGAAATCCATCTAAGTAGGCTTCAAAATATAGATTTAAAGTAGGCTTCAACAATTACAATTAATTGTGTAAATTAAAGTGTTCAGAAAACCTCATAATTTGACTTGCATTTTGAAGAGCATGAAAATTCCTATTTCCTCTAAATTACTGAGTGCTGCAAATCCCCACCTCTGTACCTCTCCACCACCCTGCACCCTCCCCTCTTGTGAATCTGCCACTCCGCAATTAATGGAACTAATTTGTTGAATCAGTATGTTGATAAATAACAATGTTTGTCTATTACAGATCATGGCACCAACACCAAATTTCAGAGAAATCGAATTCCCGGAGGAAATAGGAGATTGGATTTGGGATCTCTATATGGAGACGATAGCGTTGGAGGAGGAGATGCTGCTGCAGCAGCAGGAGGAGGAGGAGGAGTACTGGCCAGATTTGGTGTATATTGAAGACGATGAGCCTGCAGAGCCAGAGGATTGGGATGCAGAAATTGCCTCCGATCCTGCACCGCCTTTTTTTGTAAGTACTATGACCTATTGAAAAGTGTTGCCGGTAAAATGAGCACTTTTAAAGTCGCTATGGATCATTTGTCTTGGGCAAGTAGAAATGCTTTGGGGGCAAGTGTAGAATGCTTCTTTTTTGCTCCATAGTAAAAAGCACCATGTAACATGTGCAATTATTTTTACATGGCCTTTAACTTACATAACATGCTTTTTCAAATTGTGACGTAACCTAATTTTATTAGTGGGTGGATGAAAATACCTTTGATAGTAGATTAGAAAGTTATGAGTTTTGGAGCCTAAATAAGCATATATGGCTACTTATTTTACAAACATTTTCATGCTTTCTTTTCTCATTTCACACTACAATGCAATATATCTAAGGAAAGCTTGCAGAATGACTGAAAACAGAAGACTGTACACTTCGTTAAAACTTACCGCAACTAATAATCTATTTCACAGTAATCACAGCAATAAGGGGCCATTCATTATTTATTTGTTTGCTGGGTCACCCAGATTATTTAGAGGCAATATGTTTGTTTTTGTACACAGTTGTGTGCGAGTTCTACAGACTTCCGTGAAATACTCACCCAAACCGTTTTGTCTTCAAATTACCCACTATTTTTACCAGCTATAATTGAAACTGTGACTAAAATAAAGACTTTCATTCTAATAATTAGCATCTTTTTAAAGACCATTCAAAAGACCTTTTTAGACGATCATATCCACTGATGCATTAGCCTCTGATCACATACATTTATAGCTTAATGGCGTTACTTCAAATGTTTAAACTGTATATGTCTATGTTTCAGCTGGATAGAGCGTATATGGATGACTGGCCCCCTGCACCAGTTGGATCAGTGAACCACTGGGCTATGATTCACCAATCATTGAATGCTGCATCATGATATTATCAATATCAAAGACTGAAAGTGCACATGGCTAGAAATGGAATGTTGTTTTTATTTATGAATGTGAAATGTGAATTTGACTGTGTGTTGGAAGGTGTAATGTCTGGTTGTGTTTCTTTATTTGTGTAATGTAAAATGTTGATTTGTGCACTATTTGTGATATGAGAATGTAACCTTTCGTTTGATACGGAATGGTTGATAAATTGTGATATAAATTATAACTTTAGTTTGATATGGTGTGTTACTGTTCATGCCTTGTGAATAAAGCAGCATATATAATTATGAAGTGTGAATTATTACACTAAATTTAGTCAATTACGAATGGACCTGCTTACTTCTATCAAGAGTGTGTTCAGTGAGGAGGGCTACTGGAATTTTAACTCTATATCTGAGTATATGCATTTTTTGATTTCAATGGGAATGTTTTACCCATTGTTCGACTTTGATCTACGTACTATACATTTTTGTGCATGTGTATACATTAACAAAATGTATAATTATATGTTAAGCAATAAGTAGCATAATACCGATCTGTACATACCTTATTCTAACATTTTATGCATGTATCCTTAAATGGATGCTAATAAACTTACATACATTGGTTCCGTGTTTTCATAACTACCGTAGAATCTCTATAATGAGACCATTTTTAATGGTTCAAAGCCTTTAGTAAATAGACCGACATGAACATCCATAATGAGCCCACCTCTCTGTTGAGACCACTTGATACCACCCATATGACAGCTGTAAATGAGATACTGTCTTGTATAAGCGAAGGGAAACCTTACTTAAGCATTAGGTGTTTATTAAAAAAAAATGTGGCAAATTCGACAAGTAAGTTGTCCAGATCATGAATTAATTAGATATATGCATTTCATATAACCAGGGTGACTATTCAATAAAGTATGGTATGTGTTTTCAATACTTGTTGTACGATACAAACACTCCGCTTTTTAAAATAGAATATGAAAGAGTATCCAACTTCTGAAACGCAATGAGCCAGATCATCCGTTTCAAGCTGGATTTATGTTTTAGTATACCCTTTATAGATTCATATAATTGAAATAAGCTGACACAATCACATGCCATCACAATTTAAATATTTCCACCAAATTGTCACACCTACTCTTCTGAGTAATGGAAACAAGAGTTTTTTTCACTGCATTTAGCTTAAAGATAATGCTCAGCCAAACGATATTTGTTCTGTAAAATCTAGTATACGTTAATATGTAGTCTTTCTTCAGTTATATTTTGCCCTGTCAAAAGCGTGGGTCTTTACTTTGAGATTTAAAGAAATTATAGGATGCCTTTGCGATTTGGTTGCCAAGAAATAGGGCGCTTAGATATTTTGTCATCCCGAAATCACGAGTCTTTCTGCTGAGCATATGTACCCAACCCGACTGGAAGAGCCACGCATCCCTACTTCCCACCCCATCCCCCGTGACTCTAAGTTAGCATGTATGCAGCAATGATAATATTGCTGTCCAATCAGAAAATTAGTCTCCGCCAGGTTATGGCTGTATATATATACATGTATTGTGCTGTGTATAACCATAGTTTTACACATTACCTATAAACCTGGTAATATAGGTCAACAAGGTATTGCATTAGTACTATGTTGTTCTGTACCTTGTGGCCGCCTGGTCAGTTGTAATTGTCGTTGTTACCTGTTCGGTTCTCATGAATTAAAGCTCTCAAGCTGAACACCCTCTTCCCCTATATTGGCGTGGTGGCAGTGCACCGAACCCATGGACAGCACCATATTGGAGGATTCACGTTCGTCTTCTGCACCTTTATATGCTTAACCAAGGACCCAGGTAAACAACCAAAATTAAGATGGCTATGCCAAGGGCACCTAAACAACATGTGCTAACAACAACAGAGACCCTCACATCATTTGACGCATGGAAGGCTAATTTAATATGCATTCTGTCTTTAGACAATACATTTGCCCAATATCTCGAGGCCACTTGGACAGAAACCAAAGCTAATGCTGGGAGAGGATTTCAAAATGATGCTGGTGAGAATGGCAGAACTGACGCCTAAAAGAAAATACAGCTGGAACTTATGTTAGGTATGATAGCCAACTATGCCCCTATCATAAGTCGCAACACTATAATCAAGCAGTCAATGTCACTTCCTAGTGTGTGGACAATGATTAAGCAACACTCGCTCGATCAACCGGACCCTGTAATCGCGTGCTGTCACCAACTATGGACAACAGAGCCTGGTTGAACGAGGCTAAGTAATCACGTGACATTTTCACTTACTTCAGTACAATTTGTCAAGAAGGTGAAAGATATCGTCAAAGTTTTGGAAGAGATTTTTTCATGATTTTAGCTAAAGAAGATTACATAAATTCATCAAAATGGAAGGTAAGTTGTGTTTGTTACCAGAAAGCTGTGGGTTCGAATAGATAGATAGATTCATGAAACAATACATGTATGATTCTCATGGAAGACCGTGTTGGATTGAAAATCTGTTTAGATATGGCATTTAGATATGTTAAAAGGGGATTATTTTTACTCCGTCTTCCCATTAAAAATTATCAGACCCGCTAGAATTTTTGCAAAATCACAATGCAATCTGGCCTTTGGAGGCATATTCATATGAATAAGACCTATAGTGATTAGATCACACCATTAGTTAAACCATTCAACCATCCATTGACAACTACACAGTTAAAATATTCGTCATAATTCAGTTAATTTATCAATCAAGGTGCCTACTGTGTTGATATTTATGAACTCCCATAAACATGCTAATTTGGACTTGCATTGAGTAATGTAAATTCCTACACGATTATATAATTATTAGTATTATCAAAGATATACTTTCTATAATATTATTTTAGCACAAGAACACATGGAATTAAAAGTATTCAATCATGATTTATAAGCGATTTTAGAAAAAAATAAACAAACAACATCTTCCACATTTACATTGAGTGTTAGCTGTTCCCAAAATTTGCCAGCCAAAGCTCTACCTTCAAAGTTGCCAGCTAAAGCTGGGATCTGACATTGAAATTTATCAGTTGGCAATCAAATGGTTGACCTGTTCCTTTTTCCTGCCAGCTGAATAGGCAAATTTGAAAGTCCCAGCTAGATGGAAATGGCAAAGGAACAGCTTTTTGAAGTGATCATAAAGTTATAAAAGTCTAAAAGTAAATAGAAAGTTCAAATCAAAGTCAAAAAACAAAATCTAACACAAAACAGATAAATGATAGATGAATAGAAGGAAATATGAGCATGACCAAAGAAACTACAATGGAAGAAATCAAGGAACAAAGGAAACGTGAAGAAACAAAGTTGACAAAGGGGATGAAAAGGCTTGCTAGACACGTGGCTGAGGCACAGTTTTGGTATGAAGAAAGGAAAGAAAGAGTGAATAGATGCAGAGATGAGTTAATCGAAACATTTGCAAGATTTGAACATTACCATAAGGTTGTAGATGAAAATCTAATCTCTGAAGAAGACATTACCGCTAGTGATTTATATTTCTGCCAAATAGAGGATGACTATGTGAAAGTTTTACTCTGTGCAAATGAAATGGTGCCAATGAAGATTAGAAGAGATGTTATTCACAAAGATCAACAATTAGTCAATGACGTGTTCCCTTTGAAAGATCTGCCATGTGTTGAAAATGTAGAAGTGAGTATGATTGGCAAAGTTTGTCAAATTAATACTATAGAAGAACTTTCTGGCATTGGAAAATGTGTACAGGAAAGTGTAATTGATAAAGTTGCTGTACCGATGGTTGAACCTGTTGATGTTAAGAAGCTGGTAGAAGTTTCAGAAAATAATGACAACCGAGCTGATGAACTGACCAATGAAAATGTGATCTGTGAGCTTGAAAATAAAAATGAATTGGGTGATGACGTTGACTATTGTACTGATGACGAAAGTGATTGTAATGAAGACAGAAAGATTGACATGGCATACTATGGCTCTGATCAAGGATGTAGGATGTTTTCTGTGGGCTATAATATCAGTTATATCATGTTCCTTGTGTTTTATTTTCGAAATGTTGTTGGAATGATCCACTATGGTGTTGATTTTGATGTTATGCAAGTTATGGAAAAATTTCATTTCCATTGGAATTTTGTGATTGATGCGTTTGTTTCCATTAATTTTGGTATATTGATTTTTGTGAATGACAAAATTAGAACAAATACTGCCGATGTTTCAAATATGGTCTCAATATTAGCAAGTGGAATCACATGAATAAGATCATTTAATGATGTTGAATATCGGTTGATGTTTCAAATTATGTATGAATATGTTTCCGTTATTTTGCTTACAGAATACTTGATTTGCTATAATGATTTATCGGTTTATATTTGCTGTTTCTAAAGTAATGTGTATGTGCGATTATACTGGAATAATTTGTATATATTATGTAATAGATATCATGAAGATTTATTAATTGAATCCGTGATTCAATGCCCAGGAATGTTGTTACCATTGCTGCATTTTTACTATGTGTCCATTATGTATTAATTTTGTAAGTATTATGTAGGTAAATGTGTAATTGAATCAAGGTTTCAATTGAGGCGGAGTGTTACTCGCAGAGTATAAATTTCACTTTATAATGTACTTGTATGTTTCATATTGTTTCATATTGCTGTAGTATTACCTTTTGCCACCTTTTTTCCTTCACTTTTGTGTGGAGCACCGATGATAACGGTCACAAATTTCTGTAAGTTTAAATTTTTGCTGGTTTTCTATATTACTTATGTTCTGTATTTTTGTATTTATCTTTGATGCTAAACGTTTGTATATTATTTGTAATTTTGTTGTTTCAACGGCAGACGTGACATTTAACATGGCAGATAATATGTAGAAACCAACATAATCATGGGTGGCTCAGAAACTTACATTTTTTTCACACAAAGTGCTAAAATGCGTTTAGGGGAAACATTTCCCCTTCAACTGGCAACTGCGCAGATCTATTGCGCATGTTCTTGGTGCTGCATTGAATTTGCTGCATTGCTGAATTCGATGCTCAGATATATTTTCAGTCATTATGACAATGTATTGTTTTTCAAAAAAGTGATATCTCAAATCATCTCAATTCATGTACTTGGTAAAGATACATTTCATTATTCTTCGAACAGAGAAGTTTACACTCAAGTAGCAAAGACTGAATTAGTCAACATAATTTTGAAAAAAAACACTTCTTTTCAAAACAATCTTTCTGAAGCAGTCAACTTGAGTTTAAGGTAAGTCTGTGTAAGTTGGACAACCCCATGTTTCCAAGCTGTGGAAAAATTGAGTTTAAGGTAGGCTTGTTTTCATATTTGTCACCAAGGAGTCACTCTCAATAATAATTAGACCTTTTGATTTTTGGTGTGTCTTCTTAACTTTGCTTACTACTCGGCTGTGCCACGCCATAGTCCTATAACAGTTTATGCCCAGTCTATTCGCTACAAGCTGTGCTTAGTGCACCACTGTATAAACCCCGTTCGTTCTTGCAGCTCACATTCCCCACAACCTGTAGAACTCACTTCGTGAGGTCCTCACACCCCCTTGACGACGTCCAACCTACGAACGCCCGTGCACTGCGCGCCCTTACGAGATGGCAAGGTGGCATTAAGGCACTTATAAATGGCTTGGTCACTATGTGCCCAAAGGTAATGCACAAAATGACTGCAAATGCAGGTAGCCCCGCCGAGTGGGTTGCATGTATGGGCGGAGGCCGAGAGGTGGGAGGCCGAGAGGTAGGAGGCCCCAGCACCGGCTGCACCATCGGCTGCCTGCGTGGGCGTAGATGTGGCCGCCTCATCGCAGCTCAAGCAGGAAGCCCTGGTGAGGGAACTCGAGAAGAATGAGCTGAAGATGTTAAAGTAAGGCTTTACTTCTGCATTATATGATGGCAGTGAGAATTTTTAGTTCATTTTTTATTGGTAAAAATGATAACTCGTTAAATTACTTTTTTTAAGTTCTATTACAAATACTCTCATAGTCAGTAATTTTCGTCTTTTGTTGGTGTTGGGGCCCAGTATTGTCTTTTTTTTAATCTCTCATTTTAGTCAAACTATCTTATTTGTATAAAAATAATAGTGCATGTAATCGATAGGACAAAAGCATTAGCCATCAAAGCCTTAATCAGGTGGAACATCCACCGAAACGTCGCTTCTAGACGAAAAGAGGAGCATCTGAGCAGGTTTTTTCCTTCTACTATAAAAGCATTAGTGATATGTGAAACTGATTAGTTAAACTGTGTGTGCCAAGCCAATGCACAGAGCGCCTGCAACAGGTAGCACGGCTGCGTGGATTGCCGTATGGACGGATGCCGAAAGCTTGATTATAACATGCTAAAAAGACCCCTTAATTATCGCCTACATTATACTACATTATACTCTCTCAGCCAAGCAATGGAAGCTGGTTCTTACCCCCATGTCAGAGTAGACTTGCGATCTCAAGTCCGCGTAAAAAAACCAAAAAAAACGTAAACAATAACAAAAAAGTTGCAACTAGTTGCAAAAAAGTGCCCGGTCTTGTTGAATCCGCAACACGAAACGCACTGCGCCGCAGACGCGCCGCAGATGAATCGCCGGGAGACGCCTGGTTCCGAAAGTAGAACGCCAGTGGACCGCGAAACCTCCGCGTGATGTCCGCGAGCTAAAATGACGCGGACTCGTAAAACTTCTCTGGAGAAGTGAAAATTGGAATCGCGTGAGCATGCCGAAGCGTAAAGGATTATTGATCGAATTCCCTTTGATCTTTTTACGCCGCCCATGTTCGTGAGAAGCCGTTTCTGAGCCGTATGCGGTCCTGTGGAGAGGCGTGAATGGGTCGTTTCAAAGCGTGGTGTGTCGCGGTAAATCGCAGGTGCGCACCGCACTCAAGTTCGCAAGTACTTCGCTTGCAAGCCGCGAGGTGTGTGGGGGACCTCCTGCGGTCTGCTGCGCGGCGTGTGGGCGTTCCCGGCGTTTTCCCTGCGCTTTTGTGTCGATTTGGGGCGATGTGCGTTGCGGACCGTCATGGAATGACTTTAGCATGGGGTAGACCGTGCTGCAGCTTCAGGAGGTTTGAGGCGATTTATTGGCGTTTTATTGGACCGTTGTGAGGCTTATTGCAAACCCAAATGACATGGGTACTAGCTCCGTATGAGAAAGTTTGTAAAACGTTTGTAGATCGTTTGGGTAGGTGCGGATCAGGGGGTATAAAATGCCGTGCGCATCACACAGTGTCCATTCGTTTTCAAGTTCAAGTGCATTTACAATTTTAAGTTATATTATTTTATTTAAGTTTTTAACAAGGAAAAGACTCAGAAAGTTGGAATACAAATAACAAACAATGTCTTTACTTTCGACAGTGATTTAATGAGTTTAAAAACTTTGTTGGATATGTCTTTGGCAGTGCCCAAAACAGAAGTGCAGCCTTTGGAGGATTGTGATAGTGTGTTTCAAGATAGGGATTCAGATAGGGATTCAGAATGTAGTGATTGTGAACACCAAGATGATGCACCAAGAAGAAAAGTAGCGAGAAAACCAAAGTCATGTCATACAAAACCATGGTGTACTCATATGGAACGTTTACAACACGGACAATATCACAATCTGTTGGAGAAACTTAGAAGTGAAGATAGGCAGGCTTTTTGTGAACTTCTGTAGAATTACCCCAGAACTTTTTGATGAAATCCTTGACCGTATACAAGATAGAATAGAAAGCAAAGCACCAACCCCGTCATGGCCCATCCTGCAGGGTTGAAGTTGGCCATTACCATAAGATTCTTGGCAACTGGTGAATGTTCAAAAAGCTTGGCTTACGCATTTCTTGTGCCAAGAAGCACCATTACCACATTTCTCCCAGAAGTATGTGCAGCTATTCATGAAGAATACAAAGACGAAGTGATCCAGTTTCCAGAAACACAGGAAGGTTGGAGGGCAGTTGCTCAGCGTTTTGAAACCAAATGGAACGTCCCTCATGCACTTGGTGCCATAGACGGCAAGCACTTCAGAATAAAGAAGCCAAGGAAGTCAGGAAGTCTGTACTACAACTACAAGAAGTTTTACTCAGTATTGCTGTTGGCAGTGGTTGATGCGGACTATAAGTTCATGTATGCGGATATTGGGGGCTGGGGCACCAATCCGATTGTCAACTCTACAACAATTCGTCACTACGGAATCGAACATGGCCACCTCAACCTACCTCCTTCAGAGCCCCTGCCCAACCAAACCAAGCCGTTCCCTTTCTTTTTCTTGGGAGACGATGCTTTTGCTCTCCGTGAACACATGCTCAAACCATACAGTGATAAGCACCTGAGCATGGAGCAACGCATCTACAACTACAGGATATCAAGGGGAAGAATGGTCGTGGAAAATGCCTTTGGCATTTTGGCCCAGAGGTGGCAATGCTTCCTACATCTGCTAATGCACAGTCCCAAGAACATTAGAAAGTTTGTGCACGCTGCAGTTTGCCTCCACAACCTCATCAGGATACGTGAAGAAGACCAGAGACTGAAGGATACAGCTCCTGGTGTAACTGTTGACAAGGAGGACTCCCAAGGGAACATCACACCAGGAAAATGGAGGCAAAGAGCCAACCTGATGCCCATCGACCCTCGGCGCCAAGGCACCAAGGATTTCAAGGAGGCTCAGCGTTTCCGCAAGAGACTTCAGGCCTACTTCAACAGTCCAGATGTCCTTTTGGTCATGCTGACTTTAACACTAATCACACATAAAATACACTACTTAAAATACTTCGATTACTATTCAAAGTAACTTATAATGACTAACAAACTTTCGTGTCCAAAATATATTCCAATTTAGTGTCCAAAATGCATAAAGTTAATAAAAAATCCAATAAATTAAAATCACACAGAACGAGATGTGTCCACTTGTGTTGCCATGTCCGAGAGAGGCAGAGATTGCGCGGGAAAACGTATTTATACGCCCGATTTCCGCGCATGCTCCGTGGTGCAATTCCATGGAAAGTTCCACGGCGCGGCGGAGTAAAAAGCTCCGCCGGGGCCGTTTTACCTGGGCGGACTTTGCGAGCGTCCAAACATTTGGCGGTCCAGAACGCTCGAGAAAACCGGGAAAACCGGGGAAACGCCGAGTAATTTTCCCATGCTATTCGCATCCTGGCGGACCCTACTTTGCAGACCGTGGCAGATCGTGGCAAAAACGCGGGTTGAGTCCGCCAAATCCCTGAAACTCCGCATACATAACGCCCCAAAACGTGGCAAAACGTGGCAAAACTCATATGATTTCGCCATAAAACGTCTTGGGACACACTGTTGGGGCGGAATGGCTAGTCAAATCTCACGTTCTCTTGAATCCGCACCCGATCCCCTGAAGCCACACAGACTCATATCTGAGTCCGGCGCGGTCCGCCTTTTAGATTTTACATTCCGCACAAGCAATTTTTCTATTCGCCACATTTCGCAGCAGTGGAGGGCAGTGGGGGCGGGGGGGTGTGCTCGAGGGGCTGCGGAGCCATTCATAGTCCGCCTGAAAGTGGAAATCTGGGTCGCCTTTTGGTTAATTTTCGAAGTGCCCGAACTGCGTCCGGAATGGACGCGATCTCAAATTCCGCGCCGCCACTCTGACATGGGGGTTAGCAACATGGATGGCCTGAGCGGAAGACGCGCTGGCGTCACCGGGATGGAAGGCTGGAGCTCGGCCAGGCCAGCATTGACGTGTAACATAAGGTGGACAGGTGTTTTCAATATGTGAGTTCAAGGTAAGTCTGTTTTCACATTTTTCGCCAATCAGTCACTATAAAAATAAACAGCTTTTGATTGGTGTGCTTTCTCCACTTGGCTTTCTACGCTGCAGTTTGCTGATCGAGAGGCAGGAATATCTTAGTAGTTTTTCTATTAATTAACAGCAATAGCCAACATTATTATTTGTGTTATGCTATATTATAAAATGAGCTGTGCCATGCCATAGTCCTATAACAGTTTACGGCCAAGCTACTAGCTACAATCTGTGCTCGTTTGTTCTTGCAGCTCATGTTCCCCAAAACCCGTAGACCCCGCTTTGTGGGCGTCCTCACACCCCTTGACGACGTCGACGCTGTCCACCCTACGAACGCCTGTGCCCTGCGCGCCCTCACAAGATGGCGGGCCACCTGCGAGCAAGTTGACCTTAAGGCACTAATACAGGGCTTG